>CP025321.1:2835039-3543799 GCA_004014935.1 Saccharomycopsis malanga
CATAAGCAAGCTCAGTGCTCTTACAGTAACATCTGTTTTTATTTTCATCAGTGCTTTTGCAATTGGAATGGGTCCAATCCCATTCTTGTTTGTTGCTGAGGTCACTCAGATTAACGCTACAACAGTCGCCCAAAGCTATGGTACTGCAATGAATTGGATAGTCACCGTTGTCATTGGCTACGTGTTTCCTGTTTTGAATGATCTCATTGGAGGTTACGTCTTTATGATCTTTTCTGGCTTTTGCGTGTTGTTTGGCATATTCATATGGAAACTCTTTCCAGAAACAAAAGGCAAAAAGAGCTATAACGAGGTATGGGCAATTGAAGAGGAATAGTTGCTAAGAGAAATCAATTACTTGAATTAGTAAGACACAGGGGTCAAAAAATAAGTCATATATCTTTTTAACATTTTTCCTTTGAAATTTAGAATGTCCATGATGTTTCTCTGTTGAATGAAGCTGTTGATCATTCACTGCTAGGAGATTTATATGACTTTGTTTTTTTTCAACAACTAAATTTGAATTTAATTGTATTACATTTACATGATTTTTAAATAGATGATTTTTTATGAACTGATATTAAAATAAGGAATAACACCGTGATGATGTCCCACTGAGTGAGATGAAATATTGTTAATTTGTAAAATTTCATCATCATCATCCTATTGTTAGGCTATCTAAAAAGCATTAAAAGAACCTAAGCAGAATTGTTTCTGATCCAAGCGCTGAAGGTTGAGAACCATGCTTTGAGGTAAACTGATTTGCGATTCAGAAACTCGTTTACAGGCAATATATCAAAACTAAAGATAAGGCGCTTGTGATTGTAAGTGAATTATTTGAATTGTCGCTAACAGTCACCAACCCATATAAAGCAATATATCACTATCCTTGATTAATGCTATGAATGTTTCATTATCACCCACAGTATAGTGTCTTACACTCTCGAAAAACAACAAAGCACGATTAAACAGTCATATATACAAGAAGAGTAATTTATATCATGTTTTCAAAAAGGATTTTCCATCCCGACGGTGTCTCGGTAGGAATGTAAATATCGCTGGCGACCGTTTCACAGTTTTTAATCTTTTCCTCGTACTTTCCGTTTTTGTTCAACTTCTTGTACATTGTGATGAGGTTGGAGACACTAAGCTGGGCAACAATAGCAGAGTTTTTATCTTGTCGACTGAAATTGTATGATTCAACAAGAGCCTCTTTGGTCCAGTTGATAGCAGATTCGTATTGTTTTTTGGCCCACAAGATTTCTGAAATGTAGAACTTGAGTTTTGGAATATCGCATGGCTCACGGCTGAAAGGTAGATTAGGGTTTTTGTTATTGTAATAGTCGTCTAAAAGCGGGAGAATATCGGGTATGAGTGATTTTTGTTGTTCCCAGTTTTTCAAAAATAGGAGATTATTGACAAAGATTTTAAATGCTTTGTTCTGCTCTCCGATCTTTGCATACAATACAGCAAGTTCATTGATAGTATTATATAGGTCTCTGGTAAGATATTTAGAGTCTTTGGCGTCCAAAGAGCCAATTTCACGGGCCTGATCGACTGCACCAGGTGGAATGAGAGCAGTAATGGCTTCATGATACAAAGATATGACATTTTCTTTGTTCGTTTTTAGATCTTCCAATTCATAAATCTTTGCTAGCAAACGGCATCCATTGTTTCGCAAAACAGCAGACCCAACACAAGGGTCTGATGAGCCGACGTCATCAACGAATGACTTTGCCTTTTGAAGCATAGATTTTGCGTCTTCCAAGTGACCTAACTGGCCTTTTACAAGCGCTGTGCGCCACAAGACATCGATATACAAATCATACCAAGGCTTTCCTTTATCAGCAATAGCTCCATTGCTTAAATATTCTGGCAAACTGTCGAGATCTTTGTCAAATGCCAAGCCGTGTTCGCGATTGATATAACGCAAGAATACCATATAATACTCGTTGGCTACAATTAGTTTCTTTGTAACAAGTTCGTTATATAAACCCAGCTTGAGCAAGAGTCTGATATCAAACGAGAAAGGATAGCTTGTTGCGATGAGTGGAACCTGCTGGTATTGGTTGATATAGTAGTTCGCAACAGTAACTACAGTCACACCTATTGTGAAAATACCCGCATAAAACAAAAGTATACCTTTTAAAACCGCTTTTGTAAGCCTCAAAAACCTTCTGCCAAGCGGACTAGTGACTTGGATTTTCTTAAAACTACGTGCAGGCGCCAATCTGGACAGAAATACAGCTGACATCATTGTCGTTGGTCTTCTTTTCAAATGATAAAACCGAACATTGTTCCATGAAATTCCCACAAAACGACGCACTCCCGAATTCGACACTTTGGAAACACCCAACAGGGCAATTCGTGTCATCCCCATGGGTCTAATCAACATCTTTAGTGTCATTGTCAACATTAACTATATCATTATCATGTCTTCCTATGCCCATTTTTGCTAATATTTCCACGATTTTTCAAACGATGCTGGGTGATGCATGTGTATGTGCGTTAATGCACATCTCACATGAACTGAAAAATATTCAACATCATCCATGAAGAAGAGTGTGGAGAGAAGAAGAAGTTGATGTTGGAGTAATTAAAACCTCAAGACCTTGTTTGTATTAGAAAATGTCGAAACGGCCAAATGAGGGAAAGGGCCAGCAGAGGAGTTTCAAAAAAAGTCGGCTTTATAATGCACGAGCAATAAGATCAGAGGTGTCGGATCCTGCCTTCAAAGATGGAGTTTTAGATGTGACTAGTTTTGTGCGGTCGAGAAAGTATGAGATTGAATCATTGGAACGAGCCCAATTTGGAGCAAAATATGCGTCGTCAACAAGGGTTTTCCAGGCGTTGCCTAGAAAGTTGCGTAGAAGAGGAGCGTCTCATAACGTAAAGCGAATTCCCAAACGATTAAGAAATAAGGCTATTCGTGAAATGCTTTCGTCTAACAAAGCAGCAGAGACTGCTGCAGAATTGAAAAAAAAGAAGCCCAGAGTCTCTGGAAAGACACTCTACAGACTTAAATTGAGTCGCAATTTGTTGAAAGTGACTTCCAAAATGAGATTATTACGTATTTTGCCAAGTAGCCAGCTTCTCAATAAGAACTTGAATATCAGGGCTGCAATCAGAATTCTCACAAAACAAATCAAAGATGTGGAAGCCTTGAGAAAATCCCAAGATGGAGATGAAGATGGTGGGGCAAAGAAAATCACACTTAATAACAAGTATGGCTCGTATGACAATACTGGAATAAATGCTCTTGCACAGCCGTCGATTTCTAAAGTCAAGTATTTGAAAAGACAAAAGGCCTTCCGCTGGTTGTCCACCCATGTCTGGCACGCCAAACGGTTCCATCTTCTCAAGAGATGGGGCTGGAACATACCTTATAAGCCCACTCAAAAGTGTTTCCGGCTTGCCCATCGTACGTATCGTAATACCGGCACCATTGTGTTTGACACGAGCTACGAAGGCACGATCGTAGTGGAATCACGCTCCTCTTTAGGCTGGCAGGCAATTAAAAGCATTATTGAGAAGCTTATTCAGAAAAAGTTGTCGAAAAGTTATGTGAATGGAAGCAAGTTTTATTCTGGCGAGTTGTATGGGGAAAGCAGTAAAGACCATTATGAAGTGATTTCAAACGGGGTTGTTTATTGCAACAGTTTCAACAATACCAATTCAATGCTTATACAGATGCATCCTGCTAATTTTAAGCAAGTATGGAATCAAATCATATCTCAGATCCCTGACAATGTAAAAGACTCAGTACAAGTTCAGGATTGTCGTTTTTCAATGGGCAGTATTGATCTTGTCGGGCCAAAGTCTTTGGAAAGTCTTGTATCTATTTTGCATCCAGTGGAACTGCAGGAAAACATTCAATGGGGCAAGTTGAGGAACGTTGCCAATATTGGCTCACTTACCAGCAAAAATGCCATTTCTTTGTTAATAAATGACCCTCGTTTATATAAACGGCCTGTGAAAAGAAGATCAGTCATTTCTGAAGAGCAAGTCTTGGATCTTGTTCTTGCTTTGAATGATGGAAAGCTCAATAACAAAGCTCATGTCGAGAAGCTTTTTTCACCTCAAGGGAGAAACGATTCTTACAAAAATCAAATGACAATAAAACAGATCAACCAAAAAAGAAGGCAATTAGAAAACCCTACACAGGTTAAAATCACTACAGAAGAGAATAGTATTCAGATACCGATTGTTATTTTAGCAGACTCTACAACAAAGAAATACAAGCTTTTTGCGCCTTGGTACTGGATCTCGCCTATTTGGCAGTGTTTGGTGAGAATTCCTAAAATTGTGCCAGGTGGTTTATTGCAGATGAATCAGATACATTTCGAAAGCTGTCAGCCGTTTTTTCCTAACGATTATCCATACACTGTCGATGGGATGATTGAAAATCAGCTTATTGCGAGCGAGTCGCGTGCACATTGGTCCAAGAGGCCTAAGAATAAGAGGCTCAACTACGCGGCGGTCGAGATCAGTTCACAAGACAATAGGGAGTATGGCTTTAAGGGAGAAATTGGAGATTGGTTCAATTGTGATTGGCGTTTTCTACAGCTTATTGTGATTCTTTTGAAGGTATATGAGAAGAACAAGGGTATGGAATCACAGCTTGATATCAGTAAAGAATTGTTGGCAAAAATAACA
Organism: Saccharomycopsis malanga; assembly: GCA_004014935.1. NCBI lineage: Eukaryota > Fungi > Ascomycota > Saccharomycetes > Ascoideales > Saccharomycopsidaceae > Saccharomycopsis > Saccharomycopsis malanga. The sequence goes on from CP025321.1 coordinate 2,839,693, forward strand.
ATATGGGACAGCGAGACATTTCTACGTAAAATCTACAAGAAGCGGGATGTGTATGAATGTATTAAAGATGTTAAGAAAGTTGATGGAGAGAAGGAGGCACGTGGAGAAAAGTTGGTCAATCCTGTAAAACTTTGCAATTACGGTGATTGGGACATTGAAAAGTTCAATTCGACGCTTGAGGATGCTTTCACAAAAAACAACGTAGCTCAATTGTTGGATAATAGACTTCCGGTGACAGGGGTAGTGGTACGGCTTTTGAATGGTGGTAAAATCAAATCAAACGCAAGAATTTATAAAGTTCCTACAAACATGAACTCACTTATCCAAACTAACACACATGACAAGCTCAATAAAATCATCACCGAATGCCCCTCTTTTGAATATCTCATTGGTTTCATCAGTACAGGATCGTTCAATCTTACAGAGGGCAATTACACAGGTATTGGCTACGTCGTCAGTGAAACAGTGCGTGAAAAACCACACTATTGTATAGTTCGTAGCTCTGGAAGTAAAACCGTTCGGGTTGGAGAATATCGTCTTTTGAAATAGATTGCAATATACGTGAATATTTATTTGGATATTGGATATCATATAAATACTGGGCCTGGATGACTCAGTGCCTTTGGAGAAGAGAAAAAAGACCTAAGAGGCACACGGGTTCGATTCTTAACATGAACACTTTACAGGCAAGTGCAACTGTCTGAAATTTGACCTAGACCAAAGTCTAGTGCTTACTTCCTATTTGTTAAGTTAATAAATCAAGATGATTGGGCATGAATGGGTATTAGCGCGTATATACGAAACTGATATGTACCGGTCTCTAAATATATAATATTATTATATACTACAGTATAATTTACTGGGCTTCAAATATGTGATATTGTTATTTTTATTATACTACAATGTAAAATGGCTTGTACATAGTTTAGAGTTCACTCCCGATTCGTCAGGTGTTCAAGTAGATGAGTATGGAACTTCTTAGTTATTGGATGAACTGTATTGGCTTTTTGCCAAGTTTCCTTTAAGTATAGCGCATATATATAACTGATATATACTGGGTTCGAAATATAAGATTATTATTACTATTATTGTAAATTACTATAGTAAGGACTTTTTCACGCGTGTTCTAAACGGGGATGTGTGCGCTTTAATATATGGGTGACGAAAAAGAATGTGGAAAAACAAGCGAAGAAGGAAGCTTCAAAACAAGTGAAACAAGAAAACACAGGCTTAACAGATTAAGGCAAACAAATAGCCATATACAGGCAGATAGAAAAACAAAGAAACAAACAAGTGATTGGAGTAATAACATACAAATAAGCATAGACAAACTTTAAATAGACTGTATTACTATAAAAAGGCCAATGTCCCCCACCTGAAGCAATGGAAGATCCAATTCTTATTATAGACAAGGTGGACATTCTGTTGAACCAGCTCACAGGCCATAAGCTCTTGAACAGCATAGAGATTGTGCGGAAATTGGGCTCTGGTCAGCATGGCAAGGTGATTCTAGGAAAGGATTTGGCCACGAAACGATTTGTTGCCATAAAAGAAATCTCACGCCATTCCAAACAACGGGTTCTTAAGAGAATTAATCAAAAGAGCTTGAAAGAAGACGAAAATAAACAAGCATGGTCATCTGAGGTGGAAAATGAAAACCAGGAATACAACTTTCCCAAAAGAATTCTTCACGAAGTCAATGTCATGAAAAGATGTCGTAATCTTAGTCCGAACATTATCAAGCTTTTCTCGGTATTCAACGACACCAAATATAGCAACATCTATTTAATTCTCGAATACTGTTATCGAGGTGAGATCAAATGGATGAACACGACATCTGTAGAAGACAACACCTGTAAGTCTATTGATGATATTGTAGCTGTTGTGAAAGACATCACAATCGGGTTGGAGTTTTTGAAGTTACATAACATTATCCATCGTGATATTAAACCTTCCAATTTGCTTGTAGACCATAAGGGACGTGTCAAAATTAGTGATTTTGGCGTCAGTTACATTGTCGATGAAAACAAACCTCTACAAGACCAACAGAAGGAGTTGAACAGAACCGTGGGCACTCCAATGTTCTTGGCTCCTGAATTGTGCAATTTGCACAAGTATAAAGACAGTACTTCGATCAACAGCTCCAACGACTCCATTAATGATTCCATTGTCTACAATAACTCCATCATACAGAGGTCGGACAACTCATCTGTCACAAGCAACGATGAGGAGGACGAAAAGTTCTTGTTTGACTACAAGTTGGACATGTGGTCTTTTGGCGTAACTGTTTATTGTTTGGTATTTAACTCTTTACCTTTTATCGCAGACTTTGAGTTTGAGCTTTTCTCAAAGGTTACCAACGACAAAATCGTATATCCTGACTCATGTTTGCTTTTGAACGTTTCATCTAAAGAGCAGAAAGAAAAAGATATTGTAAATTTCATTAAATTGGTTAACGTTATGCAACACAGGTTATTAATCAAAAGTCCAAATAAAAGAGCATCAATCGAAGAACTTAAACATGATCCTGTTTTCTCCATAGACAATTTTGGTGATAATGAAGCTGAAAGAGAAAAGTTTTTAAACTTCAATTCCCAGTTTGAAAAACCTTCATATTCAATAACTTTTGATCCTCCACTGTTTGATCAAACAACTCGTAGCAAGTCCAAACGTTCGCTCAACAAGTCAGATTCGGAATCAACTAGTTTTGCGAACTCTCGTTTCAACTCGCTAAAAACCATCAACTCATTGGCTTCAAAAAACTCAACTACCGTATCGTCTATCACCAGTAAGACAATTTCAGTTCAAAGCAAAAACTCCGCTTCCACTGCACTCAATGAAAGTAACAGAAGCAACAGTAATTCCAATATTAATACAAGCAAAGACCATGCAAGAATGATCAACAGTACTAGTAGCAATAGTATAGGGCAGACTTCAAACAACTCACATACTACCAACAATTCTAAAAAAAGTTTTGGCAAACTCAGAAAGACCTTTTCGAAATTAATGCTTCTACGAAGCTCCTCAGGATCAAATATGGATGATAGCACTCAAAGTAGCAAACCAAGTCTGCGCATTCCTTCTTCAAATACCGACAAAAGCAGTCTTCGGATGCCAAATTCCAAGTCAATGAGGTCCATTTCAAGCATAACCAGCGATGGCACCAGCACAACCAATGAAAACGTCATTATGAACAAAAATGTTATTACCAATTATGAGAAGAGCCAGGGTGCCGCACCAGACTTTGAAAAGCCTAGCTTTTCTAGGTTGTTGAGAAAAAAATCATCACAGTTACTTTTGGGCAGACCAAAATCTCCGTTTGGAAACGGTAACAATAACAATAATAAAAGTGTTGAAGAGCTAAATTCACCAATCAAGTTTAAATATTCAAAGAAAAAGTTGGGAGGCAGTAGCTTGAGTAATGAGTCTTCTCCACATGACAAGCAAAAGAAATCAACTTCTAAATCTACACCAGCAAAACATCAGTCCATTTCTGTACAGGAAGAGTCTTCGCCATTGGCTGATATTAGTAATAAATTTTCAACTGTCAAATTGGTTGATGAAAATGACAAATTACTGACTCCAGAAGAGTATAAAAAGTTCCAAGAGCAACGTACGCCAATCAACTTGAGTGGCAGTAAGAAAAATTTGATTAACGAACTACGTAATGTCAAACAGCTACAAACTAGTGATGATGATGATGGAAGAAATCCAAACAAGGGTGGTGATGTTGATCGTGATAGTATATATGGGTCAGACAACGTGAAAACCATCGAAACCACCATGGATGACATTAGCGAGCAAACACCTTCCAGTGTCAAGATTGATTTTGCTAAACTACAGGACAAAAGCAAACGGATAACCAATAAGGCATCCATTTCTGACTTTAGCATCAGCTCATTTGATGTTGAAAGCAGAAACAATCAAAGCATAATTACTTTCAATTCTGGTGATGGGCAATTGCAAAACTTTTTCAACAAATTGACCGCTAAGACCGCTGATAAAAAAGATATTCTAAGTGACACGCATAGTAATAGTAGTAATGTGTTTGAAGACTACACTTCAAATGACGAAAGTATCGTGGAAGAAAAGACACATCCAGTTTTTGCAACTCTGCAACATGATTCTATTGACAGTCCTGACGGAGAGAATTATGGCGATCACAATACACGTTTGGGATACCCTAAGCTAGTGACATCAGCAAAAACTTATAATTTGAAACAGTACGTCTACAAATCAGACCTTTTCGAAGATGATGACGAAGAAGACGAAGATGATGATTTTGGAGAACATACAGAAGCGTATCAGCCGCCTGAGGAGTTGGATTTCAATAGCTTACTTAGAATCAACAAACAGGTTGATAGTGAATCGTCTTCTGTGGACAATGAACAAAACATAACTAGTATAATAGATAGCGACGATGAAGAAGAAGAAGAAGACGACCTTGAGACTGATTCGGAAGAATGCAGCATTAAGAGCGAACATGACTATAGACAAAGCGAGGCATATAAACAAAGACATCCGTTACAGCATATCAATGTTCCACGCAAACGTCACCGTCATCACAGTGAAACTCGTGCACATCCCGGCCTGCGTAAGGAAGACGATTCAGTGTATTTCACAGAGAAAAACTTTGAGAAAGCAGTCACTACTGGTCCCGACACGTTTCTGATTAACAAGATTGTCAATTTCAACAATGACAAAGAGTTTATAGTAGAAAACTCAAAGCAAAAAGATGTATCTGCCACTGCAGATGACGAAAACACTATCCAGCCAGTAAGCAACGAGTCAAGTGTAAGAAACATGCAAAGTATGACCGATTATATACAAGAACTTGACAGCAAGTAAATTGTTTTATCACAATAAAATCAGTCCGTCATCCAACCTTTTTCTAGCTTAGTTTTATTTTTTATGTTTAGTTTTTTTGATGCTTTGTTTCTATGTTTTCTGAGCTTTTATACCTCTTTTTGTTCTTGTGATTTTTTCTCATTCTAGTTTGTCTTATAGTTACGCTTTTTAGTTTTTATGACAGTTTTTAATTACATTTACCGAGCATGAAATACACTACATTTTTTTAAAATATAGTAAATGCAATTTACATTATGATTAGCATGGCAAAAACAGTTGGAGATAAAATTTTCAGTTTGTTTTATTTTTAACATCTCGTTTGTCTTTTCTTCAAACGAGAGCGAAGAAAGTACGAAACACAGAGTATATGAAAAAAAGTATGTGTGGTAATGATTTTGACAAATGAAGGAGATAAAAAAGGAAACCCAGCCAAGAGAACCTTGAGAAGTAAATTAGATAAGGAACAGGGACAAAAATCGAAAAAAGTTATTAAGTACTAATGGAACAACGGCAACAATTGTGGGAAAAAACAAAAAAAAAAGGAAACAATGTAAAAAAGAAGAAAAGATAGCTAGTTTTTGAGGACGGTACAAAAATCAAATAGAGATAAGAAATGAGGGTGTGACATAAAAATGAATACTGTTTAGTATATAAGCTGTTGCCTTTAAAAATACTTTTAGATGAAATATTGAGGTGTTGTCTTAATCCTCATGGATGGTTTTCGATGTTTTTACTTCGCCACTATTCAATTCCAAATCGCTCACGTCCTTGCGAATTTTTTCGAGTTTTGTTTCTTTGTTTCCACCAGATATCTGCTTCGTGCCTCGGCTACGTTTCTGGTCTTTGACATAGCTTTCCAAGCGTTTCCAGTTTTCCTTTTTGATCTTTTCACGTTGTTCGTTATCCTTTAACAGTTGTTGATATAACATGGTACATTGTTCATAGAGAATTGGATTGCTTTCCATGAAAATCTTGAGGGCATTATAAGCCAATGACGTGATAGTACGGTTCCAGTTGTTTGTATTATTGGAATTGTAGCCATAGTCGTATCCATTGTCAAGGTAATTGCCATTACTATTGGCATTGCCACTATTAGCAGAATCCAATGAGGAAATGCTTAACTGGCGAGGATCATTAGGGTCATTGCTGCTATGGCTCAATGATCCAAGCTGGGAGATCTCGTAAAGAGCAGGGAACACAATCGGGAGAATGGTTTCGGCGTTTTCGGTGATCAAATTGAGGAAAAAGTCGTTATTCCAAAAACACAATACTTTCTCGGAAATCTGAAAGTGTGGAGAAGTGATACATTTGGATAACTGAACAATCAAAGGAATTTGGATTTTCTGGAACTCGGTAGGATCAATTACCTCGAAGATGTCTTCTACTTCATTAAGGAACATAATTTCCTTTGGACTGTTGACCTTTGGCCAGAACCGTAAAAGACCCATGATAACCTCTTCGGTTAAAGCCGGGTCCTTTTCCAAGAACTGAACGACACAATAGGCCAATTGAGGATGGTATAACGATAACGATCTGACCTTGTGCAAAGGAATCAACACTCTACATAAAAAGATCTTATGTTCTTCTTTCAAAGGCAATGCGAAACCATTAATGATGGAGCCCAAAATCTCAAGCAATTCAGCAATACCATTGAACCGTTCTGTTTCGTAAACAAAACGTAAGAACACGTTGTTGATAGATCTTCTGATGAACGATCTGAGTGAAAGAAACTTGCCGTAAATACGATGCAAAGTGGTTTTCAAACAATCACGTTCTCTTGGATCTTCCGAATCAAAAAGCTCTAATAATCTCAAGATAAAATCATGATCGATATATTGTTTAGCCATTTGATGGTTGAAATCGTTGCTCTCTACAAATCTAAGGAAGAACTCATACACAACCTGCATATGCGGCCAACTGATTTCACTAACTGGTTCATCTTCATCAGGATCATAAATGTCACCCACAGGGTTCACAGGAGGTGGAATAGGTCTGAAAAGATTCTTTTTGAACATGTCCACCACGCTTCTGTACATTTCATCAGTATAGTTGAATCTGTTTGAGGAAATAAAGTCAATTAACTCCTGCAAAGTGAGTCTTTTGAACTCTTTTCCTTTCAAGTCACTAGAATCGTTGAAATCAAATATAAAATTACATTGTTTGATTTTTCTCAAGAACAAGTCTAGCTGTTCTTCTGGCAAGACCTCGTCAAAAGAAGGAAGCTTTTCAAACGTTTTTCTCTGGTTACTTGGCTCCACTCTGGACGACGAATGTCTTTTTGGGGTCTTAATCAAATCAATGTCATTATCTATCTTTGCTGGAGTAGGCAATCTTTCAAACGAATGTGACGATCTTGGAATGGACATATCCTCATCATCCTTATGAATTCCACCAGTTGTTATATTATTTCTGCTGTCATCACCTGAATTATTCAAACTATTAGGCTGAGTATTTGACAACAAACTATTACTAGAAAGCAAGTTATTTTTATCCGAAGGAGCACTCACATTTACTTGAGGAACAGGAGAATTATTGGTGGAACCATCAATGATAGATGATTTATTAGGAATAGCGCTCAGAGCACTGGCAGAATTAGAACTAGGATTAGTGATGGTGGCAGAACTATTATTTATGCTAGAATTAACAGACGAACTGTCTTCTGAATCTGGGCTAATCTTTCTCTTTGCAGAAGCATCGAGGGTATCAGTAGAACTGTTTGCACTAGAGTCTTTGGATTCTTGTCTTTGCTGCTGTTGAGATGACGCCAATGATGACAATGATGACGACAGCGACTTGTCTTTATTTTTCTTGTCCTTTGCCACATGCTTTGTTCCTGATCTTTTCAAACCAGAAGCGAGAGTAGTAGATGACAGACTGGACCCGGAGGCTCCGCCCGAGGCGTCTTTATCTTTGCTCTTGTTCTTGTTTTTAAACCTGTCTTTAAACTTGCCCATCATCTTGCCTGTAAGAAAGGAAATTGATACCCTGATTTAAATCCCGATAGCACTTGGACTAGTACGAAATTGGTTTCAAGCCAATTATTCTTCAATATGGGCTGCTGAGTAAAGAAATATTTTGCCAAAACTGGTTTGCCAAACTGTCTATTGTAACAATAACAGTGTAAATACTTATGGCAAGTGGGAAGAAACGTGCCTGACAATTGAGCAGCTGGATAGATAGTATCAATGAAGGCCTATGGACCAAGAAAAATTGAGAAAATTGACGATGGTATAATACAGATGCTTCCAGCGACTAATAGTATGGGATTTCCTTCTACCAAAAGAAGAAACAACAACTGTTCATTTATTCAGTTGTTTATTTTCGGCCTCTCTCTCTCTTATTTTTCGAACGTACTGTTTCTCTTACACGCACTCCAATATAATTTCCTTCAGGGTAATATTACGTAAGCGCTCAGTCATTGCAATTACTCATTTGTTATGTAAGCCGCATGCATTGTATGTCAACTTTAATATAAGCAAGCGTTTACTCTACTCCACTTATGCATCACAGTTTACATTTTTGGTCAAAAGGTTCTCAACATGCACATTAAATCATTATCAACATTTCTAACATCTACCAAAATCAATCTCTAAAACAGCTTTACACCTCGAAAGCGTATTAACAAGTCATATCACGTGCCTATATCTCGTCCAGGCACAAGTGCTGAAGAGGCGAATCTCATGGAAGCGTTTGGAAGCCAAAAGAAGAAAATTTCAGAAAAATGTAAGAGAGTGAGAAATGTCGACGACGTTGAGGACAAGATTGAAAAATTATTTAAATCCATATAGTTCGCCGGTGATTAGCAATTGTAATCTCTTTTTTTCTTCTTCTTCTTCTTTTTTCTTATATACTATAAAAATAAATATATCAATTCAATAATCCTTTGTTGTATATTCATATTTTTATTTTAACAACCCATACAAATAACCATGTCTAAAGCTGTTGGTATTGATTTAGGTACTACCTACTCCTGTGTTGCTCACTTTGCCAATGACAGAGTTGAGATCATCGCCAATGACCAAGGTAACAGAACCACTCCATCTTTTGTTGCCTTCAACGACTCTGAGCGTTTGATTGGTGACTCTGCTAAGAATCAAGCTGCCATCAACCCAAAGAACACTGTTTTCGACGCTAAGCGTTTGATTGGTAGAAAGTTTTCTGATGAAGAAGTTCAAGGTGACATCAAGCACTTCCCATTCAAGGTGGTTGACAAGTCTGGTAAGCCTCAAATTGAGGTTGAATACAAGGGTGAAACCAAGGTTTTCACTCCAGAAGAAATCTCTTCTATGATCTTGACCAAGATGAGAGAAACTGCCGAATCTTTCTTGGGTACTGAAGTTAAGGATGCTGTTATTACTGTTCCAGCCTACTTCAATGACTCTCAAAGACAAGCCACCAAGGATGCTGGTTTGATTGCTGGTTTGAACGTTTTGCGTATCATCAACGAACCAACTGCTGCTGCCATTGCCTACGGTTTGGACAAGAAAGAAGAAAGCGAAAAGAACGTTTTGATTTTCGACTTGGGTGGTGGTACCTTTGATGTTTCTCTTTTGTCTATTGACGACGGTATTTTCGAAGTCAAGGCTACTGCTGGTGACACTCACTTGGGTGGTGAGGATTTCGACAACAGATTGGTCAACCATTTCATCCAAGAGTTCAAGCGTAAGAACAAGAAGGATTTGTCTGGTAACCAAAGAGCTTTGAGAAGATTGAGAACTGCTTGTGAAAGAGCCAAGAGAACCTTGTCTTCTTCTGCTCAAACCTCTGTTGAGATTGACTCTCTTTATGAAGGTATTGACTTTTACACTTCTATTACCAGAGCCAGATTCGAGGAATTGTGTGGTGATTTGTTCAGATCCACCTTGGACCCAGTTGAAAAGGTCTTGAGAGACTCTAAAATTGACAAATCTTCTGTTCATGAGATTGTCTTGGTCGGTGGTTCCACCAGAATTCCAAAGGTTCAAAAGTTGGTCTCTGACTTCTTCAACGGTAAGGAGCCAAACAGATCCATTAACCCAGATGAAGCTGTTGCTTACGGTGCTGCTGTCCAAGCTGCTATCTTGACCGGCGACTCTTCTTCCAAGACTCAAGACTTGTTGTTGTTGGATGTCGCCCCATTGTCTTTGGGTATTGAGACCGCTGGTGGTGTCATGACCAAATTGATTCCAAGAAACTCCACTATTCCAACCAAGAAGTCTGAGACCTTCTCTACCTACGCTGACAACCAGCCAGGTGTCTTGATTCAAGTCTTCGAAGGTGAAAGAGCCAAGACCAAGGACAACAACTTGTTGGGTAAGTTTGAATTGTCTGGTATTCCACCAGCCCCAAGAGGTGTTCCACAAATCGAAGTCACTTTCGACATTGATGCCAATGGTATCTTGAACGTCTCTGCCATCGAAAAGGGTACTGGTAAGACTAACAAGATCACCATCACCAACGACAAGGGTAGATTGTCCAAGGAAGACATTGAAAGAATGGTTTCTGAAGCCGAGAAATTCAAAGAAGAAGACGAGAAGGAAGCTGAACGTATTTCTAGCAAGAACGGTCTTGAATCCTACGCTTACTCTTTGAAGAACTCTGTTGGCGAATCTGCCTTCAAAGAAAAGGTCGATGCTGCTGACGTTGAAACTTTGACCAAGGCTATCGATGAAACCATTGAATGGTTGGACTCTAACACCACTGCTGCTACTGACGAGTTCAAGGACAAACAAAAGGAATTGGAAGGTGTTGCTAACCCTATTATGACCAAGTTCTACCAAGCCGGAGGTGCTCCAGGTGCTGCTCCAGGTGCCGGTGCCGCCCCAGGTGGTTTCCCAGGTGCCGGTGCTGCTCCAGCCGATGGCCCAACCGTTGAAGAAGTCGACTAAACAAATCGATAGAATTTTCGCGTCTTAATGTCTTTTCATTTCATGAACTGCTTTGTTCTTTTATTTGTTTTGTTTGTTCTTTTAGGACTGTACAATTAATAATCATTTATTTCTGATCATATATATTTTTTTTTTTGAATTGACTTTAATATAAATTTTCACACAGCTACCGTTTATTATTGTTTATCTCAATCTAGTGTTTTTCAGCTTGTTTGTAGTTTGAATTAGGATATAAAATGTTTTATACTCGGTATCTTCATATAATATACCTATATAATCGGTTTTGATGTAAATGTATGATATGCTAAACGTCAACTTATTTGATTAGCATTTGCTGTTGGTTTTACGTGATTTGACAGACAAATACAACTGTACAAAATACAATCTAGACACAATTTAGTGTTTATCACTTAAACAAATGGGCGAGTGAGTATATACGCAAATGATAATTACTAGGCTTGAATCATGAGATTTTTATCATTCATTATATTACATCAACTCTCATTTTAAATAAGGTACGACTATAAGCCAGTTGTATAAATAAACATAGTCCAAAAATTGTAGTTTTCTGTTTCAATCTTAATTTAGGCTTTCAGCAATAAAACTAAAGTTAAAGTAACTTTAAACCGTTTGCAACTTTAACCTCAATAGCAATATAGGTTTTTTTTAAAACGGACTCCTCTGAACTAAGGTATAAAGCTTATTAATAAGCATAATACGCTTTACCGAGCCACATAAAATATTCAATCCATACAGAAAGTTGAATTATGTTAGTTTAACAATATATAATAAGTAATATGAAGTATAAGTTTCACTGACTACGTATAATAAACAATATTTTTTTTAGATCTTGGGATGTGGGTTTCTAGAATAAAGCTCATTAAAAACTTGAAAAAAAGCACAAATAAAACTAAATCAATCAAAAAACTATGGGATAACATCAAGAAATAAAAAAAGTCTTTATGAGTGGCGAAAAGCACGATTTTTAACAAATTATGTGTTAATTTTGACAAAATGATACTTTCTCTCTATTAAATATTATGTAGAAGCCTAATCTCAAAATAAAATACATGTTATAAATCTATAGGATTTAAAGAGTATACAAATACAATTTTTGTATAGTTTGGGTTGCTGTAAAGACTTCAGAATATGACTTAAAAGAATCAATTTTTTGCCAAAATTGACAATTTTCCGTTATATCAAATAATCTTTTAAACATATTATTTGTTTTTCTTATAAATAGTACTACAATATTGGAAAAAAATTTAAAATGTTAGCGTATGGTTTTTTAAATCAAAATAACTTGGATAGCACTAATTTAATTCAATAAAACGTTTGATAATTACTTTAAAACGTCAACAGCGCGAATTGAGTCCCAAAACCCCAAGTGAGGAACGCCACACTCATTTTTCTGCACTATTCTGCACTATTTTCTGTGGCGCATGGCCTAACCAACTTGGCCACCTGGCAATAGTAAGCCATATAGACATATTTTTGCTAAAAAGAGACAATATCTTTACTTTTTCGAGAGTATATTTTAAAAATTTCCCATTATTGCCAAGTGTATAAGAAGAAACAAAATAGTTATTGAGTACTCTATTAAAGATACTACGTCAGTTTCGTATGTACACGCTATGTCTAAACGAACTTGGCAAAACCCAGTGGGAAAAAGATAATAATGTCCCGGTCATTCAAGTCCGCTCATTCTTGAGCCTATATGTATCACTAATACCTACAAATAACAATATATTATAACAACATTATCATCACTTTCTATAAATACAACTATCTACAACTTCTCATCTATTCAGACACTATCAAATTGGTCATTGACTCAATCAAACGATTCACGTTATGTTTCTTCAATGCACACACTGGAATGACCGTACAAACCTCATGAAAGTTCTCTGTAACGTAATTTCGGAGCGAGGTGAAATTTTTACCGTTTGTTACCAAGTCTGCTTTGGTACCAACCACTAAAATCTTTTTGTTAGAAATTCGGTCTTTTCCGAACATTAACTCTTTCATCAAAATTTTAAATTCTTTAATTGGATCAATTTCCAAACTCACAACCACTGCCAAAAACTTGGATCTCTCTATATGTCTAAGAAACTCAGTCCCCATGCCCTTTGGCTTTTCCACGCATGTCGCTGCTCCTTCGATGATGCCAGGTATATCTGCTACGGTGAAGTTGTCAATATGTAACTGGTTGCTGTCCTCCAGGGGGATAACGGTACCTATGGTAGGCTGTAATGTGGTAAACTCCCAATGGCCTACCTTTGACTTTGCGTTGGAGATTGCGTTCAATAAGGTGGACTTACCACTGTTTGGCATTCCGACCAACCCAAAATCAGCAAGCATTTTGAGCTCAAACAAGAAGTTGCATTCGAGGCCAGGTCTTCCTCTCTTACTGAACCTTGGGTTACGAATATCTTTAGTGAGAAAATGGGAGTTCCCAAGACCGCCTCTTCCACCTTTCAAGAGCAAAATGGGGCTCTTCGAAGGCTGGTTTAGATCTAGTCCATTAAATGGGAAGACGTCATCGGACAATTCTTCATTTAATAAAAGGGCATCATATTTTTTCACTTTAGCGTTGAATGTATTAAACCAGTCTTTATCATAATGGTAATCTCTGCTCTTATCCTTGAATATCCAGTTGTCGTCTTCTGTGATGTTTTGTTCATCTTGACGAAACAACTGAATATAATCAACATGTTTTTCTGAAGGGCCAATCGCCTTAATTTCTATATCAGTAGATATTGGTTCAACATCCTCACCGGCTTCTTCTGCCAAAGCTTGCTGTTTCAAAATCTCGTCCAAATTCTCAGCCTGTTTAAGAACTTCCGTAGAAGGTAGCCACTTAATAGTAGTGCCTACTGGCACGGTAATCACTACATCTTGGGCGGAAGGACCATCAAACTGACTTCCAGTACCATTTGCACCATTATAAGCAGCATAGGTCACATGTAGCTTGTGTAAGGAGTTGATTCCCTCTACAGCCTGAACATATATAGATCCGCCGTTTCCTCCATCGCCGCCGTCTGGAGGTCCTATAGCTCTTCCAGCATCACGAAAAAATGACACGCCCCCATTTCCGCCTTTTCCTGACTTTAAGTTGATGATCCGTATGTCAGAAAAGTTTTGGTTGTTGCTGGTGGATTTCGGTCGCCTTTTAGAATTGAGTGTAGAATATGGTGACGACCGCAAAGAGGTAAACTGGTCAAGCGGTACGCGTAAAACGAGAAAGTTGTCTCTATCAGTACCTTTGTATTGATACCTAATCTTTCCTGTTGACAATATGTTATGGTTCTTAGGTAGAGACGGAGCTTGTTTTTTCTCGACCTCATAGTGTATTTCAGTGTTGGTGGCGGTTTTGTCTTCTATATTTACAAAACGCTCGTCCTTTGTATTCACATTAGAAATATTCTTCTTCACATTTGCATTTTTGATCTCCCGTAACCAGACATCATTTTCTGTAGCTGTGGGCGACCAATCTGGTGCCTCGGGGAATTTCTGTTGAGCCTGGAAATTACAAACAGAAAACTGCCGGCGTATACAACAGCCAGGTCTGACTTTACTAAGCATCTGAACTGTCAAGTTTCTTACCATTTTTGGCGTGCTCAGTATTATACTTGAGTATCATCAATTCGCATAAGACGAAATTTCAATTTTTTCACGATGATGCTGTGTGTCGCTGCATGTTACAGTGCGATGCGGTAACTCTATGTACGAACAGTGACCACTTCTACTTATTAACAGATACCCTAACATGACAAGATAATCTGATAAATTGAATGTGTAATGTTGCCATTTAGGTGTTTAAAAATATGTTCAGGTTCTGGATTTGGTAAAACCCGGCTCATTCGCGTCATTAAGTCGGGAAGAATAAGTCTCGGGCATGTACATCTTTCTATATATGTAAAATAGGAATAAAACTGGGCAGAAAATAGCTCTTCTCATTGTAGTTAACCAAGAACAGTTATCAGGTTTGATCGACTAGTTATATCTGGTTCCATTACTTCCTGTTGTTCTATTTACAATCGCCAGCCTTGTTTCATTTTACAAATACTTATTGCCTTGGCTTATTAGTAGGTACTTTCGTCCACTTGTTTCAATATACTTACGAGTCTACACTATTGTCTCAAACCTCACTTACCTCTTAGGGTAGTGCTATAGTTCTAAACACTATTTAAGACTCTGTTTCTCCCTTACTGTAGACTTCTTCTATTCCTTTTTACATGTCCAGTTACGTTTTTACCCATTCTCCGCTCAATACAATATCACCCTTGATATTACAACAGGCGTATACATTCTTATTCTTTGTCAGGGTGTTGATTTTAAGCTTTTGTTTATTCTTATCTCTTCTTATTAGCAGACAGATATGTTTCTTAGACATATTTCGATTGTGCTACCTTTAAAAAAGTCAGTAATTGGAAGCAACATTGCTCTATAATTTCGAACTGTAATAACATCTTTGTAGCTCTGTAAGGATCCATATGTAATTGCTATTTCTTAAGGAAATCCGCCGTTACTCAATATTCTCATTAGAATTTTCGATCATACAATAGACAGAGCGGCATTCAAGTCATTAGTCACATCGCCACCACGCCCAACACTGTAAAAACAGCTAACAAATCTTGCTAAAACAAAGAATTACAATTGCAAACTGAAAAGTCGGGATTTTGATTATGACAATATACAAAGGATATGATTTTTAGTTATGGCACATACATTTAGATTAAAATTTTTGGTTATGACAGTATATATAGTGAATAAATAAGGCTATTTTAAAGAAAAAGAATAAAAATAATGATAGCAAAATAGTACAAATCAGAAGACAGGCATTTTAGCCAAAACGTCAAAAGAACCGGTTCCCACCTTGGCCAAGTTACCGATGACAAGCTTAGCAGAAGGAGAGTCCAATTCCTCACGTTCATTGTTCAAGACGGCCTTGGTCAAGAATTGACAAGTTGTTTCGTAACTCATTTTTTTGAAAGCAGATGTGGAGGAGTCGATACCTTGTCTATTGAAAGCCAAGTAACTGCCTTCACGAGTCATGAAATCAGCGATCAAATCCAAATGTCTAGAGCTGACAGAGATGGCGTAAGTTGCAAAGACTCTGTTGATTTCAGCAACAATAGAGTTTCTTGCGGCTTCTACACCGTAGGTACGCAAAACAGCAGCAATATCGTTAGAAGTGATGTTGTTGACGTCAATAACCTCATGTTCATCAAACATTGCCTTGAAGTTGACGCCCTCAGTGGTCAAAGACCGTTTACCGCCTTCTGGTTTAGGGAAAATACAGCGGCCAATGTTTTCGATTTCACGAATAACAACTTTACGGCATGTTTCCTCAACCAAGTCCACCATCAAAAGCTTCTGGGTTCCAGCAGGCAACTTCAAGGTGAAACTGCACCATTCTCCGTTGGCGTCGTCAAAGTTGAACTTGGAAATGTAGCTGGTACCAGAGACAATCTGGCTTTGACGGTCGCGGGCATCTTGAGACATAAAAGCGTATCTGTCGTTTACAGCTGTTTCCACCGATTGTTCCTCGTCCGAATTGTTTTCCTCGTCAGAGTTGTTGTCTTTCATGATGGCGTCTTCGTCATCATCGATTTCGCTATCAGATTTCTCAGCTTGTCTCATGATTTCCACCTCGTCATCATCTGGCTCGTCGTACGACACCGCCTGGTGAGATTTTGCCTTTTCGTCTTCATCGTCGTTATCATCGTCGCCGCTCATTTTCTGGCTTGCAGACTCTTGCTGAGATTTCGGAACAGCTTGTCCAATTTCAATAGAAGAAAGATGACCCTTCTTCTTTTGATTAGACAATTCTTTTTTAATACCTTGTTCCAAAGTCATGAGGAAAGCGGTACTGCTACATAATTCCAATTCGCTCTGTTGGACATTGTATTCCTCATCATAATCTTTTCTGGAAAAGAAATTGATGTTGATGCTGTAAGTTCTGGTGGCGTCGGCTACGCCATCTCCGGTTGTTTCGGTGACTTCTACGTTGTCGACCAATTCAGAAAACTTGATTTTGGCAACAGACTTGCAGAAGATTTCAGCCTGTTCATCAGTGATATCAGGCAATACTGGCAAATACATCTGAGGAGTCTGAATAGATGCAGAAGCTGTCATAACAATTTCTCTCAAACGAGGAATACCTAAAGTGACGTTTGCTGCACCGTGACCAGCAAAATGGAACGTATTCAACGTCATTTGAGTGGATGGCTCACCAATAGACTGTGCAGCAATGATACCAACAGCTTCACCAGGATTCACTAAAGATCTCATATACTTGAGATGCATCAATGCTTCAAAACCAGCGTCGCTGATGCTGTTGTTCTTCTTGACTGCTTTCTTGTCAAACAAGTCAGAACGGTTTTTGATATACGAGCGTAAGTCACGCTGGAATGTTGAACTAACCGCACCAATATATTTGGATGGATTGAACTTGGATATCACAGGTTCATTTTCCAAGGGGTCTTCGAAGTGCTTAAACTGGTCTTGCAGTTTGCCTAATTTTTTATAAAATTTCTTCAACTTCTTGCTATATTTGGCTACGTCATCAATGTTCAAGGACTCAGCAACGGCAGCAGGATCATATCTGCTCTTCAAACCTTCAGAGTTTTCGTAGCAGAAATCAAACTGCTTCAAGTAAGACTCCTTGGTGGTGTCTACAGAATCTCCACCATACAAGAACTGAACCATGGAGCCGTCTGAGTCTCTCACAGTGTTGTCATAAGACACATGTATACCTTCCAATTGCTTAATCAAACATCTCTGCAAATAACCAGATCTAGCTGTTTTGACAGCCGTGTCAATCAAACCTTCACGGCCAGCCATACAATGGAAATAGTATTCCTGAGGACGGATTCCCGAATAGAATCTATTTTTAATGTAACCTCCGGCTCTGGCATCGGTCTCAAATGGCTTGAAACTAGGCAAAGTTTTGCCACTCACCATTAAAGGAACACGTCTACCTTCCAAAGATTGTTGGCCCAAAAGACACATGATCTGCGACACATTGACAGCCGACCCCTTGGCACCAGATAATGCCATACTTTGCATGGCGTTGTGAGGGAACTTCTTTCCTGTTCCTGCTGGAATCACAGTGCTGATGACCTTGGAAGTTACGCGTTCGACCTTGGATTGCGTGATGGCATCTAGAATAGCCAACTTGTTATCGTCCCGGATGATTTCCTCCAAACGTTTAAGCAACTCTGGGTCGTTCTCCTTCGTTTTCTCGTCCAACTGGGTGACCTCTGCAGCCGCAAGCCGTCCAACATCCACTGAGTCTGCCAAAATCTCGTTTCTCCAACGGTTACCTTCCTTTGTTAAGTAGATATCCTCCATGCCACATGTGAAAGCAGTTGCTTGGATGTAATTAGTAAACAAACGACCAAGAATGGATAACAACTTGCCCGCGGTCTCAGCACCATAAAGCTCATGGACTGCGTGTACGAAACCATACTTTGAAGCACCGTACTGTGACTTATCCAAGACACCACAGAGCAACATGCCTTTGCGGAAAAGCACCTTATTTTCCTCGGAATTCTTGCCCCAATACTCGTTTTTGATCTTGTTTTTGCTTTCGAGATTCAAGCCTGGCATGGTGAGGGGCTTGATGTTCATTAAAATGGTGGACACCAACTGTTTTCCTGTCCATAAAGGAACTGGTCTCCATACAGTTGGCGGCAACGTAATAATCTTCTTACCAACAGTATGACCATCTTCTGGTCTCAAACAGCCGTAAATATACTCTTGCATCTGTTCTCTGGTGAAAAAAGTGTCTTTGCTAGTGAGCCACACGCCTGCGGAAATATGGTCCTGAATCAAACCTCTGACAGGGGAACCAGCCGTTGGAGTCAAATATTGGGAATCTGTTGACGCAATAATACGTGCTTCAGCCTGTGCCATATGGGACTGTGGAAAATGCATATTCATTTCGTCACCATCGAAATCAGCATTATAGGCACCAGTGTTGGCATAATGAATCCGTAATGTTTTCTCACCTGGTAATACTTTGACACGATGGCCCATGATGGAGGCCTTATGCAAAGTAGGTTGTCTATTCATCAAAACCATGTCATTGTTTTTCAAATGTCTATAAACTTTTTTGTTGACGCTTCCACCTGCCATGCCACTTGGCGTGAGTAACTGAGCAGCCAATGCTTTTCTTTGATCCAAGCTCATTCCTACCAATGACACCAATGTGCCGTCTTCGTTCTGGACTTGCAAAGCCCCAGGCCATTTGTCTGGTCCGTTAATGACCGCCTGACGCATTTCACTGATATTATGAGCTGTGACCGGCTCTGGGAACGACAACCGTTTAGCAAACACTGGAGGAACGCCTACTTGATTGGTTTCCAACATTGGATCTGGAGAGATGACTGACCGTGCCGCATAGTTGACACGTTTTCCCATCATATGCTTACGGAACAAACCCTCTTTCTTTTCCAATGCCTGTTTGATTCCTGGCACAGGAAGCTTACCACTGGACGGGTTCTGATTCTTGGTGGAATCAACAAACGAGTTGACATCGTTCTGAAGAGTCACGAACGCATTCATCAACCGGTTGAAAAGTGTCTTCTTTGTTTCCAAAGTAACTCCTGAATCCTTGTGCTTGGCACCAATAATGTCTTGATTGATACTCTTGATTAACAATGCTGTCCGAAGAACCTTGGAAAGAAGCTCGTTCAAAGCGTTCTCGTGTACTTCCTCACCAAGTTTGGAAGGTAGTCTGAATCTTGTTGGAGGAACCACAATTGTTGATCTGAAGAAGATTTCTGCGCTGATTGGTTGGACATTAGCACGTGGCCTCGAATTGAACAATACTTGAATAATGTCCTGCTCGTTATGGAACACCGCATTTAGCAAATTCTTCACTTCTGAAGAAAGAACGTACTTGGAACCACCTGCAGAACTGTTATGACTTTTACCACCGCCACTTACCATGTCCACACGCGACAACCCTGTGACTCGGTTGGCTGTGGCTTGTTTCTCCGCAAGAGGCTTTTCAAAGATCTTCACAACTCCATCCTTACGATAACCAGGCGAAAACATCTTACAATTCTGACATTTTGGTCGCGTTGCCAACCGAGAATAATATGAATGAACCACCTTCTTACGTTCCTCGAGAATCAGAGCAGCAAGAGGCCCGCCTACAGCACGTTCACGGATGACGCGATCAACAAACTCTTCACGAGCATCCACAAGAGCACTGTTATCTTGCTCATCTGCGTCCTCTTCATCATCTTCTGCAACCTCTGCCTGTCCAGCAACCCGGATATTGTCCAACTCGTCACACTCCACCAATAAGCCATACTGCAAAAGACGAAGCCGACAACGAAACAAATGTGTCTCCTGCCCACTCAACTTGAACCGGTGACAAAACACACATGAAGCCCGAAGAAAGTTGTACATTTGCGAGAAAAACAATGGATTGTACACTGGAACCGGCAATTCAATATGCCCTTGGTGGCCCGGACACCCGTTTTTCTCATCCAATCCACATGTTGCACAAATATTCCGTAAAAATGCACCAAGAGAGAGGTCATAAAGACCTGCTGCAATCGGATGCCCCAAATTGTCAAATACCTGAGGATTCGTGATCTGCTTCACCGAAAGCGCCCGCACCTCCTCATCACTGAGCACCGTGAAGTCCACCGACGTGATCTCCGATCCAATCGGCTTTGCAATATCCATTATCCTTGCTTATTTTACTTACTTCAAAGCCTTCTGGTCTTTATTGGTCTCTGAAATTTTTTTAGAATTTTGCAGATATTGAAAAAAAAAAAAATTTTTAATTTCATGCAGCCCTCATCCGGGTCACCAGATGAGCTTGATGGGAACATGATTGTTGCATACTCTTGTGATTGATGCGTATTTTTGCAGATGTATACATACTTTTACATTTTAGATGACAAAAGTGTGGTAACAATGTGATGCACCATTATTGACCGAAATATATATATATATATACATATATATATGAATAGCGTCCTGCTTACCATATTCAGTTCTATTTAAACTCACATCACAATGTCCTACCGTACTTCACCAAACCCGCCTCCTCCTCCACAACTTCCTCCGGGGTTCATTGCACAATTTGACACCGAGTAAGTATATCTCACAACTTCTTAAGATCCACCATTTACTAACCAACAAGATACCAAACTTATTACTATGTGAATACGGCAACCGGCGAGTCCAGCTGGGAGCTTCCTAGAATTACTGTCCCACTCAGTCCTGCAGCGTCCCACCACAGCCAGCATCATTTAGCTACTGCACAGAGCCCTGTAGCGTCCCACAACAGCAAGCCCTATCCATCTCTGCAGAGCGAGCATAAAGCAGAGTATTTGGCAGAAAGTGCAGAGGCTTCCGAGGCGCCTCCTCCAGCTTATGAGGAAACCTTTGGGTTGGACAGGCTCCACCTTTCTTCCAACCAAATAGCCACCGCGGGAGCAGGAGTTGCTGCTGTCACTGCTGTGGGTGTAGGCGCATATGCGCTTCATAACAGAACACGCTTACCGCCGCCGCCGGGTCCACTGCAGTTCTACGGGGCACGTCATGCACATGTTGTAGATTGGTCTTAAGATGCCGTATGCATAATGACATGTTATGCTCGCTATAAATTATTTGAATGCTTACGTAGTTTTTTAAAAATTTGTTCGTAGATTTATGTTTTACATGTAATATCTATGTATTGGCCCATTTCATCTTCTCATCCCTCAAAAGCCCGCTATCAATTCACCCACCTTGGTATCAAACAAATCGGCCTTGATCGGCATGTCTAGTGAATAGAATGGGTTTTTCATAACGTAATCGCTGTACACCACGTAAATTTTACGCAAGAGTTCCTCCGCCGTACGGTAATGCTCGTTTAAGTTTTTATTTTCTGCACCAGTGCTGCTGCCTGCATCAAGCCCAAGACTGGATTTGGACCCTGCGAGACTGGTCACGCTGCTATCTGCTAGTTTCAATGTGTCTTTCACGGTGGTCACATCTGCAAAAGAGTCTGGACCGGCGCCAATATGGGCCCCAATATGGCTCTTCTCGTGAATATTAGGGGACGTTATCAAGATAAACTTGACACCTGTCAAAGTTTGAAAGATGAATATGTTGAAAAAAGATGTCTCGATTACATTTAATCCAGACACGTTATTTGTTGTGTAAAAAAAGTTTGTGCTTAACTTGTTGAAACTGACAGAGGAGCTGCTTAACAAGCTTGCGTTAGTTACCTGTGGGTTGTTCATATTGGTGAAGTTGGCTAAAATCTTGTTGATTCTGCTGTCATCATGACCATCGTGATCGTTGCCACCACTGCCGAAATTGCTTGCAGATGCAAGGCGTGGAGTATTTGCAGCACTTCCTGCTCTAGGCGTATTTGGCGATGTAATATTCGGACTCGCCACCGCTGTGCTATTGTTTACTAAGGTACTAGAGTCTTTCACTTGTACAGGCGTTAGCTTCGATGCAATGGCATGAACTCCATGAATGGTTCCTGCAAACACCAAATAGTCATTTATAGAAAGCTTATTGAGAACATTGGTATAATCTTGCTGATATATAAGACCCCCAGCACGGTTCAATATGTATAACGAATGAATCATCTTTTATAACTTGTTCTTTTCATTAAGAAATGCAGGCGATCAAACGTGCATATATATACTATAGCTATTGAAAACGGTAACTATGCAGCACACTATTCAAAAACTGTTCTATATTTTTTATTTTTGAAATAATCAATCAGTATACTCGTCTTAGATCAAACCCACCACTATAGTGCCCTGCTGTCAAGTCTTATTGGAAACCAGATTGTTCAATTCGGTTTCTCAATTGGTGGGGGTTACCCTGTTTTTATGCTGGTGCATAAACTGTCTCCAACATGCATGCACACTGCATGTATGTTGGTTAAATTACTCTAGATGGATAATATTTTTTATCCGAACGAATTTTTAGAATCCTGGCTTCTGATATTTAAAGCCTTTAATTTTGGCACTCTTTGTTTTGTTGGGTATTTCTTTGTATCATTAGTAGTAAACTCCTATATGTTTGTAGTCCTATGGTTTTATTGATAATATTCATTTAGTTCCATTATTTATTCTGTTTACAACTTCTCTCGTTGTTTCATTTAATGGATTCTTATGGGCTTAACTTGTTAGTCGAAAGCCAATTCGTAGCCACTACTTTATTATTTTCTTAAGCTTATGAGTCTATATTATGGTCTCGAACCTCAAATATCTTTTTGGGTATTGCTCCTGTTCTACGTACAAGTTAATACTCTATTGCATCTTTATTTTGGGCTTTTTCAACAATCTATTACTTGTATAATTTATAAAGCAGCTAACGTATAGACTGACTTTTTTACATTCAAGTTGTACTATTCCTTTTTAAGTAGTTAGATCTCTTTGGAATAAAAACTTTCGCCAAAATTTGACTTTGTTTTCTATCCAAATGCCATAAATGATTACCAAAGATTAGCAAATGCCATAAATAAGTCCAGAAATTAGCTAGTTGTAGAAACTACTAACAAGCCATCAATTTTCAACAACTACAATAGCACGGGGGTTTGATAATTATGATTATTTGCTGAGAAATCACATTTTGTCAAATGGGGATACTCTTATAGATAATTTCTACAAATGGTTATCACAATGATCATCTTCAAAACAAATCATCATCAATATATTATGTATCAGCAGCTCTACATATTTATTTTTTAGCCTTTTTAACAGGCTTCAACACTTTCGGACCTTTGCGTTTTTTGACTGCCGATGTCAAATCATTAACCTTTTTAGGCTGCTGCTGCTGCCGAGCAGATGAACTGTCGTTCTTGGTGGCTTCCGACATGACTTCTCCTAAAAGACCTTTTACTATTTTGTCTTTTTCCTCCTGTAGCGGATCTTTACGGAGATCTTCCAAACGGTCCTCCAATTCGGCAATCACCTCTTGTTGCTCTGTCTTGTCCTTTACATCTGGGTTTCTCTTCACTGTTTCAATAGCATTCTCGACTGCTTTGGCAGCTCTACTTCTAGCATCTGGATCGTCTACAATGAATTCCAACGCAAGCGATAGTTTATAATACGACTCACTGATCAATGAGGAGTATTCGTTATAGATATTTTTCCGGAGTTGTAATGATTTAGCAAGATCTTTGGACGCCTGAAGGTAATTTTCTGCCTCTAGCGACACCTCCCCTAAAATATCATATGTCTCGGATAATTTCTTTTGAAGCAACAATTTTGCATCAGTTGGTGTCTCGTCGTCCTTTAGCTTGTCAGAGTCTTTTGTCTCTGGTAATTCCTTACCAATTATATCTTCAAGTTGCTTTTCAAAAAGATTTCTAGTCAAATCTAATATATTCCATGCCAATTCGAAATCACTTTCCTCTTCTTCTTCTTCTTCTTCTTCTTTTTCAACCTTTTCTTTTCCATTCGCTTCCTTCTCTTCTTCCTCTTCTTCTTCCTCTTGTTCTTCCTCCTCCTCCTCGTCCTCCTCCTCGTCCTCCTCTTCTTCTTCTTCGGCTACTACACCTTCATCAAACTGAAAAGTTCGTGAATCAGTTTCATCAGTCTTTTTTTCATTAGTCTCCTTTTTTACAACTTTATTATCATCTTGAATACCACCACCTTTCTTGTTACCTCCAAGAACCTCTGAATTTGTTACCGCTAATTGAAACAATGCTTTGCCATACAAAAAGAGCAAATCTGCATTCTCTTCACCTTCTGATTCCTCACTAAATTCCACACAGGCATCCGCATAAAGTTCTACAGACTTTTCAAAGTTTTTTTCAGCATACGCTTTAGCTCCTTCGGAAAGAAGATTCTTTACGTTGTCGGATAATTTCAAGCCCATTTTATCACTGCTAAGGTATGGCCCCTGATTGCCTCATTGATGCCAATTTTCCAACATTTTCATCAGTCTTACGCGTACGCGTACTTTTCATAAGCACTAATAATATATTAGTAATATTTGCTTATATATTAGTAATATTACCCGTTTTTAAGAGCCAACTTGGCAGTTTGGATATTCTGTTTACAATTTCCGTATTTGGAACACACCATGCAGGCTGGTTGGGCGAAATTTCATCGTCTCCACAGCCTGATTATAAGATTATCATCAAAGGTGTATACAAGAGGCAGTCTGCTGGCAAAACCGCTGGGTGATTGGATTGGCTTGGACAGTGGCTGGCTGGCAAGGTTTATCTTTGCAGGTACGAGGAGGTGTGAAGGAAAAAGTTGAAGGAGTTTTTTATGATAATTTAAACGATAAATTAACAAAAGTCATGAAAAGTTGAAGGAGTTTTTATGATAATTTAAAAGATAAGCTAGCAAAAGTCAGGAAAAGTTGAGCTTTGAATCATTGCAAGTATGCAGAAGATAATTGTAGTTTAAAGGCTAACATAAATATATAATTATTGAGAATCAATACGAAGAGATTTGTATTGCTTCGTATTGAGTTTGGTTATCCAAAAAACTTGTAAACTTTACAATCAAACGTAATAAATCGAAATTACAAAAATCTCTGGCATAAAGAGACACATATAATAATCGTAGACCAATTTAAAAAACTCGAAAAATACTAAAGTACTAGAAAGAAAACAAAAACAGTAAACACTAAATTACAAGCTGAGAAAGCAAAAAGGGGCTAACAAAAAAGCAGTGCTTTTCTAAGCAGCAAGCTTTTCGTTGGTGTGTTCTTCAGGATGTTCGTTTTGGTCAAAGTGCTTTTCGGTTTCTGTCAAACCGTCGAGTTCCTGGTCCATAGCTTCTCTTTGCTTCTGATAGTCTTCATTTTCCAAAGCTTCCTCGTCACTAGTGTCGTAGACGTCTTCCTCGGTGTTTCTGATACTCAAGGTAGGCTTAACAGCAGCAGAATCCAAAGTCCAGTTTCTGAGAGCGTTTTCGGCATCAACAATGATTTGTTTTGAAGTTTCGTAGCCATCGTAGGCTGGTCTGGTTTCGCCTGGGGTGACTGGAGAGTCATCCAACAACTCAAGAAGAGCTTTTCCATAACCAGCAATGAGAGCCATCTTCTCAGCATGTTCTCTGATGGAGTCAAATTGATAGTTGAATGCCAATTTCAACTTTTCTCTGGTGATATTTGACAATTGGGCTTCAGCAACAAGAGATTCTGCCTCTGCACGGACCAATTCCTGTTCTAAAATCATAATCTTTGGTGATTCTGGGTCCTTGTACTTCAAATAAGCAATCTTGTCAGTAATTTTGGCCTTGCGGTCTCTCGAAGGCTGGACAGAAGCCTCAATGTTTCTGATGGACTTGACAGTCAATCTGTACTGATCATATCTGTCGATAAACAAGTCGTCCAACTCGCCCAATTCATATATCAAAACACCCAATTTGTCAGTAATGTCAGAGACATCGTCGTCGTTTTCCTCTCCCCAGACAGACAATTGCTTGGCAACTGCTCTTCTTTCATTGGCAGCCAATTCCAAAGCTCTCATGACATTCTTTTCCATCTTGACATATTGAGCCAATTTCTTCGCCAATTCAGGACCCAAAGAACCAGCTGTGCTCTTTCTCAATGATGAAGCAAGTCCACTCTTGCCAAAGTAATGCTTCTTGGTAGTGGATGGTGGTGGAGCAGGAGACTGCAATTGGGACGCAGTTGGTGCTCTGGAATTTCTCAAAGAATATGTTCTGTGCATTCTGATGTTTATTAATTATCAATTGAAATGTTGGTGAAACCAGAAATAAAAAGATTGAAAAAAAGAAAAGCGGAAAGCCTGGAATATTTATATTTATAAATTACGTTAATCCAGCTTGCTATAATTGCCTTGTCAGTGAAAAAGACGGAAAACAGCGGGTGGAAGCATTGCTTGCAGCGGAGTGCAGTTAGCGATTATGGTGTGGATGTCATGTTACGCAACCGCTGCAGGTTGGCAGCTTGGGTTATGCGGGTGACGTAACTTGATCATCATCTAACTTGTCTATTTCATTTCATGACTTTTACTTGATAAGCCAAAGGTGGTTCTGCTATGGATTATAATGTACAAAACGTGTTGAATCTCATATGTTTGATGCTATAGACTTACTATTACTCATTTAAAATATAACTGGCAAACAAAAATGGAAAACCTTGCTTGAGAATTTGATTTTATTCTTTCCCTTTTATTGATCAACCAACATGAGCTCAATTTTCTTCACTTACTTTTTTCCCTGATCATTTTTTATCTTACTATCAATTACATAGCTTGAAAATTAATGTTAAATTGCTCTTCAATGCCCATACCTGAGTATCACCGCCCAATCTTACCAGAAATATGGGTCAGTTGTTTTACTCTTCTCCACACATAATAATTTTTTTAGTTCAATATCTTTCTTTTTCCAATATTCAAATGTTGACCTGTGACCCAAAATTCTGGAGACTTCTTTAAAAGTCAAAACCCATTTTGAAAACTAAATCTTTTTTTATCCCTAATACAGTCATTTTCAATACGTCATTTATAACAAACTTGTGCAATTGTCATTTCAAAAACTAAAACTAGTTGGTGTTTTCTTCGAATTTAACACAGCACACATCTTTTTACCAATTCTTAGGAAATGCATGTTGGTGACGTGCAGCGTCTATTGCCAGGCGCAGTTACATTAATACCACGTGATCATACGTAATGGTGCATGACAAGTTGGGTATGGCGACCAACTTGTGCTATTTATTATCTTTCTTGTCATTTTACATTATTTTGACAGTGACAATTAATCAGATCATTTTATTAAGTGTCATTCATTAGAGAGGTGATTTTTTAGCAAGAGATCATTGAATGCGATATTTAAATTAAATTCTTTCTGGCATAGTATGACAATTACTTTAAACATTTTTCAAGAAATTACGTATTTTTAGCAAACGTTCAAAAGTATTGGCAACTGTTAATTAATGAATTGATCAACAATTAATTAACAATTATCAATCAAATATAAACATAACCCCAATCCTACTGGCACACCATTCTAATATTATATTTTTTATTTTTTGTTTTAAAAATTTTTGATTTTCTTGCCGTCTTTTGCTATTGCTATTTTGCTATTGCTCCTTGCTAAATCATATCATTAGTGCCTACCATCCTACTAATTTTTTCGGAGTTGGTTTGCTGCTCGAGTTTTTTTTCCCCTTCTCTACTTTTCATCATGGTGATTCTCATTCTTGTATAGACCATCAACCATCTAGGATCTTCCCCACCTAGTGAAATTGTATTTTTTCTTATCAGTTATCTCCGAACTGGTGAAAAAATTTCCAGATTTTTCCATTTCTTCGGTAAACTGCAACACCAAACAGCAGAACAGTTATAGGCACCGGTTTGCTATTGGGATTGTCTTTTCTTTTTATTATATTATTGCCTTTTATAAGTGGTGCGATATCCCTAATATTACAGTGACAATTATAGATCTGTCAAAAGAAGTGGAATCATATATCAAAAGCAAATGTTTTTCACCAATCTTTTCAGACTGTACCAGAAATGCATTAAAACACGTCCTATCCTCACCAATTGCATATCAACAGGAACGTTGTTTGCCGTGGGTGATGGACTTGCTCAGTATTTGTTTCCAAACCAAGCGATCCCTACTGAGGAAGATGTCCGCAAGTCATCATCCAAAGTGCCTCGTCCTTTGGCTCATCCTTCATCTCGCTATGATTATAAACGGACTTTGCGAGCCGCAATTTACGGAGGTATCATTTTTGCTCCTATAGGTCATAAATGGTATCAATTTATGGCCCGTTTGCAGATCCCAATAAAATCCGTCAAAAATATGTCTGTGCGAAGCCAAAAGATCATTAATACCATATATAGAGTTGGCTTTGATCAGCTTCTTTTTGCTCCTATAGCTGTGCCTATGTATTATTCTGTAATGTGTGTTATGGAAAACCGCAGTTTTGACGACTTGAAGCAACGTCTACGTGACAATTACAAGGTAACATTGCTTACCAACTGGATCATTTGGCCTGCTTTCCAGTCTCTAAACTTCAGTCTCATTCCTTTGGAATACAGACTTCTCAGTGTCAACATTGTCAGCATTTTCTGGAATTGTTTTCTCAGCTACAGAAACAGTCATGTTGTGGAAAGCAAACAACTTCCTGTCTACAACCCTCCTGTCCCAGAATAACTGGAAAAAGGTTTTACAAAAGTACAATCATTCCTTAATAGAGCATGTTGAATGGTCGGCCATTCAATTTAATTTGAAATAATTGATTTTCAGTTTAATTTATTTTTACATACAAGACTGATTCAATGATATGTAAACATTTGTCACACTCTTTGTAAAGCTATTTAAGAAATAATGAAAAATATGTGGATGTGGTCAATGCATAAGAGGTAAATCTGCTTTAGAAGTTTGGAAAATAAAAAAAATGTCTACATTCTCAGTGTAATGGCCATAAATTAATTCTCTAGTCAATCTATGTATGGAATATTGTAGAAATTAACTAAATTTTTCAATGCTCACCAAGTAGCCAGCTCATTTCCGAAGCCTTCTTTTCTCCTACCAAGTCTGCCAACTGTTTTTCGCTTTCCATAAACTGGTGGTCTGTATATTCAAATCCAGGCACCACGACCTCACTGATTAACAAGTAGTCGTCTTGGTCAGAGATAAAACTTGCTTTCCACACGTCTCCTGGAACAACCCATTGAGCAACTTCTCCTTTGGCGAAGTTGAATCCCACACGGAACGTTTTGATTTCACCTGACGGGTATACAAGTACATATTGGCCAGATCCACGCTGGAGAATGTGGATGATGCGTGACCGGTTCTTGTGGAGTTTGCCAAAAGGGCAATCTGGGGCCACAAGATAATAAATCAATGTAGAATAATTTCTTGTCACGCTTTTGTCGTCAACATTCGAGTCTGTTGTCTTGATTATAGCGCCAGTTTTGGCATGGCCCTCATTATAAGGATTCATCACATGGAATGGAGACCGGTCAGTTTCTTTAAAGTATCCTCCTTCCCTATGTTTTTCCAATTGTAATGTCTTGATCAATTCATTAGTCTCTGGGGAGTTGGCAGTAGATGTGACCAAATACTTTGGCTTTCTGATCTCAATGTCCAGACTGTCAATCAAGTCAATGGTAGGAGATTCAAAATGCCCGCCCATTCTGTTGGTATCTATGATATATCTTAGCCTCAGCAACTACAATAACATCTCATCGCAATATATTGAAAAGTCTGAAAAAATAGTGCGTACATGATGCCCTGCTTATGTAATATAGGCTTCTATAAGGTGATAATATTATATATTGTATATTATTACAAAATATAGTAGCGCTATAGAGTAATATAGAATGCTTGAGAGACGCTACAAATACAGCGTTCTAGGGAAATACTAGTATAGAATGTTAGTCAAGTGTTTATTTGCAAGCGGAAAATAAGGGATGACTAATTAAATATGAGGAAAGGGCAATAAAAATCAAAAAAATTAGCGATTTTTGTCAAAAACTCATGTCATTGATTTGAAAGCTTTCCGTTGAAAGTACAGTTTCTTGGTATAACTTTATAAATAATTCAAACAAGTTCACAATTTATTCAGTCAGAATCGGAAAAACATATAAAAACGCTACCGCCATTTTGAAAAAGCCATACAATCAACAGACTTCCTGTTTTGCCGCCACCACTTTGCCAAAACTTTTATAAAACAATAACCTGATTTGTCACCATCCAATTTTCATATCCTCAAAACCTCCTTACAACAAATAGTCTCCCACAGTTTATACTGGCACACGCATCTTCCTGCATGCGCCCACTTGCTTCTACATCACATCACAGCTTCTGAAAAGATGAAAAAAGCGGAAGAAAAATTATTTGAACGAAGAATCATATCTGAACATTTATTTGTCATACTTCAATCATTTGTTAGATTATAAAAGGAGGAGGTTATCATAGATTACAAGCAAAAATGAGTGCCCTCAGATTATCTGTTGCTTTCGGCATCTCTTCGTTGGACCAAGCAGAGAACTTGAAGATTATTCTTGCCGACAGTCAATTTCAAAAAGGAAAATCAAACATTGATTTTGAAGGTGAAGAACAAGCCACCACGTCTCTTAAATGTGCTAAATCGGGCTTTGAGTTGTTTGATGCAAATGCCATTGTGCTCTACTTGGCTTCCAAGGTTTCTGAGAAGAACTACTTTGCTACACTTACAGCTGATCAGCAAACTTTGTTGGGTTCTTTGAGAGCTCATGTGATTGAATTGACCAAAAATGAAACTTCTCTCGACAAGGCCACTTTTGATATTGCAAATTTGCCTACATTCAAAGACAACGAGCCAGTTGTTGAAGACCCATTTCAAATCTTGGTATTTGCTTCGTTATATCCATTTTACGTTTTGAAGTTCAAGTTTGTCAACCAGAATAAATGGTTTAGTAAGTTTTATAGAAACAACAAAGTTAATCCTGCGGTCAAAGCCTTGAAGTCCCACAACTTTAAGGTTATTTCCACACTCAACAAGAAGAACAAAAGTACTTTAAGCAACGGTAAAGCTTCAAAATCCAAGTCTCAGGCCAACACCAGAGTTGTCGATGCTATCAAGACAGGAGAAAGAGTTCTTACTGAAACAGGTGTGAAGAATGCTATTGTTGACCAACCAGATATCATTGTTCCTCGTGACGATAAAAAGAACATTTTGATTTCTTCTGCCTTGCCATATGTCAACAATGTCCCTCATTTGGGTAACATTATTGGTTCTGTATTGTCTGCCGATGTCTTTGCCAGATATGTGAAAAGCAAGAAAGAATACAATGTACTTTTCATTGGTGGTACTGACGAATATGGTACAGCCACTGAAACCAAAGCACTTGAAGATAAGACAACTCCTCAGGCTTTGTGTGACAAATACCATAAGATTCATGCCGAAACCTACAAATGGTTCGACATTGAGTTCGATTACTTCGGAAGAACCACTACTGAGCTTCAAACCGAGATTTCTCAGGACATGTTCAACAAGTTGTGGAAAAATAACTACTTGTCTGAACAGACCATTCAACAATTGTACTGTGAGCATCATAAAGGTTTTTTGGCAGACAGATTTGTTAACGGGACGTGTCCTAAATGTCAATATCCAAAAGCCAGAGGAGACCAATGTGATGGTTGTGGTCAGTTGTTGAACCCATTGGAATTGATTGATCCTAAATGTAAAATAGACGGTAAGGTTCCAGTAGCCAGATTCTCTGACCATGTTTACTTGGATTTGAATAAATTGGAGCCAGAGGTCAAAGAATGGGTGGAAAAGACAAGTGTTGAAGGCCACTGGACTAAAAACACTAAACTTATCACCAATTCCTGGTTAAAAGAAGGCCTTAGACCTTTCTCTATCACCAGAGATTTGAAATGGGGCACTCCAGTTCCATTGGAGAAATACAAGGATAAGGTGTTGTACGTTTGGTTTGACGCCACAATTGGTTACGTTTCTATCACCGCCAACTACTTCAAAAGCAAAGGTGAAGAACATATTGCCAAATGGAAAGATTGGTGGAGAAACCCAGAAAACGTAAAGTTGTATCAATTCATGGGCAAAGATAATGTCAGTTTCCATTCCATCATTTTCCCTGCTACCCAAATAGGTACTCGTGACAATTGGACAAAGAATTATCATATTGACACCACTGAATACTTGCAGTACGAAGGTGGCAAGTTCTCGAAATCAGAAAAAATTGGTGTTTTTGGCGATCAGGCCAAGGAAACCGGAATTTCATCGTCCGTATGGAGATATTACTTAATCTCTGTGAGACCAGAAAGCTCAGACTCTCAGTTCTCTTGGGAAGAGTTTGTAAGAGTCAATAACTCTGAATTGTTGGCCAAGTTGGGTAACTTCAGTAACAGATTGTTGAAGTTTGTTGACAAGAACTACCATGGTGTTATTCCAAAGGTTAAATTTGAAAAGAAAACCACGTTGATTAAAGATTATGACTTGCTTGTTAAAGATATCAATGAACTTTTAATCAAATACAATAGCGCTGCTATAAAGTGCGAGGAAAGAAAAGCTTTGGATTTGGCTTTGAGCATCTCCTCTAGAGGTAACCAGTTCTTACAGGACAACAAACTCGACAACGATTTGTTTAACAATCAGCCAGAGAAGAGCGACTTGGTTATTTACATCGGTGTCAACATCTTGGCATTGGTAAGTCAAGTCATTGGCCCATTCTTGCCAGAAACCAGAAAGAGCATCAACAAGCAGTTGAACGTTGGTGAGTTGTACATCCCAGACGAGTTTGAGTATACAATAGGCGAGGGCCATAATATTGGTGAAGTGAGCTATTTGTTTACAAAGATCGACGAAAAAATGGTCAAAGTTTGGAGAGAAAAATACGGTGGCAAACAAGAGTAAACAAAACTAAGTTTTCAAACTAACTCCATGAATTTTTTCTGTCCCATTTGTAGATTTCATTTATTGTTTGTTCTCCTTTTTTTCTGTCTACATACATTGTTTGTTCCCACATTTGTTTCAAATCTCCTTGTTATCTTCCATAAAACTATAGCTACATATGGTTTTTATTTTCTATTTTGCTTTGTCATCAACTACAATATCATGAATACTATTAAAAAAATACGTGTACGTACCAATAGGTCACCGCTCGCAAATTATTATCCGAAGTCGATGATCTACAACGTATTATTTTACTTCTTTTTTCACTTTTTGACTTCTTTCAATTTACCGCTTTATTTTTTGCAACATGAAATGGCGATCACATCTCATTAGTAGATGATATTTCATTAAAATTCGTACTCTCGTTTGCAGTTTTTTACGAAAATGGAAGTATTTTTATCGTATTTGACTATTTGAGAGGGGAATAAGCTTTGGAGTAGGAAAAAAAAAGATTTTTTGACTCAACTCACTTTGCTTTCGATAAGAGCAATTAAGTTGAGAAACCTTTGTTGGAGAGGCTTCTAGGTTGTTGAGATTTCGAAAAGTTACCTCTCAATTAGGAAATAGAGCTGTGCCACCGTAAGCAGGTAGCAAAGAAAACCATTTTGCGAGTTGTAACTCTTCTCGTTGGCCTGGCTTATTTTTTATTATTGTACAACTCAATACTATGAAGAGACTCGTTTAGGAAACAGTTTGAATATTTCAGGAAATCAGCTACAAAATGATTAATTACAAACAGCACTCAACACATTTTACGATGCAATAAATGCGCATTACAATGTGGTTTAACAATAGCTAAAATATATTGTTATTCGAGCTTTGCCTGGTCTATATTGTTACCACTGCCCGCTTTCTTTGTTATTCTTTTGAATATTTGTATATCATGCCAACTATTTCCCGAAATCATCGCATTCCGTATTAGGAAAAAAAATGAGGCGCATATGAGCTAATGCAAAATTTTTATAAATGTATATAGAAAAGGCTGTTAGTCTTTGCTTCTGTTTGGTTATTGTTTTTCAATTACGACAGAAAATGTTAATTCTGCCATGGTAAAAAACAATAGAGTCATATATGTCTTCTTTGTCCGGGGCAATAAATAAATCAACCGGACACAATGCCTTTAAGAGTAATTTTTGTTGTTGCTTCAAACAACAGTAGTTACTTTGTAAATAACAATTTGTTTTATAACTAACAAAACTGAAATGGAAAGGTTTATTTATCAGTATGCATCGATATGCACAAAGTACAAGATGAGTACTTTTTTTTTCTTTAAACTCAGCGCCTTTTGATCAAAGAGACTTTTCAAATTAGCAGCTTTAATTCAACTTTGATTTGCTGCTTGACTGTTGCGGTACCTTGGGCTCTAACTTTAAAGTACTGGATTCTAAAGTCTTTTAGGGTTGTTAGGATTCATATAAATAAGACGCATGTAAATGCGACCATATGCATCGAAAAAAATGGATCTGTAGCGTATGCGCAAGCTGCATGATGAAAGCCTTACTTTAGCAGCGTGTCGTGTTCAGTTTGACATATCGGTTAACTTTATTTTTTCTTGAGCGAATCTAATAGAAAGACACCAGTAGATACAATACGGACGGATTAGGACTTATTTAGCAAACCCCAGACATTAGAAATGTACATTTATGGCAAGGGCAATGCCTTAGGTTTTGGAAATGTTCAGAATGAAGCCATGACGACATTGTCATTTGCATATCACAAGTTGTTGACGCTTTGTGGGTCCATACATATGTTCATTATCATCCTGGTTAAGACCATTGATGGACCGATCGTGTAGTATGTTGTTACCATGATTCATTCCAAAACAAATTATAGGGCTTGCCAAAACAGTCAGTATCTACAGGCGTTGAGCACTTGGAGCCTAATATCGTATTCCCAGCACTTGGATTCTGCTAGAGAAACAGGCATTGCTTAGAAACACCCATGTCTGTTCTTTCTATATTTAGGGGAGATTTGTGTATAGATTTCTGATTCTTGTGATGTATACATAATATGATGTTGCCCAAGTTGTTAATTCATGCTTTTTCAGGGCAGTTTTTGTAAAGCTGGAGATTTGCTACAACCTTATACTACGACTTTCAAGTTTAAATCTGTTTGTAGGTCATAGTTTAAAGATCCGCATGGAGAGAAAAACCTTCATTTGTTTATTGGTTTGCCTCACCTTTTATAAATATCTACAGACTTTGATTTTTGCCGAGATTCGTTAAACCTCATTGTTGTCGATATAGCTGTGAGTGTGCGAACACTAAAAAGCTCATCTCATTATGTTTCATACCTATTGTAATAATACATGTCATTATTTTCGGGCAACAATGACTCTTTCTATGCCTATTAACAAATCCTAGTAAAGAAGAAGGATTTGATGATGAATGCATATATGTAGTCACATTTCGGTGTTGATCGGCTATTTGAAGTGGTCTCCAAAAATAGGATAAGTGAAAGGGTGAAATTTTCTGTTGGTGCTTGTCTGGTCATTCAATCCAACAATCTTTTTTTTTGAAAAAAAAATTACAGCTGTTGAACAAGATGAAAGGCAAAAAAAAAAAACTGTGTTATTCAAGAAGAAAATTACACATTCATTCAAGATGTGTATATTGCTTCGGCAAATATTTCTTACGTCACTTGATAAATCGGTCTAGCCGGGGTGTCACTTTCCAGGTGGGGTATTAAGTCTGCCTAATTAGTACTTAATTAGGCCCTAAGTTACTGTTCAAATAATAGTATACAGGTACTCACTCAAATTCATCAAAGAAGGCCCAGCTTTTGGAACAATAAATACGAAGCGAAAGTTTCTAGGATTACTGCACGATGCTGCTGCAGCAAACTTCACTTGTCATTGCATACATGTGCAGCCAACATGCATACATGCATGTATGCAGGCGCACAACTTGCAGAGAACCAGAAGCTCGTCGCATGAACAACGTATACGACTTACAACATCAATCATATCTCAGTACCTTTTCTTATGGGCTTTTCGATAATGGTCTTCGAGGCCATAGAGTAAACTTCCTTTTTGAATGTTGCAAATTGCGCTCTAGCATGAAACTTAAATGATTGTTGCAGCATAGGGGATACAGATATCGAAACAACCTGACTATTACCAAAGTCTTAGTGTGGAGACACCAAAACAAAGCTATATAAGACCTTCTGTTCCAGCTAATTTTTTTGAGAGGGCTGGTCCAAAGTTGAAAAGTCTAGACAACAATAACAATCAAAGAAGCTCTCTGGTTGAACCTGTGGGTATTAATCAGCTCAAAGAGTATAAGAAGAGCTTTATAGATTACTATAGGCTTAACTTCAAAGATTGAATGATAAATTTAAAAGAACAACTATGATTGGAAAATCTTTCAAAAGACTTATTACTGTAGCATTGGCTGCTCAAAGTGTAACCTCTTTTCCAATAGAAAAGAGAAAAGCAGATGCTGAACCAAACATTTTCAGTGGAAGTGCATTGCTTGGTCCAGGCCCTTTTGGAATTGTTGCTGATCTTGTTGGAGAAGTAGTATCTGTTGTTGATGATGCTACTTCTGTTGTTGGTGACGTTGCCACTTTAGTGGTCGGAAGTGCTGTAACAGATGTTGTTGAAATTGTTGATGGTGTCGTTGTTAATTTGCTTCCAAGGCAAACTGCTCCCCCAAGTGCACCAATAGTTGCTAGAGATGCTAAAGCAGATGCTGAACCAAACATTTTCAGTGGAAGTGCATTGCTTGGTCCAGGCCCTTTTGGAATTGTTGCTGATCTTGTTGGAGAAGTAGTATCTGTTGTTGATGACGCTACTTCTGTTGTTGGTGACGTTGCCACTTTAGTGGTCGGAAGTGCTGTAACAGATGTTGTTGAAATTGTTGATGGTGTCGTTGTTAATTTGCTTCCAAGGCAAACTGCTCCCCCAAGTGCACCAATAGTTGCTAGAGATGCTAAAGCAGATGCTGAACCAAACATTTTCAGTGGAAGTGCATTGCTTGGTCCAGGCCCTTTTGGAATTGTTGCTGATCTTGTTGGAGAAGTAGTATCTGTTGTTGATGACGCTACTTCTGTTGTTGGTGACGTTGCCACTTTAGTGGTCGGAAGTGCTGTAACAGACGTTGTTGAAATTGTTGATGGTGTCGTTGTTGACTTATTGCCTAGAGGAGTTACTGCTGCTCCAGTAGGCCTTGAAGAACGAGACCTTGCTGGTGTTGTGACACAGATTGTCGGAGGAGTTACTCAAGTAGTTGGTGGTGTTACGACGGTTATTGGAGGTGTTACTTCTCTTGTTGACACTATTCTAACAGACGTTCTTTCTGGTGTATCTACTGTTGTTTATGCTACTTACACAGTGGGTGGCGACACTTATGCTGGTTTGTTCACTCTTCCAGAAGTTTGTCTTCATTTGTTTACCCAACAAGAAACCTTTACAGTTACTACTCTACCTCAAAACTTACTTTCTTGTGCCTCATATTTGACAACTGCCACTTCAAGCGTCAGCCAAACCTCTGCTACAGTTACTGGATCTTCTTCAGGTTCTTCTCAAACTTCTTCCAACACAGGAACTGCGTCGGCAACTAAAACCTCTTCCACTGTTTCTACGCAAACTTCTTCCAATACTGGCGCGTCATCTTCTGCTACAACTACTCCTTCTTCAACTTCAAGCCCAGTATCCTCAACTAGCTCAATTACAACCGGCGCTTCATCCGCAGAGACTTCGAACACCGCTCAAACTAGCAGTCCATCTACGAGCAGTAACATCGAAACCTCTTCTTCGTCAGAGCCCTCCACTTCTTCCTCAACTCCAACCTCTAGTGCAAGCCCAGGTGAGGGTTCAGGAAATGGTGACAACGGTTCCGGAGATGGTGACAACGGTTCCGGAAATGGTGACAACGGTTCCGGAAATGGTGACAATGGTTCCGGAGATGGTGACAACGGTTCAGGAAATGGTGACAACGGTTCCGGAGATGGTGACAACGGTTCCGGAAATGGTGACAACGGTTCCGGAAATGGTGACAACGGTTCCGGAAATGGTGACAACGGTTCCGGAAATGGTGACAACGGTTCCGGAGATGATGACAACGGTTCAGGAAATGGTGACAACGGTTCCGGAGATGGTGACAATGGCTCAGGCAATGATAACAACGGTTCCGGAGATGGTGACAATGGCTCAGGCAATAGTGACAACGGTTCCGGAGATGGCGACGATCGTTCTGGAAGTGGTGCTGACGATGATGCCGAAAATGGTTCTGATAATGGCTCTGATGGTGGATCTAATAATGGAGCTGACTCAGATTCCCGTTTTTCTACTGATCCTGTGAGTGGCTCTGATAATGGCGCCAATGGCGCTGGAAACGGTGCTGGAAACGGTGCTGGAAACGGTGCTGGAAACGGTGCTGGAAACGGTGCTGGAAACGGTGCTGGAAACGGTGCTGACAATGGTGCTGACAATGGTGCTGGAAACGGTGCTGGAAACGGTGCTGGAAACGGTGCTGGAAACGGTGCTGGAAACGGTGCTGACAATGGTGCTGACAATGGTGCTGGAAACGGTGCTGACAATGGTGCTGACAATGGTGCTGGAAACGGTGCTGACAATGGTGCTGATAACGATTCTGGAAATGGTGGCCGTAGAGGTTCCCGCTTTGCCATTGACGCTACAGAGGGATATGCCAACGATTCTGATGACGGCTCTGGCAATGGCGGTAACGGTGGCGCTGATAATGGCGCTAACAACGGCTCAGGAACTGGCGCTGATAATGGCGCTAACAACGGCTCAGGAACTGGCGCTGATAATGGCGCTAACAACGGCTCAGGAACTGGCGCTGATAATGGCGCTAACAACGGCTCAGGAACTGGCGCTGATAATGGCGCTAACAACGGCTCAGGAACTGGCGCTGATAATGGCGCTAACAGTGGTGCTGGAACTGGTGCTGATAATGGCGCTAACAGTGGTGCTGGAAACGGTGCTGGAAACGGTGCTGATAATGGTGCTGATAATGGCGCTGGAAACGGTTCAGGAAATGGTGCTGATAATGGCGCTAACAGTGGTGCTGGAAACGGCTCTGGTAGCGGTTCTGGTGATTCAAATGATGGTTCTGTTTCTTCTGTTGATGCTGCTGCTGGTGCCGGAAACGATGCTGGAGATGCTTCTGCTGCTGATGCCGGAAATGGCTCTGGCAATGGTTCTGGTGATGGTTCTGGTGATGGTTCTGGCACTGCTGCCGGGGCAACTTCTGGTTCTGATTCCAACGGCTCTGGATCTGGTTCTGGTTCTGGTTCTGATGCCAACGGCTCTGGATCTGGTTCTGGTTCTGGTTCTGATGCCAACGGCTCTGGTTCTGGTTCTGATGCCAACGGCTCTGGTTCTGGTTCTGGTTCTGGTTCTGGTTCTGATTCCAACGGCTCTGGTTCTGGTTCTGATTCCAACGGCTCTGGTTCTGGTTCTGATTCCAACGGCTCTGGTTCTGGTTCTGATTCCAACGGCTCTGGTTCTGGTTCTGGTTCTGGTTCTGGTTCTGGTTCTGGTTCTGATGCCAATGGCTCTGGTTCCACTCTCTCTTCTAACGCTGCCTCTGTTAGTGGCACCAGTGGAAGTAGTCCAAGCTCCAGTCCTGTTATCGAGCTTGGAAACGGTGCTCCAAAGGGAGCAGCTTCCAGTTGGACTGGTCTTTTCATTGCCCAAATTGCAGGTGCATTAGTAGTCCCACTAATTTTCTTTTAAGAATTGTAAATAATACTCTACACATTATACCAAACACTCAAATTTTCTTTTCTTTTAATATCCTACTTTTAGTTATTCTTCGTTTATTACCCTTTTCTTTTGGCTGATGATTTCTTTCTTGTTCAGCTCAAAAATAACTTTTATTATCAATTTACATCATTAGTACCTATCATAATCGTAGCATTACAAACAAACTCAAATCAAAAATACTAAACATATCTTCAATATTCCTACGACTTGATTAATTTTAACAGTTCATCATTTATGCTAAAATTGAGAAAGCTAGAGGTAACTGACTAGCTTATATATCATATTCAAAATAGACAGATATGGGTGCTTATGAACCTCCAACATTATAGGTCCTAAAGTATTAGAGTACTTTATAACACTAGGGATTCATAAGCAAGATTATAAGTGCTCCATAGAACACTAAGCAGCCACCGGAATGGTATAAGATATCCTGTCTTCCCTGTCTTTTTCCTGCGTTCCTCTGCAGGTGTTTGATCTGCGATGGCCCAAAATGGAAATAAAACTACATTGGCTCACAACACCGCAGACAGTAGATCTGTTGAAAAAGGAAACTAGGCATTTGATTGGCCGTGTTGCTTATCCCAAAACGGCTGTAGAGGGATTTTGCTGAGTCAGTGACGCATAATATACATAGAAATGGTTACATAAGCTATTGTTTAATGCCTCTGGTTGACGCTTCTGGAAAACCGGCCTAGAAAATTTTCCTAGTGCTAAAGCCCTTCGTTGAGACAAATTCTAACGCTTTATTAAAGTAGCCCAAAATATCCACTTTTTCCAGATCTCAGGCTCATTGCCTATATTTTTCAC
Source organism: Saccharomycopsis malanga (assembly GCA_004014935.1). Classification (NCBI taxonomy): domain Eukaryota; kingdom Fungi; phylum Ascomycota; class Saccharomycetes; order Ascoideales; family Saccharomycopsidaceae; genus Saccharomycopsis; species Saccharomycopsis malanga. Next base: position 2,880,325 of record CP025321.1, read on the forward strand.
CGTCTGTCTATCGTTTGCCCCTGTCTTACTTTCGTTAATCGCCTTTTTGTTCTTTGCTTTATTCAAGTGATTTTACTGTTCTGTTGGTTATTCTCAATGGCTCTCAATGAAGAATCAGATTTCCAGTAAGACGGTTAGTTCATTAACCCTATTTTCCCTTTTTTTTACTTTGGTGTTGTCAGCATCGTCATCCAGTTCATTGTACTATTTCTCCAATGAGACATCGTCAACACTATCAGAAACGTCTGGATACTTTCCAGGAAACTATTCCTCAACCTCAGTATCTATCACCTATGTTCCAACATCTAATGTTATCACTACAGCATCTGCAAACCAGACTGCCTTGCCTTCACAGGAACCGTTTACCAGCTCAGATGTCTCTACCAATGTATCATCGGAGATAAGATCGAGTTCTATGCTTTCAAACGACACTCTTATTGTCTCGTCTTCAAAAAGTTTGACTAGTAGTATCAATAATACCAGTGCTTATTTGACTCTAACAAACATTAATACCCATGATTCTGCATCAACATCAGCACTCAATATTACAAGCACTGTACACACAATCTCATTTAATACCACAGTGGCTTCTTCAACATATGGTACTGCATCTAATAATTCAATTTCAACGGCAACCCCCGGCACTTTTACTTTGCCCACATTGACCCTAAATAATACAGCAGCTACTGCTAACGGCTCCTTCACCTTGCCTACGTTAACAGTCAATGGTACTAGCTTTAATAGTACTTTCATCATCCCAACAGCCACGTCTACTAGTGCAAACTGGACTTCCTTCATTACTACTTTACCTACTTGGTCAGCAAATGCTTCTTTAACCACTGACATTTTTCACAATAGCACCTTACCAAATAATTTTACTTCTTTACCTACTTTGACTTGGAACGCCTCTTCCACTAGTTTGAACTGGACATCTGTTATCACAACTTTCAATTATTCCATACCTAGTCCAACTTTAAACTATACAAGCTTTCCAACTAACATTTCCTCAACCACGTTCAATTATTCCATCCCCACAACAACTTTCAATCATTCGATTTCCACCACAAGCTTCAACTTTTCTATTCCAACAACAGCAATTAATTATTCCGCGTCAACATGGTCCTTCAATTATACGACAGGCACTTTCAATTATACTTTGCCAACAAGCACTTTCAACGGATCTTTTACCACTGTTCCTCCTTCATTGAGTTATAACATCAGTTCTACCCTGTATGCTTTCACTTGGACTGCAAATACCACAAATTTCAACGGCTCGTATTCGATCTTACCAACTCATAACGTGTCAGTCCCATCGACTACGTACAACATCTCGTTCACAGGAACAACATATAGTACCTCTGATGTAGCAGTCACTAGCTTTCCAAGTGCTAATGTTTCCATACCATCGTTTACTTATAACAGTACTTTGCCATCTTTCACCTATAACACTTCTTTCCCATCTGCTACTCATAATACGTCCGTGCCATCATTCACTTTCACTACTTCTTTGCCAAGTTTCAATACCTCCTCCTCAACATTAACTGGTTTTCCAAGTTTCAATACTTCGCTACCATCTTTTACTGGCTTGCCAAGTTTCAATGCTTCAATGCCATCTTTAACTGGCTTGCCAACCTCTGCATCAAGTTTCATCCCTACCTTCTCTTTTCCAAACTTTACAACCGTTCCATCAATGTCGATTCCATCTTTATCTGGACCATCCTTATCAATTCCGTCATTTTCTGACCCTTCAATAGCTATTCCAAGTTCTCTGATTCCATCGTTATCTATTCCTACCTTGCCTATCACTTCTTTTTCAGGACCTTCATATTCTATTCCAACATTGCCCGGTCAATCCTTATCAAAACCTTCATTTTCCAATCCATCCCTATCCATTCCTACATTTTCTGGTCCATCAATTACTCTTCCTTCTCTCTCTTGGCCATCCATCTCCAGTTTACCAAGCATGTCGCTATCTATTCCATCAATAACGGCTCCTTCAGCTAATGGCACATTGCCTTCGATTGCATTACCAACAACATCAATCACATCTAATGCAGACTTGCCTAGTTCTATTCCTACAAGTTCTGCTGATTCATCATCATTAAGTGCTTCTAATCCAAGCCTTTCCTCTTCATCATCAATTCCTTCGTCCTCATCAAACTCTACTTTGGCTGTTGATCCTCAATCTCAAAATGGGTCCAATTCAAACTCTAATAATGGCAAGTCATCACCAAACAATGATAATTCATTATTAAATAATAATAATTCATCTCCAAGTAATAACAATGAAGGACTGTCATCAAGCGGTAACAATAATGGGCTGAATAACAGAAGTTTCGATAACGACCTGTCATCCAACGATGCCAATGGAAATTCTTCGAATAATAGTAACGACAGCTCCTCATCGAGCTCCAATCAAGGTTCATCATCAAATAATGGAAATGGTTCTTCTAACAATGGAGATGGGTCTTCACCGAATAGCAATAGCAATAACAATAACGTTAACAGTCAGTCGTCGAATGGTGCTAACAACAACAGCAACAGCAATGATTCGTCTGATAGCGCAAATAATTCATCAAATAGTCCTGATGATTCGCAGAATAAAAACAATGATCAATCCTCCAATAATGCCGATTCTCTGAATTCCAATTCCAATAACGCTAATAGTAACAGTAATAGCAAAAATGGCTCATCAAGCAACAACGGTGATTCTTCCTCTAACAATAATAGTCCTTCCCCTGACAACAATTTTGATAATGGTGGTTCACATAATGGAGCTGAAAACACGCATACTAGTAACAACAATAATAACAGCGCTTCTGACTCTCTGAATGCCAACAATGATAACAGTTCAAATAATGACAGTTCTAGCAACTCTAGTGATAACGATCAAAGCCAAAATAACGCCAAAAGTGCATCTGCTAATAACAGTGATAATGACGGTAGTAATTCTGATAGCTCATCGAATAATGGTAATAGTGATTCTGCCAACGCTTCAAATGATACAAATAATGCTAACAGTTCTGACAACAATAATGTTGTTTCAGACGATACTAACAGTGTCGCACATGAGTCAAACAACTTCCCTACAACATTGGCATCTTCTGTCAGTTCTCATTACACTGTCAGTATAAGTAACACCAACAATGTTTTTGATAACTGGAACAAGAGTAATAGCTCAGTTCCATTCTTCTTGGACAGCGGAAACAAGTTGGATCGCGGCGAAATGTTTTGGATTAAAATGTTGCTGGTATTGATCATACCAGTTGTGTTCCTTTAATCAACTTAAACAAAGATTTTCATAGATTTTTTTATTCAATTTCATTTCTTTTCTTCTCGTTTGTTCTTTTATTCTTCTCGCTTATTTCATTCATTGCTTAACTTACTAAAGTTTCATCTCTTGCTCTTTTTCTCAAAGCTTTCATTTGTTTCAAATCTGGCTCACTCAGGAGCTATCAGTTATAATCGCTTTACTTTACTTTTTAGACTTTTATAAATAAAACCACTGTTGATTTTTAAAAGCTTTCTTATTCTTATTCACATTCTGCCCTACTTGCATTAATCCGTTTATTTTCTAGTTGCCATTTGGCTCTTCTTTTTTCTTATCTGGGCACCCCATTTAGCTTGTGTTTTCTTGTTTTTACTATATTAGATATTTTATCAAAACCTTAATAACTAAGTTTATTTTCTATTAACACAGTAACGTTTCTTTACAAATCCTGTCAGCCCAATTCCCCAATTAATCGTCAAATAGGACTTTCTACTTTTCGGCATTCCATTTTGAGTGGTATGGTGCACCCAACTGAGTTCGATAAAATAATAACAGCGTTCGAAAAGGATGGTTCTGAAGCTATTTGTTTGTACGCACTAAAATTTGTATTAATAGTGTTAAAGTAAGATTAATCGGTGTGAAGTATTTGATAGCATATTAAACTATTTTGAAATTTTGTAAAAAAAAAAAAAAGAAAATAGAAAAGAGAAGGCAACAAAGCTAGTAAAAATTGTACTAAAACGGCCTAACATTGGATAAAACAAAGTTAGCTCATTGCATATCTTTGTTTCTAAATGTATGATAAGTGTTTTTCTACATAATGAGGTTGTCTCTTAATTATAACGATTCAGGGTACCGACATATGTTCAAACAACGTGAATTAAACTATTAAACAAAGCTTGTGTTCTATTGATTGGTGAGACTAGAAACAATCTAACAATATATCCAACTAGGCCTCTTTCTTCAATACTTTCACATCAGTAGCAGACGCTGGGGCTGAGATCTTCTTTCCAGTAGCATTCTTTTGATCTGCCTTGTCATTATATGATTTTTGCAAACCTATGATCTGTTTTTTCAAGGTGGCCACGTCCCTTTCCTTTCTTTCCAACTGTTTGGTCAAGTCATCGATATCAACAGTTTTGCCACTCTTTTTGAGCGTGAGCTGGTCATCCCACTTGATTATTTTACGCAAGATGTTTACTACTGTAGGAATAGCAAGCTCCAAGTATAATACAATTCCGGTCAAATAGAAGTTTCTTTGGTTGTAAAACTTCTTGACCAAGTACTCGCTGCTAGATAATTCATTGTAGCCATGAGTCAAATGGTTGGATGAGGCTGGGTTGGGGTTGACGTTCGCTTCATCGTGAACGTCTCTTTGAACAGGATACTTGATTGATCTTTGAGCAGCGTCGATAAACAATACAGCGATCAAACCGCTACATACCCACACGGTAACTCTAAACTGAACTGTGTGCCATAATCGGACAAGGAAGTTGGCGAGAGCCTTGCGGATACTATGAGGCAATGGCAGCACCAAAAGTGAAAGACTTGCCATCTCAAGAAGCAAGACACCGAAAATCTAGGGGCTGTTAGTATTGGATTTCGCTGAGCCATGGTGCGTACGTTACTTACCAAGGTCATATGAATACTCATTGTGAACAAATAGAGTGTGTGTTTTTTTAAATCAGTCTAAAAGTGTAAGAATAAGGCCGGGCCAGTATATTTGTTATATATAAACTCAATTGGACGCTTAACTGCTTTTCAATCATCTTCTATACTATGAAACGACCCTATGGCGAAGCATCCTAAGTATAGCAACCCTTGCTTGTCGGGGCTTCTAACGGATGATAGTAGTAAAATAATCACATCAACTGTCTGGTGCTACATGAATTATACCACTAGTATTAATACTCGTAGTCATACTCGTAGTCATACTCGTAGTCATACTCGTAGCCATACTAGTAGCCATACTAGTAGTCATAATAGTAATCATAATAGTATCCAATATTTGAAGAATATCCTATATGTAATCACAAGTTATGATCCCACAGACACCTACGGAGGCGAATACTACATATCATACATAGTACAAGTAGACTATTGTTTTGACACTTTCTCAAACTACAATTCCCAATACAATATCAACTATCTCCCCTTTGTCTCCCTCCAACTTCCTGTCCTCCTCCTCTCAGGCATCTTCCACCGCATGTATCAACCATGTACGCCCGCTTACATAATCATTACTAAGCGCACCCTTACCGTCGACGACTTTTTTCTTTAGAGTTCTTTGATTTTCCGATTTATCATCATTTTCGCCGTTTAGAGCAGTAAAGACTCCTCGACGAAGCGCTAGTTAAACAGGTACAATCTTCAATATTTGATAGTTTATTACACAGCAAACTCACACACTGCATCATGTCTCATTACACTCCTTCAAACACAGACTGGGAATCTGTCACAGTCATTGGTAAGAACGTCAGAAGAGGTGGCGCCGGCCCTAAACAGGCTGTTGCCAGAAGTCAGAGTGAAATCAACGCCGCTCGCCGTTCTGGTGCTGTTTTGTCTGTTGACAAGAAGTATGGTACTGCAAACAGAAGCGCCGGTACCGAAGGCCAGCGTTTGGCCAAGATTGACCGTGAAAACGAGGTTGCCCCTCCAAAGAAGATTGACCAAAGTGTCGGAAAGACCATTTCCAAAGCTCGTTTGGAGAAAAAATTGACCCAAAAGGATTTGGCCACCAAGGTCAACGAAAAGCCTAACGTTATTAACGATTATGAGGCCGGCCGTGCCGTTCCTAATCAACAATTGTTGGGTAAGATGGAAAGAGTTTTGGGCGTCAAGTTGAGAGGTAAGAATATTGGTGAGCCCCTTTTCAAAAAGAAGGCTTAAGTTTGATGTTTGCATGGAAACTGGCCAATTGAACGTTGCTCAAGTTTTCTATCATCTCAATATTGCATCCTATCCTCTGCAACCTTTTGTAAGATAAAATTAGTAATGTCCTGTTTTTTCCGATCGATGACTTGATTTTTTCTTTTTTTCTTTTTTTTTGTCTTCAATACAATGATTTTATGTTATTCAATCGTGCAAGTTAAGTTGTTTTTGTTAGAGTAAACTGCCGGAGTATTAAAAGCAAAAGTCAGAAACTAGTAATATTGTATGTATCTTCTATTTCAGTACAGTACGCTCAGTGCCTTACAATTCTTCGTAAATCTGATAAAAGAAGCCTGTCTATAACCCTCTAGTGATTGTAAAAATGAGTTTGCCTATCAAAAATCAATATTGGTAAAAAAACTTGAAAATATCAGTATTTCTCGAACTGTAATAAGTAATACACTATTGAATTTCCCTGTAGCAACATACATGTCTTTTTGTCAAAAATAGGGTACGATAGTATATTCAGAAATGTGTTATTTTCAAAGTCTGTGAGATTTATTTAAATTTTGATTGTTACAATAGAAAAAAATGCAAAATATTGGGATTTTTTTTGGTTCTGGTGAATAGTCTATCGTATACTTTTCTATATTATGCCATTTACAATAAATTTCCGGTGGCTAGTTATCTCGGGAAAGAGAAAAGATCTGGCAGAATAGTTCAACGACTAGTACTCTCGAAAAAGTGAAAAAAGCCCTAAAAAGCTCAAGGGTGATCATGTCTGAAACATGATTGGGTTTTACCAAGTCCCTTTAGACATAGCGCGTGTATACGACACTGATACTTACTGGGCTTGAAATATAAGATATCATTATCAATGTGAAGCATTATCGATAATATTTTAATATTCAACCTATACATATGTATTGTCTGTATTATTTATCATGAGATCATTAAAATATCTAAAGCACATGATACACCTTCTTTTTAGAGCTTGGGTATTATCATTATCTACAACTAATATAATCAACAGTCAATGTCGTCAATTACATACATAAATATTTACATGATCATTATAATCATTATTATCAACAATCAAAGAAGAGTATCAAATATAAATCCGCTGGCCAATTCCATTGTATCCAACTTTACGGTCTTTTTTACTATCTCTATTGGATTTACCATAACGAACACCAACCTCTCCTACCTTGGCGGTTTTGAATCTGAAAATAGCCTTCTCATGTTTGAGGACTGGTGCATAGAAGCCTTCAACTCCCTTGGAAGTCTTAGTTTTACTGTCTGCGTCATGGCCTCTAGAAAGCTTCTCCAAAGTCTCGCTAGCAGGTTCCAAGCCAAGAACATTGGCAGCATCCACAGGACCAAATGGCTCACTTTCAGCAATAGTCAAAAATCTTGACTTCAAGGTCTTGGCTGGAGTAGGAATCTCAGTAAGATTCTCTGGATGGCTGGTCTGGTCATAAAGTGGAAACATCTTATATAAAGTCAGCGACATTTTCTTCAAGTCAGGACTAATTTTATTCTAGAATTGTATTAGTATTTTCTGTTTTTGTCATTGTCAACAAGATACAAAATAAAACTGCAAAGTAACTTCAGATATTGGACTTTCTAACCATGTGGTTGTGTCTTAAAGACTAATCGAATTTTTTAACCTAACTCATCATATTAAAACTCGGCAGCTGTATATCGACAAAAAAAAAAAAGAATACTTACTTGTTTACTCCACTCTTGTTCAATCTTATTCAACTTCACCAATGCTTCCACTCTTGGAATACTGATATCAAATTGATATGCAACCTCTTGGACTGTCTTTTCCTCTGATTCTAAAGCATATAATATACTGTCTTTGGTCTTGTTGGAAATATAGAGATTTGTGCGACAGTTGGAGTTACCTGGAAATGGCTGCAACTTACGGTAATATGAAACACGTCTATTTTCCTTATTAACAATCGCACCAGATCTCATTAACTTGGAATCTTCTTCATCTACCACTAAAGTGGCTCCTCTTTCAAACTCTGGCTTGATGAAGTTTGGCTCGTGGTTCTCTTGTGGATAATAATACCGATTGCGGTGATATTCACCACAAACATTCTTAGGTCCAAGAAACTGCTGCATGGCAAACCTCAAATTAGACTGATGAAGCTTAGGATGGACATTATTCAACTTTTTCGTCGGGTATGGCGGATAAGCTATTTTTCTTTTCGATATATTACGTCTAAACGTTATTGATGGCTGCACAGCTTGATTGGCAAATTTCACAGAACTGCTGCGACTACCTGCTCCAATCATGATGCTTTTATATTGATATTGAACTTATTATGGTGCCTTGTTGAAAATAAAGTGATAAACTTTCGTTTTCTTCCTTAGCAAGAAAATTAACCGACCAAACAACTTATCAACCAGCCAAATACCTCCGCAAAAACAAGTCAGTAAAAATATGTACTGACAAACAATTGTTTCTAATTGTTACAACTTTATCATTTAACTAAAAAACTTTTCAACGACAAGCCAATAAAAAAGGTAAAAACTTCAAACCTAGATCTCGGTAGGGTAACCCAGTTACTTGGGATTATAAAAAACAAATGATTTCGCCCAGGATCGAACTGGGGACGTTCTGCGTGTTAAGCAGATGCCATAACCAACTAGACCACGAAACCATTTATATGAAAATATGTTTGAAGACAGTATATACGATATCCAATATACATAATAATCAGGTGATATATATAGTTAATTATTGAAAAATGATAGCATTAGGGCATCATCATGTTAGCGAAGGATCATGTTACACTAGTGTTGAAAATCAAAGCTCAGAGAATACCACATTTAGTTATGGGCGAGTTTGGTGCTAAGGTCTTTAGAACGCGGGCCCAGCAGGCTCAGTATGAGCGGACTTTGACTGGTAGATATCAGAAGGGAATGAAGAAGCATCCATTTCTATATTTTGGGTTCCCATTTTTGTTTCTCATGGCTGTGGGATCTGTTGCATTAAGTAACTTCACGGCTGTGCGGTACGAGAGGCATGATCGAAAAGTTCAGGAAATGGATGATGAGGAAAACTTGAAAATTGTAAAGGGCCGTAGAAAGGTGGACGTCAAAGAAGAATATTATCGTTTACAGCATATGGCCGAGGAAGATTGGGAGCCAAAAAGAGTGCCTAGATTGAAGGGTGAGTCTGAAAATGTATTTTAAGGTGATTATTATTTATTTGTTAATGCGTATTCATGTTTAAAGTTCAAAACACTGAAATGGTAGACATAATCTGTATATTTCAGCATCAAATACGTATCTTCAACACATCATGAATAATGATCTTATTTTTCGAGCCAGTACATGACAGTTTCGTATATACTTGCTATGTCTAAAGGGAGTTGGCAAAACCCAGTGGAGAAACCCAATCAGTGCTGTTGATCATAATTTACTCAGTCAATTGATTGGAAAGTAAGCACTATTGGCATAGGTCGTGTTTCAGGCAGTTGCAATTGCGTGTTCAACATTGTAAAAGCAGCGAGTAAAAAGCGTTTGTAGGCGGGAATAGAATTCATGGGCCTGTTAGGTCTTTTCTACTTTTCTACTTGTCGCTGAACTATCCTTCCTCCCAGTGACAACACATCATGAAGATGATATGCATTGATTCTCTTATTTTATACTATTCAAGCCTATGAGCAGTTATGCCTTTTTTTCATTTTATTTTCCTTACGCACATTCAGTTAGTCCTTGTATATATTTATTTTTTATATACTTGAAGCTTGTGAAATTCACACAAGCCATACTTCATATACAGTACAACATTGTTAAATTGAAATAAAATAAGCTATTTTAGTACCATCAGTCAACCGGCACGCCATGTATTATACAAGATTTACCAACAATATTCAGTGTCATCCCCCCCATTGAGCAAATTCATCAAGTGGTATAAAAGCCTGAAGAGGTTTTTTTCTTTCAAATTGAAGCAGTGTTTACTTGATTTGATGTTCAAGCCAAAATATAAGAAAAACTTATAGTGTATGAGCTTTTTTTCATCATTGAGTTCTACAAAGAATTGTTTAGTATAACGTAACCGATATATATATTAAATAGGCAATGTATAAAAAATCAGGCTAATTGATTGATTAACATACATATTGCTATTATAATTACATTGGCGTCATCATATATTTTGAAATCTGTCATTTTAGCGGGTAAACAATAGAAAAAAATGTGCGCTCATATTAAGTGAAAAAGTGCTAGAACTGGAAAAAAAAGTGCACATTATAATCAGTTAAACACTCCAAGCAGACTGGAGTAAGATCAATTTAGGTCACCGTCATCTACAAAGTATTGTTGTCTTGTTTGTGGGCTAGAAAATCCACTTGTTTCTAGTGCTTATCCAGGGAAATCAATATTGGTTGAGATGTCATCATTTTCAGAAAAAATTCTTGTATCAAAGCTTCGTGGGCTCAATGAAACTCAGGCTTCCATTGTCGGTTTATCTCAATGGATTTTGTTTCATCATCGTCAATCCAAAAGAATAGCTATAACTTGGCGTGACACATTGAATAATGCGCCGGTGGAAAAGAAGTTGCCGTTGATATACTTGGCTAATGATGTCATTCAACAAGCCAGAGCAAGAAGAAAAACAGAGTTTCTTGATGATTTTGGCAAAATCATATCGTCTGCTTTGATTAATGCATACAAAGCAATTCCTAATGAGACAATCAGGCTGAAAATCAAGCGTTCTGTGAATGTTTGGCAAGAACGGCACATATTATCTAGTTCTTTATTACAAAAAATTCTAGACAATTTTTCGGAAATTGACAACAATAAACAAGTAAATGATTATGGTGTGGCTTCACAAGCATCATTTGCTATTCCGGAATTGAAAGCTCTCAATGAGAAATATACTCAGCTCAACAGAAGCACTGAGAAAATAACCCAAAGCTTGCTTCAGTTCAGTACAGAATATGATAAGTTATTTGGTGACGACAGTAATTTACAATCCCCCAACATATTTTTAAACCAAATTCAAAATCTTTTGAAAATATATTATGGTGTCAAGCTTACTTTTGAAAAACGGACAAAAGTCAAAAAAAATATTGTCAATGACTTGGAGAAGTTACTTCATAAGGCCACTTCCGATAAACTAGAAACTTTTGAACTGTTTGCTAGTTTCAACTCTTTGAATAATAAACTCGACAAAATGCTAAAAACCAAGGAAGAATTGGAGGAAATGATCCTTGGAGAAGGAAATTTAGATAAAGCTAATTCATCAACATATAATCCTGTTGATTTTCAGAGCACTAATGGCGTTAATGAGGAACGTCACCCCGATGATAACACTCTGAACAATGATGACGAATATATTATTCCAAAATACGAGGATGATGATGACGACGAAGATATAGTTCCTCAGTATGAGGATAGCGATAGTGAGAAGGAAAATGAAAATGACAATGAAAATAAACATTCATACAATAATAAAAGTATCAATAATATTGATAATGATAATGATAATGATAATGATAAGTATCCCAAACGACCAACTGATTCCAGAGGTGACCAACCAGATTCAAAGAAACAAAAAACAGAACATTCAAATGAAAGCAGCGCTACACCCCAAACAAGTTCCGCTATAAGTGACGCTTCAAAGCTTCTTGAGGCACTAAAACAGTTGCCTCGATAGAATGTTTGAGTAAAGTAACTTGGACATGAGACTTTTTGCACTCTTTATAAAGCAAAATGTATACTAGAATAGTTTTATATGGAATATACCAGAATTCCAGCTTTTTTCTTATCGTAAAAAATTACAAAATCATTAATTACAATTTTTACATGTTGAGCAGTTTCATGTTTTGTTGTCAGTACATTATAAAATCCTTCAAAGCTTTATATAGACATTTACTTATCATTTTTGCCTCCTGATTATTATATAATGCATTCCAAAATTGACCAATGGTAAGACTTTTGATAACTAACACCTTTAAAAAAGTCACAGGGGCAAGCGTAAACTTCGCTCGATTTTTTGAAACATGGCCTGTATTAATACTTATTTATTCATTGGAAAGACGCTTCACTGTAGGCAACTTGAAGGTGTTTATGTTTGATTAGTGTAATAGCGTGACCTCTCCTGTATATATTTAAAATACATACATTAATAAATAAAACAGAAAAAAAGTAGCAGTAGTCTTTTAAAAGCAGAAGTTTGTAAATGCTACCAAGAACTTTATCAATAAGTAAAAGTCGGCCGTCTATAAATAATTATACGAGAGACTATGGCGAGACAGTATTAAGGGAAGAGCCATTTTATATATTACTAAAAATTGAAAGTTTTCAAGGTCAAGATATTAGAAGGAATATGAATCAGAGCCTGGGTATGTATAAAATCTCGTTACAAGAATATCATAATGAACATTATAGGGACCATGCATTATTTATATGTTCAACGCAATGCGTGTACTATTTCTCTCCAAATATTTATCTATAAAGTTGTGATTCAACATACTGTATAAATAAATATACCAAAATTATATTCTGTCTGGAAATTTCACATGTTACTATTACTATTCCATACTATGGAGCTCAGTTATACTAGTTGTACCTACTTACTTGATTCGTTAGAGCAGTGTATCATAACCACATGCATGCCTGCAGCATTGATCTTCAAATTTTTTTTTTTTTTCAGTACAAAATTTCAACATCTCTAACTAGGTATTTATAAAACGATACTTTGAGTTTATTGGGTGCTTCAAGATGCATGTGGGTGTTGTGGTTGCTTTTGTTGCAGTATATCTTCATTTTGGAGGCAGAATAACTGTTGCTTTATTAGTTATCACTTTATATGCTGTGTATGAATTATCCAGACAACAACCTAAAGGTAAACAATTAGACGTCAATAATGATGTTAATGTGAAGGCACTTCAAGCAAATTATAAGCCTAAGCTCAAGTATGTGAAGATTAATAACAAGCTCCAGCTAGTGAATGCAAGTTCTTTGGATGATTCTTCTCTTTTTGGAGGTGTTGAGAAGAAACCAAAATCTGTTCCGGTTGATTTCACCAATGCTTTTACGTCTAATGATGTCGTTAAGAAACATCCAAAGAAAAGAGTGCCTAGAGTTATTAGAAAGCAGCCGGTTTTATCAAACTCGCCACCAAAATTAGTTGAAAGTAATAGCAGTCTTTCAGAGTCAAATATTCATATTTTCTACTCTTCTTTGACAGGATCTTCTGAACGTACAGCAAAGTATCTTTATAACATGATCAACATAAATGAGTCTTTTACAGGTAAACCAGTGTTAATTAACATGGATGATGATATCGATGATTTGGATGACTATTTTTTGAACGTACCAAAGATTGGAAAGTTATTATACGTTTTAATTTTGCCATCTTACGAAACAGATTCTCCAATTGATTTTTTCTTACAGACTTTGGAAGAAAATTCAACGGATTTCAGAATCAATAGTTATCCTTTGAAAGACAAATTATTAGGCTATTCTGTTATTGGCATTGGTGATCGTGAACATTATCCTAATAAGTTCTGTTATCAAGCTGTCAAGACCGATAAATACTTGAGCAAGTTGGGAGGAAGAAGAGTTTTTCCCTTGGGCAAGTTCTGTATAAAGAACGACAAAGATGAGAAGATCCAGGAATGGTGTGATCTTTACATTGATTCTTTGAAAGACAACGATGCCATGATATTGGATGAAAAAGATGAAGATGAAGATGAAGGCGAAACCGGAAGTAATAGTGAAGATAGCGGATCCACATTGGTGGATATTGAAGATATGGGAAATATGATGCAAAAAACTAGTAGTGAAAGTAGTTCTAGTGATTCAGATCCTAAGGAAGTAAAAGAAATGGTAGCCAAAGACTCACCTACCTACAAGTCGCTTACTAAACAAGGATATACTGTTGTTGGATCCCATTCTGGTGTCAAGATTTGTCGTTGGACAAAGTCTGCTTTGAGAAATCGTGGCTCTTGTTACAAATTTGCCTTCTATGGCATCAGATCACATCTTTGTATGGAAACCACACCCTCATTATCTTGTTCCAACAAATGTGTCTTTTGTTGGAGACATGGTACGAATCCTGTTGGAACTAACTGGAGATGGCAAGTTGATGGACCAGAAGAAGTTTTGAAAGGAGCTTTGGAAGGTCATTATAAAAAAATCAAACAAATGAGAGGCATTCCTGGTATCAATTCAGAAAGATTTCAAGAAGCGTTTACTGTTAGACATTGCGCTTTATCTTTAGTAGGGGAGCCTATTTTCTATCCCTACATCAATGAATTCGTCGGTATGTTACACGCCAAACATATTTCCAGTTTTCTTGTTTGCAATGCTCAGCATCCCGAACAGTTAAGAAACCTAAAAAAAGTTACTCAGTTATATGTGTCTATTGATGCACCAACCAAGTCAGATTTGAAAAAGGTTGACAGACCATTGTTCAAAGATTTCTGGGAAAGATTAAACGCTTGTCTTGATATTCTCAACACCGTGCAAAGTCACCAAAGAACTGTTTTCAGATTGACCTTAGTCAAGGGATTTAACATGGCAGAAGTTGATGGATACGCTGATTTGATTGAAAAAGCTAATCCATCTTTAATTGAAATCAAAGGAGCAACATTTTGTGGGTCTTCTTCGGGAAACGGTAACCCATTAACCATGCAGAACATTCCATTTTATGAAGAATGTAAAAACTTTGTTATCTCCTTGAATAATGTGTTGCGCAATAGAAACTTAAATTACGACATTGCTTCTGAGCATGCACATTCTTGTTGTATATTGATGGCAAACTTGAAATACAAAATCAATGACAAATGGTTCACTCATATCAATTACGAAAAATTTTTCAATTTGTTGGAAACTAAAGGTGAAGATTTTGATGAGTTGGAATATATTAGCGAAACTCCAGCTTGGTCCTATTGGGGCTCTGAAGAGGCTGGTTTCAACCCTGCTGATGTAAAATATAACAGAAAAGATGAAAAATTGAAGAAGAAACTTGCCAGAGAAAAACAATTGGAAGAAGTTAATAGAATACAACAGAATCAAGAGCATCAAATACCAGTTACGGAAACTGCTGTTGCTTAATGATTTTTATGACTTACATTTTATGACTTTTTTATTTGGTATTTGGATTTCACTACTGAAAATAAACGTATATATTTAAAAATTAGCTAAAATTCTAAACGTAGTCGCTTTTTTGATAATGTGTTGCGGCTTGACTACAGTGCTAATTTCCTTGCCAGGCATACTCGTTTTTTCTGGATTAGTCAAGCTTCAACTCATCGGTTAAGGCCATAGTGTGCAACGGGATCTGTAGATTAATTTTCGTCAACTGAAAATATGAACCTTGTGTAAACATGTATTGAAAGTTTTGTAAGAATAGCTACAGCTTTGAAACATCTGTTCAAACGGTTATTTCGCACAATAACCAATACTACAGATGTTAGGGGAAGATATTCATTTCAATTGGTGAGTAATTATTATCACTGAGAGAAATTATAAGAAAAAAAATAAATGTTATTCCTCTCTTGTTGTGGAAGTTTTGAGTGGCTCAGAGAAAAACATCGCGAGACTTAAAAGTTTGATAAATGGGCAAAAATTAGCCTGCAAACTAATAAAAGAATTAATGTCAGTTTAGTTCATTAAGACGTGACCACAGAGTCATTTTAATGATTTGTCTAAAAGTCAATTTATATGTCGCTAGTTACAATAGTGACACTTTTTTTTTTCTTTTTTTAACAATTGTCTGTAAAGAAAGATCGTAAAACTTTGAGGTGGAGAGAGAATTTTGAAGCAGCGAATCGATTACACTTTTTAGGTAAACTGAAAAGTATCTGTGTGTCTAATGTAAGGAAAAGAACAGAAAGCATAACAAGAGAGACTAGTTGGGTCTAATTTAATCAAAAGTTACCCAAGATTTGTAGTATTTAGGCATCTCAACGATTGCTCTAACCATCAAGGTTCGTAGCAAAAAGGAAACAGACATTATTTACTTTTACTACAGCTATATTTAAAATATTATTATAAAAATACTAATTTTCCTTTTTAGCATAAAACATCCTTATTTAATGTTTGTCAGTGAAGTACGGGTGTCATCCTATTTCATAACACTTTTCCTTTTTAAAAATCAACATCAAAATCCGTGATAGTTTAGTGGCTAGAATTACCGCTTGTCGCGCGGTAGACCGGGGTTCGATTCCCCGTCGCGGAGTTTTTTTTGCATTCTGTATTGTGAAGTTGTTTAGTAAACCACAATTTTGAGATTTACTTGCTTTACCTGATAAAAAGCAAATTAATCACCATTCGTACCTTACAAAGTTCTTTGAAATTATTTTCATAAAGATCATACATTAACAAAAATGGATACAGTATATGTTGATGTTTCCATTGATTAATTCAAAAGCCAAAGAAACCAAGTATGATATTGGAAATGCTATTGCAACCAATAAGCCAACTTATTAACCAATTTGGCAAATACTTTCCGATAATGTCATACGCTCTTGCTCCTCTGCCAACATAACATACGCGCAAATCTCTCTTGTAAAACGGTTTACGTTTTCTATTTACATCACTGTAGAGCAAATCAAAGATTTTGTAGTTCAACTCACGCAAATTAGCTCCTCTTAAGCGAGGAGAGGGGCTGCTCAACAAACATATCTGTTTGAAGTTTGCTCCATAAATCGACTTCATGTTGTCACCCCAACCTAACACTTGATTGTTGAGCGCTGTTCGGTAACTTTCAACAGACTCTTTACCGTTAGCATGGTTGAAAATGTTCAAAGCTCCTACTTTCAAGTTAATAACTTGCAAGTTTAACAGCTCGTCGGCTATTACTTCTCTAGCAAAAGACTCGAAAATGGCATGCAATGATCTTATGGCCACCGATTCAGGAGCATGGAATGGTAAATTGATAGATGATATCAAGTTTGGAGTCAACAATATTAGCTTTGTTGCAGAAATATTGAAAGAGTTGTCGTCAAAGTGAATTGCATTGTTATTCCGTATGATATTGATAAAGTTATTTGAAAAAAGAACTAGAGGGGATAATACTTTTGCATTAAGACAGTCAGACCAGCTTTTCAAGCCTATGTTCTCCACAGGCCCCACTGGATAAAATAAATCAGGGATTATTAGCACACCCATTAGCTTTAAATTATGAGGGGTGGCTTTATGGAAAGGTGTGACTGGACTGTTGAGAGTTTTATTGAAAGATTCGATCTGAACATTTAATGTATCTTCGTTGGCAGAGTTCACCTTGAAAGCGCGTATATCCTCAGAGTCTTCGCTTTCTATATACTTGATTTCTTTATCGTTTATTACAGTGATATAAACTATGAAGCCTCTTTTTTCCAAATCGTTGGCAATGATTCGTACCAAAGGTTCTAATGGAGATCCGATGACCACTACCACATTTGTTCGGGCACCATTAGACAACCGCTTTGCCCGTCTTCTTTTATCAGTCCGTATGTACTTTTTATTATCCTTGATAGTAATCAAATTTCTATTCCTCGAGCTATTGTAATAATAATAGAGTCCACTGACCGAACCCCCGAGAATCAATGCTAAAAGCCATCGATGCTCCGAAACAAACCTTTCGACATTCCTCCGCAAGGTGCGCTGTTTCACTACAGGCCGAATAACACCGCCACTGGAAGGCAACTTGTGCTTGTAAAGATCGAATATCAGATCAGTGGTTCTGTTGATAAAATCACCAGCCTCATTGACAATCAGCGAGTTCAGAATACTGTCTGCGGCATCAAGTACCTTCCTCTGCAATGCGTGCCCCCAATACACCGCTTTATCAACCGGATCCATACTCTATAGTTGAAGCTGTGATTAGCACTTGTCTACTGTTTTATAGCTATTATTATTGCCTTGTAGCTCATCTCCCACTATTTTTTTTAACGTCTAAAGCTCATTTATTGCTAACCGGACTTTCACGTGTTAGGTGGAAATTACATCATATATGACTACTACTAATTATGAATACTTGTAATTGAATGGTAACTGCCTCATGTGTAAACTAGAATTATTCCGAACATGCCATCTTTAACATGCCATCTTTATACCCCCGCCCCCCCCACCTATTCTTTCATTGTAAAACAGCCCACATAGTACTGTCACGAAGAAATCCATCATTTTACCATAATGCTCACCCGCCGCACGTCAGAAACCGTAGCCCCTGACTAGCAATGTCGCATTTATTAAGGTAAAATATAATACTCCTTGATAGAATGCGAGATAAAAGTTCCGTTAATTCCAAGATCCGCGTGATTCAAGGAAGAAGTGGCACACCCGTCTGATATTTTAGGCAAGTCCTATAAGGTTCTAGCAATGGCCATCGATACAAGTTTTCGGGAATAATATCAAGCAGAGCAATTGCAATTTTAATAATGGGTATCAAAATTAACAATCCAATTCCAAGAAGCTTGAAAAGCGAGTCCAAGTAAGCATTGGTTTGACATGACAGTTTCTTTTCAGAGGACATGATCAACTGACAACAAATTATAGAAAAGCAGCACGTATTCTTACGTCATTTATAAAGCCAAACCAGGTCTTGGGGGCAGACCAGGTTATACCGCCATCTATTCTACAGGAAGCAAAGGGACTTGCCATTATAACTGTTCTTAAGGCAGGTTTTTTGTTTTCTGGTAGAGCAGGCTCCGGAATCATAGTCAGCCGACTTCCTGACGGTTCCTGGTCCGCACCATCCGCCATTATGACTGCTGGTGCAGGTGTAGGAGGCCAAGTGGGTGCCGAGTTGACAGATTTTGTATTTATTTTGAATACAAAAAATGCTGTCGAGTCGTTTGCGCAACTAGGCTCCATCACTTTGGGTGGTAATGTGTCTTTGGCTGCCGGTCCTTTGGGCAGAAATGCAGAAGCAGCTGGAACAGCATCTTTGAAATCTGCTGCTGCCATTTTCTCCTACTCTAAAACAAAAGGCCTTTTTGCTGGTGTTTCTTTAGAAGGATCTGTCATAGTTGAGAGAAGAGATGCTAATAGAAAGTTCTATGGTGGAAATTGTACTGCAAAGACAATATTGTCAGGAAGAGTTGATCCACCACCAGCTGTTGATCCTCTTTTCAGAGTCTTAGAGTCTAGAGCTTTTACCAAACGACAGTTTGATCAAGATTATGGCGACGACTTCTATGACGACATCCCAACAAGCTTTTCTGACGATGAGTCGTCCTTCGAATCAGGCAGCAGGCGCAAACATACTACTTTTGCCTCTTCTCGTGGAACCTCGGGTCGTGCAAATTATGAACGGGGTCACTACTCCGATGACGATTATGATGGTTACGATGATAGCTTTGGAGGATCATCATCTAGAGGCCGCAGTAGAGGAAACAACAGTTTTTCGAGAAGGGCCACCAGCACATCTTCGTGGGAAGATGACGTGTATGACAGAAGTCATAGGCTGACTGCTACAGAAGAGGAAAAACCAAGTAGACCTCATTCATCTAAACCAAACTTTGGCGCAGCCATAGCACCTGAAGAGGAGGACGAAGATGATCCTTTCGCATCGAGCAAAGGCAATAAAGCAATTGCTTTATTTACCTTTGAAGCAGAGCAAGATGGCGACTTATCTTTCAAAAAGGGAGACGTCATAACCATCGTGAAGAAGAGTGAGTCAACAGACGATTGGTGGTCTGGAAGATGCCATGGCAAGGAAGGCATCTTTCCTGCAAATTATATTAAGCTTTTATAGTTGATCTTCAATAAATTGTAAACATTACTTTACCATTCACCTACTTACTTCTCTTAATGGCCCTCTATGTCTTTTTTATACACTTTTGAGCTTTTTTTTGTTTTTAACAAGCTCTGTTCGCATTCCTTATTGTTTCTCTTTTTCAAATTGATCTTTTTAGAATACAAAATGGTTTTTTTTATATCAAACACTTCAACTGTTCATAGTCTGTACAGGAGCACAACTCTGTGCCTATCATCGAAGCTTTCAAAGAGTGTGTATTAGTCTAATAGTAAAATAGAAGCGTGAAAAATAGAAAGAAAGTAAAGCAAACAGAAACCCTCAGTTTTCTTTCTTTTTGTTAAGAGCCTTCAACGTGTTTTCAACCTGTGTCTTTATAAGGTTGTTGTTTTCGTCCATTACATCATATGTTTTCAAGAATTTATCGAGAGTAGGCATGTCATTGTCCCAGTAAGTCTCCAAGATATAACGAGAAATAATGTTCACGTTGTTGATAGGATACTGATGAATTTGAGCATTATTGCTGACATGATGACTAACAATCTGTTTCAAATGCGTTAATATTCTTTCGTCGGTATGCTGATAGCCATGTGGTTTCGGGGCGGCATCTTTATTGAATACAAGTCCTGGAAACATAAAACGTGGACCATTTTCTCCATAATTTTGATAAGGGTTAGGTGGAAGTGTTTTTGGAAATGGAGAAAGTGGAATCATAACAGGTCTTGCAAACCCGTAATTACCTTTAGTATAATTGAGCGATGCTTCAGACTTGAATTGATTCAAAGGTGCCCCTTGAAACAAGGTAATTTTTTCTCCTGATAAGCCTTGAGGAAAGTGCTGGTAATTATGGCCAGCACCATCTTTACTCTTCTCTAAAGAACTGAAATTATTGTCTGAAGCACTTTTATAAGCAGTGGCTTCAAAAGAAAATCCATCCGCTTTTCCCTTCTTAACAATCTCTTCAGCGATTGAGGTACAGTTATCATTGATATTTTGTAAGTCCAATTTGGCATAGCCAATCCTATGGACAGTACCATTTTCTCTTCCTGCAAACTCGGCAGCAACTGTTTCAACAACACCAAACTTTGAACAGATGTCAGAAAGATAATAATCGGACACCTCCGCAGGTAAGTTTTCAAAAAGAATGATACAGTTATGTTTTTTTGGCTCGCTTTCTTTTTTCTTTGCAATGGTGCAGCTTATTTTTTTGCCCTTCAACACCAATCCATCCAGTTCCTTGATAGCTTTCAAAGAGTCCTCCTTGTTTTGGAAACTCACCAGAGCCCAACATGCTTCTAATCTTGTCACCGGCTTGATAAAGATAGAGTTCAAAGGGCCGAACTTCCCAAAGTGATCAGTCAAGACAGTTTCGGCAACATCAGTCGAAAGGTTTTTAACAAAGACTTTATAATCATTATTCTTTTTCTTATCTTCGTTTGACTTTGCAGCAGTGTGTTTTTCCTTTTCACGCTCTTGTTTTGCCTTGTGCAAACCAACAAAAAGCTTACATCCGTCAAATTCTTTGTTGTCGAAATCAGAAACAACTTTCAAAGCGGCTTGCTTAGTTTTGAAAAGAAGGAAACCTTGCATTTTTTCGTAGCTTATTTTACAAGACAAGATTTCGCCAAATTTAGAAAATGTTTCATAAAACTTTCTGGTAGTCAAAGATTTGGGTAAGTTTGAAAAGAACACATTTGTTCCTAGGTTGTTGTTTCTTTTCGATTGATCACGAATTGAGAACATAATTCGAATTTCGGAACCTTGTATTTTAGTATAGTTCAAGTTTTCCATTGCTCTTTTGGCGTCCGCAATATCTGTAAAGTTCACGTAGCCATATCCCAAAGACTCGCCTGTGGCGGTGTTGCAGCAAATTTTGACAGAGGCAACTGAACCATACTTTGAAAATACATTATATAACGTTGGACCCTTTGTTTCTTTGCTCAAATCGCCGATATAAAGAGGCACAGTTTTGGATCCAGGAACCAATTTCTTTGAAGAGGCTTCATTTGTATGAGTTTTACTAGTTTCAGCCTCCGCAGAAACGGACTTTTTGCCAAGAGATGCCTTTGGTGTCTCGGGTTCTTTAAATTTGACGACAACCTTTTTTTTTGGTTTTTGAGTGTTTTCGCTATTTTCTTTATTTTTTGAAGACTTTGGTTTTACTGAAATGTTGCTGTTTTGGATGTTCAAAGAAATCGGATTCAAGATCCCAGTGGCACCCGCTGGCTTACCAGCGACTTGTGCGGTATTTACTGAACTATATTTCATTTTAACTATACTGTCCTCAGGAAGGTGAAGAGTTTTATATCGTGGATATTCTCTATATCGGCGCTTATGTTTAAATTAATTGCAAATCCCTCATTACCTCTTGGTATATCTACAACTTGCGACATCATGGCTTTTCGTTTTTGTGTTATGGTTCTTTCATGGTCGCGACCTGATGTTGGGAAAACTGGTCGTTCATGCATAGTTTGTCCGAGGCGCGGAAAAACTTTTACATCATCGGCTGCATGGGAAATAAACAAGTGCAGATTGAAGGAGCAGGAGGGCTAAGACACCTTTTTACTCAAATATATTCCAAATATTTTTGATGACATTTGAAAAGAATTAACTGGATGAACAATATTGTTTCTATTTGATAAAAGTCTCATGGAGGTAATATTTTATAAACTGTAATGTGTGTACTGCGCACTTAAAAAGGTAATAACAAACCTTAAAGCCTACTCGGAGTTCGCCAAATCTATGGTGCAAAAATTTTACGGTGATATTACCGGAGTCCTTATTTTTTTTCTTGGATCTTTAATTGTCTCAATATATTCATAGGGTGGAAAAAAACGGAAACCGCTGATGTTCTACACCTTTAAGTTGGAACCAAGCCAGTTTTGAGGCGATGAAACTAAACACCCCGCTTTGATTTCCACTGTAAAGAGAAGACCACGACATTTCAAACTTACAAACACCACCATCTCCCAATCATGTCCATATATTGAGAGACCATCTTGATGATGCAGTTATATGCAACAATATGCATACATCACTCGCCGGTAATCCGCACCCGCTTTTTCCAGCATCGACCTCATTGGGTTGGTGATCATCGGTGCCTAATCATCGCAATCTGCTTGAGAGGTGCTTTGGACATACCTTGCTATTTAGGGTTGCCTTTAAGACTTGTTTTTCCAAATTTAGCATTGGCAGCAGAAAACATATTTGAACAGTCTTATTTTCCATATACTTAACCGAAGACTGTCAATTGACCCACATGCATTCAAGGTTGGGCTGTGGATTGTTGTCAAATGTTTATGTCTTCAACTAAATTTTTCTAGTTTGCTTGACATTGAAAAGTTACAATTGTCATTGTTGAAAAAGTGAAGCGTTTGAAAATGCTCACTACTACAGCAGGCAGCACTTTCAGGGCTTTTGGAAAGTCTGCTATTTTACCCAAAACGTCGTTGAGTTGTTCATTGCTTAAGACTAGAGCCTGTCAATCTATCAATCAACGTTTGTTTTCCTCACTCAATAACTATAATAGATTTCATGCTACAAAACTTGAACTCAACGCTAAAAAAGCAACCACCAAAACAGGTGAAATTGTGGAATTGGAATATTCGTTGTTAAGAAACACTGTTGTTGGAAGGGCTTTCAAAAGCACCATCTTCTTTCTCGGTTTCACCGGATTTTCGCTTTCGGTGTTTCTTGCAGCCTTCTTTATTTATGATTCCACCACCTATAATGAGCCTGATTCTGCCAAAATCTTGACGGTTCCTGAATTGGCTCTTCATCCAAAAGTTGGTGGCCCTGAAAAACTTCCCATTTTAGAGGCTAATTTGGATGACTACGATGGTCCAGAAAAGGAATTGCTCAAATTTAAGCCAAAGTTGGTTATTCTTGGATCTGGCTGGGGCGCAGTTTCTCTTTTGAAGAATCTCAGACCTGGTGATTACAATGTTACATTGATTTCTCCAACTAATTACTTCTTGTTCACCCCTTTGTTGCCTTCTGCTGCCTCGTCAACTCTTACCATAAAATCTTTGACAGAATCTATCAGAAGAATCTTACTCAAAGTGCATGGCCATTTCTTGGAAGCTAGTGCCGAGAAGGTAGAGTTTTCGAATAGACTTATCAAGGTTTCCGCTACTGACTGTGATGGTCAAGTGAAAAAATTCTATGTTCCTTATGATAAATTAATAGTTGCTGTTGGATCAACCTCAAACACTCATGGCGTGAAAGGTCTCAAATACAGCCATCAATTGAAGACTGTTGCAGATGCTAGAGACATCAGAAGAAGAATCACCGAAGTCTTGGAAAAAGCATGTTTGCCTACTACTACTGATGAGGAGCGCAAAAAACTTTTGTCATTTGTGATTTGCGGTGGTGGTCCAACTGGTGTTGAATTTGCTGCAGAAGTCTATGACTTTTTGAATGAAGATTTGCAAAAGAACAACTACCCAGACATTTTAAGACAAGAGATCTCTGTTCATATTATCCAATCAAGATCTAACATCTTGAACACTTATGATAAGGCTATTAGTGATTATGCCACCAACAGATTTCAGAAGGATTCTATTGATGTCATAACCAATTCTAGAGTGGAAGAGATTTTCCCAGATGAGGTTGTTTTCAAACAAAAAGATGCTGAAACAGGAGAAACTATTTTCAAACGCTTGCCATTTGGTCTTTGTCTTTGGTCTACTGGTGTCGCTCAAAATCCATTGGCTAAACAGATTGTAGAGGATTTGGGACCTCCATTTCAAGCTAATAAGAGAGCGATAGAAACAGATTCTCACTTAAGGGTTATTGGAGCTCCTTTGGGAGATGTTTATGCTATTGGTGATTGTTCTACTGTCAGAACCGATTTGGCTGAGAATGCCATTGATTTGATCAGACATTTTGTCACCAAAAGATACCTACAGGCTTACAACGAGCACCCTAAGGGCCTTGATAATCCTGCATCTACAGGAGGTTCTATCCTAAAGAAACGGTTCCTCACTGATGCAGAAATCAGAAACTTGAAGCTAAGCCATGTAGAAATTCAACAGCTTGCTGCTGATATCTCGTCATACATTCCCCAAACAGCGGAGCCTTTCAAATATATTGGAGAACTTTTATGGAAATACGATCCTGAAAATAAGGGTGAGTTGGAGTTTAATCAACTAGAAGCTTTGTTGAAGGAAATCAATTCTAAAATCACCTCTTTGCCAGCAACCGCACAAAGAGCTAACCAACAAGGCAAGTATTTGGGTAAAAAACTTACAAGAATTGCTAAGCAAGCTAGTAATTTGAGACTCAATGAAATTTTGGATGGGGATATCGACAGTTCTGTTTATAAACCTTTCCAATACAAACATTTGGGATCATTGGCTTATATTGGTAACTCTGCCGTTTTTGACTTGGGTCAAGGCAAATCTTTCTTTGGCGGCTTAATGGCCATGTATTTATGGAGATCTGTCTATTTCTCTCAATGTGTCAGTTTCAGAACTCAAGTCTTGTTGTTCATGGACTGGTTAAAGAGAGGTATGTTTGGAAGAGACAGTATAGGTACCTGATGTGTAGAACACATATTTTTGCATTAGCGAGGTTCCAACAAAAAGTTTACGTATGTTTTTTTATTATTCTTACTTTTATTATGTCATGGTATAAAAATGTGCATTTTTTCAAAGAACTGTAGCCAACTGTATGACGTGTCTACATCGCAAAGGAAAACAGGTATCAAAATCTATTCAATAATCTATCACATAAATAAATTATTTATGACTTATTGATTGTCCCAGTTCAAGTTATATCTTGAATCTGGAAGCTTGTAATTGTCGATTTGGTGAATAACCTCCTCCAAAGTGTCAGCAAAAATAACAATTTCCCGTTGTGTTTCTCCAACAAATCCTTCCTTGATACAGTGCTCGAAGAAGGTTTTTAATCCGTTGAAAAATCCATTGAGGTTGTAGACAATCACTGGCTTGGAATGGATGCCCAATTGGGACCATGTGATGACTTCTGACAATTCCTCAAGACTCTGATTTTGTTAGTATACACCAAAGTGTTCAGCGAGTCAATAGACTCAAGTTGTCAAAGAAAAATAATAACGATCTAATACATACTCCGTAACCACCTATAGATATTGTTAGTCAAAATGGTTTCAATTTGTGTAGAGCAAGAAAACCAAATGCCCTCATAAAACATTGTAAATAAGCATTCATCTATAATACATACCTGGTAAAGTAACAAAAGCACTTGCTTCTTGTCCCATCATTCTCTTTCTGGTGTGCATGTCTTTGATAATAGTGACTCTGCCGTACTTGTTGTCGTCAGAGAGTCTCTCACGCTCAAATAATGCTTGTGGGATGATACCGTGGACATCACCACCATTTGCAACAGCACTTCTAGCAACTTGGCCCATAAGACCACAGTCTCCACCACCATAGACGATACCATAGTTCTTCTGAGCCAATGCTTTTCCAATTTTCCCAGCCTCTTCCATATAAATAGGGTCTTTTCCTGGAGAAGACCCGCAAAACACACAGACAACCTTTTCAGGTTTAGAACTACTTGCTTCAGTCATGATTAAATGCTAAATTGCTGAAATCTGAAAATACCAGAAAAAATACTTTGACAAATCATCAATTTGCTTTGCTGAAAAAGTCCGTTATTTGACACTTAAGAATGAATGGTAATAAAAAAACGGCCATGATGTTTTTACCCGCAGTACCTCTCCACCAAGAAAACCTCTATAAGGTACTTATCTCCATTTTAACATTTTAACAACGTGTCATTAACTATTTTGATGTGCATAAAGAGGACACTTTCTGTGGAATACACTACAATAATATGGTGTTTTTCTGGTGTTCAGTCTCATACATATTGAAGTAAAAATCAAGTATCCTGTTGCCAATAAGTCGATATATATTTTTTGTATAAAATACCGTAATGTAAGAAGGTTTTCACTATACTCAATGTTCATCAAATTAGTGTCAAGCAGACGACTTATCGTAGTTTTTGTATTTTGTTTTCACTGTGCAATATTTTAAATTCTTTCGAATGTATTGTCCACCAAAGACCAGCACGCAGATCACGACAAAAAAAGCAATATTGATGATACCAAGGTATAGAAAAGCCTGGTTTCTGAGCCTCATAATGATCGGGGACCCAAATAGTGGAATACATCCGCCTATGATGTTTCGAGCCACCAACAACAAAGAGCTGGCAGATGCTGAGTTGTGTCCATAAAGCTCCATGATGTATAGAAAAATTGACTGTTGGGTCAAGAAGAAACCAGCCCCATGAAGCAGCTGAGCAGCACCTATTTTGACTAAATTGGTGAAGTTTGAGTCGCTGCTGTATACGATAAAGTTGGAGCTGGTGATGAAAATAGATCCAATTACCAATGGCAAAAGTTTAAATTCTGGAATCAACTGATTGTTCTTTGCTATAATACTGGAATATGTGAGGCTACTCAGTAACAGAATTAAGCATCCAAAGGTTGTAAGCCCCAACATAAATGCTATTCCTGTTAACTCAGGTTTGATAAAGTTTTGAGAGCTGCGAATATCGTTATCTTTATGAAACTTATCAATCAATGAAGGAAAACTCGTAACATGCAAATACATGGATCCACTATAATAGGAGCTTAAAATAGTGAGCAAAACCACAACCGGATCCAGCAAAAACTTGTAGGGAAGTAATAGCCTTTTGAAAAGAAAACTGATGTAACCATGAGATGCTTCTTTCTCAATGTTCATATTAGATTTAAACAATACTTTTTTTGGTGCCTTGGCCATTCCAACATCAGTTGCAGGCTTTTCATCTTTTGCTAATTCTTCGAGTTCTTCTTCTCCAATAATTGGTTTAGGCTGATAGGCTTCTCCTGGGCATTCCTTTGGGGTAGCCTGGTCTAAGTTGAAATGATTTATAATTCTTGTTTTGAGGGATTCTCTTCGATTGATGTTGCTCTCAAGCCTTTTGTTGATAACAGGACTGAAAGTTTCTTCTACAAATAGTACTGAAAAGACGCCAAATACTATAATAATGGCAGCTGGTATTAAATTTATCTGATTCAAGTTTTGGATGATGCCATGGCTCATACAAACCTTCGCAACCAGTCCCCCTATAGACGGCATGGAAGCTATTAGCACTGACACCAAAAGCAAAGCATATGCTCTTTGGCCGTCGTTAAACAAATCCCTTAGAACAGATGTTGTTACCAAAAGAGCTGGAGATCCGAAAAACCCAGAAAAAAGACGACAAACCATGTAGGCTTTAAAGTTGATAGGAAAGACCGACACCAAAGTTATAGTGCCACTGAGCAAAGTGAAATAACACACGACGTTTTTCCTACCATGTATTTCAGTGAGTGGCCCACAAAACACAACATTGACACCCATGCCCACCATAAATAAAGCCATGGTCCAGGTTGCCCCAGTCACCGAAGTGTGGTATTTCTCTGCCAGCTCTACGATGACACTTCCATTGATGGACGAATTGATCTGGACACCTATGCAGAGGCCGGTATACAGGAATGTAATGAAACATTTTTTGAATATAGAAAATAGCCTGGGATTATGGTCCTTGGAGGTTTCCGACACTGCTACGACATACACATGGGGCTTGTTAACTTCGGAGTCATTTCTATCTTCGTTGTCCAGACACACATCGAAACTGTTCAAGATGATATTTTCTGGGCTGATTTTTGGCGGCGATACATAGAACCTCATATTAGCAGATACTTCATTCTCTACATAATAACCTACGATCCTTACACTTTCCATACCATGAATGTCCTGTTGAAAGCTTCCTGTATATCACCACAAACCATCGCTCATGTTGAAATAGTGCATAGTTGTTGCTAATCTTGCATAGGGGTGCGTGCTGTAACCAACATACGTAACTATCACATGATTCACAGCATCACGTCGCTCATAACCTAAGGCACCCTACCTTTTACTGATTAGCGCTGGCGTTGCCACATTGGGCAATGAGCTCATCGGCGGCTGGTCCGTATATAAACATCGGTCTTTCCTGGAGGTGGCCAATTGCTTGTCTTGAGAAAGGAAAATAACAAGATAATATCCACAATCTTTGCAATTCAATTGAGTGAAAAAAAAACATTGTTTTTATTCAACGAATTGCTTGTTTGTTTGATTTTATATTAGATAAATTAATCCATTTTACGAAGACCAGCTTTTTTATTTGTTGCTATTTTGAACGTCCATTATGAAGTTATCAGTTCTCACCAGTGTGGCTTTGGCCTTGTTTTCCTTTAACCAAGGCGTTGATGCCAAGGTTCATTCCGCTAAAATCCATAAAAAGCCTTTGGATGATTCTTTCAAGGGTGTTAGTTTTGACCAATACGTCAAATCGTTCCAATCCAAATATATCAAACAGTTTGAAAAGGCTTATCCTGAGAGCATCACTACTCTTTTGCCGGTCCAAGCTCCATTTGTTGAGCCAACTGGGGGCCACGATGCTCCCTTGACCAACTATTTGAATGCCCAGTATTTCACTACTATATCGTTGGGCACTCCAGCACAGGACTTCAAGGTGATTTTGGACACTGGTTCCTCCAACTTGTGGGTCCCTAGCTCTGACTGTGGCTCCTTAGCTTGTTTCTTGCACTCTAAGTTCGACCACTCCTCTTCCTCTACCTATAAGAAGAACGGCTCTTCCTTTTCTATCAGATACGGCTCCGGTTCCTTGGAAGGTTATGTCTCTCAAGACACTTTGACCATCGGGGACTTGTCCATACCAAGACAAGACTTTGCAGAGGCTACAAACGAGCCAGGCTTGGCGTTTGCTTTTGGCAAGTTTGACGGTATTTTTGGTCTTGCTTACGACACCATATCCGTTAACAAGATTGTCCCACCAATCTACAATGCTATCAACGGTGGCTTGCTCGATGAGCCTCAGTTTGCCTTCTATTTGGGCGACACAGCCAAATCAGAGGACGGCGGCGTTGCTACTTTTGGTGGCATTGACAAGAGCAAGTTTGAAGGTGAAATCACCTGGTTGCCTGTCAGAAGAAAGGCTTACTGGGAAGTCTCTTTTGAAGGTATTGGCTTGGGCGATGAATGGGCCACTTTGGAGAAAACCGGCGCTGCCATTGACACCGGCACCTCTTTGATTGCTCTTCCATCTGGGTTGGCCGAGATTTTGAACGCTGAAATTGGTGCCACTAAATCTTGGTCTGGTCAATACTCTGTTGAATGCTCAACCAGAGATTCTTTGCCAGACTTGACCTTCAACCTCGGAGGCCACAACTTCACTATCACTCCATACGACTACACTTTGGAAGTTAGCGGTTCTTGTATCTCTGCCTTCACCCCAATGGATTTCCCAGAGCCTGTTGGCCCATTGGCTATCATTGGTGATGCTTTCTTGAGAAAGTACTACAGTGTGTACGACTTGGGAAAAAACTCTGTTGGTTTGGCTAAAGCTACCTGAACAAATTGGCCATATTCCGCTTAATTAATTTTTCAGCACTTTAGATTTTTCTTTTGATCAGCTACTGGATTATTCTTTATGTTTTTTATTCGTTCACTTTTTTCTACTTTCTTCTTCGAGGGCGTGTCGCTTGGGTATTTTTTCTATTTACAAAATTAACAAAAAAAAAAGCAGATTGATTTATTAATAAAACTATACACTATTAAGGATTTGACTTTGTAGATTGCATGTGTATCATTGATTTAGAAGTATTTAACGACTATATTAAGATTCGCTTGCAGCATAATTATTTTGAATAAAAAAACTGCCTGGTATACTCTAGTGCCAAATCATTGTTATTTACTTTGGTCATAATGTTGAAGAGATATAGTGAAAGAACATGAGAAAAACGAATAATAAAGACCCCCTTTTTTCCATTGTTCGCAATCTGATGGTTTGACTTTATCTTCGAATATCTTCTTTCATTTCCAGCACATGATATTTACAATTTACACTTGCATTGTTGATGCTCCACTACTTTTTTTCCTATGAGTTTTCTCATATGAATTATGTTTGTCTACATACCGCTGGCTAATATACATCGCGTACTTACCACCTATGATACAGATTTAAAAAGTTCTAGGTATTTTTTACATTTTTCAGAAACAGCAAACAACAAAATCCATGCAATAGTAAAGACGCATGTAATGACAAGTTTCTGGTTAACAATATAGATTTTCTTTCTTTTTAGCGGATTAAAAGTGCTTCTTGTTTATAAAATGATGGGCTAGTTTACAGAATTTCCCCATTATAGCCAAAACATTCATATAGAACCATTTATCGAAAGTTCACCTACATTTTAGCCAAGAAATGTGCGCTGGACCTATTGTTTGAGAACTACAAGAAAAATCACACTTTTACCAGCATAAACTAGAGTTACGTTGTAGACGAAAGATTAGCGTGTGCTAGTGCTCCGCAATAAAGCTGCGATATCTTAATCTCAAACATCGGCCCACTACTATACTTCTACCATTTTCCACCTTTGTAAATACATAGAGTTTTCTGAAAGCCCCATAAAGGAACTATACCATGTTTATTGCTGGCTGGAAGTTGATCGTTGCATCGAGTTGAACAACTGTCAAACAATGCGCAGGTTGGGCGACGTACGTACGACAACATGCATGATCCTACTTTAGCGGCCCGATTTGGATGAGGTGCTTCTTGTTAGTTGAAACCCAGCTAATGTAGGCTGAATAGTCCTATGGAACTAACTAAATCCATGATAAAATACAGTATTAGAAAAGCTACAATGGAGAAATGTTTGACGAAACAAAAAAAATTAAGCGTAGCAGATTAAAAAGACAATAATTAATGCCGATGCGGAAATAAACGAGACAAATAACATGAGATAAACAAGAAACACGCAAACTGGTCGTGAATAGTAATAAAGCAGGTTTAAACTTGCTATTGGAAAAGAATAACAAAGCATTAAAAAAAGAAGAAAATAAAAATCAATAGAAAAACATAAAAAAAGCGTATGAAAACCAGCATCATAAGTAAATGCAATAATAGATGAACTGAAAAGAGGATTAATTAATACCCTTAAAATAAAATAAAAAACTGGCCTTGATGAATGTTTTTTTTATGAAAGCTAATTTGTTGATACTTAAAATTTGCGTTTCAATATAGTAGAAAAGTCTTGGACGTACATTACGCCTTTCAAGTCCACAATGTACATTTTGGTACCGTCCTTTGAAAAGTTAATGGCGGCGGTGTTCTTGTAGCAGCTGGAGCCCGAGACTTTGTCAATAATCTCGAGGTTTTTTATTTGAAAGTCGTTAGTCAAATGTGCTAACCATATTTTTCCGTCGGTGGTTAAGAATGATGCCAAGTTGTTTGTAGAATTGATGCAACACTTGTGGACGTTTGCACCAATGCTGTCTAATTTCAACAATTTTGTAGGTTGAACAGGTTTGTCGTCGATATTGAAATCCTTTGTGTCGATTTTGCTGTTTAAGATCATAGGAGGAGCTCTTGTGGAGTTGGAAGTGATGACCATGTACTGGTCGTGTGAGCCGAAAAGCTGAAAATCAGTGATACCCTCGCTGAGAACACTGGTAGTAGGAGTTCTAGAAGATTTCATGATTAATTTGATTTCCAGAGGAACTGTCACATCGAACACGACAAACTTGGATTCGCTTTTAAAGGTTGATATAATTAATTTGTCTCCTTTTGGAGAGAACTTGACATTGTCTACAATCCCTTTATATGGAAGAGTAATTAACTTTGTGTCCGACTTTATCAACTTCAAATCGAGAAACGGTTCACTGACTGTTGAGTTTTCTGAAAGTGGCTTTTCATTTTGTTTTTCACTGGCTTTTTTCAAGCTTTTTAATGAGGACTTGGAGCTGAGTTTTCTCAAAAAGTTTGGAGGTTGCGGCGGTGCAAAGTCATTGGCACCCTGGCTTTGAAGATTTGTGAGTTTTGCTAAAATTTCAGGAGAAAGTCCCTGGCCCATTTTGCGCTGCTGGAAATCAAAAGTGATGAGAAGCATGATGGTGCCTCTGGTTTGTTTGTTTCTGCCTTGCAATCCACAGGCAACAATATCGTTCTTAGGAGAAATGGCAAGCGATTCAATAGGCAAGCCAACCTCATACTGGAAAAATAGTTTTCCATTATCCAATACATCATGAATTCTTATAGACCCATCAGTGCAACTGAGAACCAACAATCTTTCGGATAAAGTACAAGACTTGTATTTTATTGCTTTCTTAGAACCTGTAGCCATGTTGAGCTTTGGTTCTTTATGAAGAGAATCAAAGTTACAACCATGATCACCATTGATTCTACCACAGCAAAGTAATTTTGGCTCCTCTCTTCTAATTCCATACACAAGCCACTTATCATTGCTCACCAATACAAACTTGGAAGAATCTGGAGAAATGGCGGAAACAGTATAGGAGAGCTTCTGGGTTTTTTTGTTGTGAGGAGAAAATGGATTTTTGAAAAAAGGCAGTCTTTCATAATAAGTGGAATACCGATGTTTGCCCATATATGGAGAAGCCGAAGCATCTGACCTACTATCAGCAGAGGAGCTGGAAGATGGTGTCAAACTGCCTAGGCTGGACGTGCTTTCGTTGACCTCCAAACGTCTCATATACTCGCTTCTTTCAACTAGCTGCAAATGTATTGGAACATGGTATTTTGCATCATTGGCATGAAGGTCTATTTCGGGACTGTTTACCAACTTTCTGGAAAAGTTGAAGCCCGCATAGTTGTTCTCGTCGTCTCCCGAGAACACTCCAACGTTCATTATTCTGCTGACTTGTATGCTGCTGTGTCAATTCCAAATGCAAATGCAATATGTAGACTGGTGGTGGAAATACCCAATATTCTATATAGTGTAGCTGGAAATTTTTTCTCTATACACTGATCCCAGTAAACATTAAAATGAATAATTTATACCCATAATAGTAATAACGGTGGATCTCTGTTTTTATTTATAAGCTCTGGCTACATGCACCGCTGTGCATCATCAGGCATTGCGTCGCAGCTCTTCGCGTCTGAAACCATGCAGCTTCATGCGCGTAGCTGTTTAGCTATCTAGAAGGACTATCACCTAAATTGAAACGAAACCAGATGTAGATACCATACAATGAGAAGGATAGACCTGACACAAGTTGACCTGCAACCACAGCAAATAGAGCCGCTTTCGGGACTGTCATTTGATACATCTGACGCAGGGTGGCCCGTCATGTTCTGGCTTCTAGGCAGGGTTGAGCCTGTAACAAGACTGGCTTGTAAATAAAAACACAATTAGTTTTGAAGCCAGACTAACAAGAGACATTGTCTGTTCAATGTATTCTCATCAGTTTTGTGTGTGGCTAAACTTTTTCGTAAGAGAAACTTATTTGGAATTCTAGTGCTTAAACAACAATTTTGTTGCCTTTATACCGTCCAACTAATATGTTACGACTTCTTAAGGTTACTTGTAATCCATATATGGTTATGGGTGTATTCTCTATCAAAGTTCCCTCCTTGTTCATTCCTGCCTGTGTAACATTTATGCTCAACTGTAAGTGCAAACATTGAAGTTTTTGCTTAGAAAGCATATTATTGTTTTCTGTTTCCTATTTTAGCACCATATTTGACGTTGACCTTGTTTTTATGAGCAAATCTTGTAGTTTAAGGTACAACATCTTTATATATACGCCAGTCTATGGCACATTTTCTGCCTCTGGTGTTTTATAAGAGCTTCTTATAGCTAATTAAAGCTAGGCGAAAAAGCATCGGTAAAAAGATATATATTGATACAGTCATATAGTGAAGCACATTGTGGTATTTTTACTAAAGTTTTGTCAAACAGCCCCAGTGAGTATGTTGCACACCAACACACATTTATTGCACTAGCAATTTCGGTTTTTTTGTAGTTTTTTTTAAAAAAGAGGCGAACTAATAACTTTGAAACGCTTTATTGTTCAAAATAATAACAAAATGACAAAATTATGAAGGAACCAAAACATGTAATAAACCCAATACATATAAATTATAGATAGTTTTACGCTTACGTCTTTTCGTCTTGCCAAAAGATGAGATATATCGAAAGACAGTATACTATTACTCGTTATAAATGGCATGCACTATAATGCTTACCAACGCATGTTGCTGTATTATAATGTATATATATGCTATATAATGCGTACAGTACGAATTGTAGATGTAAAATATGATTCAAGTAATCCTTTAGACAACGATTCAAATTGGGGTGAACAATCAGTCCAAGGTGACTACGGCCCGTGGACAGAACAGGCCGTGAAGAAACATTTGTGGGTTCAATTTTGAGATTTTTTACTTACAAGTTTTCTTATCAAAATAGGAATTATATAAACTACAAGGATTGAAGTTGAATATTACAATGAACTGAGACGTTAACATGAAAGACATGCATAAATCACAAGCAGGGAGTAAATCCTGAGGCTCATTTTGGCCCATTTTTAAGACTATCCAGGATTGTTTATTGTATATTTAGAACGATTTCCTATTAAGCCGTTTTACTGACTATTTGAGCCCACCAAAAGCTCGGTATGCCACTCATCGGCGAAGTAGTCCTTGTCAAACTTTCGAAGAGATCCCTTACTACTGTAAACCTTGCGAGGTACACCTAGGTCGATCAAATAGTGTGTCCAATCGCCTATTTCCGTGTGCCCCAAGTAGTAGGCATGGTGCAATCCAATGACAGGCAAGCCAAGTGACACAATAATGTCGGAATTGACACGGAGATCGTCAACCCCAATAGGGGCAGTTTTCTTTGCTTTACGGGTTTGATGAACATCGCTCACAGTCAAGGAAAACTGGCCCGACCCGCCATCTAAGCCACTAGAAATATCCAATGAAACAACTTTGACTTTGGAAGAGAGATTGTTGACCCAGTAGATCACGTCCAAACAAAGCTCGAGCTCGTCGCCCCAAAGATCAGACAACGTAGTGTCGTATCCTTGCAAAGCATCAATGACTAATTCAAGAGGTGAATCTAAAGCACTTAGTGATTTTTCCAAACTGGAGAATTTGTTGAACACTTTTCCGCCATAAGATACAAAGAGTTTTAATTGGTCCTTGACATCAGTGTTGAATTCCTCTTCAGCATCATAAAAGATTTCTTTTTCCTCTACATCATGTTGTGTACTGGTGGTTCTGCTTCTTCCGCTATTACTTTGCTTGGAGTTTGCGCTGGAACTCTTTCCAGAAGTGTCTGATTTCGTGTTGGAATCAAGCTCATGGAGAAAATCGCCAATATCGTTGTTCAATACAAATGCAATGGCGCGCACTCCTCTATTAGCTAGCTGTCTACCAGTGGCCAAGGCTCTGGCGCCAGCTCTGTTGTTTCCTACTAAAAGAAGAACCAATGGGGGCTTGTTGTAGTTGTTCGCCAACCTGTTGGCTCCTCCTAAAAGTCTTATGATAAGCCTAGAAAGGCCAATAGATCCGTTTTCCGCAAACAATTGCCTGGAAAACCCGTAGTTTTCTATAGACAGTCTCTCAATCTCTAGCAATTGAAGCGGAGAACTTAAAGATAAAACCCCCTTGCTGTTTGGTAACGAAAACTTGACATCTACAGAAGAAACTTCTATTGGAGAAAACACTGCAGGTCTGTTATTTGCAGCTTTCTTGCTCTCAACCGGCATTTCAATGCTCTTGGGTTTCTTCAGACCGCTGCTCATTTCCTCAAATATAAGTTTCTTAGCCTTTGTGTTCTCTGGAAGCTCATTGTTCTTGGTGACATGATTGGTCAACAATGCGCTTTCCCCCGACTCCCCTACAGCAGATATCGTGTCCCAAATGTCCTCTTTGTCATTGAGAACCATTTCTGTGTGCTCATAGTTGATTTTCTTAGCAGGAGTATCAGCCTTGTTGTGGCCAGCAAGCCTGTTTGCAAAGCTAATTTTGTCCTTTGATTTCAAGTCTTTAAACACACTGGCCTTGTCGAAAAGCGCCAAATTTGTAGCAAAATCAAAGTCCTGTGACTCTTTGATCTCTGCAATATCATCACTCCATGTTTCTTCTTGTCTACGAGAGTTTGAATACTTGCTATCTGAGTTGTCTTCGTAGTAATTGCTGTTATTCTTCTTACTCTTGGAAATCTTTCTTTTCGGAGGTTTAGGCGAGTTGGCAACACTTGTGGTTTTGGATCCCTCGCTGCCATTGCTCTTAGAAGGCTTGGCAAATATTATAGCGTCATCTAGAAGTGGTTGTTGGGGTTTGGGCGAATTTCTGTTTACCGACTTCAGACTTTGATTTTGGAATATAATTGCATCGTCTACAAATGCTTTCGACGGAGTTTTCAACTTCTTTTGTAGATTTTCATTGATGTTGTTGTTATTGTTCTTGACAGTCTCTGTATTATCTTTCTTCTTACGAACTAACGCCTCTTTTGGTATTTCAATCACAAATAAATCATTGATGAGATTACCCGAAATCTTATAGCTTTTGAGCGTCTTGTTCTTTCCCACAAATTCCGCTAAAAAATTAGTACAATGTCTGTAATCCTTGTAGAAACACTGCAAACTCACCATCACTAATCACCAATGTCTTGTCATTGATCTCCTTGACATATCCTCTGATCTTCGAGGAGTCATGAATCACCAATTCAACTTTATAGTTGATAAACTGTTCTGCCATTTCTGTTTATATCTTTCTTGCTCTTTCTTTAACACTTAATATTAACAATTACCAGTGGGTTGTTTCTCTCATCTTGTAATAGCCAGTTTTCATCTCTTTTTTTGTCGCCCGCTATTTCATCTGAGGTCACATGATATTAGCGATGGTGGGTATTATAGACGCTATATACTGTTCCTAATATAGTAATAATAAGAAATGATATCTTTCATTTTGAGCCCAGTAAATATTAGTTTCGTATAGATGCGCCATGTCTAAAGGGACTTGGTAAAGTCCTGGTTAAGTCCTGTCATGCCCTGTCGATCATAATAATTGAAAAGTAAGCATTATTGGTCTAGCTCGTATTTCAGGCAGTGACACTTTCCTGTTCAGCATTGGAAAAGTAAATACGGAGCTGATATGTACTGGGCTTGAAATATATGATTATTATCATTATAATTTCTATTATTATAATTATTATTATTGTAAAAGCAAAGAATAAAAGTACTCGTAGTAGGTAGTCGAACTCTTGAGCCTGTTTCACGTACAGCCGAAAAATTTATCAAGCCTAACATTTAATATCAGAATTGTTTCATTTCCAAAGGTAGCGCTTGACTGAATTCAGCTGCTCTTTTCCAGCAATTATAGATTAGTGACGATAAAACTATCGTCACTAGTTGTTGAGTAAACTTCCTACAGTACAGGACTAATTTACAGAGAAAAAAGTAGAACATGAAAACTTTATTCAAGGTCAATGCAGAAATGAAATTGAATATCTAACGGAAAATGATACCAACGCCCGAAACCAAGTGAATTAAAATTATGCAAAATGAAGTGTAGAATATTAAATATTAGATTACAAACGAATATAAAGATAAAAGTAGATATCTGATGATTAGTCGAGCATTGGTGCAATCAAATTAGCCAGTAGCTCAGCTTCGGTGGTGATTTTAGGAGCATTGTGAGCTTTCCACTGCTTTCCCAATGTTTCAAGGTATTTCTTTTGACGTTTAGAAGCCTGTGGGTTTTCAGATGAAGATGGTGCGTATACTGGAGACATGCCATTCAAAATAAGCAACTCGTTAGTAGATATTATTGCCAAATTACGTTTTTTGCTAACAGTTTTTTCTTGTGCACGAGCAGTATCCTGGCGAACCTTGTGAAACAAATCAAGAGCCTGCTGATTGTTATACATTGGGGTTACAAGATGTTCTTGTTCGTTGAGCAATGCGATTTGTTTTTCTTCTTTCAAAATCATGGCGTTGATTTGTTGTTTCAAATCGACAATATCTTTCTTCAACGTCTTGATCAAGTTGTTTTTCATGAGGGATTGTTTTCTCAAAACCAAATTCGAAGAAATAAGCTGCACTTCGCAAGGAATAAGAGAGGAGTTGGTCTTTGACAATTTAGCAGGCACTGGCTGGCCAGAAGCATCAATGTTGAACAAGTTGAGGAATGCTGTCAAAGTAGGATTGCTGTGGATATCATCGTTTTTCTGCGACAACGGCTGATTCAAGCCAGATAGACAACTTTGAGAACCGCATCCGCATTCTGGTTTACGTGATGGCGATGAGATACACGAGGAGGTGCTGGAAGGAGCAGACGCAGGGGATAGAGATAACAGGTTTTGATGGCTGGCCGTAGTAGTAGAAGAAGAAGAAGTCATTGTCGAGGAAGATCTTGTCATTTTTGCAGGATCAAACAGAGAATAATAATCATTACTGTTATTGCCATTGCGATCATCTACAGATACATCTTCGTCTTCCGCTTCTACAGTCTGGCCAGGCACTTCATGGCAACTAACAGCCATTCGTTTGACGTAAATACGCATCAAATTAATGTTTTTCTTGAAACAGTTGGAACAACTATAAGGAAACTTCAATGCGGAATCGCATTTGACCTTGTTTTTACGACAACGAGAGCAAGACTTGAGTTTCTTGAAAGATTCAGAGCCATTGGTATCTTTTTCCTTGTTCTTTTTAGTTGTTTTTGCCAAAAAGCCGCCAGCAGCTTTTTCCTGAGAAAGGTATACGTTTTCTGGCCGGAACCCGCCCATCAAATACATTAAATAGTTGAAGTTTTTCGACGACAAACATTCGTAGTTTTTTATGACCAAATGAACCAAAAGCGATTCTATGTCTGGATGCAATTCTTCTTCAAAAGGAGCACTTTTGGAAAGACTGCGCAACTCTGTTTCAAACAGCAAATGCTGCGAGTCTGACTTGAGTGAATCATAATTGAAACTGTCAATATCGGTGTTAGCTGAGGCCTGTGTGGCCCCTGATGGTAGTTTCGAGGAAAAACTGACTATAGCATTAAATAAACGCAAAACCCCACTTGCTACTGGAGAAGACGTGGCCAAAAACGATGCAGGGTCGATGTTTCGTGAAAAACAAGTGACAAAACTGTTGAAAATTTTGAAATATAAAAGCAAATCGTTGGATCTGACGTAAACCTCAGCATTTAATCCATAATGTTCCAAATCAGTATCGTGTTCATGGTCAGTTTCATGCTCACTGTCATTGTTAGCAGACGAACTGTTATGTAGAAGAGCATGTGTAGCAGCAAACTGCGAAAGCAGAGCAGGAGAAGGATTGAGAGACTTCTGTAGACCATAAACAAGCGAGTCAAAAACACTTTTATTTGCTGGAGAAACAGGGGTTAAAGCTTGTTTATTTGCGCAACTGCTATTAGCGTTGAAACGTGTGCGATCATTATTCCCAAAAAGCGGCTTTTTGAGCCTACGATAAATGCTACTATCAGGGCTATTGCTACTGCCATCTTCCAGGGAAATTTTTTTGGCAAGCAGCAACAGAGAGGGGGTAAAAAGCAGAGTATTACTAAATGCTGGGTTTGATTGGCTGTCTTCTGTAGCAGAGTTGCTCATACACATATCTGGCAACGAAAGATAATTTTCCAAAAACTTCAAGTCGTTTTTCACTAGAAACTTGTTGAGAAGAGACTCTGAGTCAACAGAGCTAATTTCTGGAGCTATCGCATGTGTATTTGGTTCTGCTATGGCAGTCTTGGTAGCATTATTGGCTTTTGAACTAGCGGAGTTGCCAAGCGTTGACACCTGAGAGGTCTTGGGAAGTAAAGGAACCATAGTGTGAAGTTGCTAGGATTGATAGTCTCGTTGGCAAAGTGGAGATCTGTTGAAGGGATTGAAAATAAAAATTTTGAGGGCAGAAACTGGTATTGAAAAATAAATCGAGTGGGCATGTAATGCAAAAAACTTAGTATCGTAGGTAGAAACACCATTAATAGCACCAATAGTAGGGCCATGTAAAACTGATTGAGTAAGCCAGTGCTGAAATCAACAGGATATTACAGGTTTATAACGGAAATAATCATAATACGTAATTTTATATTAAAGTTGGTCTGCTATGGCTGAATGTGTTTTACGGCTGCCGCTTGTCGCCTGCCACCTGCAGAGTCTACATAATACCTAATAATACTGCTTCCTACTATAGTATTCACTACTACTTATTATGCACACGCAGGTGCCACTGCACAGGGACGTTCCCTTGACACCTGCCTGGGCTCCCAACCGACCGAGCACGGAGCATTTAAGCACGCGGGATAGCCGGAGTCCTGCACGGCGTCCGGCGAATCACAGGCCTTTGATATTTAATCCGCTCTCTCCACTTGTTAGGTTTTTAGGATTCCGATTTTCGTTTCTCGTCTTTCCCCAGCTTCCCCATCCCACTAAAGTACAACTACGTATTTAACAGTAATTAGCAGCTGATACAATCTCCAATTTTTTCTCAGTATGTAAACAATACCTTTTTGTTAGTTATCTAAAATTCCCCCCTCATCTTCTTAAAAGCACATTATCCCTTTATGCTATGCCTTTAAAAAAAACTCGGCCTTAAGGTATCAATATTATTAGCCCTGGGTCTCTCAGCTTATCTATCCCATCTCCGTCCAGTTGCGGTGTTTTTCCCTCTTCTTCATGCACAAGCCGCAGGATGTAGCTGCATGTTTGGAAACACGCGATTTTTCAGAAAATGCCGCTCTCAACAATCCTGCAAAATCACGACCCAATCCGCCTGGTTAGGTGTGATGGTTCTCTCAGCATGCATGTCAACGCACTCTATAGAGACTGTAGTCTTAAAATAACAGTATAGAATGCTTTTAAGTACCAAGTCTTGCAAGTATTTCACTCAGAACAAAGTTTTTTTGAATGTGTAAAAGTGATATGGTTTCTCATCAAATACCCAGATGTACATATGCAGATGTTTGATGCAAGTGAAGACTTCTGTATGCCTTTTTACGGCCAGATCAGCTACCCTTTGATCTCGTAACACTGTTATTTTGATGCAAGCGAATACTTTATGCAGCAATATATAAGAAAAATTTTGGTGTTTAATAAATTTGCCGTACAGGAGTGCCAAATGTGAGATTGCATATCTTATGACATTTTCCAATAGCTCATATTGAGCTTTTAATGTAATTGAATAGGTCATACTGCCACTGATATAAGGTCACCAATTCGAATTTGGGCACCAAACTATATATGAAAACAAGCATACGCCTATAGTTCAAGTATATATATTGGATATATACGAGCTATAATAAAAGATGGACTAAGTAAAAACTCAAAGAGAACTGAAAGTTTATATCCTTTTAGTTGAGAACCAGATGAGCTGGAAAGTAAGTACTTTCTAGTCAATGTTTTGTTTCAGAATGCTTTAAATCAGCATAGGCATATTCTTTAATGATAACTCCCTAGCTCACTCGATTATTCAGTATGATTTGAATTTATGATGATTGGGTATATTTGGTTTTACAAAATTTTTGCTGTCCAGATAACTGATTATTATGATATAAATCCTGTAAAACTATTGGAGAGTCAGCACATAGTCAGCTAATGTGTAATTCAAATGTCCATATTGTCCTCAAGTGTATCGTAAGAATCAGACCAAAGAGGTTTTCTTCGGTACTTGTTAGTAACTTAGCCACATCTTTAACAAAAGACGAGACTTATACACTATGAAGTGGATTCATCGCTAGTGCAACCAGCCAGTATGGAAGAGCGTATACGGTTTACCTTTTTAAAATAATTGCGCAGTAATAATTGATATTTCGAAGAAAACAAGAACTAAGGTGAGAATATAATAAAAAGATAATTAAAAGTAAGAATTATTAACAATAAATATCAATAATAAATATCAATATTAACCATCAATAATAAATAATAATATAATTCTTGGCTAAAAAAAACAGCCAAAGTTTATCACCAATTTACAGTCCATATACAGCTCCCATAAGAATGTTATAGAGCAAATTAGAAACTATAGCGGCAAAATAACAAAAAACTAAAGTCAATGTAGTATCAAGCCATTTACAACTTGTAATTGAATGGGAATAAAACGGACTCCCCTGAACCGAAGGTATTGGGCTTATTTATCAACACATTACTCTTCACCGAGCCCCATAAAATAATCTCTCTATACATAAAATCAAAATATGCTAGTTTGACAATATATAATGACTCTTATCAATT
This sequence comes from Saccharomycopsis malanga, assembly GCA_004014935.1. Taxonomy (NCBI): domain Eukaryota; kingdom Fungi; phylum Ascomycota; class Saccharomycetes; order Ascoideales; family Saccharomycopsidaceae; genus Saccharomycopsis; species Saccharomycopsis malanga. The sequence continues at coordinate 2,923,249 of CP025321.1, forward strand.
ATAAGTTTCTCTAAGAAACTATAAAAAACCATACTTCTTTTAGATCTTGAGATACGTGTATTATTTTGGAATAAAAGCTCATTCAAATCCAGGAGAAAGCACGAGTAAAAAATTAAAGCAATTAGAAACTATGGAATAATGTCAAGAAATAAAGAGACTCTCTATGAGGGGTGAAAACCACGATTTTTGACAAATTATGTGTTAATTTTGACAAAATAAAACTTTCTCACTATTAAATAATTCTTAAAGACCAAATATTAAGCCAAATTACACAGAATAATGCTCTATGATTTGGAGAGTATAGAAATACAATTTTTGTATGGTTTGGCTTGCTATAAATACTCTAGAATATGGTTTAACAAATTCAACTTTTTGTCAAAATTGGAAATTTTCCGTTATATCAAATAATTATTCGAAAACTTGAGATTGTTTATTATAAATAGTACTATAATAAAGAAAAAAATTTTAAAACTCTGGTGTACTTTTTTTAAATTTATAACCTGGATAGCATAAATTTAACTCAATAAAACATTTGATAATTATTCCAAAACGTCAACAGCGCGAATCGAGTACCAAAACCCAAAGTGAGGAACGCCACAGGCTGTAAAAAATAATTTGCCTACCTTTATACTATATTTACTGTAATCTCCTTTATATTCTGCCTTTCTGGAACGATGATGCTTCAGACATACATATTAGAATAATTTCATTACATAACTCGTAGATTGTTTCAACCACCAGATTTATTCATGGTGGTCAACTGCTTACAGAGCATCGGGAACATAATCCTTCAAAATGTTCTCAACATATCTGATTTTCGAATCAGCCAATTTCGAAAAATCATTGACTAAATGCTAAACTGCCCACCAGGTATTGGAGAGTGCAGTGTAGTCGGGGCGAAAAATTCATAAAGAGTGAAATAGGAATGATCTAAAGAACATACCTCTTTTGAATCTCACTTTGACATCATGCAAAAACATGCAAGTATCGTGTTATCTTTATATGAAAATTTTTTAAATCAAAAGTTGTCTGTGTGGCGCAGTGGTAGCGCAGCAGATTGCAAATCTGTTGGTCCCCAGTTCGAACCTGGGTGCAGACTCTCTTTTTTATTTTTTCTTTCTACTTTTTGGATGGAACATGTATTATTTTTACTTCCAAACAAAACATGCACAGTTTCTTCGTCATCGAAGGAGATTTCCCCTACAATACAAGGTATAGAACTGTACGACCCTGTTTTCATTATTGCTATTTTGACAGGTGCTGGCATCCACCATTGAACCTATGTTAAATATTCTGTACAGACATGCAGACTAGGAAAAAACTGCAGCAGGTCTTGAGGTTTTTGCTGAAAACAAGCAAGAAGTTGTCTGAATAGAGCAGTAGTTCTGCCATATTGGTGGTTCCTGGTGTTTATGGCAGCTGCGGGTTCGTGTCCCAGGTGCAGCATAGTACAGGCCAAAGGGATGAAGATGGCCATTTTCGCGTACCATGCGCACGGAACGCTGCGCGTCGCTTGTTTATGTTTTCAGGTCTTCTCGAGAATGGCAGTATAAGCTTGAGCCTTTGATAGAGGTGGGAACATATTTTGGCGTGAAAAGTTAACAAGACTGGATTAAATGGAGACGTCTACATATTGTTGAATTTTGTTTTGTTTCTCTTGGTTTACCACATTCTTTTATCAAAACACACTCGTTTATTGAAATCTATTGAAAAGACATTGGTCATTAGTTTACATATTGAAAAGGTCTTTTTACAATTCTTACGAATATCAGTATAACAAAGCTGCTATTACGAATATAAAAAGTACCAGAGGCAAAGATCAGACAGTCAAGTAAATAAAGGATCAAACATTGAAGATTCTTATTAATCGTATCATGAGATCATTGGAAAGTGCAAGTTGTTGATATCAGATCTTAAGTTTCAAATCAAAATGCCCATGGAGACCAGCACATTCTTTCGAGTCTTCCGAGTCGTTATCTTAACGTTAGCGATTCCTCTATCGGTGGCGGTGATTGTCTTGTCTATTTATATTGATGTCTTGTTTGCAAACGACTACAATTCCGTCCATACTTCGTTTTTGGTTCTTTTGGTCACCGAGTTTTTGTTTCTTTTCACCTATTTTTTCTGGGCGTTGTTCCAGTGGCATTATACCCATGTTATCACGAGTCTCCGTGAGAAGCAGTACCAGGACGACGTCACTTTCCATGCTTCAGCGTATTCTCGGCATTTCATCTTCTCTCTTTTTGCTGCCACCTTTTGCGTTGTAAGTCTAGGGGCCTCTATAGCCATTATAAATTTGTCAATACAGAGTGGGACTAGCGGAAGCCATTCTTTTTTCTCCGAGTCACATCATTTACTTCTTGTGCTCTGCCCGTTGATGTTTGTATGCCAATTTTCCAAAGGAACCTTGATTGCTACTGATGCTGCCACAATTGTATTATCGCAGATGGCTTTACTACAGGCACAGGAGACATACATGTCTTTTTTTCCTCCTGGAGGCTCGAATCTCAGCAGATCGTTATCTGACAATTTCATTGGCCCAAAGTATTCACAAACCATTGTAGATGGAGCATCTCCACAGCAGAATGCAGGCGACAGAGTATTGGATGCTCAGGGTCATCTTACAGTGCAGAAAAACGCTGTTCCAAACGAAAGTTTCGAAGTGAGTGTTTCTGAATCTGTCTATGAAATCGATGCCAATGGTGGCGGTGTTAAGAAAACGTTGGTCAAGTCGCCTCTGTCCAATAAAAGACTCACATTACACAGTGTCAATATGACGCCTCCCTTGAGCTCGCATTCGTTCTGCCAGTCTCCTACAAACGAAGAGAATGCCAGCCAGCATTCTGCAGTTCCCTTGGCCTTTCCGAGTAGTGTCTCTGATCACAGCAATGACCGGAACAGTGGAAACTTTGAGGGTAAAAGAGTCGGAAACATATCCTCAGCACCTAGGTCCAGAAGCGCGTTATCTCTGAGACTAGGAAAGAAACAGTTGTCGCCTATCCACGAGCCTTGCAAAAAGCCCAGCACCGCAGAGTCGCCTACATCCAAAAAGGGCAAGACAGTGCTGCTTCCCGACGAGACAGAGGATGCAAAACAGGACAAAAAGATAAAATACAAGAATTTAAACAACTTGTTGCTAGACAACTTTGAAAAGGACTTTAATCAATTGCTTTCTGCTAGTCAAAAACAAGAACCCGAGACCACAGACAATTCTATGGAGAAGTACAAACGAGTTCTCAAGAGCAAAAACCAAAAGAATCTCCGTATTTCTGTTCTGCGCACCAGAGATTCCAGCTTGGTGTCACCTAAAAGCGACAGCGGACGCTCTTCACTCCCTGTTCCATCGTCACCGCCACCAGATTTGCCTCAGGAGGAGGAATATAGCAACAAGCTCAAGCCATTGTACTTGGCGAAACAGTTGGCGAAGAATACCGACCAGATGGACAGCGTGAACACGTTATATTTGACAAAAGATCTCGACCAAACATTATTTGAGGGAACCAGCCCCAAAAAGTTAGCCTTTTCTGAAGGCCACACTCCAGAACGTTTCGAACAGGCTATAGATGCACATATTGACTCCTTATTGCACAAGGAATGCAGAACTGCCAAACAGAAACCACATGGAGCGTCTCCTGGCAATGTTTCTAATGATGATTACGATTGGTATGAAAGTCCAATGAGTTGGGACTCAAATTACGATCCATTATACGAGAACGATCTTGAAGCTATTCCGTCGATTCCTACAAATACACTCTGGCCATTCAACCGGGGCTCCATGTCTCCCAAGTTCTCTCCTACCAGAGCAGTCACCTCCCCTGTTCTGTCAACAGACACGTCTCACAGACAGGCCCAGAAAAAAGGAATGCGCCACATCTCTTTGGAAGAATGGAGCACCAACTCCAAGGAATGGATGCACAAGGACCTAACGAAAACCGCCATAAGTCCTGCCACCTCTTTCAGAAAAAAAACCTCTCCTAGTGAAAGATCGTTCAGACTAGCTCCTTCAAACAACACGTCCGCCATATCTGAAGTCAAGCCATTGAATATTAACACCCCTTTGATCCCAACAAAACATAAGGCTGATGACAGCTTTACTTTTGAAAAAGAGAATGACGACGCTTCAGTAGAAAGTATGAAAGATCCAGAGTTGGTTACTCCACCAGAAACTAACCAGTACAGCTTTCAACCAATACCTGTTATGCCTTCACTTTCTCTTGGAGCTCCGGAGTTCAAGTTCCCCAACACCAAGAAGCTTGTATTTGCTGATGGATCCAGCATGTTGGACCTGCAAGACACCAGACGTGGAAGAAACTTGCTAAAACGGAAACACAGATCTCGATCTTACTCTCCAGTAAAGACAGATCCACAGCAACTAACGGATTTTCAGCCGCTTTTGAGCTACACCAAGGCAGAAATCAATATCTTGAACAATCTCAGAGGAGAAAAAAGAAAAAACTTGTTGAAACTCAATAAAAGCGAACCGTCTTCACCAAAAAAAAACGGCAAGAGAAGCAGATCTCCTTTGAAAAGAATCAGCGCAACATTCCATGAATCAAAACGTTCAACTGTCATTTTCGATGACGATTTCAACTTTGAAATGGAAAAAGAGTTGATAAATAACAATGGTGATCTCAATCTCGAGTTGTCAGAAAAACATGAACTCAAGTCCCCTGTAAATTTACTTTTTCAAGATTCTGCTGAAAACAATACAGAAAATTATGATGTGCATCCCATTCCCGAAAGCAGCCCTTTCAACATCGCCCGAAAGAAAAAGAAGAACTTTAGCATCAATAGTTTGAAATCTATGATGAACCATTTACACCATCGCTCCTTGTCTACAAATGTCGATTTTATGAACCCAACGGGTATTGAAACCGCTCCATCTCCAGCACAGCGTGTCAGACACAAGAGTCTTGACTACAGAATAAGTCTTTCTGGAAACAAACTTAGTAAATGGGTCCATCTGGACAATAACAACCCTTACGTCGGAATCCCTGGACCAAATTCAAAATCTCACCCAGTCAAAAACTATAGTGAATCATGGGACTGGAAGTTCGTTACTAATGAAACTCCGCCAAACAAGGATGATAGTTTGATAAACGACGTTATCCAGAATTCCAAGGATTACGACTACAATTTCAACAACAATTCTGATAACTCGTCTAGCGGAGAAGAACTGACCATGAAAAAAGTCGAGTCACACCAGAAATTTTTGGATGTATCCCAGCTTTCTTCGTCAACACCATTGCATAGTACAAACATGACCATCAGTCAAAGCAGAAACTCCTTGGGATCAAACAAAATCAGTATCAATCGCGAAGATTCGTACGGTTTGGTTTCTGATAAAAGCTTGGTAAGTACTGTGCCCTCTGGTTACATTGGTGAATACGACAAGGAGAAATGGATGACCATAAAGTCGTTGAACAAAGTACACTAATAACCGATATTTTCCCTCATTTTTAAATATTGTACTTTTACCCTTTGACTTGTTTTTTTATATCGTATTTCTTTCAAATACCCAATCGCAAAAATTTGTGGGGTTTTTTTTTTTGTTCGGCCACATTTCAATATCCTTTCTATTTTGCATTTGATAATCTCCTAATAATTTCTTTCACTTCTCTTCGATTCTCACATACTTGTCTTTTTCACTTTTTGATTCACCTTCTATTTTTCGCTTTTCTTCTAGACAAGACATTACATGAATAGCTAACTTATCCCAACATTTTTTTGCTTCTTCGTTATTATATTTTCATTCGTCAAACCGCCATATTCTTTTTACACTTTTCTACTGCTTTCATTCCGTTTAGTTCTTTTTTTGTATAATTGTTAAGTTTATGTTTTAACAGTCTCTCTCCCTCTTTCTTTTTTCGCTCAAAGCTTGTAAAGTGTGTGAATGCATCTGTAACAGTGATTCGATACTCAAAATCCACGAAGACTAAGAATTGAATGATGCAGCTCTAATTATGCTAAAATATGCTGAAATATGCTGAAATATGTTCAAATATGTTGAACAATATTACCATCATACATCAGCCTCATATCCATTCTTGGAGATAAACTGAGCATTAACATACTAATAAAACATTGTAATTCTGCCACATTTCTCAAGTTAATACTCACCTTTATGGCGATGTCATTTTGTACAAACTTAGCTTAATCTTACATTTGCATTTTACTTCAATTACTATCTACTATGATCCCCTGACTCTGTCGCTAGTGACTATTGTGCTAGTTCCATACTACAAACGGAATATTCAAAACAAGTACTGATATGTATTGTTTTAATGAAGCAAACTTCAGTAAATTTTATTGAAAAAAATAGACCGTTCAATCACTTTTATGGTTCTTGTCAGCATCATCTTCTAAATTTGTCTGGTTGCCATTGTATGTTACTTTCTTATTTTTGTCTTTATTTTTGGAGTTGTTCAAATCAGACAACGAGGTGATACTTGCAGTTACGTGAGAGCTAGAGCTGTAGAACGAATTCAAGTCATCGTTGGAGACATTTCTTGACCGTACAAAAGGACTCGATGAACCATGGCGATCAAAATTCATATCTTGATGATGAGCGCCACGGATTGTATCTTGATGATGACTGCTGCCTGCAACATCTCCAGCACGAGGGACCATATTATTATTACTGTTTTTATGTGTGATGCTGTGAGGTCTACTATTAGTTTCATTTGTGTGGTGTTCGTCATCATGATCGTTTACAGCGACATAGGACCCTGAATGGCTAGTATCGGCTTCATATCCCAACAAAGAATAGAATAAACTACCCACGCGGCTAAATAAACCGTCCGAAGATCCTATTTTGTATGCAGTGGAGTAGTTTGATTCAGGTTTCAATATCAATGCTGATCTAGGTGGTAAGTTAAGTTCTGCCAAAGTGATGGTTTCTTCGTGGATCCCATACGATTTACGAATAACTGCCTCATAAAATACATATGGCTGGTCTCCATCTGTACGGTTTTCATCAACCCAATCACGCACCTTGAGCAAGTTGTCTTTGGAAGAAAATGTGTGGGTGATTCTTGAACCGTCAAGCAACCTTATGGAAAGAACACATTCTGGATGGTTATGATTGGCATGACTATGTAGCGGTTTTTCATTTTCTTCTTTGGAAAGTTGGTCCTGAGACGTTGCTTTGTCTTGTTTCTGTTTATTTATAAGTTTTCTTTCAAGCTGATCAGCCTTCAAAAGACGTAGAATTCTTTCTTTTTCTTCTCGTTCTTGTCTTTTCTTCTTCAACTGTTCTTTCTTATAACGCTGGGCAGATTCCTCAGCTATCTGTTCTTTGATAGAATGATACTTTTTCTTATTAAAATCCTGTTCATGTTTCTTTGATGGCGTGTTTTTTGACGGGCTCAGGCTAGCTTTTTTACTCGTGCTATCGACTGCTTTAGCGGAAACTGTAGGAGAAGTTATTTCAGATGAAGCAGAAGCACCGGAAGAAACATCAGAAGGTCTTATCTCAGGTGTATTTTCGGACAATGTACTCAGAGTTTCATCAGTAGCCGTAACCACTTTTGCCACTCTTTCCTTGAACTGTTCAGCAGATATATCGCCCAGAACAATATCCAACAACTGGCCAGTTTTGATAAAGTATATGCTAGGCACAGGAGCGTTAGGAAATATCTGAGAAAAGAATCCAAACTCTTGGCTCGGACTTACAATCTTCACTGCAACCGCATTCAGCGATATCAACTCTACCACATTTCCGTTTTCTGTAAGCAAGCTGTTTCCCCAGTGCTCAGAGGACTCAGAGCCGTCAGTGATAAAGACCACCATAGGCTTGTTGGTGGCGACAGAGGTGGAAACAGCCTCATTGATAGACAGTATGAATGTGTTACTCATAATGGGAATCAAATAAAAGAAGGCAATCAATAATTGTGCCGGCGATCTGTATTATGGTTTCTTTGTATAATAAATGGCTTCAAATCGTAGCTTAAAGATTCTATGTTATTTGCAGGCCTTAGTAATAATAGGTCGCATCTTATAAATTTCCATTTTCCGGGACGAAAAAATGGCCCGTCATAGTGTTCCGACAGCAATTTGTATATATGCTCAATATTGACTTAATCAAGATGATATTACAACGGCTATAACGAGGCTATGGCAGCTTGAGATAACTTACAGAGGAGCTTGTGTGAAAGAAGACCGTTCCATCGACGTAGATCTGGAATGAAGTACTCCCAAACTCTTTTGTTAACAATTAATCTCAATTGGGCTTAAACACCTGTGAAAATGTTTTTAAGCAATTGATAAGTCCTACAAAAGCCAGTGGGAAACATCTTCATATTCCACCTTACCATCAGTTTCATAATTACATTTTGTAGGGCATAATTCATGATTATCCTCTTTATAAGCTTTGGTACTAGACTCATAGTCTTTGGCTCCACTTCGAAGTTTCCAAGTGATGCTCAAGTTAATCAAGGCATGTAAGCTCCGCACATTTCTGTAGATACTGAATTTAAATTAGTGAAAAACATAGAAGTCTTGCATGGACATGAATGGAAACACATAGGAAAAGGAAAGAATATATAGAACTCGTATCATACAAATGCAAGTTGTCGTATGAACAAAGAAAACCTCACTATTTTTCGGTAGGAACATGTTTGATATAGCTGATGTAACGTGTTTGACAAACAACAGCAGCCCCAGAAAATCTTTATCAGAAAAACTCTTCCAATATCCAATAATCAATGAAGAACAGCTCATTTACGACATTTTACATAGTCAGACAGAAAAATTTACAAATCTATTAATATATAGTACATATAAAAGAGAAAAGAATGCAATTTTAAAATGACATTCTGAGCCTGATATCTAATATTTTTTTCTCGATTTCTTTGACTGATTTATCAAGGCTTAGAGCAATTTTGTTTTTTGCAGACTCGTTGAGCAAACCAAACTTTTCGCATAAATCGCCATCCACGACTCCTTTACGAGGAGCATAATAGCTTCTGTACATTAAATGGTCTCTACCAACCACCATCAACTCAGAGACCGCCGCCATTTCTTTCTCAAGTAGTTGAAGAAAGTTGATTTCAGACTTAGTTAGGATCGGTAACAAGACACCAATTGTTCCTTGAAGCCCCGTGTAAATAATAGACTGGTTCAACCCAGAAGGATCATTCTTTTTATGAAATGCAGTAGGAATATCGTTCAAAAAGTAGTGCGAGAACATGTTGAGCCTATATGGAGCACCTCCCAAATATGAGTCTTGTGTGGTGATAAATACTCCAGAGGGATCTTCATCAGATAGAGAAGAAGGCTCTTCAGGACAACGTAGCACCCACAAGTTACCAAATTTATCACCGCCTATAACAGTGTCATAGTCAAGAGTTGTGAAGGCTGTCACATATCTAGCAACAATATCATCGGCAAATGGTATAAAAGCGTTTTCTTTTGGCTTGTACACAGTGAATGTTATCGATTGCCGGATATCGGCTACAAATATTCTGTATCCTTGAGTCTGTATCTTGACAATATTGTTTAAGTTGCCCAAAGTGACTTCGGCTTTCCGCAACAATTGTTTCTGTCCAATATCATATAATCTCAACGTCTTTCCCACGCCAGCCAAGAGCCTTCCTGCGAATCCTTCTAATGAAGCAGCAGGCTTCTCCACTTCTGTCTGATGGAGAAATTTCAAGGTGAGGTTTTCCAAAATCTCGTAGCATTTCAAGTAAAACTTTGGATTTTCACTACTGACAAACAGAAAATTCTCAGCAGAAGACACCACAATAAAATTGGCTTTTTTGCTTTGGAAATAAACTCTGGAAATATCAAATACAGTTTCGTTAGAGTTGAACTCGATGGTTTGTAACACATGATTAGTGGTTGACACTTCGTCTTCGTCATCCTCATTTTCTGGCAGAATATTTGTGTTTATGACTTGAAGACAAGATGCCCAGATGCCATCTTTACGCGTGTAGTCAAGTTGTTGTTCATCAGAGGCTTCAGTAAATGGAGAAACAGTATTAGCATCACTTTGAATAACATAACATGCTGAGGAAGGATCCTTTGTTTGGCTATAGAACGCGAATTTCTTTGGGGTGAAGCGTAAAGGAAAAGAGACAATCTTGAATTCATTGTCCAAATCTTCCAAGGTTAAAATCATCAATTCGTTTTTGTTGACACCAACTAATCCATTAGGACAATCTTCAGAGTTGAAGCCTGAGCCGTAATGAAAGTTTGTTTGGTACGCTAAAGGCAATAATTTAAATCCAGTAGAAGATAAAAAACCCACAAAAGTCTGGTTGCTAGCAGGAGAAAAAACCAAAACAGAATTCTCTCCGTCTTTTGCACCAGTTTTGATTTTTGTTATTTTCAAAGGATGTGGTCCCAAGTACTGGATAACCTTATCGCTTATATGTCCCGAGCTGGTGTTGATCAAGGTTTTCACATAGATACCAGATTCCAAGCCAATATGTAAGTAAAGCTGGTAGTTCTTATATTCATTAATGACAGAATCTGTCATCAAAAGAAGCAATACAGAAGATGCATTGCTACTCAATGCTTGTGTGGTAACTAAACCCAATGTGTTGGAGGGATCCACAGATAAAACTTGTAAGGTTTGATTATTACAACTTACGGCAAGAAAGTTGCTTCTAAGTTTCCCTTCAGGGATATCACCAAGCGTCAAAGACAATATTTGGCCTGGCAACTCTTTTCTTTCTTGATACTCTATGAGTTTCTCCTCATCATTGAGCTCGAAATAGACAAGTTCTCTATTGGATAACCCAACAGCTAATTGGTAATCAGTACTTGTTGATGTAGTGACTTTTACGCCAGCTGGGGGGAACCATTCGTTAACTTTGTGAGTGTTTCCTTGTTCATCAATATTCAAATGTATTATACCATCCGAATGAATTTGCATAACCGAGTTTCTTCCCATTTGCTGCACTCCTATCGTTTCTTGTTCTGTTTCAAAACCGGAATTTTCAACCTCCTCCACGGATTCGCCAATAGAGAGCACAAGTGTACTATTGGAGAAGGATATAACCAAATATCTGTCATACTTATCCTCTGCAGTTAGTTTGCTTGTGAACACCCTGGTGGCATGGCTTGGTAATTCTGAAGTCACTATTTCAGTAACAGCTAATCCACGGTTCAACACTTTCAAACTGGATCTTGAGCCAGCTCCGCAAAGTGAAATAAGTCTTTCATTTTCTGACTCGTTATTCTTTACAAATTTAGAACTAATCAAAGGTCCTAAACATGGTATGGTATCCACAACTTGTAAATTCTCTAAGGGCCTAAGCATGAAAGTAACATCATCGATTTCCTCTGTGGTGTTGAAATAGTCATGCGAGTTATATACACTCTCATTATCATTGTCACCTAGCTTGACAAACTGGTACAATATTTTATCACCATGTTGAGTATCTGCCAACAAAAAACCAGATTTCAATATGATTAGACTATTACATATTGGTATGGTATCGAAATACTTGATATCCATAGATTCCACATCCATTCGCTCATTGCTATTATAATTTATAGTAACTTTGAACAAATCTCCAAAGTTGGATTGTAAAAGTACAAAAAACTTGTGGCTCTTCATAACATGAACTACCCCACATATTATGCTATTTGTTTTGAAGATATTGGCAGCTTGTGATGACCTGCTAGGAATGGGAAGAATATGCTGTTTCTCATTGTTGTTTTTGAGAGTACTAGCTACAGATTTGTATTGAACGAAATTATGACATCCTACTAAAACTCCAGAAGGCCCGTCATTACCACCTGGTAAGCTTAAAAGGAAACTCGAACTTTCTGAAATCACTTCGGAATGCTTTTTCACTACATGGTTCAAACCGAGATCCAATTCATAAAACGTGAGACTCTTCTTTGGATTGTCATACTCATCATCGACATCTGCGCTTTTTTTCTTATACTCATAGTCACCATAGTCAATCTCTATCGAGGCAAACAACGGATTCTCATATCCAACATCAAGACCACATGACGCAAATGTCAAAATACGGTTTCTGTTGGCCTCTAAAGGCGAAGACACAGTCAAGTTATTTTCAGAGTCCCGGTTTAGCACATACACAAGCTTGTTCTTTTCTACAGCAGATAACATAACCGCCCGCCCTTTAGCATCAACAGAAAGGTATTGTCCCGGACTGAGCCTTCTCATTCCTGTTTTGGCAAATGGCTCATTGAACACAGTTTGGAACTTTTTCGCATTGGCACTCAATTGCAATATAGTATATTTACCAGAATCTGACGTCACTGAGAGATAATCTTTGGAAGATCCTGCTATTCTAAAAGAAGCTATTGCCCGAATGGATCCAAATACATCTTGGGCGAACACTTTAATCAATTTTCCCGTAGAGCTATTGACTTTCCAAACCTCCAAAACACTAGACTTGGCAATGACAATTTCTTGCGATTTCTTGCCCTGAAACTGCCCCACAACCGCCATCACCGAGGATGACGGATGCTGAAGCGTGACATTGTATAGGAAAAGAGAGTCAAACGACATTGCTTGGACAAATGCCATATTACGTGCTCAACTGTTGCCTCTTCTTCGTCTTCTTCATGTTATGACCTAAATTTTTCAGATACAACGGAGCTCATAACCAATAATCATAGTTAGCAATAAAAGCTATTTGTATGTTGTATTCAACCATAGTGACTGTTATTGTTATTTTTCATGTTTAACGAGACTTGTAATTGCAAAATATTAAAATGTTACTAAATAAAAAGTACTTAATAAGCGCACCATAACCATATACCATAACAATGTACCATAACAATGGTATATGATGATTGGTGCGTTATGCAGGGTGCTTCCGCCGCACTTTTACATACTGACACCGGCTGACAGTCGCCATATAAGAGAGAAAGTTTTATAGTGGAGCAAGGATGGTTTGCCGCCTTTTGATTACTCCCTAAAACCTTCTTTATTCCGGGTGGGAAGTTTTTTAAGTATGGTTGTAGATAAATTTCCAAGAAGCGCACTAGCAGGGCATATTGTAAATTATCTATACGTATCTGACATAATATAAAAGACAGTAAAATCAATATAAAAGAAAAGTAACAATAATAAAATGGCTGCTTCGGATGAGAGTTTTTTGATCAACTTCTTGATGGGTGGTGTGTCTGCTGCTGTGGCCAAGACAGCAGCAGCTCCAATTGAGAGAGTCAAGTTATTGATCCAGAACCAAGATGAGATGCTCAAACAGGGCAGATTGGACCGCAAATATTCTGGCATTCTTGATGCCTTCAGAAGAACGGCTGCTACTGAGGGTATTCCTTCCTTCTGGAGAGGCAATACTGCTAATGTTATCCGATACTTCCCTACTCAAGCTCTTAACTTTGCTTTCAAGGACAAAATCAAAGCTGCTTTCAACTTCAAAAGAGAAGAAGGTTATTGGAAATGGTTTGGAGGCAACTTGGCCTCTGGCGGTGCTGCTGGGGCTTTGTCTTTGCTTTTTGTCTATTCATTAGATTACGCTAGAACCAGATTGGCAAACGATGCCAAGTCTGTTAAGGCAGGTGCTAAGGGAGAAAGACAATTCAACGGTTTGGTTGATGTTTATAAGAAGACCCTCCAATCTGATGGTATTGCTGGTCTCTACAGAGGATTTGGACCATCTGTTGTGGGTATCATTGTTTACAGAGGTCTTTACTTTGGGTTGTATGATTCTTTGAAGCCTGTGGTGTTGACAGGTGCGTTAGAAGGAAGCTTTTTGGCATCCTTTTTGCTCGGTTGGGTTATTACTGTTGGTGCTTCTACTGCTTCGTATCCTTTGGATACCGTGAGAAGAAGAATGATGATGACCTCTGGCACTGGCGTCACTTACAAGAGTTCTGCAGATGCCTTCACTCAAATTGTTGCAAATGAAGGTGTTTCGTCCTTATTCAAGGGTTGTGGCGCCAACATTTTAAGAGCTGTGGCTGGTGCCGGTGTCATCTCATTGTATGACCAATTGCAACTTATTTTGTTTGGTAAGAAGTTCAAATAAGATAGGTAGTTAGTTTTGCAACTTGCCAACTATATTTTATTATTCTTTTTTCTTAGTGTTTACTGGACCCTTGTGGGTATCTTAGGTTTTTTATTTTTATTCAACACTTTTTGCTCCATTTATCAGCTCTAATTGGCTACGAACAGTATATATGTTTTAATTCTTCTTTATCAGGTTAACTATGAGTGTAGATGATACACCTCTTACCGCAATGGACATGAGATATGCGCGATATGCATCAAGAAAAAGCGGAAAACTGTATTAGAGATAACCTCCGAAGTTTGCTCTTATCAATGTGTTGACAGAGTAAGAATATCAGAAGGTAGTTAGAAACAGAAAATCAAGACAATGAAGTTTAGTGGCATGAAGCAAGGAATTGTGCCAGTTTTGTTGGTTGTTGGCGGTGTTATAAGTAATGCAGCTTTAATACAAAACCTTAACGATCAGACCCCCTTGAAGGTTGCCAATACAGGCAACTTTCAACATGAAGATGAATGGAAACAATCGACTCCAGATTTGTTGTTTGACCAGATAAGTGAAGCTTACGGTGCTTCTGAGCAAGACAGCGAACATGTAAGAAACCAATTTAAAGACTTGTACTCTTCGATATTGAAGGAAGATAAACACTTCTTGTCCAGTGTTCAGTCACACTTGAAAAGCAAACTCAATATTGAGAAGACTAGCCGCAAATCTAATGAGAATGTGTTCAAAGCAAACAATTTCGACGAGGGTAAATGGGATGCTCATGTTACATCCTCAGACTTGCCAGATTACAAATTAAGAGTCAAAAAACCAGACCCATCCAAGTTGGGCATAGACCATGTCAAACAGTATTCAGGATACTTAGATATTGAATCGGAGGACAAACACTTCTTCTATTGGTTTTTTGAAAGTCGCAATGATCCAAAGAACGACCCAGTTATCTTATGGCTTAATGGAGGACCAGGCTGTTCGTCATTCATTGGGCTATTTTTTGAATTAGGACCTTCTTTGATGACCATCGAAAAAAAAGTGGAATATAATCCATTTTCTTGGAATAACAATGCTTCAGTGATCTTTGTTGATCAACCTATTAACGTTGGCTTCTCTTACGCCGGAAAAAATGCTAAAAATGGAGACATCACCAACAGTTTTGCAGCTGCTGAGGATGTCTTTGCTTTGTTGCAATTATTTTTCCTCAAGTTTCCGGAATACGCTGAATTGCCATTCCACATTGCTGGTGAAAGTTATGCAGGCGTATACATTCCTCTTATAGCCAAAGAGATTTTGAGTCATGACCGTGCCATGCGTAGTTTTGACTTGACATCAGTGTTAATAGGTAATGGAATCACCGACCCATTGGTCCAGTACAAACATTACCAACCTATGCTTTGTGGAAAAGGCTGGGAGGGCCATCAAGTGATTCCTGATGAGCGTTGCGAGCAAATGCTAAGAGAAGAAAAAACCTGTACCAGATTGGTAGAGACGTGTTATAAAACCAATACCGTATTCTTATGCTTACCTGCCTTGTTGTATTGCGATACTAAGGTGGGCCAAGCTGTGAGCGATTACAATATTAATGCTTATGATATTCGTATGGTCTGTGGAGGCGAGGATTCTTGTTATCCAGAACAGGACGTGACAGTAGATTATCTAAATCAAGCAGAAATCAAAGAGGCCATTGGTGCTGATGTTGAGAATTACCAGGCTTGTAGTGGTGAAGTGTTCAACCGGTTCTTACTGACTGCAGATCAAATCAAACCTTATCAAAAAACTGTTGCTGAGTTATTAGACGTCTACAACTTGCCAGTGTTAATTTATGCTGGTGATAAAGATTACATTTGTAACTGGCTTGGGAATCAGGCTTGGACAAACGAGTTGGAATACACAGGCCATTTCAGCTTTAAGTTTGCAGAAACCCAAAAATATTACACATTGGACAGTGGAAACTATGCTGGTGATGTAAAGAATTTTGAAAATTTCACTTTTGTCCGTTTGTTTGATGCTGGACATATGGTGCCTCATGACCAAGGAGAGAACTCTTTGGATATGGTTAACAGATGGATCAACGGGGACTACGCTTTGGGAACAAGCTCTTGAGCTCGTCTTGAAATTAAACAGCAAAAACTGTTTTTCATTGTCACAAAATTGAGAGTATCTTTACTTTTTGTTATTTGTTTCGATTATTCTCTTATTTTTATTTATTATTTTTTTTTAATTTTCACGTTTACTAGTTTAACTTTCAAGGACTTGAATAAGTTTTTTACTGTTAAGTGAAAACAGAAATAGTATTTTGGAGCCGCAAGCTCATTTAAATTTATTTTAACAATTGGATTGGTAGTATCATTTCAGCCCAAAGTCTACCTTTATATAGCCATAATGCTTTATTTTTATTTTTTTATTTTTGAATAAAACGAATTATTAAAAACATCACCGCTAAGCTGTAGAAAAATTCAATGTTTTATATCACCAACACTTCAATATGACTTGACCAGCTCAGATAGTTCAAGTAGAATCAATTCATGCTCAGTTTTTAATCAACGTCAGCGCAAATATACTTTCTCACAATCAACTTACAAAAGTTTACGTATTTATTGTCATGATTATCAAAACAAAACAAAAAGAGACTAAAGTCACGTTGCAGGCTATAAACTCAAAAAACTTTAAAAGCATTAAATTAAACAGGATGATGAATTCATTTAAATGTACGTAAATAATAGGGATGAACTGTTCGGAGACGACAAAAGGTGACTTAGATCTTTTTAGGATTGTACACATCTTCATATCTGTCGCCTTTACAATAGTTGCCCAAAGCCAATCTTTTGGCAAAATAAGCGTTCCATTTTGCCCCAAGGCTGGTGTAAGAGCCAAACTGTCTGAATTGTCTCACACTTTCCAAGGAGTTGAAACGGAACATGTGGTTTTTCAAGTCCTCGTTATCGAGCAAATGGTTTTTAGCCAAATGGGAGATGTTGTAAAAGGCAAAGAATTTGTAGGACAAATGGAATCTTCCTTCTGTTGGGAAAGGGGCGTCATTGATTTGTTTGTCTCCAGAGTCGTCATCAATTTCAATAGATTCAAGGGCTTCTGGATAATCAGGAACAGTATTTAAGGTTAATGGGTATTTTTTCAACTGTTCACGGTGGTCCTTTGGCAAAGGAGTGCCGAAACCTTCATCATTGTCCAAATAAACACCCAATCTCTTGTTAATGTCTTTCAATAAACCTTTTTGATGGGTCTTGACAATTCCTCCATTAGCTTCAATGATTGATTGTCTGTAGTTTTCTTTGTACTCTTCAATTCCTTGTCTTTTAGTACCAGTCCAGCCAATACTGATCAAGGACTCTGGTTTCAAGTCTTTATACTTTTCGGCTTTAGATTGCACAGGGTCCTTACCGGCGTTAGCAACAAGTTTGAAAAAGAAGGTGAAACGTGAAAACAAAATGGCAAATGGGTTCGACTCAACAGGATTGATCATTCCAGCCCACAAGGAAAGATAAATGATCAACACTTTAGCAATATGGAAAACAAAGAAGAAAATCTGGCCGGTTTTTCCAGTACCGTTAATCTCAGTTTCCTTCAAGAGATTATCAACAATACTAGAGCTGTCCTCGAGGAATGTGGAGGCAAGGAGTGCAGCGAATTTGATGGTTTGGTTGGTCAAACAGATGCCTGGGGTTGGGGAAATGAAATCTGGCAAGTCTGTATACAACCATACTAACAAGAGCAAGATGGTGTTTAAATGATACACTTGGTTGAACTTCCATACGGGCAAAATCAACTGGTTAGGCCATACGTAATCAGCAATACGGTCCAACTGACTTTTTGGCTCCTTGACGAAAAACTCTTTATGGGCATTATGAGGGAACAACAAAGCACCATTGGCAGTCAAATAGCCTGGATTAGCAGAATAGGCAAACTTCTCTGGCTTAGGACTGTAGAAAATAGAAGGTCTCAACGATATTGGCAACAAGTCGAAAATCTTGTGCAAATCTTCGAATCTCGTCTCATCGTCAATAGTGAAACAATAATCCTTCTCACTATCGCTGTTGAAACGAATATAAACCTCCAACGCGTGGGAATCCTCAGAAGTCAGCAGCATGTTTCAATATTGTCTTCACTAGTATTTTTCTAAATTTCTGTGCGGAAAAACCTCCATATATTCACGGAAACGTCTTTCTTATATATTCTCCGCGTTTTTTCGCCGCACACCTGCCTTATAACACCCGTACACACTATAAAATGATGACGTCGTCTGATCGCCAGTCAAAAACCCCGTGGGGCAAGACGGGGGAATAGACCACTGGGTCGTAATACCACCAGGCACTAATGGGTGGCTCGGAGTTGTGGGGCTGTTGTGCACTATTCTAGACTAGTAATGGCTTTTTTTGTTGGTAACGGTTGTTAGCATGACCTCGGAGATGAATACTAGTGTAGTGCGTAACAGAGGGGTTGAATGGCTTAAAGTATATAGTCAGTTTTCGGACTAGAAAAAATAGTCCAAATTTTGTAAGATTATTGGCGGGCAGAAGGGCATTGAATAGAAGCAAATGGCTTGTATATATAGTGTTGCGGTAGGTCCAAAGTGAACAGCGGCCTTGGGTAGTCCACTGGAATATGTATAGTTATATTTCTTGTAAATACTACAACGTATTGGCAATCACACTACATAGAAACTTGAGAACTTGAATTGTTTTTACATCTTTTGCGGAATGTTTCTTTCTATCTTACATTTGGAGCTTATTATATGTCAGTTGCGTATATACGCGCTATACTAAAAGGAGGCTTTGCAAATATCTAATATGCCTCGTTCAATAACTAAAAACAAGCCCAGAAGCAAAGGTATGATAATGCAAAAGATTTTTCAAGGTAGAGATTTTCCCAATTCTTCAAACTTTAACATGTTAAAACCGCTGGGCTGTATGGCTCAGTGGTAAGTGCTCTCAGAGAAGAGAAAAAAGACCTGGCAGGAATACGGGTTCGATTCCCAAGACGAACACTTCTACTCGCTGCTTTTTATAATGCTGAACGTGTTTTCACAGGCAAGGGCAACTGTCTGAAACACGACCTAGACCAATAGTGCTTACTTTTAAATACACTAAATAAGAAAATTACAATGACGGGACCTCATTGGGGTTTCCCCACTGGATTTTACCAAGTCTCTTTAGACATAGCGTGTGTATACGAAGCTGATATGTACTGGGCTTGAAATATAAGATTATTATTTTAACATGTTAAAACTGTACGTTAAGCATCTGCATATCACATCTTACAATACAGATCCTAATAAGCAATTGCCTGAATGTATTGCTAAACATAATATATAAGCTATTAACTACGTAACACTGTAACGGCCGGTGGTGACCTTTTTTGACTCGTCAGCCAAATGTATCTTCATTCCCTCCACTATATAATCCTTGACCATACTCACTGCAGCCGCAACCTGGGAATGTGAGTCTCCTTCAACTAACAAGTACAACTTTGGCTCATCGGTTGGCTTGAGAGGCTTGTCCAGGCCCTTGTAAAACTTACCTTTGGACGTCAAAGCACATGCTGTCTCCTCGATGATTTTAGCAATGGTTTCTCGGTTCGTGACCTTCCATCTTACGTCCTGTGGAAGATCATTGACATTGATCTTGGAATGGTATGCTCCAGCATCAGGGGAGTTTGTTGCTTTACCCTCGTGAACTTCGAAATCAGAGAGTTCTGATAGTTTGTCTCCAATGGCTTTGCTATGCTGATTATCTATTTTGTCGTCAGGACTTGTCTTGACAGCCCCCGTTTCACCAGCAGCATTGTCGTCAATATCAGCACCTAATCTTTGGGTGATCAATTTTTTGTTTTCATCTCTTTTAGCTTCAAACTTTTCCAAACCTTTACCGCCAAAGCCAGCAAACACTCGTTCCTTGCCGCTTTTGATCTTCTGTAGAAACTTGTTCGAAATAGCTTCCAATTCTTCTGGAACAGAGACGTTAGATAACTTCAATGCCTTGACAATATCGTAGGAAGCTCTTTCTTGGTCTTTCACCAAGAAGGATATAGCAATACCTTTAGAACCCGCTCTACCAGTGCGCCCTGCCCGATGTACGTAATCTTCAATATGATTAGGGCAGTCATAGTTAATCACCAACTTGAGCTGTTGGACATCAAGTCCTCTAGCGGCAATGGATGTAGCAATCATGATCTTATTTTTACTTTTTTTGAAATTGTTGATGATAGTATCTCTTTCAACCTGGCTTTTACCACCATGTAATGCTTCACATTCATATCCTCTATTGATCAATCTTTTAGCCAAGATATCAGCAGACTCTTGCCGATCAACAAAAATCAAGACTTTATCTTCTCCGATGATATCACTAGAGTTTCTGATATCCTCTAAAATTTTCCCATTATTGAAAAACTCACCTAGGATTTCCAATAACTTGACAAATTTATCTTCGTCTTTTTCAAAAACATGTATCACCTGTCTGACATCGTCATTAACACCTTTCAAACCAATCTTTATTTCCAAAGGATCAGTATTTAAGATCTTTCTTGCCAACTTTTCCAATTTCATGGGAAATGTTGCACTAAAAAGAACCTTTTGACAATCCGGGCGGATATTGTCAATAATCATATTGATTTGCGGTTGGAATCCCATGTCGAACATTCGATCTGCCTCGTCAATGACCAAAAATGTGATTCGCAGTAATTTGATTTTTTTCAATGACAATAAATCAATAAGTCTTCCAGGGGTGGCGATTACCAAATCAACGCCAGAACCAAGCTGATTGATTTGCTTGGAAATGTTTTCACCTCCAAATACAGGAACACTTTTGAGGGTACTATCAATTTTAGTAGCAAAAAAATACGTTTGCATAGTTAATTCTCGGGTAGGAACTAAGATAAGAGCCAATGGGTCTTTCTTACGAGGATCCTTACGATCTTTGATATGTCTAAATAACGGGAGAATATAGCTTAAACTTTTACCCGATCCGGTCTTTGCAATCCCAATAACATCACGACCTTGTAACACCGCGGGAATGCTCTGGGCTTGAATCGGTGTTGGTTTTTCAAATTTGAGATTGTTAAGTAAAACGTCCAAATATGAAGCTGGCAATCCAAGCTGAGACCAATGAGAAACAGGATTTGGCGGATTTGTCCCGTGAACTTTGATACCATCCAACTCGAGTCTTAATACTTCAACTTCTTCCTTTGTAAGATCACCTACTTCTTGACTTTCAACATAAAATTTTTTCCTGAAATCCTCATAGTAAACTTCATCATGGTTTACTTTTTCAATATTCTTTTGCTGTGTCTTTTTGCTGGATTCCATTTTCTTTACAATATCCTCTACATTCTCCTGTCCTTCATTGTCATCCGAGTCTAGATTACCCAACTCTAAATCCTCGTCATCAATGAGGGTTTCGCCCTGCTTGGCCATAGGCGCGTCATTAGACTCAATATTTGCAAAAAACTCATCTAAAGGATCAGCTTCATTGCTACTTTCTTTATCATTAGGTGCATTTTTTGCAATATTAATATTATTAATATCAGTGCTTGGCTGTAATATCCTTTTAGCTACAACTGGCTTAACCTGCTCGTCATCGTCATCATCATATTCTTCACCAAACACAGATTTTACTACTATCTTCCTGGTCTTCAAGGTTCGCTTACTAGTGGACAACTTGGCTTTTTTAGCTGGAGGTTCTACAGATACGGATGATGTGCGCTGATTAGAAGGCAGCTGGGAGCCTTGAGCTTGTTTTTCTGCTTCTCTCTTCCTTTTCCAAGCCTCAAGCTTTTCTCTACGTAATCTTTTCTTCTTTTCTTCTGGTGATTCATCCGCTTCTTTATCTTTTGATAAAGTCCCATTTTCTACAGAAGTACTCGCTGTATTTATCGCAACTTCACTTTTTCCATTTCCTCCGGTGTTTGCATTAGTATTCTGCTTCGAAAACGTTTGAGAATCTTCCTTTATCCATCTTTCCTGCTGAAGCTTGAGTTTCTCACTCAACGCAGCCTGCTCCTTGACAGCAGAAGTACTTACACTTTCAGATTTGGGAGCACCAGATCTGGCTGGTTCATTGCTACTATTAACATGACTATTTCCTGGCTTATAAAACCCTTGGTTGTAGTCTCTATTCTGGTTGTAATCTACTCTGTTGTGATGATACGTATCATAAACATCTCTCGCTTGACCATTATCATATCTATGGGGCCCGTGGCGATCTTTCCATGAAGAATATCTATTTCCTTTTCTATCTCCATATCCACGACTCATATTGTTCTTGTTGCTTCTCTTACCAATAACTGCATTGTAGTGGCAAGCAGTTCATGTTAAAACTTTGATATAGGACATCGCGGGGGCGCATAACCCTAATAAATAGTGAAAAATTATTATTATGGTGATTTCTCTGCAATAATAGAAGTTGTACCCAACTATATAATTTCCGCAAGAAACGTCACAAGATGTCTTCGGTGCCAAAAACGCCAGTAGAGAGCGTCAAAAAGCAACAACCAAGATGGATTTTGCACTATAATGCCCTCAGCGCGACCTTGTGGTTCGTTATACTCACCAACACGGTATATTTTTCGGTCAAGTACGGCCAACCGCAATTTTACGTTTCAACATCAAAGCTTTTAACCGGAATACAATGTCTTGCTATCACCGAAATTTATAATTCTTTAGTAGGAAATGTTCGTGCTCCATTATTCACTACAGTAGCTCAAGTTTTCTCCAGATTGTTGGTGGTTCTTGGGGTCTTTACTGTGTTGCCCAATTCTGCTGTGAACTACAGCTTTGCTTACATTACATTGTCAATTGCCTGGTCTATCACTGAAATTGTAAGATATTCGTTTTATGCTATCAATATCGAGACAAATGGCCATGCACCAAAGTTTCTCACATGGCTCAGATATTCCCTCTTTATCCCATTGTATCCATTAGGTATCTCTAGTGAGTGTTATATAATCTACCATTCCTTGGCAGAGGCATCTACTGTTGTTGGACCATGGTATAGCTGGTTTTTCATTGCTTGTTTGGCCACCTACGTTCCTGGCAGCTACATATTGTTTACCCACATGTTGAAACAGAGAAGTAAGGTTGTTAAAGCGTTGTACGTTGATGACACCAAGAAGAAAAACTAGGTGATAGTTAGTAGATGCTTGTTGCGGTGTTTCGTGGTAAATATAGGTAAATGTTTTAAAAGCTTATTATGTAAAAGTGTGAATTGTAAGGAAAGTGTCGCCTCTGTTTCTAGCCTTGATTATACTATTTTTTTATATTTCTGACAAAGCGTGTATATACGAAACTGATACGTACTGGCCTTGAAATATACGATTTTATTTTTATTATTCTTATTAATTAATATGAAGCATTTTAAATAAAAAATATTTAACCCATACATAGGTATTGTCTGTAGCAGTTCTTTAGCAAGGATTTATCGATAGATGTGATGATCAAAAGGTACTTGAGTAGCTCATTTCAATGTAGCGTGGTCTTGTTCACCCCATCCAGTTCACAGGCCATAGACAAATCAATTCAAGTGGTACTATCTCTCATGGAATACCAAATAACCCTTTTATTTCTGTTTATACACTTAGAAAAAAACGGTCATATTTATTTCCAAAATATACTCTCGAAAAGTAAAGTTATTCTTTCTTTAAAAATAATATGCCTATATGTAATGCCTTACTATTGCCAGGTGGCCAAGTTGGTTAGGCCATGCGCCACACCAAATAGTGCAGATTAGTGCAGATAAGTGTGGCGTTCCTCACTTTAGGTTTTGGGACTCGATTCCCGCTGTTGACGTTTTAAAGTAATCATTAACGGTTTTATTGAGTTAACTCAGTACTAACCTAATTATTATTATTCAAAAAACATACACTAACATTTTGAATTTTATTCCTATATTATAGTACTATTTATGATACAACAAATCAGATTTTCGAATAATTATTTGATATAATGGAAATTTATCGGTTTTGGCAAATAATTAGCTCTTTGAAGTCATATTTTGGAGCCTTTACGACAAACCAAACCTTCCAAAAACTATATTTCTATATTCTTTAGATTTTATAGTTTTATACCATGTACTTTGTTTTGAGATCTGGTATTAAAAAATTATTTAACAGTGAGAAAGTTTTATTTTGTCAAAATTAAAACATAATTTGTTAAAAATCGTGTTTTTCACCCCTCATAGAGCGTCTCTTTATTTCTTGATCTTATTCCATAGTTTCTAATTGCTTTAAGTTTTTACTCGTGCTTTCTCCTGGATTTGAGTGATCTTTTATTGCAAAAAAAACACGTATCTCAAGATCTAAAAGAAGTATGGTTTGTTATAGGTTCTCAGCGAAACTTATAATTGATACTGATCATTATATATTGTCAGACTAGCATATTTAAACCTTCTGTATACATTGAATATTTTATGGGGCTCGGTAATGAGTAATGTGCTTATAATTAAGCTTAATACCTCGGTTCAGCCGAGTCCGTTTTGAAAAAAACTTTTATTCCTATTCAAGTTACAGCTGTAAATGGTTTAATATTACATTGACTTTAGTTTTTGCTTTTTCCCTGTTCCAATATCTGATTTGCTTTATAACATTCTTTTGTAAGTTGTATATTGACCATAAATTGGTGATAAACTTTGACTGTTTTGCTGAAAATTATAAAGTAAGTTTTAATTTTAAACACTACGATATGTCACTGGTATTAAAAGTGTTTTATTGTTGAAAGCCTGAATTAAGATTGAAGCAAAAAAAAACCCAGCTGTTAGATGATGATTTATAGTTGTACCTTATTTGAAAAGAATGTTGAAATAATATAACGAATACTAAGCTTGATTGTATTATTATTATAAGGTGCGAATAAAGCTGTATAAGCTCTAATCCTATGGTTTGATCGATCAAATACTTTAGATTTCATTATTCTACGTTTATTCTACTTACAATTGCTCTTTTTGCTCCATTTTGCTCTTTTGGCTCAACTTACTTATCAGTCGGTATTGAGGTCATTGCCGATTCCTATTGTTTTATTATCAGTTGTCCAGAACCCTTGTTTACCATTCAGGCATTGTACCTTGTAAGCACTATTTAAGACTCTATTACCTATATATTAGACTTATTCTTTCCTTTTATAGAGCCTGTTAAGCTTCTACCCAGTCTCCGTTCAATACAAAACCCTCTTAATGTAGAGATTATCCTATTATTTTTTCTTTACATAATGCAAAATCGTTCAAACTATCAAGCGAAATAGCGGAAACTTGTAAAAAACTACCTCCTACAAGGTCATTGAATGAATAAAGTGCTATTAAACAGACAAGTTGATATATCAACTTATTGTTTAAGAACTATAGGTTTTCCACGTGCATTTGACAAAATACGCACACAATTTTTCATTGAAAATCAATATTTCACTTTCCATAGTATGAAAACTAGTACTTGCATATAACTGAAAAAATATGGCTACAAAAATACCAGCAATAAAGAATACTGTTACGTTGAACAGGCCACGGTTCAACTTCAAAAGCATTGCTTCTCAGGTTGACCAGTACAAGAGTATTGTGAGACGTCGTGTTCTTCAAAAGGATCCGCTTCTTTCAAACAAAAGACTCGATACATTACCATTGATTTTTGAGAGGTATAATTTTTTAAATGATAACAAACGTACTCTATTGGAGTTTCGAAACTGTCTCCAAAAATTGGTGAAAAACAGAAAATTGGAGGAAGCGGTTTTGAACAGTTTAGATCTGGAAAGTTTAGAACATGTGCCGCTGCTAAAAGATATCAAAGAACAACTAAAAAGACTTGATAATGCTATTGTTCCTTTAGAACAGGAATTGTATAAAGTGTGTGATGCTTTGCCTAATTTTATTGACGAGTCTGTTCATGATACAGACATCCAAGTCGTTGACTATATAAACTTCCCTGAAGATGCTCCTGTGTCGCAGACTGAAAATTTGAATGCCAAGACACTTTACTTGCAACAGAATCTCAAGCCCCAATCTGGTTTTGATCACAAGGTTATAGGCGAGTCGCTCAACATTCTTGAATTCACGCAGGCTGCCAAAGTCTCAGGAAACTCATGGTATTATCTTCTCAATGATGGTGCTCTTCTTGAACAAGCATTGATTCAATACACCTTAAAACAAGCAAGAAAAGCAGGATTTAAAATGTGCACTCCTCCTTCCATAGTTAAAGATGAAGTGAGTCGTGCCTGTGGTTTCAAGCCTCGAGATCAGTTTAATGAACAGCAAACCTATGAAATCAACAACTGCAATTTGGTGTTGACGGGCACTGCGGAGATCCCATTAGCAGGGCTTTCTATGAATAAACTTTTTTTCCATGCTGAATTACCAAAAAATTTGGTGGGAATTAGTCGAAGCTATAGAGCAGAGGCAGGAGCCAGAGGTAAAGACACCAAGGGTCTCTACAGAGTCCATGAGTTTACAAAAGTAGAACTTTTTACTTGGTGTGACCAGGAAAGCTCTAAAGCGGAATTCCAGAAAATATTAAACTTCCAAAAAAGCGTTATCCAGAGTTTGGGACTCTTCGCACGAGTCATTAATCTTCCAGCTAACGACCTTGGAGCACCAGCCTACATGAAATACGATATTGAAGCATGGATGCCTGGCCGTGGAAACTGGGGCGAGTTGACCTCTACATCTATTTGCACTGATTTCCAATCACGTCGTTTCCATACAAAATACGTGGACAGCGACAATTCCCAAAAGTTTGTCCACACCCTCAATGGTACTGCCTTGGCAGTCCCTAGAGTAATTGTGGCACTTATAGAAAATAACTATAACCCAATAACTAAAACCATCGCTATTCCAAAAGTCCTACAGCCTTATATGGACGACAAATCAGAAATATCATTGTAATATTTGTTTCCTTCTTCTTATATATAGCTGTACTATAGATCGTGCTACATAATATTTCATACAACTAACTGTATATTCGCTTTGGTTTGTCTTCCGAGTAGTAACAACAAGTTTTGAAAATCGCTGTTAATCATTGGATCCATATTTCCCTTTCTACAGGTGAATAGTCAGATTTCCCAATATATCCATTCATTTTTCATCTCTTGTACTGAACAAAACCACACTATGCATCATTTGATTTATACCCCAGTGTTTGCCTTGAAATTACAAAGTTTACCTGCCAATGTTGATTATATATATTTGGATGAATAAAGAAGTTTAATCATTTTACACCCATTCTTTCAGTCATTTAATAATAATTCACATATTTAAAATTACAAAACTGGTATGTACTGAGTTCGAAATATATGATACTGCTATAATATATTTGAAACCCATTTATTTAAACTCGATGATGGAATGGCGTACCTCGAAATCTGACAGATAAAAAAATTTTTAAACCACAATTCTCTGGTAGTCACCATATAATAACATCTGCTCAAGGGTATTTATACCTATTTGCTTGTATTCTCACCCCTATGACGTAGACACCCCGAAGCTGCCATCTTCATGCACTTCCCCAGGTTTCAGTTGCTTACTAAGGGCTGACAGCCATCCTCGACCGAGGAAATCTTTTGGCAAGTTTCAGTGCCGTATACTTCAGAGAAGACAACTGAGCAATTGACGATCAGCTTTGCTACAAAATTGGCTAATCTTGTGCACGGCCAGGCTGCTTTTGTCCATAGTTAGGTTTTATGAAAATGTTTAAATCAATTATCAAGGAGATAATTCCTCCGCTTTTGCCGGTGCTTGCGTTGTGTCTCATCTCAAACTATGATTTGGTGGTAAGCTCCAATGTGTTTCTCTACATGTTAGAAGAAGGCAAGCTAGCAGACGTCTTGAATAGAGCGTTTCTTGTATGCTGCCAGACGTACATTGTGCTTTCCCTTCTCTATTCGGCGGTGTTTTACGCATTCTGTTTCTACTCAATCTTCGAGAAACATTGGTTCAGATTGTGTGTTTTTCTATGGTCAGTGATTGCTTGTGATAATGAAGTTAATCCCAATAGTGTAATGGACGTGATATAACGACAAACTGGTTAATCAAATGATAATACCGTCTAGTAATAGGTGTATCACAGCATTTTGGAGCCTGTGTTGCCCTATATTACTATGACCTACAGCTTATATAGCACAATAGTTAAAACCACTAACTTTTTAAAAAAAATCAATCTTTTAGGATTGAAAAATTGTCTAAAATTGCCAATTATTCAAACATTAACAAAATCTTGGTCGTTATTTCTAGCATACACACACCATCATTCAATTTCTCAACTCCAACCTCATATCACCCCTTGTTTCAAGCTCTCATTTTTTCATACTACAGTTTATTCCTTAATATACACAATATTCTGTCAACTAACTTTCTTTCTCAATGCATTTCCCTTGCGACAGAATACGTCACGACTTCCTTTTTGGGAACTATTATCTCACGCTTATACCCACATAAATGGTATATATTATATACGGGTAATCCCATCGATCATCAAATTTTTTTTTTAATATTTACTATTTTTCAGATGAGAAGACTGTGAAATATATGTAGCATTGATGCCATGTAGTTGAGACTTTTTAAAAAATGACGCCTAAACCAAAAGCAGTATCAAACAAGAGAAGAAGATCTTCTTCAGGCGGGTCACAGAAGCGTCAAAGGTCTCAAAAATTAAAAGACGAGCAGCTGTCAAAGCCAGGTAAAGTTGTTTCGGCGAATAATTTGAACTGGAACAGTGTAAAGATCTCTAAATCTATAGACGTCGTGGAAGGTTTTTTCGGCCTTGAGGAAATTGAAGGCGTGGATGTGAAATATGTTGATGGACAAGCCCGTTTTGTTGTGAAAGATGATTCTAAAGTTAAGGCTGAAGAAGAACATGACAGTACTAAAGTAAAGAAAAATACATCGTTACTTACTAAAGAAGAAGAGGCTGAACTCGAGAAGCAGGATAAAGAAAGAAGCTTAAAAAGAGTTGATACCATCAAACAAAAGACTGACAAAAAAAAGATACAAGAAGGAGAACTACTTAAACAAGATTCAGAAGAAGACGAAGAAGAAGAGTTCACTGGTTTTAGCGATGGAGAACATGAAGAGGATGCAGTGGCTACCCAACAGCCGTTGACCATTTTGTCTGATGACGAAGAGATCAAAGATGGCGGTTCCAAACCGGAAAGCGAAGACGAGATCGACGAAGATCTTTTGGAAGATTATAAAGAGAATCTCCATTCTAATCAATTGACCAACATTATAGATGAAGATGATGACATAAATAGCGTTCAGCTTGATCCTGAGTTTGTGGAAAATTGGTCCGATAGATCTCTCAGTAGATACACTTTGAATGCTCTTTCCAAGTTGAATTTCAAAGTGCCTACAGAGGTTCAGAAACAGTGTATACCAGTAGCAATAGGGAACCATGATATTATCGGTAAGGCTTCTACAGGCTCCGGCAAAACTCTTGCGTACGGTGTCCCTTTGTTAGAAAGATTTTTGCTCAGACTTAAAGAGAATGAGAATAAGCCACTTTCCGCACCAGTGGGAATTATATTTACCCCCACTAGAGAATTGGCCAAGCAAGTGTATAATCATTTGATAAAAGTAGTAGAACACTATCCACTAAAGAATCCAAAGAGCTTGATTGTATCAATCACAGGCGGCCTCTCCATTCAAAAACAAGAAAGATTGTTGACCTACAACCCTGGCGTTATCATTGCCACTCCTGGCCGTTTACTTGAGATCATCGAGATGGACAATAATGACATATTAAACAAGTTGTCCAAGATTGAAATGCTTACCTTAGATGAAGCCGACAGATTGTTACAGGATGGTCATTTTGGAGAAATGGAAAAAATTATTGAGGTGTTGAATAAAATTAGAATGCAAAATCATTATAGAAAATGGCAAACTTTGGTGTTTTCCGCCACTTTCTCCAAGGATTTGTTTCACAAATTAGATAAAAATATCAAGAAGAACACAGATGGTAAGAAGACTAAAAGTAAAAAAGCACCAAAGAAAAACAAGTTTCCAATGACAGAATCTATCACAGATGATAGTGAAATCATATCATTTTTGAAAACTAAACTACAGTTTAAAGACAAAGAACCTAAGCTTGTAAATGTCAATCCAAGGGAAATCGTTTCTGGTACGATTTCAGAAGCGCTTATTGAATGCGATGGCACAAGTCGTGATTTGTATTTATATTATTTTCTTATCATGTATACTGGCTCCACTTTAATTTTCACAAACTCCATTGATTCTGTCAAAAGGCTCAATTCGTTTTTGAAGTTCCTTAATATTAGAGCTTATAGTATACATTCTTCTATGATGCAGAAACAAAGATTGAAAAATTTGGAAAATTTCCAAAAGAGTTGTGCTCATGTTAAGGGCTCTAGCACTAAAAAGGAAACGGTGGTCTTGATTGCTACTGATGTTGCTGCCAGAGGGCTTGATATTCCAAATATTGATCACGTTGTTCATTATCATTTGCCACGTTCTGCTGATTTATACATCCATAGATCTGGCAGAACTGGAAGAGCCGGAAATGAAGGTGTTTCTATTATGTTATGTTCGCCTCAAGAAGCGGGCGGTCCTTTGAGAAGACTCCGTGCTCTTATTATGGACGAGTCAATGAAAATGGAGAAGAAAGCGTTGAAACAAAACTCCAAAGATAAAGTTTTTGATAAAGCTTTGCTTTCTAAATTTCAGCATTTGAATGACGATGTCAAGTTATTGCCTATTGAAGTTAGCATTTTAGACCAATTGAAAGAACGTTCAGACATCGCAACTGAATTGGCAGAGTCTGATGTGTCCAAACATTCTCTCTCCAAAGAAGATTCATGGGTCAGCAAGCTTGCAAAAGACCTCGAAGTTGACGATATCTCTGATTTGGAAGACGAAACCTTACGCAAAAACAGAAATAAAAAGCAGAATAAAACCCTTGATAGCAGAGTATTGCAGGAGAAAAAGTTTCAGTTGAACAAACTTCTTAAAGAAAAACTCCGTTTTGGCGCAGGTTCCAGAAAATATATCAGTAATGGTTCCTTAAATATGGCTGATGTTATTCTCAAGGGCAAAGGACACGATAATATTGTGGGCTACAACTCTGTTGACGTCATAGATGTTATAAAGAAATCTCGTAACCACCAGGACCGGTTGCAAAGGTTGCAAGAGCAAAAAGAAGCTCAGAAAGACAAGATCAAGGAACGCAAGTTGAACAAGGATAAAAAGAAGGACGCTAGAAAGGACGTTAAAAGAAAAAAGTTGGAGAAAACGTTTGGCAATGGAGGAAATGCAGACGATGAAGATGACGACGACTATGAAGACGAAGATGAAGAGTAGTCTAGCCTGTATGTATTAAAGTCTGTATTGTTTGTTTTATATGATTTGATTGTATAACATATCACACTATACCTGCGACCGTTTGTAGAAGTTTTTTTGTAAAATTGTTGAGTGTAATTATTATGAATAGTGACAGGTATCTTTTAGTTGCATTTACATAGTGTATTGATAATGAAGATTTTAGCAAAGAGGGAAAATTTACATAGTTACTAATCGAGGAATGGAAAAACCTGTTTACTGAAAAGGTACTCTGGAAATGAATTGGTATCTTGGAAAAAAAAGTAAATAAGATAAGGGGTTATGGTTCCGCAGTATATGCCCTAACACTACATAAACCATCCTTCGATAGAGTTTGATACTTACCTACAGGAATTCAACTAATAGAAGAACTAAGTACCAGTCTCAAAAACTTAGAAAGACTGCCAACTTTATGACATCAAAGTTGCCGTTAAAGTGCCAAAGTCAAAAGTTCACTACACAATGAAAACTTTCAGCTGACATCATCATCACTTCTAATAAATTCACACCCTTAGAAGGGAACTTCAATATTTCTCATGTTGAAGATTTACTCCCACTATATATGCTTACACGCACGGCGCACACCATCACTTCAAACCATTACACTTGACCCTCTCGTTGATAATAATTTTTCACTAAGCAATCGATAGTATACGTATTAGATATTGAGTGGAACTAGTGTATCAATCAGAACAACGTTTCTAGACGCTATAGGGCTTAGCGTACGGTTTGCGAATTAAATTCTGAGCACTGCAAATCGCCACACTTGAGCATACAATAGATACTGTTGCCATGAGTTCTCTGGGGTCGAAAACCCTGGAAAAAAGCCTGGGCGAGGCGGCCATTACTAAAGGGTCTTTGCCATCGGTGGTTGATGCCAAATATGGAATCCAGTCCACCCAGCTATTGAGACCATCGAGTTTGTTGAGCCGTCCTGCTGCCCTTTATGCTTTGTTTGCATACCCTGCGTTTGCCCATGTGTATTACAATCATTATGACGCTTATATTGTGGGGTCCGAGTGGACTTTTGTCTATACTGTTGCCTTATTGTCGGTTCATGCTTTATTTCTTCTTGCTCCACATTGGGACATCTCTTTGGACGCACGGTTCAATTATGCAAGTGTCAAGTATATTGACGAAGCATCACATGTGTTGATCCATCCATTGCCTAACCGTGGCGTGGGTGCTATTGTCAGAATTCATCGTAATCGTTTTGAAGATGGAAAAGAGCAAACCACCTTTATTTTCCAACAACGTCGTTTCTTGCTTGACCCTAACAAAGGCACTTTCAAGCCACCTGAGTTTTTGATTGATTCTCCTACCGCTAAGATTAAGGAGTTTAAACATAATAAAGGTTTCACCAGTGCAGAAAAAATTGCTGCTGATTTGAAACTTTATGGCGAAAACAAGTTCAACAT
Source organism: Saccharomycopsis malanga (assembly GCA_004014935.1). Lineage (NCBI taxonomy): Eukaryota > Fungi > Ascomycota > Saccharomycetes > Ascoideales > Saccharomycopsidaceae > Saccharomycopsis > Saccharomycopsis malanga. Next base: position 2,955,937 of record CP025321.1, read on the forward strand.
TCCTATCCCTACCTTTTTGGAATTGTTCTATGAGCATGCTGTGGCTCCATTCTTTGTTTTCCAAGTTTTTTGTGTAGTATTGTGGATGATGGATGATTCTTGGTACTTTTCTCTTTTTTCTTTGTTCATGCTTGTTTCTTTTGAAGGAACTACTGTTTTCCAAAGAAGGAACACCATGAATGAGTTTAGATCCATGGGTATCAAGCCTTTTGATATCTACGCTTATCGTTTATCAAAATGGATGAAAGTAAGAACCAACGAGCTTTTGCCTGGTGATTTGGTTTCTATCGTAAGAAATAATGATGAAACCTCTGTTCCATGTGATTTGGTCTTGATCGACGGCACTGCCATTGTCAATGAGGCAATGTTGTCTGGTGAAAGTACACCATTGTTGAAAGAGTCTATCAAGTTGAGAACTGACGACGATATCTTTGATGCTGAAGGAATTGATAAAAACTCCATTTTACATGGTGGTACCAATGTTTTACAAATTACTGCTCCTACTGATTCGTCCATTCCTAGACCTCCTGATGACGGTGCCTTGGCTGTTGTGGCCAAAACTGGTTTCGAGACCTCCCAGGGAAGTTTGGTCAGAGTGATGATTTTCAGCTCTGAAAGAATCTCTGTTGGTAACAAGGAATCATTGTATTTTATCTTGTTCTTGTTGGTATTTGCTATAGCAGCATCTCGTTTTGTTTGGGTTGAAGGTACTAAGATGGGAAGAAAACAATCCAAGTTGATTTTGGATTGTATTTTGATCATCACTTCTGTTGTCCCTCCTGAATTGCCCATGGAACTTACTATGGCCGTCAACAATTCTTTGGCTGCTTTGAGTAAGTTTTACATCTATTGTACTGAACCTTTCAGAATCCCAATGGCCGGCAGGATCGATGTTTGCTGTTTCGATAAGACTGGTACCTTGACAGGTGAAGATTTGGTGTTTGAAGGTTTGGCTGGTTTTAATAAGGCTGATAGTAGACACTTGTATAAGTGTTTTGAAGCAGAAGTTCCTGCTGTCACTAACTACATTCTAGGATCAGCACATGCTTTGGTCAGATTAGACGACGGCGATTTGGTTGGTGATCCTATGGAACAAGCCACTTTGAAGGCTAGTGGTTGGAAACTTTCGGATTCTAAGAAAAATATTGTGGAAAGAGACACCAGGTACTTGACCAGACATAAGGTTGTTGAAGCTAAAGATTTGCCAAAGATCAGTAATGACAAGATTAAAATTTTAAGAAGATTCCAGTTTAGTTCTGCTTTAAAAAGATCTTCCACCATCTCCACCATCTCCAATACTAACAAAACCTTGGTTAGTGTCAAAGGTGCTCCTGAAACCATTAAACAAAGACTTGTGGATGCTCCTGTTAATTATGAAGAGGTGTACAAATCATTCACCCGTTCTGGTTCCAGAGTCTTGGCTTTGGCTTACAAGTACTTGGATGACAATATCAGTACTGCCAAATTGAATAGTATTAAGCGTGAAGAAGTTGAAACTAAATTGACCTTTGGTGGATTTATTGTGTTCCATTGTCCTATGAAGCTGGATGCCATTGAGACTATTGATATGTTAAACAAATCGTCCCATCGTTGTATAATGATCACAGGTGACAACCCATTGACTGCGGTGCATGTTGCCAAAGAAGTGGATATTGCTGGTAAAAGAAAGAAGGTTTTGATTTTAGACACATCTGACGAATACGATCATATCACTAAAAGTTTGGTTTGGCGTGATGTTGATGAAGAACATGTTGTTCCATTTGATCCCAAGACGGACAAGATTGATGCTGAATACTTTAAGAAATACGATATTTGTTTGACCGGTTCTGCTTTAAGCCTGCTCATGTCTCATGAACAATTGAGGGATTTGATAAGACATACATGGGTCTACGCTAGAACCTCTCCTGTTCAAAAAGAATTTTTGGTTACCAGTTTGAAAAACATGGGTTACAACACTTTAATGTGCGGTGATGGTACAAATGATGTTGGTGCTTTGAAACAAGCACATGTTGGAATTGCTTTGTTGAATGGTACAGAAGAAGGTATGAAGAAAATGCAAGAGAACCGTAAGATCCAAGCTTCTCAAAGAGTTTACGAATCTCAAAAAGCCTTGATGCAAAGATGGAACCAAAAGCCCCCACCAGTGCCTTTGGTCATTGCCCATTTATATCCTCCTGGCCCAGCTAACCCACACTACTTGAAGGCCATGGCCCAAAGAGGTGTTGAAATCACTGATGAACAGCGGTTGGAAATAATTGCACAAACCTCTGCGGGAGCCACCACAGCAACTGGACGTCCAAGCAATATGGGAGGCAAGCCTGGCGGCATTGCCGATCAATTGATGGGTTCTTTAAAAGAAATGGAAGAGGAAGAAGAAGCCCCTACATTGAAATTGGGTGATGCTTCTGTTGCTGCTCCTTTCACTTCTAAATTGTCCAGTGTTGCTACTGTCACTAACGTCATTCGTCAAGGCCGTTGTGCTTTGGTATCTACTATCCAAATGTACAAAATCCTTGCTTTGAATTGTTTGATCAGTGCTTATTCGTTGTCTGTCATTTACTTGGCTGGTGTGAAATTTGGAGATGGTCAACAAACCGCTTCTGGATTATTACTTTCTGTCTGTTTCCTTAGTATCTCTAAAGGTAAGCCGCTCAAGACTTTGTCTAAAGAAAGACCACAGCCTGGTATCTTCAATATTTACATCATGGGATCCATTTTAGGTCAGTTTGCTGTTCATATTTTGTCTCTTGTCTATGTTACCAGGGAAATCTACAAGTTGGAACCAAGAGAACCACAACTTGACTTGGAGAAGGAATTCTCCCCATCCTTATTGAACACTGGTATTTTCTTAATTCAACTTGTCCAGCAAGTGTCGACATTTGCTGTTAACTATATTGGTGCGCCATTTAAGGAGAACATCCGTGATAATAAGGGTATGTATTATGGTATCTTGGGTGTTGCCGGTCTTGCCTTTGCTGGTTCTACCGAATTTTTCCCAGAATTGAATGAGGCAATCAAATTTGTCAAGATGTCTGACGAGTTCAAAGTTAAGTTGACCGTTTCCATGATCTTGGATTTTGGACTTTCCTGGTTGATCGAAAATGGATTAAAATACTTTTTCATGGACTACAAACCAGCAGATATTGCCATCCAGGATTGATTAAAATTAGTTGATAAAAGATAAATTACTTTGTTTTCACCATTTATATGTTTACATAAACAAATACACAAGTTTAAGTTAGCACAAGTGTACCTAATAAGCAACCTATCGAGAGAGAAATGACCAAATATAGTTTGATTTTGCAATAAGGATGTAAATTTTATGGTAATTATTATTTATTATGAAAATCATTTTTTGCGCACCAATATTTACTATTTACTGAATTGTTTCAATTTGAACATCAATGTTCGAAATTTCTGATTTTCGTACTTTGTTTGGCAGTCTCTTTAGTTTGAATGTCATATTTTCGAAAACACAATTTCTCGGTTCATTTACTATCTTGCACAGACAATATTATAATAGTCATTCTTGAGCTATCATTAGATCGATTTTCATGATTATAACCCGAAATTTTCCCTATTTGCTTGTTAGTGATATTAATGACACAGATAGGTTTGAACATTCGTTTTCCATACCATTACAGTAGAGCAAAATTTTGCTTTTCACATAGTTGAATGAACTAAATAAGCCCCAATTTTCCTCAAACTTACATGAAAAAAGAAGCCTATTATAATAAAGCTCCACGCAAGATACAATCTTACATCAACATAACGTCGGCCAAACTAAGCCATCAATGTATATTAAAACTATTTCTGATAGTAATTCCAGTTGTTTCACTCAAAAGTTTTTCAACCCTCAATACTAAGCAATTTTTCCAAGTCTACTCTTGGGACACTACACTGTTCCATATCGTTAAACACATTTTCGCTCCATATCCACAAGTTGATCAATTGTTTGAACTTTGAATTAACATTATTAGCTAAATAATGATTGTTCAATTCTTCTGCAGCATTAAGAGCATCGGTATCCGCACCACCCTGTCCCAGAGCCTCATTAGCTTTACTACTTTCTTCCTCATTATTATCACCATCATCGAACAATAATTCATCAATGTTATTATGTTTGTTTTTATGGTTGCCCATTTCTTCATCCCCGTCAAGGTCTTGATTATTATCATCACTATCGCTATCTGTATCGTAAAAAACATAATTGTTTCTGTATTTTGATCCTTCATTGTTATTCATATAATCATTACTCAATGTAGATCTACTGTTCAAACTGTTAATGGCAAGCGCCGAGCCAGCATCCAATGTGGTAGCTGATGGAACAGTAGCGGAAATAGAAGGGTTTACTAAAGAAGAGCTTCCAGCATCGGTGACCACATTATGAGAGCTTGCCAGGGTCAAATAGCGTGAGTTATAGTTCAAGATTGCATTGTTGATAAGATTGAATACCTCATTCTTGAAGTTTTTGTTATTAATTAAATTCAAAAGCTCCTTAGGTAAATTTTGAGACAGGTCATTATTTTGAAAATCCTTAAAGTCAAATAATAAAAGACACATCGAAAGTTCCAATTCATGGAGAAAAAACTTGTTTTTGATAGCCTTGTGGAATAATTTATCTTTAACAAAAGATATTATAGTGTTGAAGAATTGTTGTTCCTTACGCAATTCTTCCGTGGATATCTTGGAACCGGCCACTGATGACTTTCTTCTGTTTCTCTTTTTGTCTGTTAACGAGGAAGTAGACGATAAACGTCTCTTACGCTTGGAATTATCAGAGATAGACTTCTTTCTTCCAGAAATGGAGTTTTTTCTAGTACCCCCTTCTGGTTGAACTCCACTATTGCTATTGCTATTTTCACGCTGATGCTTCTTAATAATTTCAATGAGGTTCAATAGTAAAATCTTAAAGTATAAAAAGTCATTGTTTTCCAATAAGAATGGATAATATTCATTTAGCTTGGTGATAATAGTGGAGATTTCATTTTTAAGTAATAATAACTTGATTTCATTTCTTTGTTTGATTGATTGAAGCCCATTAATCAAAGAAGAGTATTTCTCCCCAGAGACACTTCCCCCTACACCAAGTTTCAGTTGTGATGCTTTATGTCCATTATAACTTCCAATATTAAGGAGATCAAACCCGATCTCTTTGGAGAACTTGATAGCCGCTGTTTCGTAGCCTTCTACTATCAAATAGTTTAGAATCAAATTGTTGAGCCGCGTTTTGTTCACACTTTGTAACTCTATTTGTTTTATATCATTAGCGTATTTGTACTCCATGGTTGATATCTTTAACTGGTTTGAATTCTACTTTAATTAGTTGCTTATAGTTAAGAATAGAGTGCTTTAATAACTTATATCATGATGTCATTCCCCACCAAACGCGATGAGCTATTACCCTACCAATGAAATTTACGGGAATTTCATTATAAACTCTATGGCTTAACATAATTTTATCAATATATGCCCAGTATATACCGATATATACTACTGATATTATTGCTATCAGTTATCGAGATGCTCAGTAATTCAACTTGTATTAGTGTATTCCTGTACAATGCGTAAAATGTAAAATAAGTTCGGGGTGAAACATACTGACTGTTACGGGCCAGTGATTTTAAATGGTAACCTCATACTAACAGCCAAGGCCAAATATATTATGGCACAACTGTAGAAGGGGTAAGTAATAACAATTAGTTAAGAAGCTTGCGGTACCTTATGGCTGCAGCATTCCCTCGAGAATTAGCTTCTGTTTTCATGTCGTTCAACGGAGCAAATAAGTTTTTTAATAAAAGGACTACGATACAACAAACAACAAATACAAAAACAGCTAGTAGCAACCATGTAGTGAACATTGCATCAAAGTGTATTATGTCTACTGAATGCTATAGCTTACTATTATACAGTCAGGTCTAAAATACATATACTTTTATTTCTTAGAAAATACAATATATAGTACACAAGGCTGAAACGAATTACATTCCGAAATCGAAAGCACTCATATCAGGCTCTTCGAAGGCAACTGGTGGAGGGGGAGCTTTGTTAAATTTTGTAGCGACTGAGTCAGTAGTTTTAACAGTTTCAGAAGACTGCTTTTCTATTGTCCTGTTTACCAGAGGCGCAACACTGGCATCAAAGGAATCAAAATTAAATTCTTGGATAGAGTTTTGAGTTGGAATATTATTAGAAAAGCCAGACGTATGTTTGCTTCCAAGGAAAGTACCAAAGTTTGATTTGACAGTGCTCTCAGTTTTTCGTTTTTCATGCTCTTTCAAAAATTGGGTAAATTTCCAGTGTGAAAACTGCCAATTCTTCAATAAGTCAATTGATAAATAGTCACATCCCATACGACTGTAAATTAATGTTATTTTGTGTATATAATCAAACTCATATTGGTTGAATCTCGACACTTGTTCTTTCCATAAGTCCAAATCCTTCTGATTTGTTTGATAACCAGAGGCAAACTCTTTCTTTTTAAAAATTTCATTTCTCAATTCTTTATAGATAATCACGGAAACTGGGTCTGTTTTTAGGAAAATGTTGTTATTACTGACAATGATTTCTTTATTTTTCGACAGATTGACAGTTTGTTGAGTGGTTTTAACGAGTTTTTGCTTTTCATAAGCATCTAATGTCAGTTTGAACATTGGTAACAAATCCCTGTTTCTCAAGTAACAAAATGGCTGGTTGGTATCTGCGCAAACGTTCTGTTTCAAGACTTCATAAGGCGATTTTATCAAGGCTAGCAAAGCTAGCTGGTCTTCATGCAAACATCTATAAATATATGTATTTACCCAACGATCCCCATCGGTAAGAACAAATGGTAACAATTGTTCAATGAGAATTTTGGTGAAAACAGGCCCGCGTGGTTTTTCTTTCTGCGAATCGAGATTAGCAAGTAAAAGATTAGTTTTACCAATAATAGAGCCACCATACATATTTATGGTAGGTTTAGTAAAGGATTCATATACTCTGGCAACAGCAATACCAAGTTCTAGATCATCACATTTTTTTATTAAAACGCTGACACAATCGTTTAAACAACCGCCTAGTAAAAAGAAGCAACTGGCCAAATAATATCGATGTTTGCTAAGTAAAGCAAAGGCATTTTTGACAGCGGTAATTCGGTTTTTCTCAACATTTTCAAAGTCCATGGAAAGAAACTTAACCATTTTCGCTTGCTCTGGATGGCCGTAACTTATTTTCCAAAGTTTGACTAAGATGGCTTTTTTTTGTAAGGCTAGATAAAATATGGTGGAATTCATAGGATTGCGGGCTTTGTTGCTTTCGAAATAAGGCATTTTGTCCAGATCTACTGCATGATTCGTTTTTCCTTCTAATCTGGCAAGTTGATGTGTATAACTGGTATCTTCGTTGGATGAACTATTTTGAAACTCATTATTTGCAATGGTCTCAAATTGTTCTATGAGTAATTCATCAGATAACCAATATACCAACCCAGTTTTTTTACACCTACTCCAAGTCATTTTGCTTTCTTGTTTTTTCATATTGTCATCAACAGTAATTTTGCCATTGATAATTTCTAGCAAAATCTCTTTATTTTGGCAGTATACTCCAAACATGTTATCTCTCATGTTCAAACCAGGCTGTGTCTTGACATGGGATTGATACAACTTGTAACCAAGTAAGAAATTCACTCCATTCAAATCAAAAGTAGTTTCATCTTCCTCAGAGTTACCCAAACGATGGGAAGAGCCTCCGGTAAGTAGTTTGTACTTATCAATGATTTCCACAGATTCTATGACAGTTAATAGTGTCATTTGTTGATGACGTGTTAAGATAGGTAAAGAAATCATGATTAAAAGTTCTCTAAATTGTTTCACCCAAGTTTTAAAATTTTCGGTAGTATAAAGATCTGTAGTGCCAGGTGAAAAGTTATTACTATTGAGAAATAAAGATGAGGTATCACTATCATTGAATTTGGAATTAGCGGATCCACTGTTATAAAACTCATCGACCGAAATGCCCAAAGAACGAGGCAAATTTCTGATTTTGAACTTTTTCTTTCGATCTTTTGTAGGCTCATCGTCACTATTTTCGTCCTCGTTATTGTTTTCTTCCAAATCGACCTTTTTGAGGTAAAGATATAAATGTAGCAAGATTTTTTTCACAAGATTGATTTTGCCAAAATATATGCATTGAATAATAAATTGGGGATGATAGACTGGCAATGTATTGTTCAAAATCTCCACCAAAGAAAAAATCGAGTTGATTGAATTATTATTCAACAGACGATCACCAATAATCTTCTTAGTAAAATTGTCTTGAGCTATCATGGAAGTGGTAAGCGAGTTTTCCGAGTAATTGTCACTCAAAAATAACTGGTTTCCGGTTCCCATAATCAAAAGGCCATCTGTAAGCCATATGGAATCATTAATGACATGTTGTGTATAAGTGTCGAGTCTGATTTGTTTGATGAGTGCAAATGATGGAAGATTGTTGGTATAGTCAAAGTTAAGCTGGGTGAATAATAACACTACATGCTCAAATCCTACTGACAAAACACAAGGGGTGTTTCTATTAGTTTTGGTTTGTTTAAACGATTTTGAAGTGATATTAGCCCAGTCTACATCGCCAATGGTACCAAACTCCTTATTAAACTCATGGGAATACTCCAACATAGGATAGGAAGTATTATATATGAACAACTTGTCTCTGGATTCATTGACGACGGCTATTTTGCTGATAGAGGAGCCTTTTATATAAGAAGCGTTAATAATGTTGGTTTCAATAGAACAAATGTTAACCCATTTTATTTTTGGGGTGCCCTCACAATCAATATTGACAGAATAAGACTTCAAAACCCCCGTGGTGGTAATCAATGTAAGTATATCTCTATTGAAATTGTTCAAGGAAATATTCCACCCTACAGGGTCTACTGGAGAAATGCAAGAAATTTTAATATCACTTTGCTCTGTTAGGCTATCAATCTCAATTTCTTGAATGGCAATGTCTTTCAAATCAACTGTCCATGCTTTGGTAATGTACTTGTGCCCAACAGAATAGATGGCTACTATATAATGGATGTTATACTGATAGTCGTGATGATATTCGGGCAAATGAAAGAATGCTAGCAAATTAACATCTGTAGCATCATGAATAGCCCGTGTTTCCTTCATATTTTTTGCAAGTTTCAAATCTCTGGTATCCCATAAAGTTAAGGTATGATCGATAGAATATGTCACTATAATATCACCAGATCTTAGCAAAATGGCGCTAATGATGTTATTGGAAGTAGCGATGGTGGACTGCTTACGTAGAGTTATAAATGTGAGATTAGCATTGACATCGTTACTACTCGGATGAACCTTATTGGTAGGATTTAATTTTAAAGGAGTCCAAAGTTTATGCTCACTAAATCTGGATATGGAGAGAACAGCTTCTCCGGAAATGTCTTTGAAGAGCTTTTGAATGGATTTATTATGACCCGTGATCTTGTTACCAAGTATAGCGTTTAAATACTGGAATGTGGAACTATTTTGGGTCAGATATTCTTGAATTGTAGTAGTTATGCTAGTGTTAGTAGTTAGAAGACTCGAGTCTATCATAGAAGAAGCATTAGGGTTTCTCATGGACAAATTTGTAATCGATTTGTTCAAATTGTTCAGATATAGCTCGTCATAATTATTATATAGAGCGTCATAATTGATATTGAGCAAGAAATCATCCAACCGAAGGTATACATAACGTAAAGTCTTTTTAACCAAGTCATGGATAATGAAGGCTAGATCACCAACATTGCTGAGCTCATCATAATTTGTGTGCTCATCATAATTAGCAAACGTAACTTTCTTAGACATGACAGTAGGATTCTTGTAAATCTTTATGGAGTCGCTAAAGATCAAAAACTCTGGCTGACTAGGAAAAGTGCCGGGGGGAAACTGTATGGTGTTGGATTGGAAAGAAGAAGTCGGGGTTGGGGGTAGCGTAGAATCTCCATTAGAGGTTTGTGACTTGTTAAATGAAAGCTTTTTAAATAAGATAGACTTAGGAGGATTCAGATTAAGATTAGTTACCAAATAAAAAGACAAATTTCCCTTAATGTCGCTGACCATGATTAGATCCGATTGAAGTTGTTTAAGTTTTTTGAGGTTATTTTCCAAGCCATGAATGGAATGTTTATGGAACCGGCTCAATGATCGAGTGATCATGTAATCAAAGAAATAATTATCAATAATTTTTATGAACATCTTGTCATCATGTTTAGAATTGCCCAAGGAAGAGTCAGATAATTTTAAAGAGCCCCAATGTTGTATTTTCTTTGACTTTTGAAACTCAAAACTAAGGAAGACCCTTATATAGTTGTCATTGGATACTGTATATAATATGTTATAATTGCTACTGGACGTTTTTCCGGCCAAAGTGGAATGATCAATGAATCTAAACTTGAAGTCAATGACATGAGAAGAATGTTTGAGATAAAGCAAATTGAATTGAGTGTTATTAACATCGAAGTTTGTTCGATAAAAGAATTTGATGAGTTTGTCATATTTGGAGATACAAGCAATTAATTCGGAATTACTGGAAAACCGTATCAAGTAGCAAGGATTAGCAAGAGGCTGATGCCAAATGTCCTGGGCTATATAGTTGGAATATTCATCTAGACGGTCCACATGATATAAAGATAATCTTTGGTCGGTGCCAATGATAATTTCAGTTTCATTTCCCCAAGATAATGATCTAACAGTTGACAGATCAACGACTATTTCATTGGAAAACTGCCAGTTCCAATATGCAGCTTTGTTGTACGAATACAACTTGATAGGTTTATAAATATAAGTGACCAGGCCGCCTGCAACTGCAATTAGACCATTGTTAGGGTTTATATCAACACACGTAAGATCATTATGTTTGAAATAGATGGTTTGCAAGTTGGATAGTAATTTTGTTAAAATGATTAAATTGTTGCCTGAACAATACGTAAAGACCGAGTTCTGGTCCCATTTGACAAAACAAACCGCTTGTTTTGTACTGTTAGGCTCTCCAGGCAAAAAGTTCATAATGACACTCTATTGTAGACCGTATGAATTATGTTCCAAGCTTGATTCGCTTGGTTATTATATAGAGCAAACGGGCGGGTCAACCAAAGACCCTACCCTTGGCGATCGATCGATCGCATGCTAAAGTATGGATTTTGATGAATATTAAGAAGAATAGTGGGGAAGGCAATTAGATCAGATAGCCAAAGAGTTGATCGAACACACACAATAATGGCGGACGCTGAACAATCAGTGGGCATTTCGCTTAGTACTAAAGAAAAGGAGCTTCAAAAGTTACAAATCAATGGCAATGAATTAGTATGTCGTTCATGGTTATTGAAACGGTCCAGAACCACCTTACTGTGGAAAAAATTATGGTTTGTCTTGCGAAGAAACTTCCAATTGGCCATTTATAAAGATGAGGACGAATACAAACCTTTGAATATCATTAATCTCAAGGAAGACAATATAACCGTGTCGAAAATAATAAAGAAAAGCTCAGGCAAAGATAAAGACAAGTATCAATTTGCTTTATTCAGTCCCAAAAATAAAACCATACATCTCCGTGCCTTGAATGAATATGATTTCAATAATTGGTTCTTAAATTTGGAAAAAATGCTACAATCTGAAGAAATATACGAGTTGAAGAAAAATAGCCAGTCTTCCTTCTCAATAGCGAAGCCAGAAGATACTATAGGAGATATACAGGAAGAGGAAGAAGAAGAAGAAGAAGATGCAAAGCACGATGATATAAATAGTAATGTTGGTGTCATGAGCATTAGTAGTCAATACCATATGAGTGATGTTGCAGAAAATAATAATGATGAAGATTACTTCACATCTGATAACGAAGCCCCAATAGGCCTGTCAACATTCAACCCAGATAGTCCTATCCAAGAAGAGAACGAAGAAGAAATCCTCAAAGAAGAGCAGGAACTCGTAGAGGAACAATCCTCGAAAAATAAAATGGATCTTGAAAGAATCAAAAAGTCTTCCGAATCCCCAGATTTCATGAAAGATTACTTGATTCAGCATTATTCCTACAATTCTACAAAACCAGAGCATATCATACAAAAAGGGTATTTGGCCAGGTTGAAAAATTTGAACCAATGGAAAAAATTCTTCATCATTTTAACAAACAGACATTTGATTTTCTATAAAATCCATAATTATAGTGATACTAAAAGCATTGATTATGAAAATCTCGTCAACGAGTTGGCCAATAGTCTGGAAATCATCACCAATAAAACTCCTTCCAATGACATCCTTCCAGATCATGAAGCAATTGTCATACAACAGCTGAAAAACATTGCAGTGTATCCTACAAAAGTCATTGATTTGAAAAACTTGGTAGACGTGGTAGAGTTGGACCCTCTTTCAAAATCTAAGCAAAATTGGTTACTCATCATCACGCCCACTAAGAGATACAGATTTCGTACCAAAACTGAACCGGAGTTGGTTAACTGGTTAATCATCTTCAAAAGCTTTTTGATTGTACGGAAAAAGGAAATTGAATTCCAAAAGAGTCAAATTGTGACCAAACATACCGATTAGTGGTTTTTTTGTCTTCGTTTCTTATTTACTTAATATTTATGAATTCTGTTTATATGTAACTCGATCCAGTAGTACGAAGCTTTAAGCAAAAAGGGTTTTTTCCTGAAACCGCCTCCAGATGATTAAGCATTGTCTGGGACATGTCGGAAACCTAATCTGGCCCATAACAATGGGACGTTGCCGTGACACCTTACCAAGCAGCACTTAAAATACGAAATTTATATTCACCGCACCAAAAAATACTGAGTGCTGTCATTATGCAAACTAATCCCCCTTAGGAATGTATTATATCGCTTAGTTGGATCATCTCTTGTATATCATACCATTGGTTTTGAAACCCATGCCCAACTTTCAACGAATCCGACGGCAATTTCTCATGTTCCCATAGCACGATATCTTTGACTTTACCTTTCAGGAGCAATGATTGATCCAAGTTTTTCTTCTCAAACAAGACCGCGTTATATTGTTCATCGACATTCAATGATTCTCCGTAGAATTTACGGCCTCTGAAATAAGCTCTATATACTTTTTTGTCCGACTCTTGTTCTTGAAGCTTTTTTTCATTATAAACAGCATAAAACTGGTCCTCTTTGATATCGTCATCTTTATTTATCTGTTCATTTTTTTCTAATCTAAACTCCTCCCCATTAAATCGCGTGTTGGCCTTCTTCCAAAAGTTGATATTTTCAGCTCCATTGTGCTTGATAAGACACGGAAGAACATTTACTATGTATTCCTTCTCCATGATAGTCAGTGTAAACGCGGCGACTCTAATAGTTTTAGCTGTGAAATCGTAGCATTTATCAAGAAGAAACTGGTAGCATTGAAAATTACGCGTTTTCTGCAGCTCGACGCAGCCTCCATGATATTATAAAGGGCCGTCGGTTATAACTCTAAACTTCTTATGACTTGGCCATATATGGAAGGTATCATTTATTTGCTGATTCTTTTGGCCTTGGTAAAATATAGCAGCACTCATATAGCCATAATTGGTAGCAATAGTATCAGTAGTCGAGCAATTATCTATATAGCTTATAATGCTAATTTTGGCTACAAAAAATTATTCTATATGGCAATCGAGTTTACTTTCGGATAAAGACATTCAAGTTACCCCTGAGCCCCATGTAAATGTTATCTTGTCTCACAACAAAAGCATAATTAAGATTTCCAGACAATGTTAATCGTCCATATGTCTTAAAAGTGCCAAGTTGTAACAAAGTATTTCGTAGATAAACATATATATACTTTCTCATTTTGAAAGTACTGTACAGTCCTTACATTTCAAATCTTCAATATTCCACAACCAAAATAATTCAACTTGCAGTTTTCCAGCTCTCAATAAATTCCAAATAAGAAGTTTTATATCAAAAAGGAAAATATTGATAAGATGCGCTCCCAAAAAAAAACTTGCCAAAATGCTCAATATATCAAAACCCTGTCACTTATACACACTTGTACAACATTTTTCATGTATATGATAAAGAGTTCTGGCTAGTGCGAAAATATTTACCCCCTAACGTTACAATTGTCTGACAATAAGCTTGGCAACTAGACGTAGTTTCCAGAAAAGCGGGCCTTGATCAACACATTTCAAGTTTTGACATAGTGCTGTTGAAGATTATGGACTATTCACATAGAAACTGGTATTGAAATTAAAATTGGCATGTTGACACTACACTGGCGTCTTTGGTTTATTACTATTCCTATTTATTACGAATTTTTAGCACCATTGGGCTTGAATAATACGAACAACCAAAATGGATAATGCTGCTGAAAGCTTATATTCAGGGCTTGACGACCCTGGTATTTCTCACGAATTCAATTACTTGAAATCAATGTTCCCCGATACTAGTGACGGCAGAATATCGCATGCTTTAGAAGAGAGTAATTATCAATTAGAAAATGCTATAGACTACTTGTTAACAATGGCTACTATTGACGACCTATCCGAACAGGCTGCCATGACTTCCATAAATAAGGATACAGGCTCAAATATGTCACAGGAAGGCTGTACAAGTGGAAACGCTTCAAAAAAAGCAACTGGAAATGCAAAATCTACCAGCAACCAGGTTACAAAATTCTATTATATAAATTCAACGCTTCGTCTTGATAAGAGTGCGATATCACCGAAACTATTAGCCACATTTGAGAAGCAATTCGGTGACGGCGCGGCTACACCAAAGTTGACTTGGAAAAAACTTTTGAACAATGCTCTAAGGCTCTCGGATTTGACATGGATTACGGAGAAGCAGGCTAAGAGTGCTTTGCATTCTTGTCATGGTGATTTCCATGATGCGCTAGTGTTTATTATCAATAATAGCAAAGAGTTCTGCAATGTTCCAAATGTCAAAGAAAATGATCCATTATGTGTGCCCAGCAAGGCCGTTCCTGAAAGGATAAAGATAGACAGTGGACGTAGAGTTCAAAATAATTCTTTTTCTCTATTGAAAGATCATGCAAATAATGACCTGGCAACCACCAGAGAATCTAGCCCAGTATATACACCACCGTATGCTAGCAGTAGGACTAATAATGCCTACAACAATGTTCCAGAAGATGAAGAAATGCGAAGTGCAAGACATACCACTAAACTCGAAAAGATATACAGCTTACATCCTGACTTCCAGAAACTCTCGTACATCTTTTACGTTCGTGCTTTGGACCATTTTAATGGAGATATTGATGCTGTGATTTTGCTCGCTTGTGTCTTTATCGCTGATGATGAAATTGAGAAAACATGGGGTTATAATCCGGAGCTTTCTGTTAAAACTTCTTCGCCAACATTTTCTTGGAAACCTCAAAAGGCTAAAGCAACGGCGGTAAAAACAATTTCAGACTCTGGCGTCCATCTTTCTGAGTCCTTCAAGAAAGGCATGGTGGTAGACTTACACGGATACATATCTGAAGATGCTATATCTGAAGCTTTACAGGTGGTGGCTGATTGGTGGGATACCGAACTAAGGGCAAGAGAATATGTGGGCACAATAAAACCAAATATGAAAAAAGCTGTTTGTATTGCCCCAGTCGAAATCATTACCGGAAGAGGCAACCATTCGGCCCAAGGATACTCTGTGATAAAGGTAAAGGTTCAAAAAAATTTGGTATCTCAAGGATATCTAGTTGACGAACGGCCAGGCGCACTAATTGTCTATGGTAAGAAAGTGTGAAAGCATAGTTTTCAAGAGCCTCAGGCGTTGTCAAATACATGTCATTTTATGCAATACGAAGTGCTGAAATCATCTCATATTGCTCAAGTTGGTTGTCCAAATAATCAAGAGTCATGAAATGAGAAAAATATGTAGCTTGTTTAGTACGAAGCTGAAGGCTTGAATCGTTGTTATGACTATACCCTTGCTTCTGAAAGTAGTGTTTTTACTTTGGTAAAAGCACTGCCTTCATAAAAGGCCATAAAAAATTTATTTAGGGGCCTAGCATATTCGATTCTGCTAAATCTGGTAGCATAATCGCCATTTATATGCTTTTCATTTTAATTGCATATTTTTTATATTTCACTTCTTCTATTACCACCGTCAAACTAGCGTTATTGAAATACTAGTCTTACAAATTTATTTATATTTCTTTATTATCAGTCAATGGCCTTATAGTTGTGGTTAATGTTTCGAAGCCACACATCACTCATTTCATAAATTCGATTTGTAGCACCCAATTATTTTATTGCACGCTTAGCTTACTCACCTGAAGATCTAAACAAAAGAAATATTACAGGAAGCATTGGTCAATTTATTTCAGAGGTTTTTGGCTTTTTTTGACTTTTTTCAAAAGGCAACAGTTTCTCAGAGAGGGGGTCCTGTGTTCAAAACTGGATTATAGACGTTGTGCTGCTTGCTAATTCTACAAAAGTGAACATGATAGCAAAACGGTGTAAAATACTGTCAAAGTAACAATAACAAAAAACGTTTTTGAATTTTTCATTAGATTTTACATAGTATTCTCCAAGTTGGCATATCCTGAATAGAAAATGCATGACAACTGCAACCAAATCATAAAACTTTGCACGGTTATCTTAGATGGAATCTAATTTTTGGTTAGAAACCTATTTAAATAGTATTTCAATACAGTCAACTTTCTTTACCTTCAATACTTATTGGTATTGTATCGCTACGCTGCTAATGAAATTATCTAAAGGCACAGGATAAAACCAAGTTCAAGGACAATCATCAAACATATATACAGATAAGTAAGGACTCCTAAGATACACACAAAAGATTAACAAAGAGACATGAAAACAGTACATAAAAGGAAAAAAAACGTAAGGCAAATAGTAATATAAAAAAAAGAAAATTATAAGACAAAAATAATCTACTTGCCGAAAACCACAGTTCTGAAGGCACTGAGCCATGTTTCTTTGTTTTCTCCGGTGATCTCACCCATCAATCTCGTGTAATAGTTAGGATAGCCAGCTGGTTTTCTCAACTTGTCACCAACGTCATAATATTTATTGAACTTGTCCTGCGTTAAATTATCCAAACTGCCGAGCATATGCTTTAACTGCGCGGTAGTAAACTTCTCTACATCTTTCTCAGAGTCAAGGGAATTATCTTTGCCTTGAATCTTCTTGAAAATCACTTCTTTAACAGATGGTTTTTTATTGGTAATGACGTATTTCTTTGGAGCATTGGTAACCTTTCTTAAACGCTCATACTGTGATTCTTTGAAACTTATAGAATGACGAAGTTTTTCTTTAGGTAGATGTTCGATCTTGGTAATAAGAGCAGTAGCAAGTTCCTTAACAGTAGACATCTCAAAGATTATTGGTTAGCCTGAACGTTACAAGTAGAATATAGGTAAGGAAAAGCAAGAATCCTTATGGGATGTAACATCGGGCTCTCTATAATGCTGAAAATGTATAGAAAAATATTTCATATTGCTAAGGGCACTACGCAATATTACTAGTATCATTTTAAGGCAATAATATAGCAGTATTTAGGTGGTATTTGGCCGTTTTTCAGGCGATATTTGGCAATGAGGTCATTCGAAGCCGTTATTACAATCAGTATTAACTGTAAAGATATGAAATTATTATCTTATATGACAAAACCCGAGGGAAATATGAAAAAACGTAAATATAGAAAAAAAGCAAACGTAACAGGTAGAACAGAATATTTTGGGCAACACATGAGATTGAGCTTAAGCGGCTTTTTGAACTGGGGTGGTATTGAAAAGACGACAAGGGAACTCAGGACCGTATATACCGTTCTTTGCTTCTGGAACAATGACCCATTTTCTACCTCTGTTCAAACTTGGAGCAACAATGTTGGTGCCATTGGCACCAATGATTTCCTTCTTGATAACCTCAGGGGAAATGGCTGGCAAAGTTTTGGACAACAATGTGGAATCGTTAGAAGCTCTGTACGGTAATAATTCCTGTTCACCTTTGTTTCCTACTGAAATTCTTGGGTTAGCAACAGAGCCAAGGGTTAAAAGACCAGATATTTTGGTTTGGTCAAAGGAAGAAATTTGAGGATAATTTCTTCTATGATCTCTCTTGAAAAATGGGTTGCCTTTAATGTCACCAGATGGAATGGTAACTGGATCGGTGTACTCCTTAGCCTTTGGCTGGGATCCTGGAGGAGGCACACGGTAGTATGGCACATATGGGTTACCGGAAGAACGGTTTGGAACCTTAACATGTGTTAGTATCAATTATCTAATTTTTTTGCTACAAGACCCTAATGGCTATGTTTACCCATGTAGCACACTTACCAAAGTTAACCATTGTCTTAGTATCTCCCAGATACCCTTAGAACCGGTGGTATATTTCTTGTAGACAGGAACTGGGCCGCCAGACATCTCAATGAACAATGAAAAACTTGTGTAACGTTGCCTTTATTGATATTGAAAACTTGGTCTTACTATTTACTACCTTATATTATTCTTTTTTCTGCCTAATACTTCGGCCAATCGTATCGCACTCAAAAATTATTACATGCCCCACTGAAGTAGGTAGGGTAAGCGCTTATGTGTTGGAATGCACATAGGTGTGATAAGTGCATGTATATGCATAGCATGGGTGCTGAACATACATTTACTATTTTATTATCAATTTGGTACACTATTAGACAAATGGCAAGTGTATTTATCAAATAAATTTGACGTGTTGATTATGGTCTAGACAAATCCACTCCTTTTGTTTTGCCGCCTTTGCAGTCCTGTGGGTTCTTTTTTCTTTTTTTGGGCAAGAGAATTTTGAAAGTAAAAAACTGGTAGATTTAGTCTTTGTTAGCAAGAAAACTGCACAACTATCGAAGGTTTCAGAAACATATTATCCAACAAAAAAAGCTATATGACGCGCTTCAATCTACACTTTATTATAAAAAACAATGTAACCGAGTAAGCTATTATTGAGTATTAATGGTGCGGTTCACGTCTTTAACGCAGCAGAAGATACTGTAGATCTGTAACGTATATATAAAATGTATATGTTGTAGTGTCTACATATGTTAACATTAGTGAGAGTCCGCTATTGAACCGTTGTTTTATTTTTGATAATATCCTATATTTCAAGCACAGTACATAAATTTAAAACGACTTTTTATTGCTTTTTTCAACAACATGATGTTTACTGGTATCAATAGATTCATTTCCAGCTACTGAAACTGAGAGTTTATGGAATTTGAGGGATCTGACTAAATATTTTGCCAGAACTTTGAAAATGCAACAATAAGATCATTTGCTTATACACTTTGAGTCAAGGAAAGATCGTATTATTGTATCATCACAGTAAATTGAAATACGAGTTTTATGATCAGATTTCGCGACAGGTAGTGCGAATGATAGACGAAATAATTTATCAAATTCCTATTATTGTTATATCTCTTTCCAGCTACATTCTATTCGACTTACCGGAAAAGAAAAAAAGTGAGCAAACTTCTTTCAATTCTACGTTCAATCTCAGAAACCAAAGAAGAATCGTAATACAAATGATCATTAAACATTGAGAGAATGAGCATAAAATTAGAGATGAGAACAATACCGAAGAAAAAAAGTAAAACAAAAATCTAAATCCAAAACATGAAACAATGTGCGTCAAAAAAAATAAACAAGCGGAAAAAAGGTTTGAAAAAAAGATTAAAACTAGGACACTGGTACAATTGATGATCCTAGTAGTGTTGTATGGCTACGACAATTTGCTTAGAAGTATGATTTGTAGTTTATGTTGATAGCGGCACCTTTGATGTAGGAGTGGTTCCTGTTGAGACCGTATGAATTATTGAGATTAGAAGTGAAATGAAATGTAATACTGTCGTTAGGTTTATAGCGTATGGGCGTTGTTGAGCTGCTAAACGTGATGGTTTGCGTCACATATTTAGTTATCATTATGGGTATTTTTGAAAAAAAATATCATGAAGCGATGATGATATCAAGAGTTGATGTAAATCACATAAGTAAAAGGCCAGCGAGCAAACTGCCGACAGCAAAAATACCGGCGTTCTGGTTGTCCAACAAAACATTAGCGTTATTTTTTGAGTTGGAGACAGTTGAAGCACTGGCACCGACAATCTGAGAATTGGAATCAGTGGAGTAGGACACAACTTGAGTGTTGGTGTTTATAGCATATGATGTGGTGCCACTGAGAAAAGAAGCTGAAAGAGTGCCCGTAAGGGAAGATTCACCAGAGACAGACGAAGAATCAACTATAAGAGATTGGTCGGCAGCAACAACTACCAAAGAAAGCAAGAAAGGAGCAACAGAAAGAAGCATAATGGATCAAAAAAATATGTGTTGATATCGGACTTGACTCTAATAATGGTGATATGAAAAGTTTCAATAGTTGAAGAACCGGGATCAGAGATTGTTAAAAATAATGACAGAGTATTTTTGGTGACAACGATCCAAGCCGATGTGGGTTAACAATAAGAAATAAATAATGCAATCCCCAGATTGAAAGATGAGCCAAAAGCATACGGGGATTCGTGTCGGTTTTATAGCCATATACTTAGATAGCCCTTCTGGTGGTAGGTAGAAGGTGATGGTTTTGGTGGTGCTTAGTAGGTTCTTACGAGCTTTAGCTTGCACTTGGGCGGCTGCAGCTCAGACTCCATCTGCAGCTCTGCTGCAGCTTGTATGCAGCTTATATGCATATCTCTGCATTTCGGGGCAGCTTTTTGCTTGTAAAAGCGCTCTGGATCCACCGTTAGGTATAAAAGCGCATCTGGGCCGCTGTGGGTGCATTGTTACTATGCGCGTGTTTTGCATTGTTCATGCATTGAACAACACATGGTCTATTGTCTTATTTATTGTTCTGGTATTCAATTTGGACTTCCAGATGGTGAAACGATGTGTCTTTTGTTCGATGAGTACGCCAAAAACAACATGAAGACCAACAACTTGATGAAAAGTGCGCTGCTAAAAAGCAAAAGTCTAGACATGAGAAGATGTATTGTTTGGCAGTGTTTCGATTGCTTCTCAATTTTGGTATCTCCAGTTTGCTGTTTAGGTTTTCTCGTAATATTCTTGTTTAGTAGAATTTGTCTATTTCAGGAAAGCATCGGCTGATCTAAAACAATATTGACCTAGAATTAGCATCAATACCAATTTTTTTTAAAATATCCAAACTTTTTTACTTAATGGGCTAAAAACTAAGTTTTAGTTTTGGCGTGGTCTGGTTTAATATCCATCTATTTATCCAGTATGTCTTTTTACTTTTTTTTTCTTTTAATTTTTTTGTTTTGACACTCTGGAAAATGCCAAGAAACCAACTGGCTTCATACAAGCGGCCAGAAGCCCGTAACAATAAGTATTCCCGTTTTTGATACATCGACGTTTTTAGGATCAGCAGAACCCTCCCCAGTACTGAAGACTTTTTCTCGATTCTGTTTGTTTCTAGTATGTGGTGATACCAACCCACACAAATCAGGTTGGAAGGAATTTTTACTACAAATTCTTGCATGGTAAATAACCAGCCAGACAAGAAATAGTTTAGAACGCCTGAGACTTCCTTATTTATCAACACATTTTCCTAATTGTTAAGCTTGGCTTCAAGATACGTTTAAATTGCGAACCACGCTAGCTTTTTTGGCTTAATGTCGTATCACAAGGCTTACCTAAATCGGAAATTTGAACACCAACCATCTTGCACAACTTTAATTTTCTTTTCATGGCACTATTGAGCACTTAACTTACTTCCGTATTCCGCCCAGAAAATGCTTTTCTATCCTAAATGAGCAAATTTTTTCATTCAGAAATGGGTGATAAATTTGTTTTTTCGTTCTTCTCATATCTGGAAATCATTGCTTATGTTTTAATAAGCCTTTGAAGTTTGTAAATGCAGTTTATTATTCCTTGTAGCTTCCATCACAATTCTCTATAGGGTTGATGAATTATTACAATGAATTGGAAAAGACACACATCTTGTTTGACGATAATCAGTAGCCCATGCATAATTGCGAGTCTTTTGATGAAACAGAGATCCGCTATGTTGTTTCCATTATAGATTTAAACTTTAAGAGCCAGCCTAATAATGCATGGTACTATTAATCTTAGCGGAGTTGCCGATTTTCATTTACCATCTTGACAGTTATGCGCGGTTCATCTGGAACAGATCATTGTTCATCTTTTTGATGCTCTCTTAAAATGCTCGTTTGTTTGTTAATACCGCTTTCTTCAATGTATACTGTATAAAATTGTCTCAGTTGATCACTTTTCTTAAATGTTAATGAACATGCAAGTAAACAAGGCGTTAACTTCTCTATCAATCCCGCCAAGAGTTTTAATTTTTACGGCTAATTTTTTTTCTTCAGTGGTTTGATCCAAGTCAAAGACCTCAAGAGAGACTTCATCAAAAGGTAATAGCGATCAAACACCATCAACCGAGGCCAATATGCTTTACACATTATTACAAAAAGCACTACTGATAATTGTGAAAATATGCAATATCTAAAACGTGGACTTAGTGCTGTCAAGTTCAGGAATAATAAATCTCTAATATGTGTTGTGCATTTAGTGGTAACATGTAGGATAGACAAAAACAATCGTTTAATATACTTTATATACACATTGTAAAATACTATTTGCGTGTTATAAGAGTAATAACTTACTGTATTTGACAGAATACTGACATAAGTTACACGTAGAATAAATCTCTCTGGTGACGGGATTTCATAAGTTTGGGTTTCAATCTGGGATTCTGTTTTTTTCCTTTCTCTCTTTTTCAAGACCTCTAGCCATTGAGAAATATTTCCCGCCGGTGGAAGTATAGTATTGAAAATTACGATTCTGGCATCATTATATATGAAATATACGTTAAACTCCCAACTCGTGATGCAACCAGAAAAGCTGGAAAACTCTGGTATAGTCGGTTAACTGACGTGACAGACCCCATACCCCCATATAATCAATTCATGGTGTATACTCATTTTTCGAGTATTTTACATGTTACTCGAAATCTATGGTAGCATGCATCTACAACGTTTTTACTATGGAAAATTGAAAAATAATTAAAGACATTATATTAACCCTTTCTCAGCCTCAACTTTCTTTTTGATCAGATCGTACCATTGATCCAATGTTAATCCGTCTTTACCGTTGTGAACAGCGACTATGAGCAATGTCATATTGTCAAATCCAATTCCTGTATTAGAATCTGTACTCTTTAAAATCTTATCAATGACGTTTTCGCATATCCGGTCCAACTTGTGACCAATACTGATTTCATGACGGATCAAATGGACCAAAGAAGTATTTTTGAATGTATCCCATATTCCATCACAAGCCAAGACCAAAAATTCATCATTGGCGTAGTCAATATTGAGTTGGATGATTTCCGGTTCGACTGTTACCTGAGTTTCCTCGCTAGGTAGAATTACTTCGGTATAATTAGACTGATTTTTACTGTTATTGTTATTGCTAGAAACAGATCCTTTTTTATTTTTTCCAAATAACGAATTTCCAACTTTATTATTATGATCTGGGCTCCCATGGCCTAGAGGTGTTTGGAATACCTCATTCTTACCATTTATATAAATAGTCTTTTTTTTGAAGCTGAAGTCACCAAATGCTCTTGAAAGAGCCAATGAACCATTGACTCTGTTCATATTTACCGAACCGCCAGCATCTTGGATCCGTATCAACTCTCCAATATTGTTAGGCTTATGATCAAATGATAGGTTCTTCACAGAGCCATGACTAGTGCTTAGTATACATCTGGAATCGCCAGTATTGCATACAAAAATCTGACTGTCATTCAAGATCAATAATATTACGCAAGTTGATCCGCTTTGAAAATTACGTTGATACAAGTCATGGTCACACTTGAAGAAGGCGTTTTTTATCAATTTGAAAATGTCATTCTTATGGGGTTTGTCATTAGGTATATAATTTGTTTTGAATTCGTCAATAAGACATTTTGGTAATGTGTGGGCAATGAAATTAGCTGATTGAGCGCCTCCGTGGCCATCGAAAACACCAAATATTTTTAGATTCAAAATCTCTTCGTTTTCCTCAAGCCTGAGATTGGGCTCCTTGCCCAAGTTGAGATTATTGCTTATTATTGGAATGTTTTTGCGGACCTTGAATGTTTCTTCCACAGAGCAATGTGCATCTTCCATAGATAGTCTCCAACCTTGGCAGCTGCCAATCACATATGATAGGATATCCGATTCGCACAAGGTGGTAGTCTTATCGGTGACAGGTTGCGAAAGAAGTTGACCCATTATAACTATAAATAAATTTCTAATCAATAATTGTTCTCCTATATCCTTGAGATCCACTTCCTGAGATATCTTTAGATGCTCTTTTTGTCTATCCCCCAATAAACAAGAAAAACGTAAATAAAATCCCGACAAAAATAATACGAAAAATTCAAAACAAAAATCACCGCGTATACACAGCCGCCTATCCACCCTTGCTGTGAATTGGTATGTTAAGCGCAATCAGTTTTATGAATTTGTTTGTTTGTTTGTTTGAAGGTTTTCGCTAGTCAAGCAACTGGCTTGAATAAAGGGAGGTGTAACGTGTGGGTTCCGAGGGGACTCGCTGAATGTTAAGATGAGCACCCCCTGCGATGACAGCACTTTAATGGTAATACTCTTTATTTTTACCTTTTTGAACTTCGATGAGTGCTTTTCCAAAATGTTGTAAATGCTGTAATTATGTTTGATTTGTCAAACTCTTCGCCGAATTAAGTTAGGTCTCGGAATGTATGGAATGCTATTATACCATTTTTATACAAAATGAGGCACGGTTCCGAGAAATCGTTTATTTTTAGCCTGTAAATGAAAAATTGACATAATCGTGAAGTTTTGATTTGCTACTAGTGATGACCAACACTGTTACAATGTTTATTTCGAGGTTTAGAAAATAAAAAAGGTGCGATAATAGTGGTGCCTATTAAGCAATAATTTAATAGAATTTGATGTAGACTAATAATCTAATACTCGTTGAGTTATACAGATACAGATAAAAATTTTCTAATGTTTTGGCTTATGTATTAAAGATGAAAAAAACAAACTTTTGGTTGAAAACGAACTCGAGTGATTTAATCCAAAGAAAATAGAACGTGAGAAAATACCAGTTCAAAACAGTTCTTAATAGGTTTTACATAAATAAGAACATTTCCATCATCGAAGCCCAATAAATGTAAGTGCATTCTTCCTTTTAAACACGGTCAGTGCATTGATAAAAGGTACTTGATGCGAAAACCGCTAATTTAGTCCAGTGAACAAATTTACAACTTTTTGCATTCTACAAACATCCCCGCTAAACAAAAGCTGTTTTAAAATAATGGATTGAATTATAAAAAATTTATGGAAACGTACTAAAACTCGAACAGTGATAACAAAGGAAAATGAAGCGATATAAGACTAGAGAAGAAAATCGAGACTTGGCACACTGTCTATCACCAGAATAGAATTCCCGAACATATGTTGAATTTTTTTTGGTTTGTTTTTTTTTTATTGTTTGGTTGTCTTAATTTTAGGCATCAATCAAGTTTTCGTCAACTTTATCATCATCCTCTTGGTCGTCTTCGTCCCTGTCTTCGCCATTTCTGCTTCTGTCGTAGAATTCGTCCAAAATCTTTGGGGAGATTCTGTTTAACAATTCCTTTGGATAAATTCTTAAAAGAGACCAAGCCTGGTCCAAACTCTCAAATACAGTTCTGTTTTCATAAGCACCTTGGGCAATGAAAGTTTTTTCAAACTTGTCCAAGAATTCCAAAGACAATTTATCTTCAGTAGACAAGGCTTCCTCACCAACAACGGCTTTCATGGCAGCGGCATCTCTACCGATAGCGTACTTAGCGTACAACTGGTTAGAGACGTCACCATGGTCTTTACGGGTCATACCTTCACCAATAGCACTCTTCATTAATCTGGACAAAGAAGGCAAAACGTTGATTGGTGGGTAGACACCCTTGTTATGCAACTGTCTGTCAATAGAAATTTGACCTTCGGTAATATAACCAGTCAAATCTGGAATAGGATGGGTGATATCATCATTAGGCATGGTCAAGATAGGAACCTGAGTGATCGAACCATTTCTGCCTTCAACTCTGCCGGCTCTCTCGTAAATGGTGGACAAATCTGTGTACATATAACCTGGATAACCTCTTCTACCTGGGACTTCTTCTCTAGCAGCAGAGACTTCTCTTAAAGCGTCGGCATAAGAAGACATATCGGTCAAGATGGTCAAAACGTGACGTTCGGTTTGGTAAGCCAAATACTCGGCAGTGGTCAAAGCTAAACGAGGAGTAATAATTCTTTCAATAGTAGGATCGTTAGCCAAGTTAAGGAACAATGCGGTTCTTTCCAAGGATCCGTTTTCCTCGAAATCTTGTTTGAAAAATCTGGAAGTCTCCAAATTAACACCCATAGCAGCGAAAACAATAGAGAAATTCTCTTCATGGCCGTCATGGACGTCCTTAGTTGGACGAACCAAACCAGCTTGTCTACAGATTTGAGCAGCAATTTCGTTGTGTGGAAGACCAGAAGCAGAGAAAATTGGAATCTTCTGGCCTCTAGCAATAGAATTCATAGTGTCAATGGCAGATATACCGGTAGATATCATTTCTTCTGGGTAAATTCTAGCATACGGATTGATAGGAGAACCATTGATATCCAAATAGTCTTCAGCAAACACCTTAGGACCATTATCAATTGGTCTGGCAGAACCATCAAAGATTCTACCCAACATGTCCTCCGAGACTGGCAATTTCAAACTCTCACCGGTGAACTCAACTCTGGTTTTCTTAACATCGATACCAGAAGTACCTTCGAACACTTGAACAATAGCTTTATCTCCTCTAACTTCCAACACCTGTCCTGCTCTCTTGGTTCCATCCGGCAAGGTCAAATTGACAATTTCATTATAACGTGGGAACTTGACATTCTCCAAAATAACCAATGGACCATTAACACCTCCAACAGTGTTGTAATTGACACGAGGTTTTATTTTGAAACTGTCAACAAGAGCCTTTTTATTCAACTCATCTACAAATGTTAGTATCAATGCTTTATAATGTGGTAACTAGGGTAATATATCTAAAGAAAAAACTTTATAAAAGAGCAACCAGCCCTCCTGATAACGCTTTTTTTATAATATTGATAAAATATTGCCCCTATATGTTCTATTAATTACCCGTGCCCAAACAATTTCCATAATGATACACTCATGGAAAGCACAGCTCAGATCTACTTACAAAGTTCTTTATTAGATAACGTGGCAGCCATCTTGAGATAATTGTTGTCTGTTGAACGGCTTGCTATTTATTTGGCGGTATTTCTTGTAGTCTACCTAACCTTCGCAGATAAGATAGAAATATAAACAAGAGCGGTTTGAACGACAATTAAATACGTGCACTGGATGACAAGATAGACTGATAAGTCGTAAGCGCTACGATGGCGTATCTTGACTTGTGAGAATTGGCTATTTTATCGTTCTGTTGGATTCGTTAATTTCATTGGATCGGTTAGGGTGCGATGGGGGATTGGTGAACTAAGGAGGGTAGCTGGTGAAACAATAATGGGGTGTATGAACCCTGTATAATACTATCATAGTCATGGCTATGATTAGATAGCGCTATGGTTTTTAAGTAGGAAATGACATATCTTTTTCTCTTGTTATGTTTACTATTTTAAATTATATTTTAAATCTGTATATTGATAAGAATCTTCTAGATAGTTGAATGTAAATTTGGCCACCCAGTCTAAAAACGAGTCTGACTTGATCAAAGCTTCATGTAAATCAATTTGTTGTTTTACCAATATATTGGATATCATTGGATAAAATTGTAACAATCTTTCTTGACACACCTTCTGAAATGATTCGGAGGTACAGGGTATTTGCGTATAATGATAATAGATATTATAAATTGCAAAGCCACTACGTTGTTCTTTTGTATATTTACAGAGATTCAATGAATTGACGACTTGTGGCTCAGTGTTGTGATATTTATAAATGGACAAAAGATCTTCTCTCCAACATTAAATAAGCAGGGATGTAATTTTTAAAGCTACTCAAAACATTGTAGCGTTGTATTTGCTTATACTCAAATTCAACTTATATATATACTTTCTATATTCCAACTCATTTTCCATTTCTCTATTTTCTTTATATTATGTTGATTTTCAATTGCAATTCACAGAAACGAACTGTAATTAATTAATAGGTTAAAACTTTAGCTTTACACTTCTCTTATATGCTATTTTAAAAATATATTGTATTGTACAAAATTAGAGTTAACTTTATAGAAATGACAAAGTAATTATGGTAAACCAGTAAGAAGTTTGCTTATTTTTTGGCGAAATTCACAGCAACATCCTTTCCTTTGAGATTTATACTTCCCTTAATGCTTTCTTTTGCAACAATGGCTTCCTCATCAGACTCGTACTCTATGAAACTGACATGCCGCACGCTAACCAAACGAACTTCAACAAATCCAGGAAATTTCCCAAATATATCGACCAAGTCCTCGTTGGTCGTACCGTCGGGAAGTCCTTGTATTAAAAGGACCTTATTAGGAGGCAAGTTGTCCAAATCAATTTTAGCTTTTTTACTGGTGGCCCCTGAGCCTACATCTCCATGTTTTCTTTTATTGGTAACGCCATAAGATTGTTGCTGCGCCTTAGCTTTCTCTCGTTGTTCTTTGGCAGCTTTTCGTTGTTGTAAATGTTCATTAAACTTAGATTCCTCAAGTTTTTTTGCCAACACAGCATCAGAATCGGTCTTTGCAAGTTTGATCTCAGGCTTTTTGTCAAAAATTTTGAAGCTATTGTCTTTGCTCAAGTTTTCGTAGCACTTGAGACATTTATCATGATCCTCGAACGATATAAACGCCTGCCCTTTCATCTTCAAGTTCTTGTGAGCGGTTATTGATACTATCGGTCCCCATTTTTCAAACACTGACGCTAGTTTGCTTTTAAGAGTATTCACAGATACCCTTTCATTGAGGTTTCTAACATAAAGACTATTCGTAGTTAGTAAGTAGTTCAAAAGATTAGTCCAAATATCTTTACAAGTTCAATATCAATTTTTCAACTTCTTCTTAACCTACGTTGATACTGTATTGTCAGCCATTATGTATTCTAATTGTTTTAATAATGCAATAACATGCTATTATTCCGACACTCAAGTGACTCAGATTGTAGTTAAACTGATGGGTTGAATCTATATTTAAGGAAATAAACATGTAGTGATGAGGTCTCTGGTTTTATTTTTCACTTTCCGCGCGCCGAAAATCCTACGTAAAAGGTATGCCCATATGTTACCTTTCAAGCTTATGGCAATAAAATTAAGAAATGTACTAATAACAATATTATCGCTAATCTTTCTATTGATTATCTATTCTTTCTATTGATTATCTATTCTTTCTATTTATTGCTACTATTCTTTTGATTTACATTGATGCTATATTTATTAAAAAATGACAGAAATGTAAAAAAGTGTATTAGATATATTGGTCAACAAGTTCGTTATTTAAAGCTAATTTCGGACAGCAAGCTAGCTATAGCAATCAAATAATCATGGAATGGAAATTTCTGTAGTATTATGCCCCTTAGCTAGTAGAGCAGCAACATTTGCGCCTGCAAGTGCAGACGTTTCCATGGTTGAAATAAACGTTTCCATAGTGTTCAAGTACCACAATCCAGCTTCGAGTTTGAAAGGCAAAAATTCCGCTGTAGGTGGGAGCTTTGGATAGGATTTCCATGTCTTTCTGTGAATCCATGAAACTCTACCCAGGTTGTTTCCTGAATCCTCTAAAAGCTCGGTTTCAATGAATTGTTCACTAAGTTTATTTGAAGAAAATATCTTGTAAACATATTCGTCAGTTTCGGGAATATAATAAAGAGTAGATATGGAATAGAAAGGAGGAGAAAATGATTTTTCTTCAGATGTAGTAGTCAAAATACTAGTTGGCACCTTCTTGTTTTTTGAAATTTTGAAGTATTTTTTAGAAAGGCGCTGTTTGGAAGTGAACAACGTAACATGAAGGGTCACATACTCAGTATAAGGAATTGTGTCAAATATAGATTGATTTCCTACAGGTTTCTCAAAAATATCTGTTTGGTGAAAAGGTGCAGCAATGATAACTTCATCAAATGAATCGATCGCGGTTGTGTTGTCGACCAAAGTGGAACATAATTGCCATCTTGCACCATTGTCTGCATTTTTCGTAATGAAATCAACCTTGGTGTTCAATTTCAAGGTAGCACCAGATGCATCAATAAAGCTTTTGAATATTTTCCAATTGCCACCCACTATTTGATAGGTATCTTCGGCAGCAACACTGACTAAAGTTTCCAATCCATGGATCTGTAACAAATTGGAGGCATAATTGGCACGAGTTAAAGATTGAATGATATCATGACTGAAACTGTCTGATACTTTGTTATTCTTCAAATACTCGGCACCAGTGACATTTGTATAGGACAAAAACCCTGTTTTGTCGTTGAGGGATTGTAAGCTAGAAAATGGAAAATATTGATTATAATAATACTTCAAGAAGTTTCCTACGAGTGCTCTAGTCAATCTGACAGTTCTGACGGAAGAAACCCCATATTTGTAAAGAAATCTCAATCCTGTGATCCAAGAAGATGCGCCTGGACCAGCCTTAAATTGGAAGACAAAGCCTTCACCATCCCAAATACCAATAAGGTCGTTGTTATCTTCAGTTGGTTTATAGTGTTTTTCCGGTTTCGCCCCTGGACCAGTTCTGGTTTCTAGGGAGAAATCCTTTGCAGCTTTTGAAAGAATCTTATTTGCCCCAACATAAATAGAGGCGCCTAATTCTATTGGGAAACTGGTATTGTCATAAGCATACACTACTGTAGTTCTTCCCCCGACACGTCCTAATCTTTCAAAGATGGTGACATTGTAGATATCGCTATTATTGGTGAATTTGTTCAAATAATATGCAGCACTAGAGCCACCAGGACCTGCCCCAATTATAGCAACTTTCCTCGGTTGGTTTTTACTATTAATTGATAAGATTTTCTGATCATATGCTAGGATTCCTATCAAACTCTGCAAAATTAATAAAACCAACGATAGCATTGAATGTATACTAATCATTTCAACTAAAAAAAAGCCTACTGGTATCCTACAAAAAAAAAAGCATTAATATTCAAAATTAAAAGTATTTCTATAATGTCAATAATTGAAGCAAATCTAAACTTTGGGCCAATTCCTCCTTAAAAATAGTGTGGTCATTTTGACAGGACGGATGTCTAATAGAGCAAAGGAACGTGACTGAAACTTTTTCTTATATTTTCCATGATGAGATGATGGGTTTAATAACATCCACAGCAGGAACTTCCAGGGGAGGTTTTGAACAAAATGGGCAGTGTATTTCTTCCGCATTTGCATACAGGATGGTAAGTGGATTTGGTATCGTGGCGAAAAAGGGTGAGGATTACTAACAAATTAGGCATGTTGATCAAGCCATTTTGTCAGAGGATGAACGGTTGGTGATAATACGTTTTGGTAGAGATACCGACAAAGATTGTCGATTGATGGATGAACTCCTCTATAAAGTTGCTGAGAAGATCAAGAACTTTGCGGTGATTTATTTATGTGACATTGATGAAGTTTCTGATTTCAATCAAATGTATGAATTGTATGACCCCATGACAATAATGTTTTTCTTCCGAAATAAACATATGATGTGTGATTTTGGCACTGGCAACAACAACAAGTTGAACTTTGTCTTGGACGACCAGCAGGAGTTGATAGACATTATAGAGGTCATATATAGAGGTGCCCGTAAAGGAAAGGGTTTGGTCACTAGTCCAAAGGATTATTCCAGTCGGCAAAAGAGGTATTAAATATCTTATATTTCGAGCCCAGTAAATATCAGTTTTGTATATACACGCTATATCTTATGGGACTTGGTAAAGCCCAATCAGTTGACCATAAATTCTCGCTCAATTGGAAAGTAAGCACTAGGCTTTGGCCTTGGTCGTGTTTCAGACAGTTGCAGTTGCTTGTGAAATCATGTTCAGTAACGTAAAAAGCAGCGAGTAAAAGGTGTTCTTGTTGGGAAT
This sequence comes from Saccharomycopsis malanga, assembly GCA_004014935.1. Lineage (NCBI taxonomy): Eukaryota > Fungi > Ascomycota > Saccharomycetes > Ascoideales > Saccharomycopsidaceae > Saccharomycopsis > Saccharomycopsis malanga. The sequence continues at coordinate 2,987,996 of CP025321.1, forward strand.
CGATCCCATGAGCCTGATAGGTCTTTAACTCTTCTCCGAGAGTATTATCCACTAAACTATCCTGCCCAACGGCTGCAAAAGAGGTATTAGTAGAATATACATTTTGATTACAGGGATTCTATGTGGTAAAATGTAGATTGCATTTTATAAATAACATTATAAATTTTATTAATAAGAAAACTAATAATAATAAAAAATATTTAACATTAACGTACTTCAAGGAAGCCAAATTTTCACTCGTCATTTTGAGACTCAAAAGGTTTCAAATTCTTGGTACCTTCGCTCCAGGAAGCGCCAAAGTAGGTGATTTCCTTAATGGCTCTAATGATATCCTCAACGCTGCCTCTGACTTGTTTGGTAGTGTCTCTTTCTCTCAATGTGACAGAACCGTCCTTTACGGACTCAAAATCGATGGTAATACCGAATGGAGTACCCAATTCATCATTTCTGGCGTATCTCTTACCGATAGAGGCACTAGAGTCGTCAGTCTTGAATGGAATTTGTTGTTTACGGAGTTCTTTCGAAATGGTCTTCAAAATTGGTTGCAAAGCCTCGTTGTTGGAAAGAGGAACTAGAAGAACCTTAGTAGGAGCAACAACTGGAGAAAATGAAAGAACAGATTTGGCATTGTCATCCTCACGAATGTAGAAAGAATGTTCGAAGATAGCATAGATGATACGGCCAAGACCAAAAGATGGTTCGATGACAGATGGAATGTATTCTCTAACGTGTTCTTTTCTAGTGACTTGACCAATACTGATGAAAGAACCATCCAAAACAATTTCATCGTCAATAGAATCAATTTTGAATTTGATCTCACCATTAGCAGCCAACTCTTCAGACAATTTTTTCAATTCGTCTTGATCTTTACTCAACAACCAGTCTTGAACCAAACCGGCGTTCTTTCTGAATTTTGGACCAAACTTCTTCTTCTGGATTTCAATTTCGTATTTGGTTACTTCAATTGGCTCATTCAATTTCTCTCTGACAACAAGCTTTTCATTGGTTTTCTTAGAATGAACTGTCAAATCATAGGCAGATCTGTCAGCACAACCAACACATTCAATCCAACCATACGAAGTCTTCAACTCAGCATCCCAACAGTCTTGGGCATAATGAGCCATTTCATTGGCCATGTGTTGTCTGAATCTCAATTTGGTGGTGTCAACACCAATCTTCACCAAAAATTCATAGATTCTGCCGATAAAGTAACCCAAAGTTTCGTTGTCAATAACTTTTTTAGCAACGGCATTTTCAAGGGTTTCTACCAATGGAGTGGTGCTGCCTTCTTGTTGGACTTCTCTTGGCAAGAAACTCAATTTCAAATGTTTAACGTCCTCGAATTTTTCATGTTTTTTGTTTAATGGGTCTACAAAATGTTCAATTTCGGCCATTAAAAATTCACGGACTCTTAAAAGACCTGATCTTGGAGAAATCTCGTTTCTGAAAGCCTTGCCAATAGCTGCTGAGGCAAATGGCATTTTCAAATTGTTGAAATCGTAAAGCTTGTTGAAGTTCAAAAACTGACCTTGGGCAGTCTCTGGTCTCAAATAGCCCTTCAAAGCACCAGATGGCCCAATGGCAGTTTCAAACATCAAGTTGAAAGCTTTTGGTGGGTTCAAAGGCTCACCAGTCACAGGATTGCCAATATTATATTTAGTAAGAATCTTAGTCAAGTCATCGCCATCATAACCATCAATCTTGGCCAAAATGGTTTCATATTCTTGAACGGTAGCGTCATCTAGTTTAACAGCCTTAATTTCCTTGACCTTCTTTTTCTTCTTTTTGTCCGCAGCTTCTTTCTCGGCATCTGCATTGGCATTTGTCAATAAACCTCTGGCTTCTTTGTCGCCTTTCAATCTGGCTTCCAACACTTCCTCCACCAAATGGTCGGCTCTGAAGATTTCACCTGTCTTTGGGTCCGTGCACATGTAATCAGAAAACTTGTCAACATGGCCAGAGGTTTTCAACACTTCATACGGTGTCAACATGGTGGTATCAACTTCCAACATGTCTTCCTCCAAAATGAAGTGCTTTCTCCACACATCAATGATGTTTGCTTGGAAAGCACAACCTGGCGGACCATAATCGTACAAACCGGAAACACCACCGTAGATTTCAAAGGCTGGGGCGAAGAAAAATCTTCTTTTCAAAACAGACTCCAACTGTTCTCTGGAAAATGGAACTGTAGAATGGGATGTCATTATGATAGGGGATTGGTCGTTGGTTTTTGTGTTTTTTCTCTTGGCAATAGATACTAATGGTTTTGCTTTGCTAACAGATGACGCAGCGCTGAAAAATCGCTTACCAAAGTAGACTCTGTTGATATTATTTATGCTACTCTTAAACAGAGACAAGTTTTTTCCAATGGTAGGAATTGTAGAATACTTTATTGAGCGAAATATCTTGAATTAATGATAAATACTAGCCCAAATATAAATGTTATCAAATCGAATCAAAATGATCTCTAAAAACTACTGCTAATACCTTAGTAATTAGTCATAAATCAGTTGTTAGTAGGTGAATAAAGTTCCTTAACATGTCCAAATTTTTTTGCTTCCATCCAAGCTTGGGATTACCCGGACAGATGTTGAAAAACACGTCCGGGTAACCGCAGTGATATTTTTTTGCTTTGGCTTATATAAGGTGAGACATGTAGAGTGGGTTAAATAGGTATTGATAATTTGACAGATATTGATGAAAAATCAAAGGGTTTCACTTTTCGATATGGTAAAGCACAAGTCTGTAGCAAATGTTTCACAATCGAAGCTTATTTAGTGAGAAGAAAAGTCATTAGTTTTAGATATTAATACCGTAATGACGCTAGTAACTTAAGAACTGGAAGACCAGTGATAGCGAAGTACCGAAAGAAGAGTAGTAGTTAATGTGAACAAAGAAGGCGAAGTTTTTTAAATAGTTGAATACATATTGTGAGTGTAGAAAGATCGGATTCGTTTCTAATTTGAAAATGAAATTAAACTTTTTAATGGCGCATTATTGATTTTGAGTATTGAAAGTTGATAGATCTGGCCAACAAAGAAGAATTTCCGATAAATGCAAGCAATACTTTAGCATCGTACTCTTCCTGCGTTTCCAGGAACCGAATCATATATGACGAGGTTAACAATATGGACAATTCATGCTATATTCCCAAGTGTCACTAAATAATTTCCAAATAGGAAGTTAAATCGAACATTCCCAAATTAAAAAAAGTAAATCAATTCAGTATACAATACATTACAATCCAACAAATTGCGGTCCGGTTAGACATTACGACACTACTATTGCATGTGTAGTGCCCCTCCACAAGCGATTTCAACAAGTACTGGAATGTCTTTGCTTGAATAAACAGTCAAGCTTTATGAAATACGTACATTTCAGAAGAAAGTATACTAACCGAAACGGAAAGTATGGAAACAGAAGTGAATAATGGGAATTTCATCTCATCTTGATAGGAAACGGTCAAAATAGGACAATGAAAGCATGAATTGCTGCTAATTATTGAAAAGGGGTGGAGGCTTTACTATTTGTTTCGACGAAGACTAGTCAAACGGTCAAACATACGATTAGTCCTACGAGTAGTTCTGGAAATCTTGTTCCACCTAATCGAGCTAGTCCGCTGCAGCAATTAGAAACGTCATGCTCACAGCATCTACATATATTACGAGCGCCAGCGTATGATGTACTCAGAATCCCAGTATTGTTTACTAGAGCTGTTTCCGAGACAAGAAGCAAGCAGCTCAAGACCATTTACATATCAGGCTGCGGGGGTGCATTGGTGGCAACGATTGAGCCAATTACGCTTTCACCATTTTCATCAAGATATTGCCTGACACGCGACCAAATTTTCACAACTTTGCTGACCATGATATTGGGAAATTTCAGCAATTCGTGTACATATGAGGATGGTATGCTTAAGCGAGAGGCTTATGCACCTATGCATGCATGTTTATACATAAGTCTATATGATGCATAGAGGTGCATATTCATACAGGCTTCTGCCTGAACTATTGTAAGAACAATCCGACGTCATCAGCTTGATATTGTCAATTAGTATCACTATAGGAAGTCTAGATAATTTGGTTGTTCTTTTGAAACTTTAAAATATAAGAGTCCATATGCACATAACGAAAATAATAATCATCAAATAGTTGCAACTTTTACAAGAAGAGGCAGTTCGGATTTACTAAGATCCGCTCGCTTTTTACCGACAAGTGAACCGGATAAGAAGATGTAAAAAAAAAAAAACATAAGAGCATTCACGTGCAGCCAAGTGCATATCAAGCAGACAATTCCTGATTTGGCTTTTGAATTGTTATGTATGCACAATGCAATGCACAATTTCATGTATATGATCCCGTACTCGTACAGTGCGCTACTGCATGTTTAGGCAGCAGGTTCCAAACGGCTTTCGGCTGGAAGAGAAAAATAAAACAGGTACTGGTGGCAGAAAACGAAGAATTTCGACTTTCCATGATATAGGAATTGAGGAATTACGACATAGTATGAGCAAAATCTCTGTACAAATATAGTTTCTAGCCTTTCACGATATAGACTATGACGATGCTTAGCCAATGGGTCGCATTATTCAGTAAAATAAACTTTTTTTCTTGCTGAGGTGGGCACTTTTATTATTCAGTTAAACTAGTTTTATTTTTTCTTCGTCTTTCTTGGAAGTTTATTCTTGGGAAGCTTGTTCAGTTTGATATTCGATTTGTCCTATTTATTGGTTGGGGTTTGTCGTTATTTTTATTTTTTTTATTTTTTTCGTTAATGATTAGCTACATACAATAATTTGATAGTTTTACATACTTGTCAAGTATTTTTCTATTTTCATTCTTTATCAATTCAATATATTTAGAATTCTATTTGGTCTCAGCTTTTTACACGTCATTTGCATACATTCTCCGCAGAGAATCAATTCAAAAGCCAAAACAGTGTATTTTATCAAATAGAACCTGCTTGTCTCAAACATTATTGATTGCTTATTGTTCACTAGTGAAGAGCGATCATTAAACTTTTTTCAACTCATCCTTTTTCGGCCAAAAAAAGTATTAGGCCGCCTTCCAAAATCAAAAATAATTTGGCTCACTTCAAGTTCCGCTATTTTAGTTTTTCGCCCCACTGCTACTTGCCGTCCTTAATTGTCTAAAAAGCGATTTTTGCCGCCCCTACAGATTTTACGGGAGCCTTGGAAATTGTTTAGAACAACACTATATACAGCCAACTGGGTACAGCAAGATAATAATAGTTGTCTTTTAGCCCAAATCGACAAGAAGGAGAAAATTTTTGTGATCTGTCTTTTAGTTCAATTTTAGTTCAGTAGTTCTAGTACTACATATTATTGATCTATTTAGAAGACGTGCAAAAATTTTTCAATTGTCAGATTTTGTTTTTCAATCTAATAATCACAGTACAGTTAAAGAAAAATAATCCATAAAAAACAGGGAAAAAAACAAAACAATAAAACAAGAGAACACCTGAACAGAATTTCAATCAAGTGACTTTCAATTCATTCAAGTATTCAGTTCTCTTTCCTTGCTCAATTGTACATTTTCAAATCATCTTCAATAAAGCCTTACCTGCTTGATTGTTACTTTATTGCACTCATTTTCTTTATACATTGTTCATACTTTGATGTACTAGCATTTTATTACAGATCAACAGAACAACCAAGCAAATTTCTCCTATTATAAACAAACACTTATATTCAAGTTGCTAGCGTGCATTTGAATTAAATTATCTATCCATCCCAAGAGTGTTCTTTGAACCTGACAGAAATTCTTAAAAGTTAAGCGAGTTTTTCATCATTTTATTTTTACTTTTTTTTTTTTTTTTTTATTTTTTTGCTGCCATTTTCTGAATTGCTCGCTTGTCGTTCATTTACATTTAATCAATCAAAACACAATTTGGACAAGAATCTTTTATCAATTCAATTGATCACCAGGCACTTACTTCCATCATCATAGTTCATTTTATTTTTTTCAAAAATATTCATTTTTCATTCTGCTTTTTTTCCTGCCTTATCCGGTCGGTGTCCATCTTTTCTAGCGAAAGTGTCACCATCCATCAATCAGAATCGCTACATCACTGTCAAATTACCGGTGTTATTCGCAGTTTGATTTTCATTATTGTTCTACACATTCGAAGCTCATATTGTACATCCAAGTTTAGTCCTGATCAATATCAGCAACATCATAGGTATACTACAATCTATCATTATGTCTTCACTGAAAAATTCAAAAAGAATCTCCATCAATAGTTTAAACAACTCATCGCCTGTATCCAGTGAGCCAAGCTCTCCTATATCATCACATCGTCAACTTCGAGCTCACACACATCGTCAGCAAGTGTCTCCACAATCAAAAGAAAAGCAAAGTTATCAACAACAAGAGCATTTCAACCCAAAATCATCTTCCCACACTTTGCCTTCACAACATCCACAATCCACTCACTCATCAGAGGACATGGTGGCATCTCATTCATCTGAAAAAGGCTCTTCTGGGCCTGTACTTGTTTCTAACCAGCCGCATCCATCAAAGATACAACATCAGTTCAAATCCAAAGAAAAAATAACTTTACTTCAGCAGGTTATCAAGTATAATCCCTACAGGAATAGGAAAAATGGCTGGCAACAAGTTAAGGACGGATATTTGGTTTGGAAAAACATCAATAGACCTAAATATGCTGATCCTGCAGAAGATTATATCAAAAGAAAAGTTCAAGAAATACTTAGGCTTTATTCTCGTCTGGGCAAAGATTCTCTTAAGGATAATGGTTTCCTCAATAAAGAGTCACCAGATGCTCAGTTATTTATACAGTTGATTGAAAAAGTGCTTGCCCTTAGACGTCATGAAGAGATGGCTGACAGTTTTCAAGCTAAGGAAGAATACAATGAACAGGACAATTTTGCCATTGGCAACGTATCTTCGATGTCTTTTCTGCAAAATACTTCAGACATGGCCAATTCCACAACCATTGGTAGCATAAATGCAAATCCGCCTGCCACATCAAGCATAAGTGGCCAACACGGTGGTTCAAAAGACTTGGATAGTTATTCTGATACAGAAACTAGCCCTACTGGAAGCAAAAGTATCACTGAAGGACAAAAAAGAAGAAAAGTAAGTATGCCGTTTCATCACAACATATCTTATCCCTTCGAGGCTGTCACTGGTTCTGCATATAAAACTACCACAAGTTTGCCATCATCTTCCAACAAACTTCCAAGCTCCAACACTAGATCAAAATCTTCACCAACCTCGTTGGGTTCTCACCCTGAGTCCGCTAGACCACCTTTACTTCATGCCATAAGTACCGAATCAAAGACAATTGGAGAAATGCATGTTGAAGAGTTTATGATTTTAATGAACAAAAACAATCAGCAATTTGCAACAGCTTTTGCCACCGAATTCACCAAGTCTTTGAGTGAAACACTTTGTGTGACCATAACTAAAGCTATCAGAGAGACAATCCAGGAAACGTCTAAAAATAACTTGGAAATCATAAAAGCACTAAAGAATTGATTCAGTGGTTTATACAATGTGTTAATAGGTTTCTCATCCTTTGATTCTTCATACTTTAATGTCCAGTTTATATTTTGATGCTTTTTTTTCGTTTAATGCCCTTTCGTTTTGAATTCTATCAGTTGTTTCTCTTTCTCTTTTTTTTTTGCTTCGATTCTTTGATTTCCCCTAAAGTTTTTGTTTCACTTAGTTTCAATGATCCTTGTTTTGTTTTTATATACTCGGCGGTTTGGTCTGATGGAGTTCTTTTCAATATTCGATATAACCTGATATTGTGTTTTAATTTCTAATTTTTTTTTCTGGCAGTCAAAAAGATTGGTTTCGTGATGATATTGATATAAAGTTCATGCGTCGTTTTATTCAAGTGAAGTCTTAACCAAATTTAGATACCATACCCCATTTATTTTGTTTTCTCAGTCCTGCCCTGTCCCATTGATGGTACCTTATTTTTCCTCCTTTTTTTGTTGTTTTGTATTATTTTCTTCTTTGTATTTTTACTTTATATTTTTCTCAACTACTGAACTGAGCTTTTTCACTATAGAATTTTGTACTATTAATTAACAAAAGAGTTTTAAGTTTTAATAAAAGTTGCCTGATATTAAAGTTTTTGCTATTAGTAGTAACATCCGTGTGAGCAAAACCTGTTTCAAACTTTTGTAAACAATATTTATCCAATATATAAGCATTATTTTTTGTTGCCGGAAACCAATTTAACCCATTATTATGGCACGGCTGATTTTATTAATACGTCAACGGTCAAAGTATCCATACCATGCATATTTATCAATTGCACATCACTCATAGTCTCATGTCATCTCATCAGAACTCATTACAACACATCATCATTCAGGAACAGTATGTTAAGTTTTAAAAAAAAAGGTATTCAAAAAATATCAGGAAAAAACCGTTTTTCAAGATCGTAATAAAACGTCGTAGTCGAGGACGAAAAACGATCACCGCCGTTAGCAACGGGCAACAATGCAACTTTGACCAATTTTGACCAATTTTGACTCTGATCATATATTATAGCCAATTCCGGTTGTACTTTTGTTTGTTTTGTTTTAATTTTTTTCCATTTCAGTGCTACACAATTTGAGGTTAAACAGCCTCATTTGATTCTCTAAATCATTTCTATATACCCTATTTGATTATAAACTTCAAAAGTGTTCCCCAGTAAATAACTTGAACTTGGCCATGTGAAAGAAAGTTTTTGGTTTGACCATCTGAAATTTTGACTCCAGCTAAACTAAGAAAAAAATACTCTAAACGTATTACGTAGCAAACTACCAAAGTGGTAAAAATGCCGATTAACACAGAATTATGTTCTTTTAAGGCTCTGATAATTTTCGAAATTCAGCTCCCAAAATTCTAGGTGCAATTTGAATACAGACTTCGCTTTCACTTTGAAAGCAAATCTCTGGTTGAAGTGTCAATTGAGATACACCACTTTACATCTTTTTTTATCAATGTATTTTTCGGCAGTGCGTACGTACTTTTTTAACTGTATTTTATAGGTCGATCCGATCCGTATTGGATACGTTTAATTCGTATTTATCCATGTATACGTCGACTTTTTAACATTATTGTTTTTACAGATGTTGAAATCAACCAATAATACAATTTTGCGTTTCGAATAATGCTGTTAACAATGTTGTATTTGTTGTTTATATATGATTATAAAATTTAAAAATGAAACTGACAAAAATATAGAACAGAACAAAAAATATATACTACCGTTATACGAAGTTTATTTGGAAGTACGACGCATCGGTTTTTCTCTCGACCATGAGTATTGGGTTCTCACATTAGGAGCAGTGATAACAGGCTCAGACATCATTGGCTTTTCTGTTTCTGGAGGACTGGTCGAGAGTGGGTCATTGGTGTCTATTGCTGTCTGGGCTGGTGTGGCATCAGCAATAGAGTAACTATTAAACATGCTGCCATTGTGGGTTCTAGCATGCAAGATTCCGCTGTCAGATCTCGTATTGACCGAACGAGAACTTGAAAGTCTTCTTGGTTTGCTTCCACTGAATCTGTCAAAGTATTTGTCAAAAATTCCAGACATTTTCTAACTATTCAATTGATGATTGTTATCGATTAAGGATCAAATAAAAAATGTGTTGATGCTGGTTCAATTTTACTACAAATTTTGGTTCCCAGGGACATGGTGCTATTTAAATATTATTTGTTGCCTTACTCCGCAACTAAATGGTGTGATAGCCTGCCTGACAATACATTAGTAAGGCTTTAACTATGCCATGCTTACATGTATAGAAAGGTTATGATGACGATTAGTCGCAAAGGGGGGAACGAATGGTCTAGAGTGTATTCAATAAGGTTTATGTTTACATTCTGACAGATCAAGGCAGATATCAACATGATAAAGTGGCATGCTCCATAGATAAGCCGTGCTGCTGTCTTGTGACAACCAAGCGGGCAACAGCAATCATTAGGATGATCATGGGGATAGTGTGATGGCAATGTGCTATATCAACAGCAAAAAGAAACCTAGTAAAAGCAATCATCAAATCTCACTTACGCCCCCCAAGCAAATCCCCTAAAAATTGTCTATATTATAAGCGGAGAAAACTTATTATAATATGCATGCTCATGCTGTATATAAATGTATGGTAATGCATGTGTCCCGTGATTTATGCAGTGATTTTTATCTTATGTAATGTATGACAAATCGAGCACCAGTTTTAATAATTCCGAGAATGTCATTGGCTCTCCACACACCCACACCCGTAGTTGGATCCGTTTTCCCATCGACCAGTGTCTTTAACGCAGACTAAATGAGCAATGGATTCCATATTATTGAAGGATTTATTAAGTAAGCAATAATTTTCAATTTTATTTTTTATATTAAACTATTTTAATATACTGGTATAGATAATAACATCGGTGTATTATCACTCTACACATTATCAATAACACATTGCAAAATGTTTGCTAGCCGCAGTTTGGGTCTTAGACCTTTGTTGAGAGTTTCTCCAAAGCTTTCGTATAATGGTGCTATTGTAGCCAGAAACTCCACCATTTTGAGATCGACCTTGTCCACCCTCAACACCACCGAAAACCAAGAGGACAAGCTTTTAGCTGCCCAAAGAAACAACAGACCTGTTTCTCCACATTTGCAGATTTACCAACCCCAAGTAACGTGGGTGTTGTCTGGTCTTCACAGATTCACTGGTGTTGTCTTGGCTGCTGGTTTCTACGGTATCACCTGTTCCTACGCTGCTGGCGCCCTCTTTGGGTTCCACTTTGATGCCTCTGCCGTCTACCAGACCATCCAGGACTTGCCAATGTTGGTCAAATATGCCGCAAAGGCTGCCATTGCTTACCCATTTGCTTTCCATGCCCTTAACGGTTTGAGACATTTCACCTGGGACATTGGTAAGGAGTTGACTATCAAAGGTATTTACAAAACTGGTTATTTGGTGATCGCAGGTACTGCCATTCTCGGCACTTACTTGACTTTCATTTCCTAAATGCTGTTTTTTTTACTTATTTGGTATTTTGTATGAGATGATATGATATGACTCGTCAAATATTATCATATAAATTTTACTTAAGACTCACTGCCGCCACTTTGACTTGACCAGTGGTTTAATTTTCAACTACTGGTCCTACTTCTCTACGTAGGCTCTACATGCCTTAATATTTGGCCTTACAGATCTTCTGATTTCACTTCTGCATTTCTATTCACATATTACCGCCACACACACATACACCGTTCATATTCCGTAGCGAAAATATTACATATCGTGCTTTATATTTGACTTGTAACTAACTGTTGAAGGTTCTTATATTTTCACTTTCTGGCTCCGACATCGGATTCTGCAGACTTTTATGTATGTAATATTATGCGCTTAAATGTACGCATCACATGGTCCATCACTATGATGCGTCTCCACATGCGCCGTTGCCTGGATACATCCTTAGAAACATGGTAGATAGACCTTTCTAAGAAGTATTAAACATTGACAAATTGTGAGCAAGAATCAAAGATTGAATATTCAAGCATATTGAAAGCTATTTAGACTAATTATGGAGTCAGAAGTTGGTGAAAAAAATTTCATAAAGAACTAGGATAGTCTTGGCTTTTTCTGATTTTATGAATATAAATGTTATGCTACCAATGTTTTCGAATTAAAAAATGTAAAAAAAAAGATTCCTTGAATTTACCTTATCTCGATTGGTCGAAATACTGAATTTTAAGTATAATAACAATTGTACAATCGCAGAATATTTTTTGAGATTTATCAATTAGCAGATAAAATAGTCAAGTAAATTGATACTTTGTACGCTAGACTGTTAGCAACATTTTTAATGATACTAAGCATTTTACTGGTTATTTTGTTTTTTAAATACAATTACTACTAATCACTGGGCCATTTGGCTCAGTGGTCCGGGCCCTCGAAGAAGAGAAAAACAAGACCTAACAGGAACACGGGTTCGATTCCCAAGACGACACTTTTACTCGCTGCTTTTTACTATGCTGAACGTGACTTCACAGGCAAGTGCAACTGTCTGAAAGATGGCCTAGAAGAAAGTCTACTTACTTTTCAATTGAGTAACAGAATTATGGAGTTTTTTGGGTTTTCCCCACTGGGTTTTACCAAGTCCCCTTAGACATAGCGCGTATATACGAAACTGATATGTGCTGGGCTTAAAATATATGATATTATTATTATTATTATTACAATTACTACTGAACTATCCTAAGTAATACCATTTTTTTAGTAAGTTTTCTTGTTTGGTACTTTATACAGTACAGTAACAGAAAATACCTGTGGAAACACCTTCACCAACATTCATCTTCTTCAGTTACATATATACGATTAATTGTTTTCTCATTGGCAATGTAAATTACTTACCCATTTTCAACTCAAAGGTTACTCCAGTATGCGTAAAGATGCACTGTAGTGCACTTCGCTGTGAGAGGAGCACGTGCATTTCCACGCACTACCCGGCTGCAGATAATCTGCACCTGTTAGCCAAACGGAGTTAGTCTTTTTACGTAATTTTTCTTTTCTTTTGCTAAACCCGGCAGCCTCCAATGGCAGCCGGAGGGGAAGGCGGAATTGAAGACCTCTCTCCGGTTTTTATCCGTTTGCTAGCATCCTCACTTCTAACCTTTATCTAATATACTATATAGTTCATTTTTCTGTCGGGTCTTTTAAGAAAACTTTTCCCGGATTCACATTGCTTTAGTCATCTTCTCTTTTCGAATTGATCCACAGTATTATTAAATTTTATTCTACATCAAGGTTAAAGAATTATCCATCAATAATGCTTTCCAGAACACTTTCAAGAAACGTTTTAACTAGAGCTGCCGCGGTCCGTTCTTCCACTTGCATCGGTGCTAAATCTGTTCAATATCAACCACAACAGCAGCATGGAAACTTTTTGGCTTTTGTTCCGTCCCCTGTAAATTTCACTGCTACTCGTGCTTATCACCCAAGAGTGATTGATCACTACCAGAACCCACGTAATGTTGGGTCTTTGGAAAAGAACGACCCAGCTGTTGGTACTGGTCTTGTTGGAGCCCCAGCTTGTGGTGATGTGATGAGATTACAAATTAAAGTCAACGACGACACTGGTTTGATAGAAGATGTGAAATTCAAGACATTTGGTTGTGGGTCTGCTATTGCATCTTCTTCATTCGCCACCGAATTGTTAAAAGGTAAAAGTTTGGATGAAGCTTTGAAAATCAAAAACACCATCATTGCCAAGGAATTGTCTTTGCCACCTGTGAAGTTACATTGTTCAATGTTGGCTGAGGATGCTATCAAGTCTGCTGTAAAGGATTATAGATCAAAGAGAGGTAAGAAGAGACCAACTTTGGGACCAGATGCTGTTAAACCAACAGCTGGTCTTGAAATTTCAGCATAAAACTGGCATTCTTTTCCCAATTTTGTCCATAATCTTATATTATAAATGAATCTTACTTCTCTTGTTTTTCTTCCTGGCCCTTTCATCATCATTTTCCGCGCTCCTAAACTTTGCTTTACTCCGGTTAGCGTTAGGCAATTTGCAGTACCTGACTCTTGCTTCAACGTGGTAGACTTGGGTATTTGAACCAGTTTTTTCTCCTCCTTTTTTTTTAGTTCTTGTTTTTCCAAATTCATAACTGGTAAAGTAATCTTATATAGTGTGTGCTTTTAATCAAGGTACATGGGTATTCATATTTTCGTCTTCTCACTCTGCATTTTCAATTCGATCTATTTTATTATGCTTGATTGTAGAAGGTGTAGCTTGTTATTCCTGGAAATGGTTGCCCGTATGTTTGACAGAAATATTTAGGTCATATAGGAGAACATGTCTCAATACTTTGATCTCAGAGAAAGCAAGTTATCCTTTGTTCATAATTGTCTCAAAGAAGTTGTTTTCTTTTTCTTTTTCTTTTTTTTTTTCAGATTCATATGGCTCACAATTTGAATAACACATTATTCAAAAACAAAAGGTCTTAATAATTCAATTTTGGAGACAAATATTTCACAATTCATTATCTACGAAAATTTGCATTTTCGTCTTCATAGTTCTATACTAATGATAATATTATCTTATATTTGGAGCCCAGTACATATCAGTTATGTATATACGCGCTATGTCTGAAGGGACTTGGTAAAACTCAGCGGAGGGAAACTGGATCAATCCTAGTATTTATTATATTATTTCAACACTCATTTTGAAAAAGATATGAATATAAGCCAGCTGTATAAATAAACATAATCTAAACATTGTAGTTTTTGTTTGCTTCAATTTTAACTTTGAAAATCAAAATTTGTTCAATACAATTGACATATTGTTGTAATAAAAACTAAAACTTACCTTATAATTTTTGGCAAAAAATAATTAAAGTTTATCACAATTTACAGTCAATATACAACTTACATAAGAATGTGATAAACCAAATCAGAAACAGCAACAGCGAGAAAATAGAAAACTTTTGTAAAAGTAACATTAAACCATTTGCAACTTCAAGTTGAATAGGGATATAAGTTTTTTTTAAACGGCCTCTTTAGAACAGAGGTAGAAAGCTTATGAATAGAAAGGTTACGCTTTACCAAGCCCCATAAAATATTCAAGGTTTAGAGCAAATTGAAATATGCTAGTTTGACAATATATAATAATCGGTATTAAATAGAAGTTCCTCTGAGAACCTATAATAAAAATTACATTTTTTTTAGTTCTTGAGATACACGTTTCTTAGGAATAAAAGCACACTCAAAGCCTGAAGAAAGCATAAATAAAACTAAAAGCAGTCAAGAACTATGGAATAATGTTAACAAATAAAGGGAGTCTCTCTAAAAAGTAAAAAGCACAATTCATAATGTGTTATCTTCGAGAAAATGGTACTTCATCACTATTAAATATTATGTAAAAATTTAAATCTCAAAACAAAGAGCATGTTACAAAACTTTAGGATTCAAAGAGTATAGGAAAAAAGTTTTTGTATGGTTTGTTTTGCCGTAAAGACTCTAAAAAATGTTTTAAAAGAATTAAATTTTTGGAAAAACTGGCAATTTTCCGTTATATCGAATATTTTTTCGAAAATCTAATTTGTTTTATCATAAATAGTACTATAATATAGGAAAAAAATTTGAAATGTTAGGGTATATTTTTTAAATCGTAGTAACCAGTATAGCACTGAGTTAACTCAATAAAACCGTTAATGCTTACTTCAAAACGTCAACAGCCGGAATCGAGTCCCAAACCCCAAAGTGAGGAACGCCACACTTGTTTGTGTGGCGCATGGTGGCGCATGATGGCTCAACCAACTTGGCCACTTGGCAATAGTAAGGCATTGCATATAGGCATATTAGGTGATATCTAATATTTACAGCCCAGTAAATATCAAATCCGTGTATACGCGCTACGTCTAAAGAGATTTGGTAAAACCCAGTGGGGAAAACTCAATGGTGTCCTGTTGATCGTAATCTTATCACCCAATTGGTTGCAGTAGACTTTGGTTTAGGTGGTGTTTCAAACAGTTCCACTTACCTGTGAAAGCACGTTCAGAATTGTAAAAACCAGCGAATAAAAGCGTTCGTGTTGGAAATCAAACCCATGTGCCTGTTAGGTCTTTTTCTTTTCTCCTAGAGCACTAACCGCTGAGCCATCCGGCCCAGTGACTTATAGTTCTATACTACACAGTTTAATACCTAAAACCCCAAAAACGTAAATTATATTACAACTCATAATTGGTGAAATATCGTGTCACCTTATAGGTTGTCCCAAATGTAATTGCTTATGAAATAATCACTTAATTTGTTATCTTTTTCATCAATATTCAAGGTTGTAACAATATTAGTACGGCTATTGTTAATGATCAACTTGTGGACCTTATCAATGGCGTAATCTTCATTCAATCTGTGCAAAAAACTATCACTATTTCCATTTCCTTCATCATTTTCTTCTTCATCTTCTCCCTCATCCTCTTCAATTTCATCCCCAGTGGAGCTAGGATTACTATCTGAGATCCCAGATATCGATGTCATTTGCTGGTCGCTATTCATCCTTTTGATGCTCTTTCTCTTCCGGTTTTCTGGGATATCGCTACCCTTCAAGTGACTTTCCACTATCAAACCAAAGTTTTTATATATTTTGAGCTTGAGTACATTCGAATTTGGGTTATTATTTACCTCCAGATTAAGCAAATTCAAATTTTTCAACTCCACTAATTCCTGGTTTTTCCGTTTGAAATTTACATTTAGCTCGTTGATTTCATTTTCAAGTTCAAGATAATTCCGCGCAAGTTTAAATTTCAAATTGTTTAACTCATTAATCTCTTCAAGAATTCTTTTACGGTCTAAGGAGATTTCCAAGGACTGTATTTCATTGATTTTCAACTCATATTCATTTACAAGCTTTTCCAACTCAATTTCCTGTTGTTTGATCTTCTCATACCGGCTCGCCTGTATGCTTGTGATCTTTTTGTTTATCTGAGAAATGATTTGGATGTCAGGCTCAATCTCGAAATTCTGTATTGTTGATTTCAATAAACTAGCGGGGTTTTCCAACATATTATCGCCTTTGTTACCGGTGATTTTAAGCACTCTTTCTGATGATCTATACTAGTTGGTCCTCTCTTTACTGACTTGATCGTTGGTAAATAAACTATAAACAAATATTTCAAATAGTAAACAAAAAATCAAAACAATACTATTATCTAGGGGTGGGGCGCGCATGATTTTCTGCACCCTGTGCATTTCTTCTGTATGAAAATTTTCAATATTTCATTAGCCAGCATCACGTCATAATAATACCATTCAAAGGATTTTACATTAAATAATAGCAGTAGAAACAAAATGAGTACAGAATCAAGCAGCAAGTCATTGCCTTTATGGGCTCTTTCGCCAAAGGAAGAAAAAGAGGCTTATTCCAACTGGAAAAAGAGTGCCTACAAACACTGTGATGAGGACGTCAAAAGTGAGTAAATATAATTTATTCAAAGACCCCTTTTTTGTTTTGAAATATTGTTTGTTGATTTACTAACCCTATATAGACTTTTCGCAGTGTGCTAAGACTGCAGGTGTGTCGGTGACATTCACTTGTCGCGACCTCCATAAGAAAATGTATTCTTGCATAGAAAGATACCAGACGTTTGAAAATCTAGACAAGGAGATCGACAAGGTTATCGAACAAAAAAAAACCCGTCTTCGTGAAGCCAAACAGAATCAACCAAAATAAAAGTTTGATTGTTAAACAAAACCTAATGTCTTTATAGTATCTTTGAAGCTCTTTGACAGTATATCTGATATTGTTTTCCCGAGGCCTTATCTGCATGTTCTTTTATGAATCACAACTTCCTCTACAAATCCCCTTTATGACTACAACACATCTTGTATATATACATATATTATATGTTTATGAATTGTTAGAACAAACTCACATCGCACATATTACAAGCCAGACCTCAATCGAATCAAAGCTAGTAAATTTCAGTCTTTAAATGCCTAAACTGTTGTATTATGACCACAAGTTGATTGCAATAAGGAGTACTATACTACTATAGCAGCTGCCTCTAATTTCCTAATCGGGATGCTCCAGATCAGCGGGCCAATGTAAAGTCCTCAACATTGCAGGAAGGCTTGTTCTCTTCACTTCCCCCTTTAAATACTTGTCCTTGTCTCACATTTTGCTTGTTTCTCTTGCTTCATTTGCTTGTTTTTTTTTCTTGTATAAATAGTAGGTCTTAGCGCCATTATCGAATACAACATAAAGCATTTCTCAGAATTGAGCAGTTCAGTAAACATGAGTTTCGATTCACGCTACATTTCAGATGCCATCTCAGACATCCTTTATCGACCATTTGAATTGCCTGTGGTGGCGGTTAGTAGTTCTACGTGGGCCTATCCATTTCTTGTATGCCATAATATTTGTATATTTTGTCCGCGTCTAATAGCCGCCTTTTAGCACGAATCAGTATTAACAATACAGGGTATCGTTTACTTTATGGGTCATCCAGAATTGTGGACTCCAGCGCTATCTATTGTAGTGCCGCAGGTTTTGATTACTTCGTGGGTATTCGTACTTGTCCATATATGGTTCTATCCGCCTCAAGCAATGGTTGCCTTGTTTTTCAATGGTCCCACTGGATTGATCACAGCTTGGATTGCAGTAATGCACCAATCAGGAATCATCTCCCGTCTTATCATCGAGAAAACAATTTTGCCTGGGCCTTTGAAAGCTATCTTTGACACCACACTCCGTCAGCAAGGCTCTGATGCCCTCATTGCCAAACTAACACTCAAGACCATGGAGGATAAACAGCTTATTCAAGAAAACTCCTTAAAACCCAGATCTCAGCTATGGCGAGAAAGTTTTTCCAAAATGTACAGTGAATGGCAGCAAGCATTAGCCAACCCTTACTATTGGCTTAAAATGCTTACCATCATTTTCTTTAATTTAGTGCCCTTCTTTGGGCCATACGTTCTTATTTTCTTGAGAAGTCCAGGGAAAGCCAGAAACTTACATTCAAGATATTACGCTATCAAAAAGATGGACAAGAATCAAGTGCATGTTTTTTTCAATGCGAACAGGGCATATTATACCAGGTATGTATTATAGCTTTCTTTACTATAGTTTCCTCGATATTAACGAACTGGTCATAGTTTTGGGCTTGTTGCTTTGAACTTAGAGCTTATTCCTGTGTTTGGCATGTTCTTCACCTTTACAAACATTGTCGCTGCTTCACTCTGGGCAGCTGACTTGGAGAAGGAAAGCGAAAAGAACCTCAACGCGAACAAAATGTAATTTAGCTACTTTTGGAATGAAACATATCTGCTTCTACACAGTACTCTAATACCGAACGTTATATTTGCTATGTTAACATATAAGCAGACTTAACTGCCTCTGTAGGTAGAATAGCCGTGATTCGACAATAGCAATGGAATATGGTAGTGATTATCTGGAGGATTGTCAACAACAAAATGGATGTCGACAAAAGGAAAAAAAGTTCTACTAAGAATTGCTGCACCCTGCTGCCCTCTTTTTGACAAAAAGTAATGCTTGGTATGTATTCTTATCTTGTAAACACCTGGCTTTAAGTCCTTCCATTCGTAGCTGGTGGTGTCAATACCTATTTCAGACAAACCCTCGTATTTCTTATTGATGGCCCATTTTGGTACTCTTCCGTCGGCATTTGTCTCTGCAATAGCAAACGGCAACAGTGAGTCAAGATCATCGGCTATTTCAGCAGCCTCTGCTTCATTTGTAAGGTAATCTGGGTTTCCATTGAGAAAGTATAAGGCACAAGTAACTTTGGCTGCTGGTTTGCCCGTGGCAGTATCAAGAATATGACAAGTGATAGGGGGCATAGCGAATATAAACGGTTTGAGCTATGATATGCTTGGTATGAATAATATGGAGAGAAAATGTTGAATATTGCACTTTATTCCTGACTTTATATACCGAAATCTTTATCGTTCAAAAGATAATCGGTTCTCCGACCATATCTTCTCATCTTGTCACATGCGGTGAAAAGTATCAATTTTTTTGAAAAATTTTGGCACTGTTGATGAGATCAGGTTTGATAGAATTATAGTGATTAGCAGCTAACTCTGCCAACATGACAAGCACAGTCAACAAAGATGAGTTGATGCGTTGGTTGGAAAGCAATCTGATCAGATTGCATCCTGCCGTGGAGGTACGAAAGTCCAAAAGCGGAGGTTTGGGAGTGTATGCTCTAGAAGACTTGGACCCTAATGATTTGTTATATATGGAGGACATTGACGTTGAGGAGAATCAGCCTGACAAAGATGAAAATGACAGCTCTAGCGAAATCAGCGTAGAGGAGCCTAGCCCAAGTATAATGCCATTGGCTCGTATACCCAAGTCCTCAATTTTTAGCGCAGAAAACTCTTTTTTATCCAACATCTTGTCAGAAAAGGCGATCGGAGGAGTGGAGGCTTTGATTCTTGCTTTCATATACGAAAGTGAGTTGAAGGAACAGTCACCATGGTTTGGATATTTTCAAAGTTTTGATTTCAACAGCCTTGATCTCCCACCTTCGTTGTGGCCAGTCAAGGAGAAGGCTTGGCTCAAAGGTTCCGAGGTTGAACTCTTGGATATTTTGAACAATGAAGAGGTATTTGCAGTCTTTAGTTTATGTTCAGATTTTGCCAAGAGCATGGAAGAGGAACTTGGATTACCTATTCCTCCAGTCTTGCAAAACGAGGGCCAGATTCAAACGTTTGCCAAGATTTCAATTCTTATATCTTCTAGGTGTTTTAATATTGACAGTTTTCATGAATTTGCTTTGGTTCCAGCAGCCGATTTGTTTAATCATTCAAGTAGTTCATGTACCTGTCATTTCGAATGTACTTTCGAAGTTTGCGAGATTTGCGGTCTGAGAGACTGTGAACATATACAGCAATACGGAGATTCAGACAGCGAGGATGAAAGCATTGCTGATGAAGATCTGCAAGACCTAGAAGAGCAGGAAGAGACAGAAGACCAAGATGAGGATCAAAATGGCGAATCGGAAAAAGACCAAGCATTAGAGGATATCATTGCTGAGTTGGATGGCCAGAAGACTTCTGATGAGGTAAGCGAGACGGAAAGCGATGGAGATGAAAGCGAAATTGAAGAGCAAAATGGAGATTTGGATTACTTGAAAGATCTCAAACATGAGGACGATGCTCCGATTTACTCAATAGAATGTTGCGACATTGTTCTTCACAAAAAAGTATCAAAGGGCGAAGAAATATTTTCCACGTACGGAGAGTTGAACAACCCTTTATTACTACTCAAGTACCAGTTTGTAGAGCTGGGAAATCCAATTGATTATGTTTCGTTGGCCAGCCAGATTATAAAGCAAAAAAAGCTTAATTTGTCCAAAATGGGAAGAAGGTTCAAATGGTGGCAGGAAATAGGTTACGAAGTCTTTAGACAGTATATGGCCCAAACTCAGGCTACAGAAGAAAATGAAGATGATGAGGATGAAGACGAAGATGATGAATCATGGTTAAGTAATCTCAAGGTGCTTTTCCCAGGTAATTTATCAAACTCTCTTATAGCCTTAGTTAAGCTTATGACCATTAAAGATTCTGAGTTTGATAGGCTCTTCCAGCCTGATCCAGCACCGACAAACAAAAGAAAAAAAGTAAATAAGAAAGCTCAGAAGCATGCTCAGCAGCAGCAACTTACAGACGAGGAGTTTCAAGAACAATACTATCAGAAAATCTTGAAGAACTTGAAGAATTTGATGATTTTAGATCAGCAATGTTACAAATTGCTTCAAAAGGTTTTGACAGAAAGATTTGCAAGCTTGAAACAGCAAGGAGCCATATTCAGTCACTTTGACAACAACATAGACAGCATGAAAAGGTTCGTTGAATTGAGTCTTGAAAAGGATAATCTTGAGACTTGTGAGCGAAGAAAGTTGCTCAGCGCCATTATAGCGGTAGGTGAAATTGATATTTTGACCTCCTGTTTAGATTTGGTTAAACTGCATTTATAGATATAACAATTTGCATATTCTAGATAAAAATATTATAGACAAGTTTTATTTGGTCACTGTGTTTGAAGAATCAGTGTTGTAGAAGTAATTATAAACATGAATTGGCTTAATATATCGTATTTTTAGACAGAGAAGTCACTCACCTTTGTTTTACAGTTTTGTAATGAACGTAGGGACTTTTGCGAGAATAATCTTTCAAATGACTTCTAAAGTAGAGTTCCTGTTTACTTAAGGTATATCGAGAATTGAAGTGAAAGACACTTGCAGTTTTAGTTATTGAAAATCTGAGTTGAAATTAAGTTATGGCAGCTATCGTTTCAAAAATCAATAAAACACTTCTTAGTAATATTGCTTGAATTTCTCTTCAATACTTACAAACGTTTCAGCCTTTCAATTAGGTACAGTTTCTTCAAATTTTGAAAAGTCGATGCATGTTGAAAACCTTGCATAAACGGAAACGAGCTGCATGATATTACCGTTGCCTTTAAATTTAAATTTTTCGGTTTTCTTGATGCGGTTTACGTAAAGTTCAAATATACTTCGGACATAAAGAACATCACAGCAGTGGCTAATTGCGCCAAAGTTCCCCAGAGTTATATTAATTCCCAAGCGCCCTGTAGTGTCCGAAGAGATTTACATCAGAGGTAATGGTGAGAGCAGTGAGGGGTCTGTTGATCAAATGGTATGATTTGGAAAACTTTATAGTTTCATGCCATTTACATACTAACCCCATCATAGCGATCCGTCAATCAAAGCTTTGATCGTAGATATAGATTCAAAGAGACATGATATCATCATCGAAGAGTTGAGCGACACCAATCTATTGGTTAGCTCCAGTAAAGTCCAGTTTATTAAGACCGAGTTGGACAGGATATTGGCGAAGAATGCGTATAGTGCATTGGACGAAGAGGAGAAAGAAAAAGAGAAAGAACATTGAGCTGATGGACAGTTTAATAAATAGTAAAATTCTAAATGTTTACAATGAGAAAGTTCCAAAAAAGTTGCTTTATCTATTATACATTGAATGTAGCATTGCATCTATATACACAATTACTTCTGTTTAACACTAGCAAAATAGTTTACGAGATCATAGAACAAAGAAGCATTAACCTTTGAATTTTTATGGTTGACCCAATTTTTCAAAGTCGTACTGTAGATATCGATCACCTTGTTATAGTTTTTAGCAGGATTGTACTGAATCAAGATTTTACTCAAGTAGAGCGACAATTGATTGTAAGCACCGCTTAAGGCAGGATTAGCAGCTTTAACCGATTTTTCATGAATAAATTGAATGTCCTGCAAAAGGGTTTCCTCACTCAAGTGGAAACTAGATTCGTTAACATGCTCGCCATCCATCAAAAACTCATCTTTCAAGACAACTTTTACCTTTGCAACCTTCTTCAATAACTTGTAGGCTTTTTCGCGAAGTGGAACATTGAGAGTTAGCTCCATTAAACTCAATAATGGTCTGATCAAAGACAAACTTAAATATTTCTGTTCGTTTAAAGAGCCCATTCCACTTTCGTTTCCTTTTGCACTGTTACTCTTGTCTAATACCTTATCCACGTAAATCTCCAATAAATCCAAAATGCGTGTTTTGAAAAACTTCATATTTTCTTGTGCTTCAATCTTCTCTTCTTTTCTTTTGTTGCCAGTTTTAACATTTTGTAAAGCATTTTGACGTTGTTTGAAAATCATCGACAATTGGCTGTCAATAGCCATCATCTGTTCATCATCCATACTTTCCTCATCAGAATCCAGATCATTGTCTTGTTCTTCTCCACTATTAGTTGAACTGTCACTATCGCTGTCAGATGATGAACTGTCATCGTCACTAATTTCATTCCCTTTCTTCACGCTCTCCTTGAGTGCATTGACATCATCTTCAGGAATCTGCAAAGCTTTAGCGAGTTCCAGAGTAGTCTTCTTATCCAATTTATCTAAGAAATCCTTGGCATCAGCATCTGGTTCATCATCATCATCAATCTCGCTTTCCTCTTCCTCTTCAACATCCATTTCATCCTCTTCTTCTTCTTCTTCTTCTTCCTCATCATTATTTGCTTCTCCAGCTCCATCTTCGTTAGTTTCATCACCTACGTCAAATAAACTTTTTTGGCCTTCGACATTCTCCTTAACAAGCAAAATATCATACAAATTCTGCAAATTTTTGTATTGCAAATCTGAAACGAATGTTTCCCATACAATCAAGGACAACTTTTTAGATAACGCGCTTTTCTGATGTATGAATCCTAACACTATCTCCAATAAAATGTCAATAGATCTGAAATCAGCAGCATCTTCATCAGACGTGGACGCGTTAGTGAATTTTCTGCTATCAGAATCAGAGTCTTCAAAACCATTATCGCTTTGGTGAGCATCCTTTTCATCATCAGAAGATAAATCGGCTTCTCCAGTTCCATTGTCATCATTTATTTCTTGATTCAAATGGAATTTCTTGTACGCTGCATTGACTTCGTCTAGAATGGAAATAGAATCTTGTAACGACTCGGCGTCTGAAAAGAACTGTAACAAAATAATAGAGTAAATGAGCTCAAATGATGAAAGCTTTTTTATGAGGGTCTGAGTTTTCGAATTTTGAGCACTAAAGTTTGTTTGAATTAACTGTGATTTTTTCATGATAATTTTGGTCAAAACTTTAAAATTTTTTACCTTAAGTTTATTTAAATCGTCATCAAGGCTGACCGCTGAAACATATTTTTTCTTATGTGACTTCAACTTGTTCTGTTCATCTTCCATACTGAATGCTTGTTTGAGTGCAATGTATAACCAAGAATTGTTATCAACTCTTTTAAAACTCAAAATATCAAGCAACAATGTGCTAAGTTTAGTAGAGATCATTTTCGATACAGCAGCACTAACAGTCTCATTTTTGGTGTCATTTATCATTTTGAAATAACCAAGAGTCACAAACTTTTTAATGATCTCATCAATCCATTCATTATTGATTTCTTTGCCAACAATCTTTTCTTTGTTGTCGACAAAATTATTCTGCAAGGTATTCAATCTGACACGGTAATATTTCAACAATACAGACAATTGGTTTACAGCCCACTTCTGTTTCTTCTCAATCAATTTGTCTTGAAAAAAAGTCTTATTCAAACTTCCATCATCGTTTTGATCTTCCTCATCATCGTCTTCGTTCTTTTTGCTTTCCTTTAGCTGCTTTTCCTCAATATGATTGACATAGTTGAGTGGATTTTCCAAAACTTCTAAAAACGAGCTTGCGAGGTTACTCAATTGTTCAAAATCTCCAAACGTTGCCACGTTGTTGATCAAACTGTCAACTGTTTTGGTTCCAGTTATAATATCAAAGTTCAAGTTACTGAAAGGGGAGAATGAAAAATTGCGAAGCAATTCAATGGAAACTTTAGCATTTGATGGGTTTGAGGCAACACTTTTGCCAATAAACCCATTAAGAATTTCTTTCTTAACCAATCCATTCAACAATCTTGAGCTTTGCCCGCTTTGATTGATCATGGTACGCAAGAAATTTTCTGTGAAAATTGAATCTAATAAAGGAATTGCTTGGTCATTTACAGTTGCAAGCCGCGCTATCTGACTTACAAACAATTGAAAAACCTTGAAACCCCAATATTTTCTCTCTGGAGAAGCCTTCATAGAAAACAATGAGTCATCTACAACAACTTTCCAAAACTCATTGACCTTGATAAGGTCTGCACTGCAGTCTGTAGCATATTGGGCAGTGATTTTCTGTTTCTTGGAATGTTTGGAAGATTTGGACAGGCTTTTTCTTTTCTTACTGCCTTCTGTTTCGGGGGTCTCGATGGTTTCGTTTTCTAGGTTAACAGTTATAATGGTTTGGATTATCAAGTTCCATACGTAATGTAGATTAGGAGACCAACTTCCTTTCTTTTTTGTATCTTTATTCAGTTGTGCTTTGCCATTCTCCTGGGTGTTTTCGTTTTCTGAGGAGTTTGAGGCATCAACGTTTTTCAATGTCTTAGCAAGAATATGCAAATTTGACTTTACCAATGGATTGTTTTCCTTCCAGCCATTGGAGAATTGCAATTGTTTAAGTACTACAGATTTATTTTGTAATATTAGAAGCAAGTATATAGACAAGCCTTCAGTGGATAAAGTGAGTTGTTTATCATTGATCTCGGTAAGAAGAGTTGTAAGCTGGTGATCACTGAGTTTCCTGTGGCTCGAAACTTTGACAAGAAATTCATACAATGTGTAAAAACAGGACTCTCTGATCCATGACTTCAGTAACGATAAATCCAAGAGTTGAGAAGTGAACTCGGCAAAACTCTCGTCAAACAGTTCCTTGTCACTTTCAATTATAATGTTAGAGTTGGCAACCGCCTTGAGGCCAAAAAGACGACCAAACAAATATGCTCTTTCGTCCTTACCTTTTTTGGTAGAGCGCGCGGCTTTCGACTGTTCGTCAAGAACATTCAAAAAAATGCTGGTATTGATCTTTCCATCCTTAAATCTAATGTTGAGGATCTCGGAAAGTGCGGTGGAAAACCCGATACGTGCAGCGGCTCTCAGAGAAGAAAGACCTTTGATCAATCTGTTGAAACTGTAATCCCATTCTTTATCATCGTCAGCAGCTTGCAATTCTTTGATCAAATTGATAGCAGCTTGGATTCTCTCATCTTCAATCTCACTAGAGAGTAAATAATAATGATCTCTTGACACCCCGCTTGCGCTAACCATGATCCGTATTGATTTTAACCAGTATTACTTGAACTTGATTACCTTATAATAACATTACTATGACCGTAGTAGTAAACATGGCCAATAAATTTTTTTTTCGCGATGAGGTTTACCCGGCGCGAAGAGCATCAATGAAACTTCATTTACTACTACAACTATTTATAACGGTATAATTGTCTATTATATAGTTTTCAAAATTAGATCTATCAGTATTTTTTGGTCGCCTATAATGCTTGTTTATTCAAGGATTGACTGAGCTCATCCATGTCTTCTCCAATAGACTCAATGTCGGAAATATCCTGGATCATGCCGACGTCGAGACTATCGGTATCGTTATGGGTAACATTGTCAGCAGCGTAGCCAAAGAACTTCGCAGATGTGTCGCTGAGGTAGTTGATGAGAATGTCTGTTTCCATCAAATCGTTGAGCTGTTCTTTGTTTGGTTCTGAATCTCGGGAGATTCTCTCCACGGTTTTGTTGTAGAACAACTCGTAGTTTTGGATCAACAATTCCTTGATACCATCAAGAAGATAACTGACGACCAAAGTGTCGTCCATGTATAACACTAGGAGGCCCTTTAAGCCCTCTAGTTCTGCGTAGATTGTATTTTTGAAGATTGTCATTGTCTCAGCTATACTTTGATCCGCTGGCTTATTAATTAGAGGAGTAGTGATTTCAAGCACAATTGTCTCTATGAAACTATGCACAATGTTTCTCAATTCTAATTGTAATTCCATCTTTGCATCGTACATGTTTGTAACAATCTTTGGCACAGAATCCTTGGCAATCTCTATCAAGCCACCTTTAGCGTCGGACCATACAGTTCCAGTTCTAAACTTGTTGAACAACTCTTTCATGCCGCTAAAATCGAAATCCACATCGTTGTAACTAGTGAAATCAATATCAAAATTCTCAACATTTTTTTTCAAAATGAGCAAATTCTTCATAAGAAAGAGTTTTGAATCCTTGGGTCCGCTATATTTCAAAGAAAAGTCAAATGCCTTTTTCAATGATGCAATACATAAATGAATAATGTTATGTGCCAAATCGTCAAAAATGGCAGAATTAACAAGCTGATGGATTTGAGACAACAACGTGATGGACGTTTTAAGAGTTGGGTACCAACCTTTATAATATTCATCATTATTAAAGTCTAATTCGCCATTGAGATTTAATACTTCGGCTTGAGTGTCGCTCTTTTTGTTAGACAATGGTAGATCGTCCAATTTGGGTCTGTATTTGATAATGTTCTCATCAATGAATATTTGCACTTTGAAAACCAACCGGCTCTGGATGTCGGTGAGTATAGGATTAAATAACCGAGCAAAGTTTATATGGAACTTGGAAAAATCCTGGTTTCGATCCATGAAATCCTCGTCAATATCCTCATCGTATCCATCATCATAATACTTCTGAAGCAAAGTAATCAAATGACACAAGATTTTGATTTCTTGTTCTTTCAATATTTTATTTCTCAAAATATCATACAACGTATCTAAAATTGAGGACTCAATCCATTGGAAAAACTCGTTCGATGCAAACTGCAAAAAGTCAAAAAAATTGAATTCTGGATCATGCAAGTATTCATCATTAGCATCATCATAAAAATCATTTGATTGTTTGTCGGAACTTGATAAATTCCTACTATTCAAAGTATCATCGAAATTTAAGCTCTGGTCTGTTATGGATTTATAAACGTCTTTTGTTTCCCCACTCTGTTGGTGAAATTTTGAAAGCCGAAACTCGTTGAAAAACTTGTAAAAAAGCTCATACTCATTATTGATTAAATTGATATAGAAACTCAAATTGTCTTGGAAAAATTGAATAAGAGATTTATTTAGTACCACATTGGCATTAAAATTAGCTTTGAGAGTTTGATTTAAGAGCTTCGATCTGATGCTGAAGTATGTTCCAAACACATCGCTCAACAATCCTTCGTATTCGCCATTGTAGAGATCTTGCTTTTCATAAAGAATAAGCATGAATCTGTTGATCTCTTCAGAAGTCATTTCAAACTTAGTGTATAACAAAGCATTTGCAGTAATTGATGAAGGATCATTCAAATTATTAAGTTGATTAGTTATGGTATTATAAGTGTTATTAAGCGAGTTGTTGATGTAATTTTTGATAAGAGTCAAAGCCTTAGTTAGAGATGCTTTGAGCAATGCACTGTAAGATTCTGCATCTTTGAAGTCTGAATTCTCATTGATAAACTTCAAACTTCTGTCCAACTTTTGTAAAATGTGCAAGAATTTAGAAGACTTAATAACTCTGTTTAGACCTGGTTTATTCAAGAAGGCATTGATCTCATTCAAGTTTTCAAAATGAGACAAGCTTTCGGACAACTGTTTGTGGAAATCCATCAACTCATCATGTTCACTAATAAGTTGATTTGATTGATCTTGAAATATTCTTGTGTCGTTCGTTATGGTTTGATATTTTGAATTCAAGCTATTGATAGAACCTAGCAAGTTGTCAATCTTTTCAATGATTAGCTCGTTTTGAGAATGTTTGAGAAGCATATCATTTTGAAAGTTTAGATATTTTGCATTTCTTTTATTGAACAATGCATTTTCAGCATCATCCAGTATCAACACATTGTATTCAAATGACTGCTGATACCGATCCCATAAGCTATCGGATTCATGCTTACTTAAGGGGTAGTTATTGTGACTGATATTGAAATTTTTATTGAGTGTCTGGGGGGCTTTGCCGTGTGCAGCTATAACATCTTGTGCCTCATTGTGATATAAGCCTAAAAGATTATGAATGGAATGCGCTTTTTTCCCTTGAAGCTGACTGGCACTGTCAGAAACATTATCACCAAGATCAACATGGCTTGGAACTTCAGGAACTTTAAAAGCAATTGCCTGAACAATGGACCTGCTTCGTCTTCTTCGAGCCTGGTCAATATGGGAACTGCTCATTTTGATTCGTGAAATACCAAAAGTATTGGATACGGGCGATGGGAAGAAGGATCCGCAGGGACTCCAGGATGGCTAACACTAATAAAGCGCGGATGAGAGATATTCCAAGGTCCAGTTCCCCAAGCGGCAACGGTACTGGTGAGCTGTTTGGTACACACTGTTGGTGAAAATGTATCAAATTTACCCAGCAAAGTCTCTGGTAACTACTGTTCAAGTCATGTGCTATATTGGTATAACTGGGACTGTCAAGACTTGTCAAAGTTGAATGTTGGATTAAAGGAAGCTTAACCCCTTTAAAATCGGGAAAGGTTTTCAGATAGTTAGTGCCGTCAACGTTTGGGATTCAACTAATACCAAGCATTTTGACCCAAAACATGTGTTCCGTAGCCCATGGACTATAAAGACCAAGTGAAAAGCTGTCAAAAATCAATTTAATTTTTGCAATTCCTTGTTTCTCTTATCTTTGACTTTATCAACAACTCCGACATACATTTACATTTGCTCAACTGCAACAACAATCCAGATTGAAAAAGCATTCAAATACTATAATATAAAATGGCTTTTGCTTCTAAGAAATCAGCATGTGTTTCCTACACTCAATTTGACGAGAAGGCAGAATACAACCGTCGTCGCCAACGTAAAAACTCTATCGCCAGTGCAAATTCAAACTACGAATTCAGTCTTTCAAGATCATCGAGCACTGCTTCACAAGCGTCTGTGAGATTTGTTACTCCTTCAAAGTACTAGCTGCTGCTTGATTAAGCAAATAACACGTAATTGATGTTACTACATGCTGGCATGGTAGTACGCCAAAAAGTTCACTTCTTTATTCTTAAATTTTTGTTTCAGTTCTTTTCTGTCTTGCTATATAAAACTATCTATTTTCACTTGTTTGTTACTGTTTGCTGGGTTTTTCTCAACTTGTTTTTTTGAAATTTTGTTGCATTAGTTATTTGCTTTATACTATATTTTATATCACGAATTTTGTTACATTGCAAATGTTTTTTGTTGAACTATTACCGCTAAAGAGCAGCTTTAGGCTTTTGCCCTCTGTTACTTTTTTGATACATCGCTATAGATCTATATACACTTTCACAAATTATCATAATCAACCGCCATTACAAGCATTTGTAGAGTGGAATACTGTTATGTCTATCCATTTTCCACGTCGTCTTTAAGGTACCATGCACCAGTTACATGCAGTATCCTGCAATCTCATGTCGCCCAGCAACCCACAGGCGTGTCAACATGAAGAGGAAGCCTTTTAAACTTGTCTTGGTATCTGCCGAGCATTTCCTTTCTTGTATACACAAGGCAAATTAAAGACTGTTCTATATAAGGCACAATAGAAACAGGGGTATGATACTCTGTGACAAATGCTTGCACGCTTTTTGTTCTGATTACAAGGTTTTAAGAACCAATTTATGTAGAACGAAGGGATTAACATTGTAGAACTCTATAAAGTAAAGATGTATATATAATGCAGACCATTTTTTTACTCTTTGTTTGGACAATGAGAGGTAAAATATTAGATGATCATAAACATGGGGTTGGAAGAAATTGTTGAAGTATAACCAAAAATTAAGATATTCTGTACCATTAAGAAGAAGCAATTTTTTTGTCAGAACCGAGTGTAACTCTTGGATGTAATTTTTTTTAGTTTGAGCCAATATACAAGAAACCAGCAAGTATATTGATGGGATAAATTAATTGAACTTATTGGAGAGCAACGGAAGCAAAGGTCTCCTCGTCAACAACGATAGTATTGGCAAACACCGCCTCAGAATGGCCAAAGGTAATGTAGGCATGGTTGTTGTTGCCATCAAAGTTGTTTAAGATGACACCTGGAACTGAACCAAACTGTTCATGGATGAGAATGAAGTCAGTCATGATGTTTCTAAGAATTTTCTTTTGGTCGTCAGAAAACTTTTTCAAGCCACTTTTGGAGAATGCATATCTGAGGTGCAAATCGCCGAATTGAATGAAAACAACATTATTTGCCAACTTTTTGTTAGCAGCAGCAGCCAATTGATTGCCCAAAATGGCACCCAATGGGAGAGGTTCTTTAACAACCAAGACTTGTTCGGTGGAAGTGAGATTGATAGTGGTCTTTTTACCCTCCAATTCAACAACATGACCAGTATTGTTGGAATAATCAATGTAATGGCCAAACGAAGAGATATCTGGGGTGACAGAGGTGTTCACATACAGAGCAGTGACATTGACTCCGTAACTGAAATATGGAATGATGGTGTAATTGTCTGGATTCTGGAAGTTTTGGTATTCAGTGTTTTTCTCAAAAATAAATAAATCCGAGGCAAGATTTTCATTGGAAGTGTTCTTGAGGACAATATGTTGGCTTCCGTAACTATCATACGACACACTGAAAACTTGCAAACCTTCAACAGTTTCGTGCCAGGAATAACCGTCTGCTGCAATAACTGCAGTAGCTAAAGAGATGATGGAAAATAAAAGGTTGAAAAGCATTTTTAAGTCTTAGTTCTCGTTATATAATTCAATTGAACAATTTGTAGTACTTATAAAATAGCATAAATATAAAATAACTACAAGAATCGTTTGGAAACTCAAATAATGAAAATAGCAAACGGCAATTCTTTTATAGTTCTACATCACAGGCATACCAAATTAAAAAATAAAGTGTCAAGAAAAGTAGGTACCATTTATTGTCGAATACAGCGATTGATCATGCAGACTAACGGTTGTTGCCTCGCTGAAATCAAAACGGAAAGGAATGTTATAAATTTAGAATGATTAACCTCATTGAATACAATGTATGGGAACTGGAACCTGTAACGGATCGGAGGCCCAAAGGTTTTGCTGTGGCGATTTATTGACTGCGCGACGGGTCGTCACCTACGCGTATTTGACGACGGCGCGAATTGACTATTCTTTGTTTAGGGTTAGGTGTTTGTTTGGTCGTATTGTTCTATCGCGTGGGAGGTATTGTATAAATGTTGAGATACGCGATCCAAATATATATGTACAATATACAGTTATTGGGACCCTGGTCTTGACTTTCAGGTACATGTCTACTCAACCATTTTCAACTGCTTATGGTCCCTTTTGGAAACTTGTTTTGTATATCTGTAGCTATCTATACATATAGTTACTAGATCAACTTCTAGATTGAAATTAGTAGAGCAACGGCACTCCATGAATTATTGCTCACACTGGCTTTTTGTTAAAGGCATATGAAATTGCATTGGCAACTACTCCATCTAGACAATCAAAGTGAGCGTTGGTTGGTCCGTCACACAGCCCGTTGTTTGCTAGGATGTTTGAAACAACAGCTCACTTATGAAAAGTGCTAAGACATAAAGCTGCAGTAGGCCTATTATGTACTGGAAACGCCATTATATTATCAGCAAACAACTTCACACAATTAATGAAAACAGGAGGAACACATTCACCAAGTTTTGCGACTTACTAATACAGTAGTTTTAGGTTATCGGCTATTGCAACCATGTAGAGTAAAAAAGGGCAAAAACATTGTGTCTTTTTATAGTAAGAGCTCTTATCCGCTTACAAAAATTGAAATGAAAAGCACCTATGCATGGTTTCTCCCATAGAAAACAGTCTTTTTACCTCTATGATTTTATTTTACTTACTTCAAGTAAGCAAAGTTGGTCTTTTGAACATTTTATAGCGTTTTAAGCAGATTTATTATGTGATTGGGATGACGACATTGGCAGTAAATAACAATAAATAGTAGTAAATGTTTAGTACACTTTGAATATATCATGTTCGACAAGTTGTTAATCATTATAAATTATTTCTTGTTTTATTCTATAAATTGTTATCCCTGTCAAAGAGTTTTTCAGCAAAAAGAAAAAAATTGAAGATTTTGATTCAAATCAAAATTTAAAACTTCGATATATCTTTACATGTATAAAAGTTATTTTCAAGTATGTGATGTTTTTGACATTTCAGCTTTATTTGAAAAATAACATGTTTGTTCAGGCCAAGAAAAGTCAATTTGATATATTTTGAAAATGAATAAATACACTTTAATTTTCAGTCATAAAGTCATAACAGTTTTTTGTGAAAAGTGCCTGTATAAATCATCTGTTTTACATCAACGATATTTGGAAACCACTACAGATCTTCATAATCCAGCGAGTTATGGTACATGTTTCAATTTTTCAAACTACCTGTAAAGATATTAATTCTCCAACATTTAGATTTAGATTGATACTACACTCAGCTTGTTTGTTCTCCCCATAACATATATATGAATTATCGAAAAATCATTTTAAAATACTACCATAAAACTATTTACTGTCACTTACCATCTATTAAACAATAGCTTGTATAGTGTACAATACAGCAGTGAATATAATGTATATACATACTACAGACCCGAATCCTCCGGGTAGTTTCCAGATATAGTTGCAATGTCAGTTTTAACTGAAATTGGTAAAGAAAATTATGACTCGGGTAATGTAACCCGCATTTTGCAAGGTTATTCGCTTGCTTTGCTGCATGATGGCGCAGACCAACGTTTCCCTCCGCATTTGCATGCAGTATGATGTTTTCCCCTGCGCAAGCGTACACTCAAAGATGAAGCACGTGAGGAATTTACGTCATTTTGGGAAGTTCCGAGAGGGGCAGCGATTATTTGCTGGGGTTTTGAAGCAGGGTTATGTAACCTTTCCTTGCCTGCTTCTGCTTTTACTTGCCGTGCAGGAGATGCATCCAGTACAATAAAAGTCTGTACTGGCACAAAGTCTATAAAGACTTTTGATTGCTATTCCACTTTGCCAGCATTTTTCATCCATAAATACCCCTAGATCTCCCTTCTTACCTTTTACTTTCTGTGCATCTCTTTCTTCCTAATAAAAACATTGTATCTTTGATTATACAACTCAACCTGCTTTCGGTACAAAAGAAACAGTGATAACATTCTCGCGAATACCAATCGTTAAGCCTTTGTCAAACCTTTTTTAAACAAAAATGCAATTCAAGAACGTCGCTTTTGCCCTCACCACTTTGGTTGGTGTCTCTATGGCTGCTGGAAATTCTTCTGGTGGTGCTGCCGGTGGAAACTCTAGTTCTGGTGGCTCTGGTGGTTCCTCTTCTGGTGCTGCCGTTAACGGCAAGGGTATTTTTGTCGCTGCTGCCGCTGCTGGTGTTGGTGCTGTTGCTTTGTTGATCTAAGGAGTTTAGATTCAATATCAATGCTTCTTGTCAAAACTAGTGCTTTGTCACTGTTATTGTCACCATACCAAATGTTACAATTAGCCCTTTGTTTTTCTTTTACACATAGAGATTTGTCTTTTTTTTTAATTAATATTATTATTCCGTTTATCAACAATAATATAGTAATGCTAGTAATTGTACAAGTTGCGAAGCATTACTTTCTTTTATAACTTTCCTTAATACTATACTATTTATCTGTCTTTATTTTTTTTAGACTTGATGATATATTTATTGTAGTTTGTAAAATGGTAAAATGATGTTGCCTGTCACTTGAATGTTAGCATCTGCAATACCATGCAAGTATCATGCCGCTGACGCTTAACACCACCGGGTAATGCAGTACCAGGGCATCTAGTATGTTATGAAAGAGAGAGAAAAAGCAGTTTAATATTGGAAAAGGCATCTCTGTAAGGAAATAGATGTTTATTTCTCCATTTAAATCTGTAATTATTGGTGATGCCATCAAGACAAAGGCACAATTATCACAGATCCAGTGGGCGGTCGAGGAGAACGAGTTCTGACGCGGTGATTGCGGCGAATCATAAGCTTCGTTCTAGGAGTCAGAGTATTTCGTATAAGGAGCCAGAGGAAAATGAAGATGGAGATTTTGTAGACACGGCAAGTGGTGATGACAAGGAAAATGAATATGGAAAGAGCACACAGGAGGGGGTTTCTAGTAATACTGACGAGGATGTGCCGTTGGCGAAACGGGTGAAGCTCCGGCTTCCAAAACGGCGTCTTGTCCAGAAGGATGAGGATGAGGATGAGGACGCGTATGTAGAGATGAATGATGACGACGAGGAGGATGAGATTATTCAGCCGCGGACGCGGACGCGGCCTACACGGCTTGCCGCGAAAGAGGATGATGAGTATATAGCGTCGGAAGACAATGAAGAAGGCAGTTTGTCGGCGGAGTATTCGGACGGGTCCGATTATGAGAGGCTCAGACGACAAGATGAGGACCGGAGCTTTGTGGTGAGTGACGAGGAGGGGAGCCGTAGCAAGCGGCGTAAGCGGCGGGCCGGACGCGGCAACCAGAGAAGTAGTAGCAGTAGAAGACGAAGAAGAGGCAGATTGGCCCTCGCCAGTAGACATGTGAGTGATAGCGATGAATCGTACAAGGAGGACGGCGACGCGGACGAGTTGGATGACCGAAACTCATTGCAGGAGGAGTTGGAGGATTTGAAGACGACGCCCGAGGCGTCGCCGCCGAGAAAGAATCTCCGAGAGCGGAAGAAGAACATCAATTATCAAATTCCGCCTCCGTTGCCCGACAACATGACTTTTGACGAGGCCGTTGTGCCAACGGGCACGGAGTACAAGGCGGCGGCGGTGCGCAAGATACCGAAATTGACCGGTGGTTTCAACAAAGGGTTGTTTCCAGTGGCGGGCCCTTTTGGCGGAAATGATATCATTCCGATATTGGGCACGAATCTTATACGTGATGGGGGAGTGTTGAACGGGCCGCCGGGGGCGGCGGCGGCGGGAAGCGGAGTTACTGTCAATGATTCGTCGTCCTCGGATGACGATTTTGTGACGAGGCCGTATGACGTTGTTTCTGGAACCACGGCGGCAGCGTCGGTATCGAAAAAAATTGGCAAGAAGAAGAAAAATGCAATGGCAGATAGCGATCCGTTAGGGATCGATACCAATATTGATTTCCGAGCAGTGGGTGGCTTGGACAATTACATTGATCAGCTAAAGGAAATGGTGGCATTACCATTGCTTTATCCAGAGGTGTATGCCAAGTTTGGAATTACCCCTCCGCGCGGCGTGTTGTTCCACGGCCCTCCAGGAACCGGTAAAACGTTGATGGCGCGTGCGTTAGCATCAAGTTGTTCATCCAAAGAACGACAGATTACGTTTTTTATGCGTAAAGGAGCCGACTGTTTGTCAAAGTGGGTCGGCGAGGCCGAGAGACAACTCCGATTGTTGTTTGAAGAAGCCAAGAATAAACAACCGTCGATTATTTTCTTTGATGAGATTGACGGATTGGCGCCCGTGCGGTCATCAAAACAAGAACAAATCCATTCTTCCATAGTGTCTACATTGTTAGCATTAATGGATGGCATGGACAATAGAGGCCAAGTTATTGTGATTGGGGCAACTAACCGACCAGATGCAATTGATCCTGCTCTTCGAAGACCCGGCCGGTTTGATCGAGAGTTTTATTTTGCTTTGCCTGACATGGCAGCGCGTAAAACCATTTTAAACATTCATACAAGCAAATGGCAGCCAAAGCCTACCCCACGGCTTATTGACACATTGGCTAGTTTGACTAAAGGGTACGGCGGTTCGGATATTCGAGCTTTATGTACCGAGGCCGCATTGAATAGCATCAAGAGACGTTATCCGCAAATCTACGATTCCGATCGAAAGCTAGTTATCAATCCTGACGATATCAAAGTGAGTGAAAACGATTTCATGAATGCATTGGATAAAATTGTTCCATCTAGTGCCAGATCCACTAGCTCTCCATCCAGCCCAATCCCTGATCATTTACGTCCATTATTAGACCAAAATTATTTCAAAATTGTTAAGAAAGTTGATCAGTTGGTTTCCAGAGTAAAAGGTAAAGCCACAGGCACAAGTGCGGTTATGGATTCCGACTCGGAATCTGACGACCAACCGTCCTTTGAAGCCGTGTTTGGAATGTCTAAACATCAACTTTTGAACAAATTCAATCGCACTAGGGTGTTTCAACCCAGATTGTTGGTCTCTGGAAGACCGGGAATGGGCCATAAATATTTAGGGGCCGCTGTGCTTAACCACTTGGAAGGTTTTCAAGTGCAATCTTTGGATATCGGTACTCTTTTTGCAGAGTCTGGGCGTACTGCTGAGGCAACTATCATACAGTTATTTTTAGAAGCTCGTAAAAACCAACCATCCATTTTATTTATTCCTACTCTTGAAATTTGGTTGCGCTCTGTTCCTGAAAGTGCAAAGGCTACTTTAGAAGGACTATTGCGTACATTAAATTCGTCTGAGCAAGTGTTGTTGCTTGGATTATGTGAAATTGATGATGAAAATCAAACATCAGACGACATAACCTTTTTAAAATACGAATTGAACAGGTTTTTTGGCGTGGGAAGTCTAAACAATTGCACAATTGAATTGCCTGATAGCAAACAAAGAGAAGAATTCTTCAACTTTTTATGGGTCTTCTTACAAACAAAACCTATTTTTCAACAACTTAATATCGATGATCCAAAATACAAAAAGTTTCAGGAAATCAAACATTGGAAAAAAATGGTCAAGTTGCCCGTTATGGAAACTAATGAAAATAGCATCAATGAAACTGAAAAACTGGCCAATGCTGAGTTGCAACATCGTCGCAAACTTAAACAGCAGAAACAACAATATAAAACAGACGTAAGACTCAAAAATTTGATTAAAATTAAACTTTCAACCATTATGGAAATTTTTAAAACAAGATATAAACGGTTTAAAAAACCAATTATTCCATTGCAACAGCTCGCTCATTTGTTCGAACCTTCACTTTACAACCCTGAAGAACCGCCTCAATACATTAAAGATGGCGATATGATTCTCGACACTTTCACAGGAAAACGTTTCTTCAACATGGAACTCGATACCATCGAAGAACGCTTGTGGAACGGATTTTACTCTGAACCTAAACAATTCTTGAAAGATGTAGAATTGATTTATTTGGATGCCAAGACTTCTGATGACAGAGAACGTTCTCTCAAGGCTAGCGAGTTGTTTGTAAACGCCCAAGTCAGCATTGAGGAGCTTTTCTTACCTGATTTACTAGAACAATGTAAAAACTTGCGGAAGCGTGAGATTGAGAAACAAAAGGAATACGAAGCGAAAGTTCAAGAAATTGAAAACAAAATGAAGGAAAATACAGTAAGTACTTCCATTGATGGTATTGAAGCTTCAAATCAAACTACGTCTGTCGAAAATTCTATTCCTGCCAATGCTGAACAGCCTGAAACAAGCAGCTTAATTACAAAGACCAGTAATGAAAATAAACTAGTTGAAAATACTAACCATATGGAATCATCTTTTCTGCCTGATGAAGATATCAAAAAAGACAGTCCTTTGTTTGATATGGATTCGCCAAAGTCTAATGAGAATAAGAATGGACAAGCAGATTTGAAGGAGAATGACAAAAAGACTGATGAAGCAGAAAAACAAGATGAAAAGACCACTACTCAAGAACCTGAAAAAACTTTTACCAAGGAAGAGCTTGCGGATTACGAATGTTATCTCGAAGAACTTAAGCGCAACAAAACTCGTGAACTTGAGTTGGATCAAGAATACTTGGAAAAAGTGAAGGACTATTTGATCAGTCAGTCTAAAGGCTTTACAATTGAAAACTTGGAGTTGGTGAACTCGTTGATCAGTGAAGTGATCTGGCAAAACAAAAACGAATGGAACCGAAACAAGGTTTTGAAGAGTATCGAGAAACAGTTGAATAAAGCGTTTAAGATTATTTCTCGTCAAAAACAATAAGGCCGAAAAAAAGCCTTTTTTTTGGTCAGCTGCTGCTGGCTTGTCCAGCAGTAGTGGTACAGAACTATTACTTTGAGAAAATTAGAGTGTTCAAAGCAGGCGTTTAGATGGAATACATTAGCATGAAATAATGAAATAGGACGTAAGGCTGAGAAAATGCGCAATCAACAATATGTTGTTCAATTAATACAATACATTCAGCAGTAGCATTCCACATCCTTTTGATATATTTTTATATGTACACTACAATTACAGATTTGGTTAATATCATGTAAGTTGTTGTTTCTTATTCTTGTTCAAAACTAAAGTAGTGATGTAGTATTATATCAAGATCTTCAAGTAATGCAAAAAGCAACTTTTCGCGGTCAGAAAAATTCTGCTTCTAGAGCTCAAGATTGTAACTATGCACAGAGAACATCCTGACAGTAAAAAGTGTCGTCCAAGTCACAATAATACAACGTTTTGTATGTTATGTTGACAATATTACTCGTATGTATCATTCCAGGCTTTCACCTTGGTGAAAAAACATCTTTTTTTTTGCATCTTCTTTACAGAATACTAGATAACAGCTTAGAATAACGCCTAGCTGTGAAACATCAATTGATATACCAATGAAACAATAAACTACATAGAATGGTTTGTTCCAAGTATGACCATCTCCACATTTTCAGGAAGGGATTTTCGGTTTATGCACTTAAAATCAACACTGTACTCCGATGGCCTGACCAACCAATACGGCCTAAATAGGCAGAGTGGTTCCTAAAAGAGTAAAGAGTCTCAACCTATTTTACTGGCTGAGCAATCAAATAGACAGGGACAATTCAATTGCCAGGATGCCGTGTTATGTGGGCAAGGCACAGCATCCGTGCTTTTTCCAGGATAGTATACTGATTTACGTTTCTGGAGTCCCAAAGCAACATAAAGGCAATGCCAGAGGTGATCTGGAAACTTTACAATTGAATGCGAGGGGCAGTGGTTTCACCTGTATAATACTGTATATAAGATGCCAACTCCTTAGTTTTTTTTTCTTCGTAGCATGTGTATAGTGGTTCTACTCGAATAGTGGTACTAGCTATCTATACTAAGATAATTAGAAACATGTCATCTGTTTTAAGAACTGCGTTGGTTACGGGGGCAGCCCGAGGGATTGGAAGAAGCATTGCTTTACAATTAGCAAAGGATGGTTATCAGGTTGCAATTTCAGA
This sequence comes from Saccharomycopsis malanga, assembly GCA_004014935.1. Lineage (NCBI taxonomy): Eukaryota > Fungi > Ascomycota > Saccharomycetes > Ascoideales > Saccharomycopsidaceae > Saccharomycopsis > Saccharomycopsis malanga. The sequence goes on from CP025321.1 coordinate 3,028,026, forward strand.
CTTGCCAAAACAAGAGACTCTGGCCTTAAAGGTTGTTGAGGAGATAAACAAGTTGGGTAGAAAATCGGTATTTGTCCCTGCTGATTCCTCTGTTAGAGATGAAATATTCAACGCCGTAGAGGTAGCCCACAGAAAGTTAGGTTCTTTCAACACGATTGTTAACAACGCTGGTATTGCTCAAGTGTCTCCAGTAACACATATCACTCAAAAAGAGTTTCACAATGTGTTGAACATTAACATTGGGGGTACTCTTTGGGGAATCCAAGCAGCAGCCCAAAAGTTTCAAGAATTGAAGCAGCCAGGCAAAATCATTAATGCAGGCTCAATTGCCTCTCATCAAGGTTTAGAGTCTTTGGGACTTTATTCGGCATCCAAATTTGGTGTAAAGGCCCTTACTCAAGCTGCTTCCAAGGAATTGGCAGCAAAGAAAATTACCGTCAATGCTTATTGCCCAGGCATTGTTTTAACTCCAATGTGGGATTTGATTGACCAGAAAATGAGCGAGTTCACTGGTGCTGAAAGAGGTGCTACCTTGAAAAAATTTGTCCTGAGCATTTCTTTAGGCAGAGGAGAGGAACCCCAGGATGTTGCTAATTTGGTCAGCTTTTTGGCTTCGGAAAAGGCTGACTACATTACCGGCCAGTCTTACATTGTCGATGGTGGTTTATTTTATAACTAGTTTTATTCGAAGGTTCGACAAATGGTTTGCTGGTTGTCTCAAAGGGGCTTAAAATAAGAATCATTTTGAAAGAATAACAAGTTGTTATTTCGCTCATGCAATTCAACGTTACTGCTTTTGCTTCATCAATCTATATAGTTATCACTCGATACAAATTCAATAAGTCACACACGTTCCTACTTTGTAGCATTCTTTGAAACATAACATTGTTACATTTCAGTCACGCAATTTGATACTTATCACACTGGCTGTGCAACTAACCTAAGCTTCAAGAATTCTAGGTGCAACTTATACAGCTGTATGATTTTGACAAAATAAAAATGCATAGGTTTTATATTAGTACTGTATACCTCACCATGTCGACATAGTACTATCAACTTAGACTTTGTTTAACAATAGTGATAAACATGCGGTATCATAATAGAATTGATACAAACAAAAAACCAATATGTATAAATAGTTACTTATTCATGTTCAAGACCTCACTATGTTGAAGAAAAATGTACTATATGAATATGCACGGAATATCAAAGTTCCTGATTAAAGTGACAAGTCTCTAAGACGAAAAGTCACCCGTGGCATAGATAAATGGGTCAAGGGACAACGGATTAGACTGTCGGTTTAATTCTTGAAATTTTCATGTTGAAAGAAATTTCAAACTCACAGGTTGTACCATTCAAATAGAAATTTAAATACCAACAATTTCATTCATTGCCATACAAAAATAACTACAATACTTTTTTTTTTTGACAAGTCTTTCTGTTATCATCTCAATAGATGTGCTATTCAACAAATCAATTAACTATTTTCCAGATAAACTAATATACCATGCAAATATTAAAAAATTGACTAATCTAAATACGTTGCACAAATCTTCTTCCTGTAGCAGTTTTTCTTTCGACATCTTTTTCCTCCTGGTCTGGCTTGGCTCTGTTCAAGATCTTGAGGTATTCTAAGACCCTTTTTCTCATTCTGGAGTGCAAATAAGCTTTAGAGGCCTTGATATGATAGTGAAAGTAGGTGCGGAACAATTGAATTTGAGAAATGGTAGTATCTCTTTTTTGGGGAACCAAATGTCTTGGGAAAAGTACAAAGGTGACAAAGCCCTTTTCATGCTTTGAGTTGCCTGGCTGGCCATATTGAAAGTTTGCAAATTCTGGCAAGGTTCTCAATTCCAAAGGAGGTTCATGAGGCGAAAATAGTACCTGTGGAGCGTTCTGAATAGATCTCTTTCTTGCATCCACAAATTCTTGCAAAAAGACATTGCCAAAGATTTTATCGGTTTCGTCCTTGAACAATGCGGTAAAAATAACCGTCACTCTATCATTAGATGGTTTGATGTAAATTGTTTCATCGTCTCTGTAGTTGATAACAGAAATAGCCTCATTACTATTCACTTCTTCTGGTGCATATAAGTCTACGTTTTTCTCAGTAGCTTCCTGTGCCAACACGTCGTATCTCTTGAAAGCATTATCGAAAGGAGCAGCAAGAGCATTTCTCTTCAAAAGACTAAACTTTTCTATCAATGTGTCTAATTTTTCAGCAGATAACCCTTTAACCTTCTCAAGGTCAAGATAAAGAGAAAAGTTGTAGCCCGATTCTGGTTGGTCAAGAATCTGATACACATCGGCATCATTGTACACGGTTCTCAAATATGTGTCGACATCTCCAAACTTTACTAGGTCATTGTAACACTTCAAAAAGATGGAAACTACAATCTTGGTCTTTTCTGCCGGATCAGGGGTGGAAATATGAAATAGCGTGTTATCAAAATCTGACACTATTCTGTCTATGGAAACCGCCTGTTCGTTGGTGAACAATTCAGTTAGCGTCTTTTCTAGAGATAAGTTGGAATATTCCAAATTCAACATATTTGCTTATTTGTCCTGTGTGTTTTTATGTATCAAACCTAAACACTTGCTTGATACTGTCTTTTTCAAGCAATAGTTTGGAAGCCTCGTTATAAACAGGTTGCCAAAAAAAGGTCACATGAATGTCACCCCATTAAACATTTTGGGGGTCCAACTATATATTTCAACATAACAGCATCCTATAGTCTCAATTGTTAAAAATTAGGTTGTTGAAGACTGGCTGATACAAATATGGAGCTGATTGAAGGGTCAAAGACTGGCTGCTGAAGAAAGAATTAAATTCAAGTTTTGTAGCATAATAGATAATTTGAAAAAAAATTTAAAGCCTGAAGTAATGATAATAATAATAATAATAATAATAATAATAATAATAATAATAATAATAATAATAATAATAATAATAATAATAATAATAATAATAATAATAATAATAATAATAATAATAATAATAATAATAATAATAATAATAATAATAATAATAATAATAATAACAATAATAATATCTTGTGTTTCGAGCCCAGTAAATATGAGTTTCGTATATATGCACTATGTCTCATGGGACCTGGTAAACCCTAATCATTTCCTGTTGATCGTAATATTCTAGCCCAATTGGTTGGAAAGTAACCACTAGACTTTGGTGTAGGTCATGATCCAAACAGTTGCAGTTGCCTGTGGAATCATGTTAAGCATCGTAAAAAGTATTCTTGTTGGAAATCGAACCCTTGGACCTAGTACCTACTGGCCAACGAACCATCCTGTCAAATCTTTTTCACTTCTACGAGAGAAGTAGCCACTGAGCCATTCTGCCCAATGGCATTCTGGCTACATTCTGCTACAAGAGAGTCACCAATCCTTTACCACCCAAAACTAGAAAGTTTGACTAATGATTACTTAATAAAGCCTGCCTTAGTAACAAAACTTAACCCTATCACTAGACAAAAGCCTGACAAGGATCAAACCTAAGAAAGCTGCTCTTTATGATTATAATTCAGCAATGGATAATAAAGTACACCAGTACAAGGGCATGAAACAAACTTTAATTACTCTTTTCAAAACAGAATCACATTACAAATAGCTAGCCTAACATAATAATACATCACAATTTCGGGATAAACTAACTGGTATGACTCCAAGATTTCCTTAACACTCTTCTGGATTTCAGGTATCGAACGAGTCAATACGAGATAAATAAATAACTATTGTAAATCAACAACAATACGCTCACTGTTCTCGACAGCCAACTCCCGTATCAAATCCCAACCTTTTTCTTCGTCAAACACCTTGCACGCCTTGCCATTATGCAAATTAATATCTCCCTACTTATTGGTACTACTAATACCATCTACAAAAACCTTCGATTTAACAAGGAAAAATCCCAACAGAATATAATGTATTTAGGAATCTAATAATGCATTCAACCCCAAAGACCCAAGTGTGTTTTGAAACATGGCTATTATCTCCGTGAAAGCGAAACAGGCATAATTGGGCAAAAGTATATTTATACAGCATCTGGCTGAGCTGCAATAAAGTCAATGGCTTGCTGGACGCTCTTGATGCTATCAGATTGTTCGTCGTTGACACTGATGGAAAACTCTTCTTCCAATGCCATGACAACCTCGACAACGTCTAGCGAATCAAGGTTCAAGTCCTTGGAAAAATGTGCTTCTGGGGTAATCTTTGATTTGTCCTCAATCTATATAAATGTTAGGTTAGTATTAATTCGCCTGTCTATATCGTACATTCAAACTAGGACAAAACTTACCTTGTCAAAACCTTCTAAAAGCTCAATCACTCTTTCTTTGATTATATCTTTGGTCAACTCAGGACCATGGGAGTAGAATCTAGTGATTTGGAGACCTGTTGGCTTGACAAAACTAAGAGTGGTTTTGGTAATTTGAGGAAGAGCCACTCTAGTGACTGTGCTAAAACAGCGGCTAACTGGGACTCTAGTGAGTCTTAAAAGTGATGCACGGAACATTTCGCTATGGGATGGCTAATATAGAGCGTTTCTACCTCCTATACAGTAAAAACATTTATGTCTAAATATGATTGGCTTGCCGACTTTTTCAATAGGTCCAACCAACAGTAGATCTGGGCTACCCGGTATGCACGTGAGCACTGCGGCGGAGATGAAAAATTATATGTAAAATTTGGTTAGGTATAATGAGAGAGAGTTAATTGATTAGATGATTGGTGATTCGACTAGAGTGAAGATGCTTCGTTTTGGGTTTAAGAATTTGTTTGGAAGCGCCTGGAGCGCTCGTTTTGTTGCGCAGACTTCAAGTCCTGTTTCGATATCTTCAGTATTCAATAATATGAAGACCTCCTCGTCTCCATTATCATCATCTTTAACGTCAACAATAATAAATGCCAATCAGAAGAGATATGCCACTCTCAACCAGCTCAAGCGAGGTGCTGGGAAACCACCAAAGCGTAAATTCACCATGTCTCCAGATTTGGAGGTGTGTCCCGTCAGAAAAGGCGTAGTGCTCAGAGTGATGGTGTTGAAACCAAAAAAGCCAAATTCTGCTCAGAGAAAGGCGGCCAGAGTAAGACTTACCAACGGTAATGTTGTTAGTGCATATATTCCTGGCGAGGGCCACAATGCGCAGGAGCACAGTGTAGTCTTTGTCAGAGGCGGAAGATGTCAGGATTTGCCTGGTGTAAAGTACCATTTGGTTAGAGGTGCCATGGATTTGGCTGGTGTTGTGAACAGAATCACCTCCAGAAGTAAATATGGAGTGAAAAGACCAACCAAGGACTAAAAAGTATAGACTTGTAAATAAACATTTCAAAGTTTTCATCTGGGGTTCAAGAAATGTAGTTACTACACGAACAATAAATATAATCGTAAAATTTAAGCTATTTGTTGAAAAATAAATTGCAAGAGCAGCAATTTTGAAAAATTAGAATTGGTCAAGTTTATCGGCAATTGCACTGACGGTTTTGGCTAGTTTTTCACCTTTAGTAATGTTCACAATTGATTCCACATCGTCCTTCAAACCAATCCAGCTTGAGGGTTGGAAATCTGGTAAATTCTTGACCCAAAGCCTGTAAGCCCCAATGGTTCTGTTTTCTGGCGGTCTTAATGCTTTACTATCATCGGTGGTTATCGTATTGCCTATCAAGTTGTAGTTTGAATCAAACGCCTTGACATTGAATGTAGCCACAGTTAGTTTTTTGAGCTCTAAAAGATCGGTTTCATTATCGATTTTCCCCCCATACGAGAGATCACCAATCAAGTATTGAAGTTCTTTCCAAGGGATGTTGTCAGGTGAGATATTGACTCGCTCTTTGGCTACACCGTCAATAACTCGATCTACTATGTCCAATGCAAACTCAAAGTCAACGTTATTGAAATCATGGTAAGACTTCCAGCCAACTGGCACCAAACGAGCTCTTTCCTGAATAACCGCATGGTACCACGACAATAAGAAATAAACATGCCTTCTTTCAACAGGTAGTTTTGCCATGCGCGACTCAGAAAGACTGTTTATTGCTTCACTCAAAGCACTCTTCAAGCCAGGCGGTTTTTCGAAGACAAGGGTGTATGAATGTCTTAGTAAGGTGGTTGGAACAGCGGAGGCAAGACTAGTAGTCAAAATAAGTCTAAACTTCTTACTGGAGGTTAGACCACTGATCTGTTTAGACAAGTACTCCAACCAGGAGGGTGCCATCTGAGCATTTTGGACTAATACCCAATAGCCCTCTTGTGTGGCTTTTTTGATCTCCAGGTTGGCAATGTTGGTGGCTTCCTGAGACCCCATGGCTATCACAGACAACTTCACATTTAATGATTCAGCAAGATTCTCGATTTTGAAACTTGGGTCAAAACCTTCAGAGGAACTCAATATTATAGGAATCTCAGAGGTGGTATAATTCGAAAACACGTTTTTCAAATTGTCATTGTCGGAACTGATTTCCAATCCAAGAGTGTTGTTGAAAAAACCAACTAAAGATGTCAAAAACTTTTCGGGAGCAGACGTGGTTTGCATTATCAATTTGATAAGAGGGCTCAATTGATTAATCTGGGGCTTTTCTGTAAAAGAATTTTCATGCAAAGCTTCAACAGCGAAGTTATTCAAAAATTCATCAGATTTGTCCTTATTGATACCAAGTAGAGAAAGACATTCAGATAGTACAGTAGATGTGTCAAGCGATTTGTTATGAACAGATTCCAACAATCTAGTTGCAATATAATAAACATCTTCGCCAAAATTTGCACGTAAAGAGTTGGTGTACATACAACATGCTAGGACCAACTTGTCTTCTTCTTTCAACCTAGGTGTAGTTCTCGAGAAAGTCTCTTTGTAAAGAAGTTTGATAAGACTTGAGATGGACTTTTCCCCTGAGCTGAGAGCTAAGACATGATTGAATATATCAAGGAAAAAGGTTAAAGAAAACTGGTACAACTGGTTTATACTGCATAAGGAATGAAGGATGGAAAACAAACCTGATGAATGCGATGCCAAGTTTTGATACTTGTCCAAGATTGTTTCTACGGTTACCATGATATCGTTTGTTTCAGTCATTTTCTCTTCAATTTCCCTGGATTCTGATTTGATACGCTCCAACGTGCCTATGAGCTCATCATTACTCAAGATGTTTCCACGAGTGGAGCTCAAGGACACCAAAAGACTGTCTTCAAGTTCCCGTAAATGTACTCTATATTCGCCGTTCAATTTGATCAAGTTTTGGCGTTTTTCTTCCACATCTGACTCTTTATTCAATAAAGTCAAGTTCAAAACTTTGCTTTCCAAACTGCTTTTCGTAGTGCTGAAATTGATTACAGTGGCTCTTCCGGCTATAAAAGAAGGAATTTGCACCTGTGGGTTTCTGGTATGTAAGTATAGTTTGAAGTCAGGGGAACAATCGATTTCTTGACCACCAAGTTTTAACAACAATCTGCCCCCAATATTAGAGAATTCTTGTTTCAAGACATTACTTATTATAGGATCAAAATATTCGGCATCTTCAATGATAATCATACTTCCGAATCTGAGGGCATTTTCCACTTGTTTCACAAACCCTTCATCCAAGAAACTGGTTACAATTATTTTCCGTGGTGCTAGAATGTTGCTCAAAACTTCGATGATTTGACCCGAAGGATCAATCAAATACAGCGGTCTGTCACTGTATTTGGCCAATATCATATTTTCAGTGAACAAGTCATCATTCAAAAGACCGTTTTCTTGCCATTGAAGTATTTCATTGGGCGTAGAAAGAAAGTCTTTTGGCGAAACGTTTCTATCATATATAATATCCTTATCATTCAAGAGCTCTTTCCATAGTTTGGTCATATACATTCTAGACTTTTGGTCATGATATCCAGAATAGCTGAGGAAAGCAGCAGAAAGAATACAGTTACCAGGCAAATGTGATCGATCAGTTTTGAAACTTACTTTGGACCATCTATTACGCTCTTCAGTTAAACTGCCCATCAAAGCTAAACTTCTTTCCACCTTCTTTTCCACAGATTGCATTTTGGTTTTTATATTCTCAGTTTCACGAATCAACGTGCTATAACCCTCTTTATACTGTTCTATACTTTCTTGCAATTCTTCTAACATTTGGTTGATGGCATACAACTTAGCTTTATTTTCCCTGGCAGACTCTTCCAAACCAACCACTTCCATTCTTAAAGGATCCACTTGTTCCAACACCGCAGCATACTTTACTTGGGCCTCGATCCAAGCCAACAACGGGCCACAGGCTTTACTGGCTCTGCTTACAGTAGCTAGGTTGAAGTTTGGTCTTGAGAAATACTCTTTTTCAAGATGGTCTCTAAGCGGTTGACTAATATTGTTCTCAAAATTCAAAATACTGAGGATGAAATCATCTCTACGAGTTACACTCTGAATTTCACGCCATGTAGCTTTGGTTCCAAATCCTAATAGTGTGCAGACAGCTTCGAGAGTCAACTTGACAGCTTCTGGAGGATTATTCATCGAACGAAGTTCACTTAAATTCTGTTTTTTGATATTTTTCACATTTTGAGCTGCTGCTTCTATAATTGGTATCATGGACTCCAAGTTTTCATTAACAACAGCTTTACGTTGATTGATTTCAACCTCTTGTAACTTTAATGCATTCTGAACCTCTTTTGATGCCTCTTGCTTTCTTTCAGCTTCATTTTGATCCACCAACATTTTGTCTAGCATTGCCTTGGCCTCAATATCCTTAGCTTTTAATTCCTGCTGTTTGATGGAAAGCTCATCTTTCAAGTCTTTTACTTGCAAAACTGTGTCTCGAAGTTTGTCCAAACCAACATTGATGTGTCTTTGATGGTTTTCCAACTCAATTTCTTTTTCGGAATATATTTTTGAAAATTGATGCAAAAAGGACATGAAGTCACCTGGACCAGCCTTAGACAGCCTATGGATCAGAATCAATGCTTGTATGGCAAAATCTTTATCTTGCAATGGTATGGAGCTGATCGATTCGGAAGCTACTTGATATAATGTATCGTTGGACCAATCGCCCATCCAGTTAACCACACATCTGTTCAACAAGGCTGGCGATGTCAATATTTCAGGGCCTGACGAGAGTGTTTTGGGAGATTCGTCAGAAATGGTAAAGATAACATGCAAGTTTTCGGAAATCTGTTGGGTGAACCATTTGTATAATTCATCCTCAGAATCAAGAAGACAGCCTTGTTTTTGGGATTGGTCCATACAAATATCCATTAGATCATTAAACTCATTGCCATTGAAAAGACTAGGGACTTCCGAATTTGCAAGTAGAGTGTTCATCCGTTCAATAAATGATGTTTCCAAAATGTTCGACTCATCAATAATAAAACAAATTTTCTCTCCATAGGCCCCAGAACGTTTGAGAAGATGTCGTAAGGTGGAATCGAAATCAGCCAAGCCATAGTTCCGATGAACTTGCAACTGGACAACCAGTAACCCGTTTATCCAAGCAACAAATCGACAAAGAGTTGTTTTTCCAGAAGTAGATTTCCCCACGAGAATTAAGTGGCCTTGTGGCAACGACAACACCCGATTCATTCTTGCAATATGGTCCAAACAGTCTTGATATAAAATCAAGTTGGTGTCCAAGACCTCATTACTAAAGATTTTCAACCGTTCGTCAACAAACATTCGGAATTGGTCCAAATCAACTGGTGAATAAGAGTTGGATAGCCATGAAGAGTATATGATTGGTTGTTTGAATACATATGTCTCGTTACAATTTGGAAAGTATTCCACAATGGTTTCTTTTAAGATACTGAAGATCCAATCTTTTGATTGCGAAGTATCCATCCGATCACTGAATAAACGGAGGGTTTCGTTCACATAAAGTCTCAAAAATTCATTCAAAGTCATGTTCTCATTGTTCTCAAGCCCATAATACAAAGATCTCATAAATCTGGTCAAATCTCTAGGCGAAACAACATCAACCTTTTGTTTGAACTGGTAATACATATTTATCAATGAGTCTATTATAATGGCTTTAAATCCCGCGAGATTTTTTTGTGAGATGAAAAGCAGTGAAGCAAAAGTGTTATAAATAGCTTTCAAGCTTTCTTGGTTAGGATAGTCTACAAATAAAGTAGGGCATAATCTCAATAATCTGGTGGATAGCTCATTCCGGCCTTGGTCTCCAGAAGGATTACAAGCCGCTACAAACTTTATGTTTTCCAATTTGACAAACACATTTTCTTCAGAGTAAAACCCTCCTTGGCTTATCAATTCTCTTAAAAACATGATCACAGGTTGAGATCCAAACTTGTCCAAGGCAGGCAAGTTGATTTCATCTATGAAACAAACCACCTCTTTATTGGACTTTGGTCGAAGCACAACACCATTATTATTACGTGTATAGACGCAATATTGGTGCAATGTTGACAAGACGTCTTCAATTGCGCTTTTGCTGCTAAAATTGATACTGACCAACTCTCTATTCGAGTGCCTCAAACAGTTCAACACCGTCATCGTTTTTCCTGAACCTGGCGGACCACACAAGATAAGGAATTTGTTTTGCTCGAGGAACATGTTTATAAAACACTCTAAACGAACTGTATCAACAGTGGGTATGATCAGTTGTTCGTTGATAGCAAAAGTATCTTCTGCTATAGGAACCAACGAGGACCAGTTGGTCCAGCCCATTTCTGATATACTGATTGTTTGGTTTATCAATGAAACCTTTTCTTTAGAAAATAAATTAAGAAGCAACTTGTTGAATGTTTCCTGTTCATCCGTAGGACAATCTCCGGAAAAAGACCAGAAAATAGATAATAATAATGCTTTATCCGAATATTGGGCAACCATATCTTCATCCAAAGCGTTCACGTCTACTTGTGCTAATTTTTTATGAAAACAGGTATAAATGGTCATCATCATATCCAATTTTTCCTTCAAAATGAAGTCAAATATATGGTTCAAACTCATTGCCAGTTGAATAACTCTTTTCAAAAGATTGCCTTCCATCAATTTACTGACAGTCTTGACAAACGTGTAATTGACGAAACCGACCCCGTCGTTTTGTTTGAAATTATGGACCAAAAATAACATTATTTGTTCGATGCCAACCAAATCATTAGCAAACCAGATCATGCCACATCTGCTTACGGTGGCAGGGGTTGCATGTTTCAAAGAATGAGTTTCAAAGACAATTTTGACATTGCTAGGAAGAGCAATATGCTCACCATTGGGCAAAGTGAAGATTTTGTTATCGTCAAGTAAACTATTTAGATTCTCGATCCATTCAGGATCTACGTCACCATCAAACACAATCCATATTCTTTTTGCCAATTCTCCACGAAGATTGGCCACGATTCTTCTCAAAAGACTAGTGAAAAGCCCGTCTTTGAACTCTCGGGTAGTCAAATCCAAACTTCCATATAACAATTCTTTAGGAACCTTTGGATTAATGTTGTAAGTCACACTTTCAATCCCATCCAACCGTTGAAGCGATTTTAACAAGACAGAGACCGCTGTACTTTTCCCACAGCCAGGTTCTCCTACTATCATCAAGCCATGATGATTCGAAGACAATTCACTCAACTGTAGCACTTTTTGAACGAATCCAGGGGTGGCAGAAATACCTTGTTCAGCTGCCACGTCTTCGATATGTAATAGCAAATCATTATTACTTTCAATGCTCAAATCACCTTCAAAAATGTCTTGCAATATAACTATAAATTTGTCCAAATCTTCTTGAACAAGCTTAGGGCTGATAGAACTATATATGCCTTGATATAGCACGTGTTTCTGATCATTTACAAGGTTTTCTCTTCTCATTTTGCCGCAATAAGTGATGGTTGATTTCAAAGCTCGCAAACCAAAATCATAATGGGCCTGTTTGGACAAAGCCTGTTCCAATTTGCTAAATAAACAAACAACTCGCTGTGAAACGTCCTTAGCGTCATTAAATCCCTGAGAATAAAGCAAGACTTCGGCAATGACTTCTTTATCAGTTTTATTCACCGAAAAACTTCTAAACAATTTCTTTAAATTCTCAGGGAGACTAGATCTCCCTTCATAGGTAGGATTCATGGTGATAAAAATCGAAGTATAGGGGCTTAATTTAGTGCTATTTCCTAGCAATTGGATTGTATCCTCATTCTGGGAAAGCCCTAGTTCAATCTGTTCGATTTGAGTGGATACGGCACTAAGCATACTGGTATCAAGACGATTGAACTCGTCAAAACATACAAAGGCCCCTACTTGACAAATTCCTAATAAAATTCTTCCAATAGCGGTGAAGTCAAAAGATTCATCACAATTAAACACCAAAACTGGTCTTCCTAGGATTTTCCCAAACTCTTTGACAGACTCGGTTTTACCAGTGCCTGCTGGGCCAAATGAACAGCCGCCTTTTCGAGAAGCCAAGGTTTCGTTGTAATCAACAAACAAGTTTTCTATGACTTTATTTTTAACCAAACTAGGAGTGAGACCTAGGTACTCAAATCCATAATGGTAACTTGAGTCAAGAATCTTGATAGTGAGTTTTTCAAAATGATCTGATGAAACGTTCAAATAATATTTAATTTTTAATTTCCAGATAAAATTTTTATCATTTGCACCCTCCAATTGTAATATCACATTATACTGATGAACAAACTCAATGATAACAAGTTCGATTTTGCGACGCTCCACTAGATTCAAGTTCCCAATAGCTGCAGAGGACATTAAAGACAAAACTATTTTGTAGTTCTGTATCAACTCTTTGAAATCGTCCTTTTCAATGGCATCTTCAACTATTTGAGTCCAGCATATTTGAATTGCTAATAAATTGACTTGGCCAGGATAAGATTGTAACCAATCCATCAATGAGTCTAAATTTAAACCTGACTCAACTATTTTGACAAACTTTGCAGTAGCCTCCTCCACAAGAACGGCTAAGGTTTGTTTCACTTCATATTCAAAATCCTTGAGCCAGTCAATGAGAGACGAATATTTCGACACATCAATAGAATGAGCCAATTGGATACTTTCATGCTCTTTTGAATATATACAAGTTATCTTTCCATCAACATACTCTATTCCATGGATATTAGCATAGATTTTATCCAAATATGTTCCAATATACTTTGGATCGTTGGAATTACCAATGATGTTCAACAAGTCATCATTGCCAATAAAATAAAATCTGGGAAAGAATTCACGCTGTTTTTCCAAATAATCGCCCAACGATTTTCTTATCCGAGACAATATTTCCAACGTTTTTTCCATCGAGGGCTGAATATCCTCAATATCTATGGTTTTGATAACAAAGGGCGATTTATACACATTTTTCAAAAGCCTGGAAAACTCCATACTGATGTTTTGAAACCTGGTGGACTCTACAGGTAGCAACCTTTTGATATCTTTGTTTTCCCCAAACACCCCATCCAAATACACCCATTGCCTTTGGACATCAATCCAAACATCCAAAAGGACATATAACTTGTTGAGTTTAGACTCCCATATGGCAGCTTCTTGTTCAAAGACAGAGTAATAAACGGAATGTTTCATTGTAGACAACTCATCGATATCTTCATTGCAATGTTTGAAAAGAAGATTCCAACCTTTAATAAGTCGGAATTTGTTTTGGTACATGAACAAATCCAAAACAATATTATTGTTCCATTTATCTTTGATCTTCTCAAGACTTGTTTCCAAAACCTTTTCTCCATTGGCTTGGTTTATAACTTCCTTGATTTGCGCTGTGTTCAATGCCAAGTTCAAATCCCAGACATCACCTAATGTAAGCAAATGCAAAGAAACAAAATCTTTAGATAAAACATTGTATAGCAATTTCCAATGCCTTTCTTTCATTGCATCTGATTTCAACTCAGATAAAACCGTATTTTCCTTCAACAAAGACTTAATATTAGATTGCAAATGTTGGAAAGCAGAATATTGACGCACTTTGGTAGGCATAGTTTTCGACATGATCAACAAATTGTCCAATTGTTTTCTAATGTTTCTAATCACAATATCTGTCCACAGTGTTTGTTTGATATCTTCTAAAGATGTATACAAAATATCTATTGAGTTCCAAACTGATTTGAAATCCAAGATCTCTTCTTTTAAAACAGCCAAATCTCCCACAACTGTTATTGGTAATCCCAACACATCAATCGCTTGTTGGATTAAACTTTTACGTTTATCAATATCAGTTGTTTGTTTCTCAAAGGTTTTCAAGATATTCAAAGCATCAGAAGGAACCAATGTGCCTGATAACGGTTTTTTCATGCTCCAACTCTGCTTTAAATCACTAATCAAAGTAAGCATTTTATTAGACTCTCCTTCAATCTTTTTCTTGATCACATCTACATCGATTTGATCCAATCTGAGACGCAAAATTTTCTCTAGTGCAATAAGGTCATTTTCCATTTGTTCAACGTGTAGCCAATCCAAAGGTAAAGGAAACCTATTTCTTACCAAGATATTTTGGCCATTTTGAAAAATAGCCAACTTTTTTGCTGAATCGCCAGCCAAGATTTTGTATTTATGAACGTTGGTTATTAGCTGGATTGTGTTTTCCATTGAAGATATATTAATTATATTGTTTTCAAGATAAGTCTTCGCAGTGATAATGTCCGAGTACAACTCTTTCATACTGTTGCTCAAGATTTCTGAAAATTTGGAAACAAGCTGTTTTTGCCAAATATCATATTTTGCATTTATCCTGACTTGAATTTGCTCATAATCAAATAGAATACACCCAATTTGCTTGCTAGTTTCCATTGTATCAAATATCTTTCTGGATTGCTTTATATCATCCAAAAGATCAATCCATAATTCTAAGTCATTCTTAAGATAAGAGTACACATTTTCCGTCTGCAAGTCCCATAAGGATTGGAATTGCTGCCAGTTTCTAAAATATTGAACACCGCTTTGAAAATGGGACTCTATGGAGTTGAATAAAAGCTTTAGTTCGTTTTGGACAGATAAATCAATATGGGAAAACCATGTCTCCTTGGAACTGTCCAATTTTGCATCAAAATTCTCATAAGTGATTTTCTTCTGGCTTTTAACAATATCAACTTGGGCTTTCACGTGGGTTATCCATAGGAATTTGGACGTTTCAAGCTGAGGTTTCGCAAGAATGGTGAAGTTTTCCAATATGATTTCGTGATGAGAAACTGGGAGATCCAAATTCTGGTGATTTATGGATAGAAGACGGGTTTTCAACCGTTCAACAAATATTTTCTGAATCTTATCATTGATTTTGGAAACTAGAAGGTTAACATTATTATAGTTGGCTAATATTATGGTATTGATAGTGGTTTGAATCTCGGTTAAAATATCAGCAAAAACATCAGATTCAAAGAGGCAACTTGTCAATTTTAATAGATAGTTTCCAAGTTTTAACTTTGTCTCTTGTAAAAATTGAGTTTTTGCTTGTAAATTCTGAACCGAGGTTTCCAATTTGCCTATTAAATTCAACGATTTTGTATGGAAAATCTCTTGTTTCTTCATTTCAAATTCTTTGGTTAATTCATCCCATTTGATGTGAAAACACTGTGAAATCGTACCATACAATTGGACTTTCTCATCTTTCAATAAAACATTGAAATCCTCTAATTGCTCATGCAAAATAGAACGCAACATGCTGAGGATTTCATTCAAGTTCACCACAAAAGGATAGATCTTACGAATGGTTCTGCAAATGGATAAGATATGGTGAGGCAATTGATAATCCAAGTAGCAAAGGTTGCGGATTTCTTTGAAAATGACAAGCCATTTCATATCAAAATTAATCTCCAACATGATAGAACTGTCCTGTTGTTTGCTCAATCGGAAAATATTTTCATTTATAATTTCATAAATATTCTTGGACGATATCTCGTGTAATATAGACTCATACAAGGAAGTAACATTTAGTTTTTTTTTGAACACCATGGCTTCACTATAAATTTTTTGTCCATTGGAATATTCGTACCAGTTAGGGCCCAAGATCCCATTCAATCTGTCCAATAGATTGTTCAACTTGTTCTCAATTTGCTTGGCCCATATAATAGTAATTGAGACGGTCTGCACATCTTTTCTTTGGTAAAGAATTCGTGATTGAGACTGTTTCAAAAAATGGAGCTGTAGATTCTTGATACTTTTGACCGCAATTTCCAACAACTTGTTCTGGTATTCTTGTATGAAAGTATTTATGGAAGGTTTAGATAATAGGAAATGGTATTTATTGAAAATATAAAACATCTCGTTAATTGTCTTGGCTTTTTGCACCACTTCTTTCAACTTTGAAATAATATTTTTCTCTACCTTTTGTATCCTGGTGTTATACATTTTTTCGGCAATGTCCCATTTTTTCTTACCTTCATGACTAGTGTCCGCAATATCTAGGCCCGAAACAGCCTCGTAAGCATACTCCATGTCATTGATAGGATGATCAGGCATGATATCCGCGGAAAAAATATTTTTCAAGGCGATGATCATTTCGTCATGTTTCCGACGAAAATTAGAGACAGTTTCTAATTTGTTTTGTAAGTTGACCGTTTTGGAATTGATCTTCACAAATATAAACTTCTCTGATCTTTTTCTTAAAAGTTCTCTTGCCAAGTTTATGAACTCTTTGATTTGTTTTTCGAATGTAATAAACACACAATTTATTTCTTCTTTTTGAGTAACAAACTCTTCAAAACTCAATTCCATCAAGTTGGCTTGTCGAATCAAATATTTCATTTTAAAATCTAAATCCAGCGATATAGACTCCACCAATTTTAAAGCTCGCCCTATAGGATAGGACGTGACACGTAGCTTTTTCATATGATTCATTATCAATACGATGCTTTCTTCCACCTTCTTGAAAGACGATGCTGACAATAACTCATCTATAGGAAGATCTTTGAGTAACTGATTATACTGATTTGCTGTTGTCAAAGCTTCTTTCAACCCAGTATCACTTAACAAACTCATGGTAGCATAAAACCTTTTGGCTTTTCTGAGCACATTTAAAGTGGTTTCCACTTCTTTAGACTTTAGCTGGTCTTGTACAGAGACCAAGGCGATTTCTATAGACGACCAGAAATTTATCTCATGGGAAACTTCTCCTTCAACTGTATCTTTACCAAGCCTTGAAATATCCTGGACGGATTTGACCCATTCATTCACAATGCTTTGCAACTGATTGAGAAACACAGAATCGTTTACAACATCTTTTGAGATTATGTCTACTGGATCTTGAGATCCAGCCTGCTCTACCGCAGATCGAATGACAGGATGAACAGTCGACAATATATCAGGTGCCTGCACCGAATGCAATATATGCTGCAACGATAAGCTCAATTCATTGAATTTTTTCTTGGTGACGATTATGGCCGACTTGTTTTCCTCTTCTATTTTATAATCTGCATCATCTCCTAGTACAGTATTATTATGTAGTTGAGTCAAAGCTTCGAAATACGGAAATATTCCCATGCTAACCAAAGTTTTCAACATTTCATACGATTTTCTATCATACGTGGTTCTGTCAGACTCTTTCCCACTGCCTGTAAAAACGTATCTAGGAAGAACAAGCACTTGAATCTGTAAATCCAACGACACGTTATTGACAAGCTCCCCTTTCTCTTTGATCATTACAATTGTGGACACAGTATCTCTTATAGGTGTAAGTTGGTTCAATACCACATATTTGCCCAAACCCTCGTTATCTTCTTCTGGACTACTTGTTTCCTTTGCATCTACTTTCACAATGAAAACCGTACAAGCCATTGGGTTGGCGGAAAACTCGTGAAAAACGGCTTTCGTCTCAACATTGTTGAAATATATTATATCATCAACCGTGGCAGATTGTAAAAGCTTGGATACATTGAAGGCAAAATTAACAAGCTTGTCTATATCAACTTCTGATGACCTGGTATCAATTTCCAATGATTCATCAAAACTGACATTCCCACTTTTGCTGTCTTCACTGGCAATCTTCTGTTTCCCCGAAGGAAAAACAGCTTTGAACACCATTGTTGAGCCTCAATCTCTTGCTCTTCTTGCTTATATATGCTAAAAAATAACCAAAACAAGATGTCATTTCAATAGTAATAAACAAGCCTTTAGAATCAAGAAAAACAAGAATCAAAAGTGCATGAAGCCCTGCAGAGCACTGCGTGAGGATGCGTTCCGACGCGTGAGATCTCCATGGCCAATATATATATATATATATATATATTAATCTCTTTAATGAATAATATCCATAATCTACAGTTTTAATAAGGGACAGGATGCATTCGTAAAATAACTAGGATATAAATATATATGTAAAAAAAGTATGCAAGGGAACGTTATATGAATCAGTCACAAGGGACAGGATCCATTGAGGAATGCAACATCTTGATGAAATCATCAATTTGAGCAAAATTACGATCATCTTTCGCAAAGTCTCTGTGTTTCGCGGTTCTAATATGTTCGTCAAAATCAGGATACCGGATTCTACAGTTTTCACAGTATCCATATTTAAGCTCTTCCAAAAGAGGACGACTAAGACCTAATTTGCCCTTTTTCTTTTCGATATGTCTCTTTTTGAGCTGGGTTTTCTCCTGAATTGGGTCTTGACCAAGTTCTTCGTTCTTGTGCTTTCTGGTTTGGTGTACTATGGTGGAAACCGTGTTTTCTTTGTTTTGGTTTGCTTTCTTTGTCGCCTGCTGACGACCGTCTTCGTGGTCACTAGTAATTTGGATGATTTCACCGACGGTTGTTGTATTATTGACATTTAATTCAGCCATTGGTTGACGAACAGTGTGATCTTTTTCATAAACACGCTTTTTCAAGGATTTGAATTCTTTGGAAGCAACATGAGATTGAGTCGGGCCTAAGCCATTGTTGATTTTAAATTTTGCATTGGTACCAGTCGCTTGAGATGCTGTGGATTGACTATTCGATTGTGCAATCCCTGAAGCATTCATTTCATAAAACGATCTTTTGCGATGGTTTTGCAACAACACATTCTTTGCAACCACTGCTGAAGTCTCACTGATACTGTCTTCTATGTCATCTTTCTTATTGTTTTCAATAAAAGTGTTTTGCAGTGATATCTTTGGAAGTTTTTGCATTGATTCTTTACTATTATTGAGATTATAATCGTCTACAGACAACTCTTCAATCTTCGACTCACCATGATAAACACTTTCAGTCATAAATAGCTGCCTTAATTGAGCACGATACTGAACTTTGGAATCAAAGATTTGTTTTCTTCTTGTAACTACAGCAGGGTTTTCTGGATCAATACTGTCGGGAAGAAAAAGACATCTTCCATCCACAGTAGGATAGAACTTTGCCCAAGGTGATTGGATTGAGAGATTTGGATAATTTTTTGTAGGCCATTCGCTGGTAATCAATGGTCTGTACATTTGTTGCAAATCAAAGACAAATACAAATGGATGTTCAAAATTGTAAAAATTATAAGGTCTGGCATTTGGATCACGATCAGTTGGACCATGGAGTTTTTCCTTAGTGAGTAAGGTGGCCAACTTGTCAGATGTTTTGTAAGGATTGAATTTCTGATAGTTAGACTGATAGCCGTTGGTTTTGTAAGATAGCCCTTTTTTTATAATAGGAGTTTGAAATTGGAGTCTGTTTGTAACAACAGACCCGGTATTGTAATGGTTCTTTTGATAATTGATTTTCTGGAACACTTGTTTTTGGAAATTCATGGCTTGTTGGTTTTTCTGAGAAGTTGATGGGGTAGGCAAAGTTTGACTCGTTTTCCTCAAATTGTTGATTAAACGCATTCTATTATTGTTTTTAGACGCGTTTTTGACATCATTATGCTCTACATGGCTATCCTTATGGGTTGAAGATACAAACTCAATTCTAGGCTCTGATTTGTCTTTAGAGCTCAACTGGTGCTCTTTGTTGAGAGCCTTGATCCGTTTAACTTCGTTTTCCTTCAAATTGTCATACGTGAAGCGAAATATTTGTTTGCATTTCTTTTGATATTCTTCACTGACATCTGCCGGGGTCTGTAATCTAGCGAAAAACTTGACAGCCTTTTCAAATGTCCAGATTCTTATCTTTGGAGCATGGTAGAAGATGTCATTTTTGGGGTACTTAATACGAGAATCAAAATGCCGCCTGGTTATGATGATGGTAACTTCATCCGCATTGAAGAAATCAACTACCTTTGCATGGAATTTAAAACAATTCATTTTGATATGGCTGCGTATCTTATCCCTACCAACAATAGAACTTGGGTCATTGCTGTTGGAGGATTCGGTGCTGCTACTACCATCCAAATAGACAACACTTTTGGAGAATATTGCTTTCCACGACTGTTGCCAGTTGTAGAAATATTCTTTGTTCTCAGCACTCATATCTTTGACCGAATCATCTTTTTGAGGTATGGTTGCTATTGATTCTTTAGAAGCCGAAGGATGCGTCGTAATGGCCTTTGGGTTTATTGTAGTGGGTACTGCTGGATGACCGTTGTACAGACGTGATTTGAGAGAAAAGGAGTCCCCAGAAGCAGAAATCTTCGTACTGGTGGTGCTTTCAACACTAGCATCTATGAGATAGTGAGATGGATTGCTTTGATATGCTGCAACAAGACCATTTTTCAACATCACAGTATCCATCG
This sequence comes from Saccharomycopsis malanga, assembly GCA_004014935.1. Classification (NCBI taxonomy): domain Eukaryota; kingdom Fungi; phylum Ascomycota; class Saccharomycetes; order Ascoideales; family Saccharomycopsidaceae; genus Saccharomycopsis; species Saccharomycopsis malanga. The sequence goes on from CP025321.1 coordinate 3,048,588, forward strand.
TGACCCTCAACCAAGTGAATGATATAATATAATAGAATGGAACGGACCAGGCTTACAAGACCAAATATATGGCCATATAAATATACATTCCAGAAGATAGGCTTCTTATATGTATGGAAAATAGCACGCTTTCTACGCGATAAAAGAGTGTGAATAAAAGACGCGTCGTGTATTATGTAATACTGCACGGTTCAATTATATAATCATGGTGATGTATAAACCTGCATGTGAATGTGCAGGAGCATGATATATGCGTTACACAGTTTGAAAAAAAAAATTTCATGCTTGTCGTAATTTCACGTGAGCTGGTGTGCGGCATCGATTTCTATATACTGGTTAGTAATGGGATGTTTAATATTCACCATAATACACATCATTCAATGAGACCATCACGACTTTCATTACTTATTCCTAACGGAACAAAACAGACCCGAGGGTTTCCTTTTTTCTCTTTTTTCGTTTATTTTTTTTTTTTTATTTTTTTATTTTTTTTTTTGCTTTTTTTTTATTATAGTGCTTATTAATAAATAATGGTATAAATACACATTAAGATCCCAGCAGCGATCTACAAATTTCACTAAAACTTCAACTGCTAAACACCCTTTGAAACTTAACTTTGATTCAACTCATTAGTTGGTCTGTCAGATCTGTCATTTCAGCAAGCCAATCCTGCATTGTACTATAGACATCCATATATTATAGAACATTATCAATAACATCAAAATGACAATTTCCAGTGCTAACGAATACAAGTTTGGAACCAAGGCCATCCACGCTGGTTCCAACCCAGATCCATCGACCGGTGCTGTGATTCCAGCAATCTCTTTGTCAACCACTTTTGCTCAAACTGCTCCATCAAAACCAATTGGTGCTTTCGAGTACTCTAGATCCCAGAATCCAAACAGAGAAAATTTGGAAAACGCTGTTGCTGCTTTGGAAAACGCAAAGTATGGTTTGGCCTTTTCTTCTGGTAGTGCTACCACTGCTGTCATCTTGCAAAGTTTGGCTCAAGGTTCTCACGTTGTCTCTGTTGGTGATGTCTATGGTGGTACCCACAGATATTTCACCAAAGTTGCCACTACTCACGGCGTCAAGACCGACTTTACAAACAATATTCTCGAGGATTTGCCATCTTTGTTGACTGAAGACACCAAATTGGTCTGGATCGAAACTCCATCCAACCCTACTTTGAGTATCACTGACATTTCCAAGGTTGCCGAGTTGGTTGCTGAGCACAAGGCCAAGTTCAACCGTACTGACTTGTTCTTGGTTGTCGACAACACCTTCTTGTCACCATACATTCAAAATCCATTGAACTGTGGTGCTGATGTCGTTGTCCATTCTGGTACCAAGTATATCAACGGTCACTCTGATGTCGTCATTGGGCTTTTGGCTACTAATGATGAGTCTTTGCGTGACAGATTTGCTTTCTTGCAAAACGCCATTGGCGCTATTCCATCGCCATTCGACTCTTGGTTGGCCCACAGAGGTTTAAAGACTTTGCACTTGAGAGCCAGAGCTGCTTCCAACAACGCTCTCAAGATTGCTGAATTTTTGTCTCAAAGCGAGCATGTTTCTGCTGTCAACTACCCTGGTTTGAAGTCCCACAAGGGCCATGATGTTGTATTGAAACAACATAGAGATGGCTTGGGTGGTGGTATGGTTTCTTTTAGAATCAAGGGTGGTGCTGAAGCTGCTGCTAAATTCACTTCGGAGACCAAATTGTTCACTCTTGCCGAATCTTTGGGTGGCATTGAATCCTTGATTGAAGTTCCAGCTGTCATGACCCATGCTGGTATCCCACAAGAAGCAAGACAAGCTTCCGGTGTTTACGATGACTTGATCAGAGTCAGTGTCGGTATTGAAGACATTGATGATTTGATTGCTGACGTTGATCAAGCTTTGAAGGTTGCTGCTAAATAAACACATTGATTCAATTTGCATAAAAATTCTAGAAAAATTTGTTTTTTGCATTTTATGATTTTTACATTACCTTTTTTATTTCTCTGTTTCTTGTTTAATGCTACTATTATCTTTGTATGATTTTCACTTTTGCTATCCTATTATCTACATAACGCAGCGTTGTATATTACTCGTTACCATAATACAGTTGTATATTATTTTGCATACTACTATCGTATCTGTAAGATTGTTTTTTGAATAATACAAGTCACATTTTCCACTTCTAAGTGTACAACTACAAGTCGGATAAAAATGGATATAATACCACTTAGTATTTTAATATATTCATGCTTATCAAAAAAAACTTTCAATCATATATGAAAATAACCTAAGAACCTTTTTCCGGAGGAGGAGGCTTTTTATCAGGGATTTGTTCATAAGTAGGCAACCCTGTAAAAGGAGTTGGTTGCTGTGGAGATGTGTTTGCGGTGTTGAATGTAGTGGTAGGAACCGCGTTGGTACTATTTTGAGAGCTGCTGGCCACCGTGGTAGGCGGAGGAGTCACAGGAGAAATAGATGGCTCTGGGGTTGCAAATTCCGAATTGGTACTGTTTAATTTGCTGTATGCTGCTAAATGGTTATCTTTCCTGTCTATTGGATAACCGTTCAGGTCTAAAGGAATCGCAGCAGCAGGGCCTGATTGGCCGTATCCAGGGAGATCAGACGAAACGTTAGGCACAGGCAGTGCATCAGCATCAGCAGCTGGAGCTGGAGCAAACGAAACATTACCAGTTGAAGCACTGGAAACGTTAGTAGGAGCACTGGATGCATTAAGAAGTGAGGGAATAGACTCTTCATAAGCAGGTGGAGGAGGTAAATCATTATAATCGTCTTTATAATTAGTTACTATTTCTGATTTTTTACCTTCATCTTTCTTTGAGGTAGAAGGCAATCCAGCAGTGTTGATGCTGTTATTAATGGTTGATGGATTATCAGAAGGTTTTGATGCTGCAACAACCGGAGGAGGACCATTTGGACGAGAAGCACCACTAGCTTGAGATTGTTGCTGTTCTAATTTAACAGGACTTCCAGCAGTGCCTGCAGTAGTTACTACAGGGACATCGCCAGCCAAATCGTCGCCATGAAACGATGCAGTACTAAGGTCAGTAGTAGAATCAGTAGTACCGGTGGTGGTTGTACCAGTTGATGTGTTTGCCCCCGAGTTCAATTTCAGTTGCAAGACGGTGTTTTGCTTATTGATGAAGCTAGAAAACTTATTGGCTTGGGTAGCGTACTTTGGGTTATCTTCACCGAGTTTCAATGAAAACTTTGTCAACTTAGAAGCAAGTTTGTTAGTTAATTCACCAGCTTTTGCTTCATAATTATTTGTTCTTGGAGGAAGATTTGGTTTGCTAGACGTGGAGGCAGCTACTGTGGAACCTCCTACAACACTACCAGTGCCAGCATAAGTTTGTGGGTTCGGACCAGACTGAGCCTGGGTTTGAGTAGTTGCAACAAGTTCATTGTTTAACATATGTTCGTCGGCTTCACTTTCTAAAGTGACTCCTGGTGGAGGTGCTAAGCCACTAGAAACTTTGAACTCTGATTCCAAGACAAGGTTGATTGGGTCAGCTTTAACATTTAATGTGTTTCCATCATTTACTAAACCGGTGCTACCGTCAATGGTTCTAAAGGTCAAGTGAGCTACCAACTTGTAGTCACGCTTAACATTACAAGTCTTGAAACTTGGCACCAAATTAGGCAGATTCAATACTTTGTAGTCAAACTTTGAAGCAAACAAAGAAGATGGGATTTCCAACTCATACAATTGTTCCCCAGCATTGTTTTTCCCTCTTGACTGTTTAAAGCTGGTGAAACTGACTATTTTCTCAGGGTTGTTGACATTGAGGAAACTCTCATCAAAAATAACAAACTTTTGAGGAACAGATTGCCTGAGTTCTTCAGCAAGAAGGGTGGTGGTGGCCACAAGTTCAAGCTTTAAACTATCAATAATCAACTTGATATTAGCAGCAGCAGAGCCATTGGCAACCATCTGCGGGAATGCAGTCGTAGTAAGCAAATAGAAGCTAATGTTAGGTCTTATAGCTTCATTATGTTTTTCATCATTACTTGATGCTCCATTTCCAGCAAGAACATAGCCTGGATAATTGTATCTGGTTTCAAAGTAAAACGGCAAATTAACAGAACCGATTTCAGAGCCAAGATGAAGTTTCAAATCGAAGCCTAGTCTAGTGTACGAGAGTTTTTGAGTCTCTGGCAGAGAATACGCAAGGTCCAATGGCACGAAACGGAATGGCTCGACAATTCTAATGTTCTGTTTATAAAAAGAAGATCTTTTGATAGTGGCCTTGATATAGTATTGAATTGCACTATCGTTATCGTAGATCACCCTTGGTAACGATGGAGGCAACAAGTAAGAAACGTGTTTGATAAGTTCTTGATTACGGTTCACTGGGTTGATCAAACCCCCTTGTCCGAAAGCGAACTTGTTAGTGAAACCCTTTAAATCAATGACACAATGGTTTTTCAAAGGCAATGTGAAAGAAAAATCATATTCATAAATACCAGGAGAAAGGGTGTACTCTTTTTCTGTAGAATTAGAGGCATTTTGTGAGGTAGAATGGGAACTTCCAAAGAAACCTCTTTGGCCCGTAGTGTTGTCATCACCATATGTTCCCGATACCGCAAGATTGGCCTTTGGTTCAGTAGCAGTAGTGGTATTTGCAGTTGGTGTAACAGTTTGATGGGCGGTGGTCTGCTGAGCAGTAATTAATTCCTTTGGAGGAAAGACTTTAGCAGATTGATAGAGCAACTTGTGGGCTTCGATCTCTGTGACAGGTTTGTCCTGTCTTTTACGATTGTTCGACGTTTTCACTCCGCTAATAATTGTTTTCGATTCGCCTTCTAATTTGATGATTATAGACGATGCGGAAAGCTCGGTAGCGACTTCAAGACGTAACTTGCCAGCAACAGTGTCTTTATTGGTGAAAAACTTTGCTGGTCTGACATGGTTCAAAATGATTTTGGCTTCGTTAGTTGTAGGCAAATTATTGGGAGCAGCACTGGTCATTTCTTAAGTTATATATTGATGATGTGTCTCCTTATATAGAAATCAAAGCAAGATGGGTATCAAATCGTATCTTATAAGTCTGTAATTGTTTACTGAGAAATTAATGTAGTTTGACAATTGAACAAGTCCAATTACTGGTTAAGAAATAATTTTCAATCCTTCATATAATTAAGTGTAATTTTCTGACAGCAACACCTAACTTTATACGTATTACTGTATAGGGGGAACGGCATATTATGGAATAGGCTCAGGATCCGCAGTTGTGGATCATGACTACTATTTTGACTGCGCCCTCATAGTAACCAGGACCATCCAAAAGAGTGTCTTAGGTCGCACGGGAGCCATAGTTAAACTACTAATATGCTATTGATGAGACCTGTTAGAGGGGTGCCAATGATGATAAAGGGTGTCATTGATGAAAATGTGACAAATAGTCTATTAGAAATTGCACGATATTTGACTCATAGATTAAGGGATGTGATATTAATAATGATAACCACACATTTTATGTAGTATATCTCAGGTTCCTATATACAGGATAATCGGTAAAATCTAGGGGGCGGAAAACCCAATCTATCTCCCTGATAGTAACACTTTGCAGGAAAAAATCGTTTATTGAAAGACAAAGTAAATTGAATAGAATTAAATGCACTGGAAAATTTGTAACAGCTTCTCGCTGCAAAAAATCATAATGACAATTGTCGTAACAGAAAAAAAGGGAAAAAAGAGTCCATAAAACAAAGTACATAAAGTCCATAAAAAAATATTAATTGAAATCATGCTTATTCCTCGCCGTATTTGTTATACAAATATCTCAACTTGGAATAATAAATATCAGAGTCCAAGTAACCGACTCTGAACCACCTTCCACCACCAATGTCATCGGTAAACTGGGTTCTCGCATGAGCCAAACGACGATTGTTGAACATAATGGCCTCACCCTGTTCCAACAAAATCTTAAACTGGTTATCCTCGTCATTGATAAACTCTTCGAAGATCTTAAGACCTCTATGGAAGTCTCTGAATAAGTAACGATCACCAGTATCCTTGGCACTATGATACTGTTCCAAGTTTTCCCAATCGGCAAAATCGCCCATTTTTTTCATTGGACTGGTGATACCATATTCAAATGGAGCTTGGTACGGTGGAGAGTAATTGACCTCGATAATGTAGGGGTAATTTGTGCTTGGATCGAGATTGTCATGATCCTCCACGATCAATGGTCTGGAATAAACAAACTCGTGGCCTTGGTTTGATTTGTAGCGATAAGTGATAGGAACATTGCAAAGAGCAAAATAAGCATGTGGATCTTTCTCAAGCACATACTTGGCAGCATTGAAAAGGTCTACAAAGATGTTTTCGCCACCCTCAGCCACGCTGTTTTTAATTGACTCAAGGACTTTGATGCCCGGTGGTGATTGATAAAAAAGCAAGTCTTGGTGCAAATGGAACATTTTGTTCGACAAGACCAAATGTTCTGCTTCTTTTTTAGAAACCACATCAAAATATCTCCCGAAAATTGTTTCTCTCAAGTAACCAATGCGCGAAGCAATTTGCTCCAATGTAGATTGACGAAACTCTTTGGAAGAGTTTGTTGGAATCTTTACAACAAAAGAAATACCGTATTTGTTGAGGTTTTTGAATGCGTTCCATAAAGTTTTTTCATCATTAATGAACGAGTCATAATCAAAAATCAAACTTTGTTTTTTCTTTTGAAGCTTGGAATTGTCCCAAATCTCTTCATTTTCTTCATAATACTTGCCCTTACGACGGTTGCTATTGGTAGAATATTTTTTCAAAAAGGATAACGAATAAGTGGCCACCTCGCCATCTTTCCAATGAATTTCAATAGCTGACTCACCAGAAGGAAGCTTGACAACTTGAGGCTGTTCAGAAGGAGCAATGTCTCTTGCAATCAGACCCGTAGAGAAAAGCTTGAGTCCCGAGGCCTTTTCAACAGAGTTTGGAGACTCAGAAGCATCTCGAAGAAAAACGTTGGAGAAGTTAACAATGTCCGGGGTTTCGTCGTCCTCATTGTCAACAAAAGTGATTGAGGTGACTCTGTCGTTGTAAAAGTTGACTTTGAGTGACATGTCGTACCAAGATTTGGATCCCAATCAAGTGAGTGAGTAATTTAGCACGCCGATGGAAAATAATTAGTATTCATATAAATATATGAAATTTTCGCAAACACTTGACTAGTTTCAACACTCAAAGAAGTCAAATGCTATAATTAGTCACGTATATTATCAGGATTCAACAACAAGAAAATCTTTATTGTTCCAATAAAACAATTGGCTATTCTCAAAAAGTCTCTGTCAAACTAAATCGTCTTGTATTACAACTATGAATATTCAAAAACAAAAATAGACTGATTTATATACTGCTTTATATACACTCGTCATATATAGTGTCTATAAGCACCTGATCTTCTAGCAAATAACCCGTGGAAATTTGTCTAATTAGGAAGCAAGTAGGAGTGCGTTTAGTCTGTTTCATATTGTTGCTGAGTCAGCAAACGAAGAGGAACGAAAAAAAAATGAACCAAACAAATTGGAGAATTCAGCATTAATATATTATTAAAAAGACAGACACTCTTTCATTTGAACAAGGCATCGAAAGAGATAACCAGTTGAACGCATTTGAGGGTGTCAGATAGCTTGTTATTTTTTTAATTTAGCACGAAAACTTATTGTTGACCCATTTTCCACACATTCCCATTCATTTCTAAGCGCTGTCGTAGATCATCCTTCAGAAGAAAAAGAAAAAAAAATAAAAAAGAAAAAAAAGAACACCCAGTTAGCCAGACACCTGGTAACATAGGAGGACAGCAAATTCATATCATTTCAAGTGTTGGGCAGTATTGAAATATTGATATTATTATATATTGTACAACCATCAAGTTTATATTTTGCCTTTTGAATACGGTGATATTGATCCAATAGCTCTCGTCAAAGCATTTACAACACATTTTTATCACACCACTATGTCAAGCTTTGCGGAAGCTATCAAAGAGTTCAACGCCCGACTTGGCGATGAATTATCAATAAAACCAGGTGATAAGATTGAAGTGATTTCTGATGATCGAGAGTTTAATGATGGTTGGTATATGGGGAAAAACCTCGCTACCAATTTGGCTGGTCTATATCCTAAATCTTTCACTAAACCTATTCCTAATCCGAACACTGTTGTTCCGCAGCTACACAATAAACGGTCCAACGACTCAAGTCTTCTAAGATCACGATCCAGAAATAGACATTCTTTAACTTCACCTTTGGGCTCTCCAATCTCCTCTGCTGCAAACAACTTTCCCAATAATAACACCAATACTCAACCCTTTGGACAATCAAACCCTGCTATATCAACCGGGGCCGACAGTAGTCGTAGCAGTGTTTCAAGCACCAGAATATCGTCTCCTAACATAAATAAGTACAATTCGATAAACTCCAACACCATATCAAACTTGATAAATAACAACTCTAATGCAAAGTTCAATGCTTATGAAGAAGAAGAAAGAGAACCATATTATAACAACAACGATGACCATAGAGGAAGTCATTCTTCTGTTGTCAAAACCATGTCGGAAATTGATCAAGCTTTGCAGGATTTCAGACCTTCAGATGATACTGGTTACACTTCCAGACCCATTATCGAATGGACTTCTCAAGACGTTGCTGACTATTTCAAATCTCTTAGTTACCATCAAGAGGCAAGTCAGTTTGCTAAACATAAAATCACAGGAAACATCTTGTTGGAGTTAGAACTTGCTTACTTGAAGGAGTTGGATATAGGTCCTTTTGGTACCCGTTTTGAAATATTCAAAATTATAGAATCCTTAAGAACCAGTGTTAATAATGGTAACTCATTTGTTTCTGCCCCTCAACCGCAGCAAAGAAAGTTGTCGGGTACTGGAATTATACATACTTCTAACACCGAAACCTATACCCCACCGCATATTTCTAAGCAACAACAACAACAACAGCCGACTCAAAATTACGGTGCTCCTGCAAATGAATATGCTAGTGCTTTGGGAGATGCTTATACTATGGATAATCCTTATCTCAACTCGTCTACTGATAATTTTGCAAATCATGGGTTAGCCAATCAAAATTATGGACCAGGAGACAATTATTCTTCTAGTAGTAATTCTGAACTTGTACCAAATCAGGATTTCCAAAGATCCGATAGTGGTCTTGAAGGTACTTTGAATGATCATAGAAAATCTTATGCTCAAAAACGTGCTTCTTATATCAATACTGGCAGTGGGTCTTTACATTCATTTGGTAATGGCATGCCAACTAATGCTAGCAATACCACTTCTCCTAATCTCAATAATACTCATGAAGACCGCCAATTTTCCCCAGTACGCAAAGCACCTTTGCCTCCAGGTAATGTTCCTTCAGCCACCTTAGCTTCCACTATACATTCACCAAAGGGCAAGAAGTCGACTAATGATATTTTTAGTTCATCGTCGCCTTCTACACCAGTTAGTGCTAGTAGAAATGGTGGTAGTAATTCAATCAAACAAAGTTTTGTTCCATTCAGTGCTGGCTCACGGATTCCTGATTCACCAATAATGCATGTTCCCGAAGAAGATTTTGGTAAATTGAATTTAATTGATGAGCATGCAGAAGCTAACAATGGGTTTGCTAATGATAGATCACCTCCTCTTTCTCCACTGAAATATAGATCAGCAAGTGCCAATGAAGCAAAGTCTTCTGGATATAGTAATGGCAATATAAACAACGCTGCATTAGGAAAAAGAGCTGTCTCAAGCAATGACTCTGGCCCTAAGCCATCTATCAATCCAATAGATAATGGGCAAAGTGAGGGCAGCACGTTTAAAGTGACACAGGTTCGTAATGCTCAAACATCTAAAACTGGAAAAAAGACTAAAAAACAAACATCAGCGTTCCAAGAAGGTATCAACCATGTCACTCCTGAAATGGCGCTGAAAACCTCAGAATACTCTGGATGGATGTCCAAAAAAAGCAGCAGTGCTGTTGGTCCATGGAAACAACGTTTTTTTACCCTTCATGGTACCAGATTGTCTTACTTTGGTAGCATGAAAGACGTTAAGGAAAAGGGTTTGATTGATATTACAGCCCATAGAGTATTGCCAGCAAAGGAAGACGACAAATTGGTTTCTCTTTATGCTGCAACTACTGGCCAAGGAAGATATTGCTTCAAGTTGGTGCCTCCGGCTCCAGGTTCTAAGAAGGGCTTGACATTTACGCAACCAAAGGTACATTATTTTGCTGTAGAGACTAGAGAGGAGATGCGGAATTGGATGGTTGCTCTTATGAAAGCTACTATCGACTTGGATGATACAGTTCCTACTGTCAGCACTTGCTCCACACCTACGGTGTCTTTGCAGAAAGCTCAGGAATTGCTTTATAAAGCTAGAGAGAACGCCAAGGCAAGAGAAGAACAGTTAAAAGCAAAAGGATTTTTACAGCCAGGAATCAATAACGGAAGCAGTATAAACCCAAATGAAGGAAAACTTGGCTCGCCAGATTTGAATTTAGGTCCTGTTGAACCGCCACTTGTCAATGGTCATGGTAATTCTGTAGGTGCCAATGGGGCAAGTTTTGAGAACAGTTCGCTCTCCCCAGCAGAATCTTCTTCCTTGAATTCTGGCCAGTCACACACTCAACAGCTGTCACAGCAAACAAGCTCAACTTCCAATGCTGGTACTCCAAAATTGAGTAGTTTGCAAGAAATACAAGCTGCTGCCGCTGGGTTATTGTCCCCAAAATCACCAAAGTTGGGCGGTAGTGGGGAAGATGGGTTCCGTAACAAAACTTTGAACCGTTTCAAGAAAAATTGAATTTTCTTCAAGGATCTACGAAATGAAACTGTTGTTTGTTGGCTTACAGATAAAGATATTACTTAATTTTTCTGCTTTTAGTATTTGATTTTGCTGTGCTTCTTCAGTTTTCTATGCTTTTTGGTGCTTTTCAAACTTTTTTTTTGTTTTTACCCTCGTTTTTACTCATTTTTTTGGTATATTGTTTTGTCTCGATTATCCTAGTTTATGTGCTTTGTTTTTTGATTGCCAGTTGCCTAATTAATTTTTGTCAAGTCTATTTTCATTTATTCGTTATATCTTAATAATTTTCTACGCTTCATTTATAAGAATACCGCCTTTTGTCTTGAAACACTTCCACTGTGTTATTGCTTTCAGGTTTTTCTCCTAATATTTTTCTCAACTAGCTTTGATATGTTTGATTTTGTCCGTGTTTTACCTATAAATTTAGGCTAATACTAGTTTACAATGTCATTTGCACATTGTATTTCAGTTCTATTGTCGCTCTCTTTTCTTTACATAATAAAACTACAACCTTTCAATAAATAGCTAACTATATGTTTTCTCAAAATGGCTTTATTCTGCTACATTCACATTGGTAATGGCCATACTAATGATTTCCCATACAAAATTAATGGTTACCCGGATATTATCATTGACAACGGGAGAAAAAAAATTTCCAGTATAAACAGTGAAAAGATGGCTTAAATGGAAGGCGAAAGAGCTATAGTAAAGGACAATAATTGGTTTAATTGTGGTCAAAATTGTATTTAGCACATATCTGATAAAACATGAGTTTTGGAACGCAAACGCCAACAGTCGTTGTTTTGAAAGAAGGCACAGACTCCTCGCAAGGTAAAGGCCAGGTGATTTCTAACATCAATGCGTGTCTTGCAATTCAACAAACATTGAGTGCCACGCTTGGGCCTTTGGGGTCTGATATTTTGATTGTTGGCTCCAATGGTAAGACCACTATATCTAACGATGGCGCAACAATCTTAAAGCTTTTGGACATTGTGCATCCGGCAGCCAAGATTCTTGTAGATATCTCTAGATCGCAAGATGCGGAGGTTGGAGACGGCACCACCTCAGTTACGATCTTAGCAGGTGAATTTTTGAAAGAAAGTAAAGCGTTTATTGAAGAGGGCATCAGCTCCCATGTTATCACTAAGGGATATAGAAAAGCTTTGAGTTTGGCTATCAAGAAAATCAACGAACTTGCGGTCAAGATTGAAAGACCAGAAAACTTGACATTGCAGAGTACGGACGAAGCTTCCGTGAAATTTAGAGAATTACTCGAGAATTGTGCTCGTACTGCCATGTCTTCCAAGTTGATCACCCAAAACTCCAAGTTTTTTACAGAAATTGTAGTCAAATCCGTGCTATCGTTGGACCAGTCTGATTTGGATGAAAATTTGATCGGAATCAAAAAGATACCGGGAGGCTCCATCACTGACACTTTGTTTATAGATGGTGTAGCCTTCAAAAAGACCTTTTCATATGCAGGTTTTGAACAACAACCAAAGAGCTTCAAAAACCCAAAAATTTTGTTGTTGAATGTCGAATTGGAACTCAAAGCTGAAAAAGACAATGCAGAAGTAAGAATCGACAAGGTGCAAAATTACCAAGAAATTGTAGATGCGGAATGGGAAATCATTTTCCAGAAACTCAGAGCTATTGAAGCTTCTGGTGCTAACATCATCTTGTCCAAATTGCCTATTGGTGATTTGGCAACGCAGTATTTTGCCGACCGTAACATATTCTGTGCTGGTAGAGTAGCTACCGAAGACATGAACCGTACTTTGAAAGCCGTTGGTGGGTCAGTTCAATCTGCAACCTCGGACATTAGACCTGAACATTTGGGTGTCTGTGAAGTCTTTGAAGAGGTCCAGATTGGCGGTGAACGTTACAACTTGTTCAAGGGCTGCCCTGAAGCAAAGACTTGTACCTTGATTCTTAGAGGAGGTGCTGAACAAATTATAGAAGAAGTTGAAAGATCATTGCATGATGCTATTATGATTGTCAAGAGAGCAATCAAGAACAATGTGATTGTTGCTGGTGGTGGTGCTATTGAAATGGAATTGTCTAAACATTTGCGCGAATATTCAAAGACTATTGCCGGTAAGCAACAGCTAATAATTGGTGCTTTTGCCAAAGCTTTGGAAGTCATCCCAAGACAATTGTGTGAAAATGCCGGTTTCGATGCTACCGATCTTTTAAACAAGCTTAGAAAAGCACATGCTAGAGGTGAGCCTTGGTTCGGTATTGATTTCGACAGTGAATCTATAGGTAACAACTTGGACAGATTTGTTTGGGAACCTGCTTTGGTGAAAATCAACGCTTTGAGCAGTGCTGTGGAAGCTGCCAACTTGGTGTTAAGTGTTGATGAAACCATATCCAACAAGGAAAAAGACCAGCCAAACGCTAGCATGGCCCAGCAAATGATGCAAGGCAGAGGAAGAGGTGTTCCAATGGCATGAATGTTTACGTCTGTATGTGTTTCTATATACTATTCCCTTTTTTTAAAGTCGCTTATACCTTTCTCTTTCGTTTCAATGTGGCCATGTTCATTTGCCCCAGACTGTGGTTTTGTAGTTTAGTGTAATGGCTGTCCCGTGTGGTATAGTTTACTATGAGATTTACTTATTCATTGGGTTTTATATATTAAATATCAGTTGTAACTATTTAAACATGTCATACTAAAACACTTCATACAACACTCTATACACTATACAGTTGCTTTCAATTTAATACCCGTATAACCATCCAAAAAATAATAATATAAAGTAAACATTACAATTTTTCACACTACTTAATTAACCTTAGTATACCTACCAACCCCCCACTACAGAGCAAACCATTACATAACCCCTTGAATATTCACCTAGACTCAAAGGGACGCTTACGTTACCCGCCCTCATATATGGTTGGCGAGCGTCTCTTACTGTAAAGGGCTAACACACATTTTTAGGCCTTGATTAACAACTGGACCTTGGAAAGGGATTTCTGGCACATCCTGTTGATTGAAATTCATTGCGAAAAGGTTGACGTTTGGCTGGCCATTCAAACCAGAAGAAATATTGTGTATTGTCTGTCATTGTTCAATCAGGCTCGCGACAATACTAGCGAAAATTATAGAGAAAAAATCAGAGAAAAAAAGGCGGAAAATAAACAAAAGAGAGTTCACGCTAGAGCTGAATACAGGCACTATATAATATAAAAAAAGGTGTAATCAATCTCTGTTTTCCTTTGAGAATTTTGATCCATCAAATTTGATATCCATTGAGGTCTCCATCGCATACCTGAATAAGCACACAACGCGTGATTTGGTAAAGTGAGACATCCAGCGGTATTTGAGGGCCAGGCAAGAATTGGTAGTTGCACATATCTTGAAACCAATCAGTGACAAGGGCGTTATTTGCCTTAGACAGCAGAATAAGCGAAAAGACGCGCGAAGTATCTACGGACATGGCAAAGAGTTGCTTTCCATATTGTATTCCTTAGCTATTTAACCTCTACAAAAATACTCTCTATTGACTGTTTTCTTCTACAATTGCAGTCGAATCAGTTGCATCAGGACCGTATATCTTTTGTTGACGTCGTGGTCTCGTCAGTGCTCTTCCATATTCACAATAGTTATCAGACAGCATCATGAAAGTCAGGTCAACAGTAGCAGCAAACTCGAATCTTCTGCAACAGTCAACACCTGTATTGGAGAATCATGTCGCTCTTGCAGAGAAAAATTCAAAGTCAGCGTCTCCAGGTGCCACGGAACTTAATGTAATCCAGCCTATTTCTAATGACAATACACGTAAGCCGTCCCAGAGTCCTAAGGAGGGAAACACGCTGGTGGGTGAGCTGGACGACAAGAAGCCAGTTCTTGCTGCAGCATCTTCCACAGTTGAAGATGATGACACGGATCAGCCTCTATATATTGCAACGTATTCTGGTGTAGACGTTTTCGAAAGCTTCATTGGTGGAATACCGTTGATGCGCAGATGTTCAGATGACTGGGTGAATTCAACGCAGATATTGAAGGCCGCAAAGTTCCCAAAAGCCCAGCGGACAAGAATTCTTGAGCGTGAGATCCAAACAGGCGTCCATCAGAAAATCCAAGGTGGCAATGGTCGGTTCCAAGGCACATGGGTTCCTTTACATATTGCAAAGACCTTGGCCAAGAAACATGGGCTTACGGATGAAATTGCCCCTATATTGTCTTATGTTCCAGACCCAGAACATCCATTGAAGAGAATGAACAAGACAAAAAACAATGCCACTCCTTTGAAAAGGAAGAAAACAACGAATTCTTTTACTGGCAGTAATAAGAAAAAACTTAACATTCAAGCCCAGAACATTGGCATGCCACATCAATTTGTGTCTCATTCTCATCAAGGAACCCCTACAAACTTACAATTTAACGTGACGATGCCTCCTTCCCAACCCTCACAACAGCCCCAGCAGCCGCCTCCGCCACATGGTTTGCCGCAAAACCTCGGTCCACATGGCCAACCTCCGCTTGCAAACGGCTTCCAAACACATTTTGTATCATACGTACCAGGATCTACTCCGTCATCTGCCAACACTCCTCAGTTTCCACAATTTCCTCAGAATCAACAGCAGCCTCAGCAGCCGTCTGCCATGATGAACAACCATGTGATCTCACAACAGAACCATCAACAGATACCTCAAATGCAGGTTCAACAACAATTTCAGCATCACCAGCAAATGATGCAACAACAGCAACAGCTGTACCAAAAACGGCAACAGGAACGTTTTCAGCAACAGCAACAGCATCTTCAATCGCAACCACACATAACTCATCAACATGCAATGCAACATCAACTAGGACCTCCTCCAGCACCTCATCTTCCAGCAGTCCAACATCATAGTGATAAACAGATTGTATCTGGTGATCCAGTAGGCTCCCAGCTTACGTGGTCATCGCAGGATGTTGATGAGTCCATGCGAGAAGGCGATGTGTCAATGGCATCTAGAGATACTGATTACATGAATGAGGACAAATCTTTTAATTATAGTAAAAAATTGATTGAATATTTTAGTCAGGGCATTGAAGACAACATTCCTGATTTCATTCTTAACCCACCAGCGGACTTCCGAATCGATGATCCTATTGACTCGGAAGGCCATTCGCCTCTTCACTGGGCAGCAGCTATGGGTAATCTCAAGCTTGTGTCTATACTTATTGTAAAACATGCCAATCCTTTAGTCCAAAATGCATTGGGTCTCAACCCTCTTTCGAGATTGGTGACTTTTAATAATTGTTACGAGAAAGGCAACTTTTTGCAAATCTTGGAATATTTGAAAGTGTCGCTATATCAACCTGACAAAAATAACCGGTTGATACTACACTACTTGTGTCAATTTTCTGAAATCAAGTCCAAGTTGAAGAGTATTTACTATTATTTTACCATTGTGTTAAGTGAAGTAAAAAAACAAAATGATTTCTGCAACGAACAGATGTTGAAGCTTAAGAAAGAACAGTCAAAAAAGGCTAATGGTATGAAGAGTAACGATGTCACCATTGATAATGAAAAGGATAATTTCATCAAAATGATTTTAAACCATCGTGACATTGACGGTGACACACCTTTACATTTGGCAATCAGATCTCGAAACGAAACCTTGATCAAAGCTTTGATTGAAAACGGGGCGGACTTGAGCCTTTTGAATGCTCATGGAGAAACCCCATTCAACATGCTTCAAATGTTGAACTTCCCAATAGCAAGTCTTATATCCAGTAATGTTTATCCTGAAAATAGCGGCTCTGGTGTTCATAGCAATCTTTTTGATGATGAATCACAAACTCCATTGATAAGTGAATATAATAAGGAAAACAACTACTTTCTGGATGACTTGAATGGTAATAAAGGCAAGAACAGTAGCAATCAAGCCTCTACACCTTTCACCAATGGTTTGGTTGACAAGGTTAGCACACCTGGTATGAACAATAGCTTTGGCATCATCTCACCAATGAAAAAAATAAACTTTGATGAAAGCAGCATATTTGCCTTGAACACTTCTGCAGGAAATGAATTTGCCATCGGTTCAAAAGATAATTCTCCAATAAAAAGAATCAGTAAAGATTTCGGGGTTGATGTTTTCAATGATCACAATTTGGGTCATTTGAATGGAGCCATGACACCAACAAGTGGAACCGAACCAGCTAAACAAAAAGATGTCAGCAACGACAATGATGCAAAACAAGCTGACGACACAGCAGTATTGAATGAGTCTGATGTCATCAATGAAGATATTACCTTACCTTTTAATAAATCTATCATTGATCTTCATAAGTTTAAAGCAGTTTACTTTGATCAATTTGAAAAACTCGAACAGTCTTTGGGAAAAGATTTCGATAACTGGGATCAACAGGCAAAGGAAGGGGTGGAACTTCTTACAAAGATTACTTCAGATTGTACATTGACAGAAAACCATATTCGTAACACTTTGTCTTCGATATTTGATATCAATAGTCCTACAGACAGCGAGACATTGAAAAACATCTTGGCAAGTCAGATGGATATCAATTATTTGGCAACTGAGTTGAATAGCAAGCTAATCGAGACCGAGCAAGGGCTCTTAGAAAAAGACGAGTTGTTGTCAAAGATCATTGAGCGGTCGCAAGCTAAAAACATTGCCGATTTGGTAACAAGAGAAGAGGGAAAGTCTCTCGAGGAATATGAAAAGTTAGACAAGTCATCCAAGCTTGCCGGAGAAACGGGATCCGCAATTGAGTCATCTGATAGAGAAAACAAGGCAAAAAATTCTTCTGATGCTGAAGCTGAAGAAAAATTGAAACTTATTGCTGAGTTGTCCAGACTACAAATACAAAGACAAGAAAAGGTAAGCGAACTCATCAACAAACTGGTTACACATAACAGTAGCCGTAAGATGAATAACTACAGAAAGCTTATCAGTATTTCATGCGGCTTGAAAATTGAAAGCATTGACGATTTGATTGATGGCATTGAAAAGGCATTGCTTGGATAAAGAGGCCGTTTATTACGTTATGTCGTGTTTATGCTGTTTAGATCCGAAGTTTTTTGCTGTATGGGCTTTTTATTCCAGTAACTTCTACACATTTAGCGTTCTCTATGTACACTTACCTTTCGCTTTTTTTTTGTTTTTCTCTCTTTCTTCTTAGTTTCCATTAACTGTATAGTATTTTTTTGATTCTTCGTTCTCTTTTCATTTTTGGTTTAGTTTATTTCGCTTTTTATTGTACAATTTGTTCTTACAAGGATGCTATCTTTTATTCCCAACCGGTGTTATTCTTATTGTTCTTTGCATTAGTACGTCTCAATTTCTGGTCAAGCACGTTTAACCTTGCAGACGTAACCATATTGTAGCCATATTAAGTAGGACACTAGGTTCATGCTGTGTATCTAGCCTGTTCTCTCCTATATGCCAAGACTGCTCCAGGATATGCTTAACAGCACACTATTTTGGCCGGTCTTCCGGCCCAAATCTGGTCACTCCTTGCTGATTATTTTGCCGAATGTATCAACAAATCGCAGCACCTTTAAGGCTATGTGTTGTTCTAGATGCTAGTGTATGGCATGGATGATTTGGTGAACCTTGCGAAATGTACGTAGAAAAAAAGGAAATTTTCCTAAAACGGATAGTTTTTCTATATCGGGCCATATATGCATGAAATGTGTGACACTGGGCTGGGCCATAAAAAGCTGCCTACAATGAGTGAAGTTAGCTTGTTAAAGAAATTGTTATTTTTGATAATTGGCCACTTTAATTGTGAGCTCCTGGGCGATTGAGAAGCTGCCAGAGATATGGTTTTATTTGACGGCTGACTGTGAAGAATAATATCTCCAGGTGAAGCAACTGAGGACATAAATTGGGCTTGAAGTATAAGGTTATTATCGGATTGTTTGATAGCTATTTTGAAAGAGTGAAAAATGATTTGGAGTATATTTTTCAAATCCCGGAATATTTTGGTGATGTGTAGGTCGAGAGATTCTTGACTACCGTTTGGTGACTATAAGTATGGTAAGGTTGTCAGTTACAAGAGAGAAAAAGTCTCGGTCATAAAGAGAAGCTTATTTTTCAAAACATTGGTAAGTTTTTAATAACTACTAAAACAGCCGTAAACTCATGTTAATAAATCTCTTTGTTCTTTTGGCATGTACAAAACATTTAAAGTTGTTTATCTTCAAGCTTACAAAATAATTCCACGGTTAAAATATGATTATACACTTCATTTCGCTTTTTGCATTATCATAATATGTCATGACGTGGTGGACAGATTTCTTTTCTACCTACTTTTCCCATTTTAGTATGGCTTAAATAGGAGGAGTAACAGTCTTAAAAAAGAATAACTAACTACTGGTAAGTCCTACAATTCAACATTTTCGAACCAAAAATCCTAATAACTTTTCAAATACAACCATACAATTTTACAATTGACAACTTGGAACTGGCATCACCCCATTTGCCCTATTCTGTATTCCCAATGTAGTCAACGGCCCACACCCCTGAAATGTCAGCTGATAAGGGTGTCATTTCCCTTTTAGGCGGTAAAATATTTCAGATGATTCATACAATCTGGAGAGCCAAATCACGGACAAAAGGTAAAAGCTTCAAAAGAGATTAGATCTAAACCTGGTTTTCCCATATTACGCCATAAGTAGACCATCATGACTGCTCAAATAATAGATGGCAAGGCCATTGCGGCCTCTATCAGAGCTTCTTTGAAGCAAGATGTTGCTGATTTCAAGGAGAACCATCCGCTGTTCAGCCCTGCACTTGCAGTGGTGCAAGTTGGTGCTCGACCAGACTCTGCTGTTTATGTTCGTATGAAGCGTAAAGCTGCTGAGGAAATAGGGGCTTCTTTTTATCATTTGGATCTTCCAGAGGCTGTTTCTCAAGAAGAACTTCTTTCTGAGATTCAGCGTCTTAACAATGATTCGAGAATTCACGGTATTATTGTTCAACTTCCACTTCCAGGACATTTGGATCCAAAGATTGTGACTAATGCAGTCAATCCTGCCAAGGATGTTGATGGATTCACAAGCTATAATATTGGTGAGTTGTCCAAGCGTCATGGCCAACCATATTTCTTGCCTTGTACTCCTAAGGGAGTTATTGACTTGCTCAAACAATCCAACATTCCTGTTGCTGGAAAGCATGCTGTTGTTTTAGGGAGATCTGACATTGTAGGAGCTCCTTTGGCTGTTCTTCTTAGAAATTTGGATGCCACTGTGACCTCGGTCCATTCTCGTTCTCAAAACATTCCAAAGCTTCTTCAATCTGCTGACATTGTTGTTTCTGCCATTGGACAGCCTGGTTTTGTCAAAGCCGACTGGCTTTCCTCCAATGCTGTGGTTATTGATGTGGGAACCAACTATATTGCTGATGAGACCAGAAAGTCTGGATCACGTATGGTTGGCGATGTTGATTACGAAGCAGCAAAAGAAAAGGTGACTTTCATCACTCCAGTTCCAGGTGGAGTTGGTCCTATGACTGTTGCAGAATTGCTTTCCAATGTAGTCAGTGCTGCCAAAACCACTGTTTTGGGAAGTCGTCAATCCAAACGTTTTATTCCATTGAAGTTGAGATTGCAAAACCCAGTGCCTTCGGATTATGAAATTTCCAGAGCACAGACCCCTAAACCTATTACTACCGTAGCCAACGAGGCCAGCATTCCAGCGGACGACCTTGAACCGTATGGATCGACGAAAGCAAAGGTCAAATTGTCTGTTTTGAACAAGTACGGCAACCGTAAAAACGGTAAGTACATTCTCGTCACTGGGATCACGCCTACCCCTCTTGGAGAGGGCAAGTCCACGACCACGGTTGGTCTTGCACAGGCCCTAGGTGCGCATTTGAACAAGTTGGTCTTTGCCAATGTTAGACAGCCTTCGATGGGACCTACCTTTGGTATCAAGGGTGGAGCTGCTGGTGGAGGTTATTCGCAGGTTATTCCAATGGATGAATTCAACATGCATTTGACAGGTGATATCCATGCTATTTCAATGGCAAACAACTTGCTTGCTGCTGCCATTGATACCAGAATGTTCCATGAAAACACCCAGAAAGACGGACCTTTGTATAGAAGATTGGTGCCTGTCAAGAACGGAAAGAGACAGTTTTCCCCTGTGATGTTCACAAGATTGGCCAAGCTTGGAATCAACAAAGTAGATCCTGACGAGTTGACCGAAGAGGAAATAGCTAGATTTGTCAGATTGGACATTGACCCTGAGTCCATTACATGGAAAAGAGTTGTGGATTGCAATGATCGTTTCCTTAGAGGAATCACTATCGGAGAAGCCAAGACCGAACGTGGTTTCACCCGTCAAACGGGCTTTGAAATCTCCGTTGCCTCTGAATGTATGGCCATTTTGGCTCTTGCCACGTCTTTGCAAGACTTGAGAGCCAGATTGGGAAGAATCGTGGTTGCTACGTCCAAATCCGGAGAACCAATCACCTGTGATGACATTGGTGCTGGTGGTGCCTTAACTGCTTTATTGAAAGATGCCATTAAGCCAACCTTGATGCAGACCTTGGAAGGGACTCCGGTATTGATCCATGCTGGTCCTTTTGCCAACATATCCATTGGTGCCAACTCCATTCTTGCTGATAAAATCAGTTTGAAATTGACTGGTACCGAAGCCAACGATGATACTGAGGAGACAGGCTATGTTGTCACTGAAGCTGGTTTTGATTTCACCATGGGAGGCGAACGTTTTCTCAACATCAAGACCAGAAACTCTGGTCTCATTCCTGACTTGGTTATCATTGTTGCCACTGTCAGAGCCTTGAAAGTACACGGTGGAGGTGCAGAAGTCAAGGCAGGTGTTCCTTTGGCTAAAGAATACGTTACCGAAGACTTGGAATTGTTGTCCAAAGGATGCTCCAACTTGGTCAAACACATCGAAAACGCCAGATCGTTTGGCTTGAGGGTTTTGGTTGTTGTCAACGCTATGAAAAACGACACTGCCAACGAACACGAGGTCATTAGAAAGCAAGCCAAGGCAGCTGGTGCAGTGGATGCAGTGGTCTCAAACCATTGGGAAAAAGGTGGTTTCGGTGCTGTCGATTTTGCTCAAAAGGTTGTAGACATCACCTCCACCCCTGCTGAAACAGAGTTTAAGTTCACTTACGACCTTGAAGATCCAATAGACGTCAAGATTCAAAAGATAGCTACCACCCTTTATGGTGCCAAAGACGTCGAGTTCCTTCCAGAAGCCCAAAAGAAACTTGAATTGTACACCAAACAAGGCTTCGACAAGTTACCAATTTGCATTGCCAAAACACAGTACTCCTTGTCTCATGATGCTGCATTGAAAGGTGTTCCTACCGGATTCACCTTCCCAATTAGAGATATCAAGGCCAGTATTGGTGCCGGATACTTGTACGCTTTGGCTGCCGAAATTCAAACAATCCCTGGTTTGCCAACCCACTGTGGTTTTATGGATGTGGAAGTTAACGATGATGGTGAAATTGAAGGTTTGTTTTAAATCATGTTTTTCTTTTTTTTACTTTTTTCTTTTGTTCATCCTTTAGCATCAACTGCTATTTTGAAAATTTCATGTATTACCTCTTTCAACACTTAATGGTCTTCAATATATAAATATACACATGTATATATAATTGTCTTTTGTAGCTGAATTTGAATTTTTAAAGAACTTTGAAAATTCAACTTTTGAAACGGATCTTGTATACCGCTAATGCTCCGATGTATGCCCTTAAAACATATTGAGGACGTATAGCTATTTGAAAACCTTAACTGGACTGAAATTATCTCAAGTTCGATAACAATCGTATAAAGATATGGATTTAATCCAAAGAAAAACAATTTGAAACTAAAACAATAAAACTCTTTCAATTCAATTGACATAGCGTTATATTTAAACTAAAACTTTTCTTCTCGGTCTTCAAATGCCCCTTTCTTTGGAACAAAAGTTCATTTAAGCGCTAGAGGAAGGGCAAATAAAACTATAGGCAATTTAAAACTATGGAATAACGCCAAGAATAAAAATGAGTCTCTTTGAGGGGTGAAAAACACGATTTTTAACTAATATGTTATTTTCGATAAGATGGTACTTTCTCACTTTTAAATATTTTGTAACAATCGAATCTCAAAACAAAGTACATTGAATTAAACACTAGGGTTTGGCCAATATAGAATTATAATTTTGTATGGCTTGGTTTACTGTAAAGACACAGAATACGATTTAAAAGAATCAACTCTTTGGAGAAATTGGCAATTTTCCGTTATATCAAATATTTATGTGCAAATCTGAAAATTATTATTATAAATAGTACTTTAATATAGAAAAAAAATTTAAAATGTTGTTGTCCTTTTTTTGAATCAAAATAACTCAGATAGCACTGAGTTAATTTAATAAAACCATTGATCAATACTGCAAAACATCAAGAGCGCGAATCGAGTCCCAAAACCTAAAGTGAGGAACGCCACACTTGTTTTGCATGGCGCATGGTGGCGCCTGATGGCACAGCCAACTTGGCCACTCGGCAATAGTAAGGCATAGAGGCATATTTTTGTTGAAAAAACAGAATATTTTTACTTTTCGAGAGTATAATTTGGCAATTAATAAGCCCATTTTTTTGCTAATTGTATAAGCAGAAATAAAAGGGTTGTTGGATAATTTATGAGAGATACTACGCCTTGAAATGACTTGTCTATGAGATCAGTATTATTGTGGATAATTTTGTTACCCTTGAGCCTGTAAGGTCTTTATCTCTTCTCCAATGTACTATCTGCTAAAATATCCTGCGCAACGGCTCCAAAGCACTCTATATGTCCTTATTTACTGTTAGGAAATCGGTTAAATTCTACGCCATTTTCAATCTGTCATAAGATCCATAAAGTAGTATGTTAGAAGGTGAAACTATGAGCTACAAATTTTCCATATATAGACTGTAGATTGCTCAAACTAATACAGCTTTTTATCAACCATTTGAAAGGTGAAATGTCTGTTTTGATAGAAAATACCATACGTTATATCATTTTCAATGAGTCAAAGCATAACCATTTACAAATTATTTCAATAGCTTAAATTCACAGTTCCTTTTTGTTTCCAAAAGTCTCTTGGAGCTATGTATTAAACGCTAAATAATGTACAAACTTTGATGAGACGACTTTGTAAAAAACTTTTCAGTTTTGCAAAAGCTTGGATGTCAAAGCCTCAAGATCCTCCAATGTTTCTGGATCATTATACTCAATAACGTTGGTGCCATAGTCAGCACCTGCTTTTCCATTGATCTTATCGTTATTAAACCACTTGGCCTTTTTAGCTGCTGGTTCATCGTCACTATCATCACCGGAACTATCTGCTTTATTGTCATCATCAGAATAATATTCTCTCTGCTTTGCAAGATCAGTATCGATATCTCCAGTACCAACAACATATTGAACCTCCTCATCATCGCCACTGTATTCCTCGTCCTCAAACGCTTGTTTCTCCAATTCCTTGCGTCTTCTCTTTTTCTCTTGTCTTTTTGCCCTAGCAACTTCTTTATCTTCCTCATCTCTTTCTGCCATATCTTTTGTTTCTTTCTCAACAAACTCTTTGATTTGTTGTTCTGCCTCACCTCTTTTGCGGAAATCTTCTTCATCTTCCAACTCATATATAGGATGAGCAACACCCTCGTCATCGAATTTCAATTTTGAAGGGTTTCCATGGTTTGCCAAAGAAGCTTTTCTGGATAAAGATTTCTTTAACTGTCTCTTAGACACTGGTATGGACAAGTCTGGAAGATCTTCTTCCTTCAACTCATGATCGGTTCTTTTGACGGACATAAAGCCATCCTCATCATCGTCTTCATCAGCCTGTTTGGTGACGTTCAAGTAATGTTCTGACAAAACATTTTGGTTCTGTCTTTCAAACATACGATCGTATTTTGTTCTGACTTCTTTTTTCTTTTCAGCATCCTCCACAATTTCGCCATCATCGTTCATCTTCGATAATTTCAATAACTGTCGAGAAGCGTTTTTCATTTCCTTGGATTTGTTTTCTCCCTTTATTTTGATCTTAGGGGCACCAGGTAAACCTAAAGACTTGGCATACTCTTCTGATGGCAACTTGGTGACATCAAACACTTCTTTATCAGACTGCAAGTGGACTGATCTGAAATAGGAAATAAATGCCTTCTGACCCAAATATTTGATTTCTGGGTCCGAGAAACACAAGGCTTGTAATTTAGACTGAATAGATTTCTTCTTGGCCTGCTTTATATTCAACTTTTTAGGAGCTATCTTTTTAGCCTCCAATCTTTTCAAAAAAGGTTCTTCTTCAGTAGGGGTAAGAAATAATAACGATTTACCCTTTTTACCAAATCTTGCGGATCTTCCTACTCTGTGCACATACGTTGCAATGTCTTCGGGGCAATCTACTTGGACAACCCAATCGACAGATGGAAAATCAAGCCCTCTAGCAACGACATCAGTGGCCAATAAACAAGCATGGTCTGCTTTTGAAAATTTGTAAGTGGTTTCCATTCGAGAGGTCTGTTTCTGTCTGCCATGCAACTTTAAAAGTGATATACCTGGTTGCATCGTTCTAAAGGTTTCATAAACATAATGAACCTGCTTGGAACAAGAGAAAAACACAATCATTTTGGATTTGAGATGGGTCTTTATGAAACTCCATAATGTGTCCAATTTATCTTGTAATTCTACGCTAATGTAACTTTCATCCAAAGACTCTGGGGTCAGCTTGACTTCCCTGTTGGCCTCTGTGTCAATATACTGTGGATTCACTAAAGACAATCTTGCCAAATCACTCACAGACTTTGTCTGGGTTGCAGAAAACAACAATGTTTGTCTACTAGGAGATAAACTCAGCAAAATGGCATCCAAGGACTTTTTGAATCCCATGTCCAAAATTCTATCTGCTTCGTCAAGCACTAGCAATTGTAAGTTTGAAAGTTCCAAGCCTGCCGTTTGGTCGAAATGCTGAAGTATACGTCCTGGTGTGCCTATCAAAATGTTCATCTTTGCAATTCTTTCTTTTTCAAACTTGACGTCCTTTCCACCAATGACAAGACCAGCAGAAAATGCATTGTAGCGTCCAATCTTGACTAGCACTTCGTATATCTGGATAGCAAGCTCTCTGGTTGGCGATATTACAAGTGCTCCCAATCCATCATATTCATTCCATGATTTCCTGTACAACGTCTCTATCAACGGTACTAAAAAGGCTAACGTCTTTCCTGATCCGGTTCTCGCAGCACCGAGTATATCCTTACCCTTCAAAGCTAATGGAATTGTTTTACGCTGAATGTCGGTCATGGATATAAAACCTGCATCAGTAAGACCTCTCAAAGTGCCCTGAGAAATTGGAAGCTCTTTAAACTGAGAAATGCTATTGATATCTTTCTCCTCATCGAATTCCTTTATTTTCGTTTCAAGACTCTCAATATACTCCTTTTCTTTCTTAACGTTCTCTTTTCTCTGATTTTTGAAAGTCTTTGACTTTGTTTTTTTGGCCATATTGTCTATGTGTTCTCTTTCCAGTTATATTATCTATAAAACTTGGACTACAATTGAAATCACGTCTATATTCTACATACTTTAATGCATGAAAAAAAAAAAATTTTTTTTATCCGATGAGCGCACTCATGCAGACGTGCATTGCTCTGCAGTGCTACGCAGCGTCATAACTTCTATTTTGACTTAATAAGTCTATAAGAATTTGAATTGTTCAGATAATTATCAAGAATGTAAAAGAAAATTATTATCAAGATAATTTTGACAAACTTGTCTTTTAAAAACTTTTGAATGTAGATATGAAGTCATTGAACATGTTGAGTCACATATACTTAAATAACGCTACGTATTACCTTAAAATTTGGATTGAAATTTCACTTTGGTTGTTTTACAAGGTAACTGAATGCGACAAGAGGAAACATATAAGTTTGCCCCCATTCATTCTTTAATCAAAAAATCCTACTTAGCTTTATGCTGTCAAATGCTATAACGTTCATTTCTATGACTAAAAATACATGCAAACCAAAACTTTCGCTAGACAAAAAAAATGACATAATCCACTAGTTCTTTCTTTTGCGTCCTCTCAACTTTTGCTTTTTCAAATTGCTATTACTATTGCTGTCGTTTGGTCTTTTATTATACTGGTTGAATTTGTTGGCATCAGCGTCTGGCTTTCCATCTTTTTTGGTCTCTTGGGAGTCGTCAGCAGCTTTAGGTGTAACTTTTTCAAACTCTTGTTCCTTAACTAAAAACCTCCAGTCACTTCTCTTTCTGATATACAAATCCAACTTCCAATTTTTCCAGACCAAGCGGCCATATGTACTTTCTTTCACTCTATCTTTACCAGCAATCAACTCTTCAGCAACTCTTTCCTTGTAGTTAGTCAATTTGACAGTAAAGTCCCATAGTTTATCTACAATGTGTGACCCATATGCATTGCAGGCGAGTTTCTCGATGCTTCCGAGGAAGCAGTTCATCAATTTTCTTCTTTGGATTACGTCAACATTTTCTATTTTCAAAACGCTTTCAACAACATGAGAAAAAACACCATGTGTACACATTTGTATAAGTCTTTCTTGAGGCAAGTTGAGGCATGAGTCGATAGCAAAGTTCAACAATTGGGGATCGTAGTCCACCAACTTTTCGAAAAAAAGTGCTCTCCATCTTTCTTCTGCGGTAGGCCAATCGTCGTTGGTATTTCCTAAAGTAGAGGTGGACAATTTCAAAATATCTTCAAGCATGTTTTCTTGCGAATATTTTTTCAATATCTGTTCAATGATTTCGGTTTTCTTGTAATCTTTCTGAGCACCTGAGGCATCTATAATGGCTTTTCCCAAATCCAAATTAATATCAATAAGCTCGTTGATTTCTGGTACCAACTGGTCCAAGATCCATTTTACTTCGCCTTTTCCCAATTTAAAAAGAAGACCCTCGACAACAAAAAGTCCAGTATTCTCTCTTCTCACAAGCTTTTGTATTCTTTCTTTCATGTAAAGTCTATACAACCGGTCTACGTTTTTCTGCAATCCATACTTGACCACAGCTTCCAAAAAATGCGATCCCACAGGGTCACTAAGCAAGTATTCAACATATGCTCCTTCTGCTTGGTCTTTATCATGATCAAGGGGGAAAAATATCAAGTGATAAAATGGTCTTTCTCTGTTAACCATGCCTTCTATTTGAATAATAAGCTGTAACACTGGAGAGGCCACTTTATCAATAGATAAATTTCTTAAAGTTTCTCTGGTCTGTTCTTCCTTGATAGTGTTTAAAACAATCTCCAATTCTTCCTTGAAACTGCTTGGAGTTTGAAAATTTCTCTTAAAATCGTCACTATCCTTTATTTCGATCATTTTTCTGGCAACCTTCGACTTCTTACTTCTCAACAAGGAGGTACCAACCGTAGTTGAAGGTAACTCCTTACCTGCTAATACCAAAAGAAC
The DNA here is from genome assembly GCA_004014935.1 of Saccharomycopsis malanga. NCBI lineage: Eukaryota > Fungi > Ascomycota > Saccharomycetes > Ascoideales > Saccharomycopsidaceae > Saccharomycopsis > Saccharomycopsis malanga. Next base: position 3,076,823 of record CP025321.1, read on the forward strand.
CACTCTCAATACGTGCGAGGCATATTGGTGAGAAATCATCTCAGTCAAAAACGGTTTGAGCTCATTCAACATGTAGTTGAACATGATCTCCATAGAAGGATAAAGTTCTTCGCCTTCTTCAAGTTGTTCGTCCTCCTCCTCGGCTTCTCCTAAGATCTCCTTCTCCATCAACGCAGCAGCCCTTACAAACAATGTTTCCAAACAGTGCGAAGAATATTTATGGTGAGCAAGGGCCACAAATTGCCCAGAAAAGCTTCTGAACAAAGACTTAATCTGTTGGGAATTGCCACTGAGAACGAGTCTCTCTACTAACTTGGAACATATTTGATTGGTAACTAGCTTCAACTCCTTACCCTTACTTTCAGCAAAAATACCGTTGATATACAATACCCTATCCTCTTCATTTTCAAAAAGATTGGTATTTAAGGTGCTTTCTGCTTCTTTGAAATAAGCACTTTCCGAAGGATCAACTAACCCATAAAACGGCGATGGTATCTCTGTTTTAGATTGTGGTACTTTATTATCTTCGCTTTCACCCTCAGTCAAGGCAGGAGTCTCAACATCCTCCTCTTTTTTCTGTTTGGCTTTATCCAATCTTCTTCCTCTTGCCTTCTTAGCCATTTTGTCCCACTTAATATTCTTCAACAGTATGAAACGTCTGTCTCATCTCTCTCTAAAATTTTTTTATACTGTGAAAAATTTCACTGCATGTCAATGCGGGTCATTGAAATAATTTTCAACATGAGAGTGCGCTTAGTATATTAGAGTAGTGAAAGGTTATATATAACCTCTTTGATCTTAATGAAAGTTGAACTGTTACGAATGATTTACAACTTATTGAGTAATTTAATGGTCTAGCACTATTATTTTTTAGCAATGTTCTAATAAGTATGGAAAGAAAAAATCAAAAAAGACAAAATGTTTCTAGGAGATAATATAGTAAAAAGAAAGCCTGTTTTCAAAGACGTTTAAAATTTATGATTTGATATGATTTGTAATTAAGCTGCCACGGTGTTGGCGGCTGGTGCAGCTTTGGAAGTAACAGCCCACATAACATCTGTATTGAGAGGTATACTGGAAGTAGCAGCCCACAAAACATTAGTGTTAAGAGGTTCGCTGGAGGTTGCGGCCCACAAGACATTGTTGTTAATGGATGGCACATTAAAAGCATCGTTAGCCAAAGAGGTTGCAACAGTGGCAAGGGTGGTTGGAGCACCACCAACAGAGTTGGCGGCATTTTTTGGAGCAAGAGTAGTAGTGTCAGCGACACCAGAGCCAGCACCAGGAACGTGCTTAGTAGTAGTGAGAGTTACAGCTTCAGCAGTAACAACTTTTGGTGCACCTGACGCAGCGACGCTAGCTGGGGCAATGGTAGAGGCCTTTGAGTGAGAATGCTTGGTGACGGTAGCAGATGGGGTATTCTTAGCAGAAGTGACAGGAGAACCAGAAGAAGAAGGACTACCTTTGCTACCACCAAGAATGGCTTTCAAATTTGCAATAAAGGATTTGCCTCCAACAACGTTATTTGTACCTGTAACAGCATCCCAAACCATGAAACCACCAAATTTGGAGCTGCTCAATGCCGAAGCAGTGTCCTTTTTGACTGTATCTGGGCTCACGTATCCAGAACCGGCAGCAGCACTAGAGCCTGGCAAACCAATGTACAATTTCATGTTTTTGTTAGCGAAATTGGCCTTGGCCCAGGTATCCCAGTTGAATGTCTTGTCCAAGGCACATGGGTTATTGTAAAACTGGATAAAGGCCATGTCGATTTGAGCATTTTTCAAGGCATCTCCAATATAGGCATCAGGATAGACACATTGTGGAGCAGCGCTTACGAGGAACTTTGAGCCAAACTTGGACTTGACAGCAGAGACGAAAGGAGTGTAACCTGTATGACTACCAGCCTCAATGTCCAAGTCAACACCATCTATTTGAGCACCAGGAAATACTGAACCAGATGGTCCGAAGAGCTTGTAGAGTTGGTTGGCAACTTCCTTTGCGTCGCCATCTGAAGAAATACCATAAGATCCAACAGCACCTCCTAAAGAAAGAAGCACCTTTACACCCTTGCTTTGACACTTCTTAATGTCAGAAGCAATGGTTGGACATGTCTGGCCAGAACATGCACTGCCAAAGTTGAATGAAACAGTGCTGCCCTGGAAATTATTAACAAATGAAACAACCACAATGTCCATATCTCCACTTTCACAGTAGGTACCAAGACTTTTTTGACCACTGCCCTGACCCCAGTACACTGCCACGTTGTGCCCATCAGCAGAATAGGCTGCGGAGGTAAGCGATGCTAGCGTAAATAAAAGAACACTTTGGAATAGTTTTTGGAAAAGCATATTGATATTTTCAAATAGTGTTATTTGAAGTGTGAGATGCTGGTCTATAAGAGTCTATGTGTATGATTTGCAGTATAAATGAAAACTACACGTCCTACCTTCTTCCAAACCAAGGAAATATCCCTCTTATTATAGTCAGAACAAGCGAGTCATTACACATCTCAATTAGTAGTAGTTTAGTTTGGGTCTGCGATTCAACGCCTTCTCCCATAGAATACCATCGGTGGTCGTTACATCGTATAGACTGTGCCAGACAAAAATGTCCTGCTTCGCCAGCCCCACCGTGGGTGTATTACCTGTAGACTTCCCTAATTTGCCTTAACTCTGTTATTTGCAAGCCCTAAATTAAAAGGCCCATGGAACAGTAGCGATCCTACTCTCGAGGATTCAACCCCACTACTGTAGTACGATTATTGTTTCCATGTGAGATGACGCGTGTCCATGCTGAAATATGTGACTTTATGTATGTCTTTTAATATACCGTCCCGAAGGAATCTTAAATTGTATGTCTATATAGACAGTCTGCTGGTTTTTACCATCAATATGATTAAAGGCACAAATAATTGCTTTTAGTAAACAACAACGGGAGAAGTTTCGAAAGTTCACGCAAGGTGTAAGATCTGTGACTGTTTTAGCGCGTATAGCGGCCTTGGCACACAATGTATTTCGACTCTAAAGTACATCCAGTGTTGTTTGCTAGCCAGAATAAGCGAAACAATACTACGGCGACGTTTTATTTACCATTTAATCACATAGTGTTACAATTATACATTCTGCAATACTAGCCTGTATAACTGTGAATAACCACCAAAGTGAGATAATTTGACTTTGGTGATACTCGCTCTTTTGATGAAATCAAAACTGAAAATAATTGAGAATCACAAGCAAATTAAATTGAGCAATGAACAATTACAATGGTAGTAAGATTCGTATTGCTATTTTTATGATGCTACCAATGTTACCAACTATAGTTGCGTGTATGAGACATTTGTTTAATTCTTTTTATATTAAATCGTACCTATTGAGCGTATTTTTGGCATTCCGCCACTTGATAAAACATCCAGATATTAATGTCGATATTCACTGTGTCTTGGTGTCTTTGAAATGGACACACTATTCTAAGCTCATCATAGGGACTGGAAAAGAATGTATCACGGGAACCGGAACTGTTTCGTATAGTGATACTAACATTTTACGGTAACATTGAAAACGGGCCAATCTATAGCCAATAATAATAAAAACATGTCTAAAATAGCATGTTCTACACTAGCCATGCCGAGAAAAGTCTGAATTCATTTGTGCGCCAGATGTTATACGATGGCTTTGATACTCAGTAATAGTAAAATTCATTAGTCTATATTGGGTCACGCTGTGAGATTTATGTACAACAATCTTTTTGAAAGTAAAAAAAAAAAAAATAATGATCAATAATGAAAAACACTGTAGAGAATCAAAAGAATATGAAAAATGTGGTTAATGAGTGGATGAGTAAGACTACTCAACATATTAAAATTGCTCGTGGGTAATCGGTTTGGCTATTCCAATTCCCGAACAACAACGGTGATGACAGTATGGTAAAAGTGTAATAAATAGAAATGCACATAGTAATACAAACTAAATGTAGCAAAGTACATGACAATAATTTTTTTTTGTTTTTCTTTTAGTTTTCTAAATCTTTTCTGATTGATTTTGGTCATGAAACTTAATCAATTTTTTTGACGCCGTAAATTGATCTAATGAAAAAATATGCTGACAATAAACCAATGGATCCAAAGGACAACAAAAACAACAAATAGATCAAAAATGAATAGGTAAAATAAAGCAAAATGGACACGAAATCGTAATGCTCTTTGAAATGACGGAAATAATAGTATGTTGAATACAAGAAAACATAACTGGAAATAGACCCTCCAACACTGAAAGCTTTCCATTGCCATCTGTAATTGTTGGAGTTGTTCAACTGCAAATAGACTGTGATAATAACAGACTCAGCCACTAGTACAGTTACTAGTATTATGGATAGCAACAAGAAGCCGTACAAATGGTAGAATGTGTTTTTTTGTAGCCAGATGACCTTGAAAATGTACAGTATTTCAGTGTAAAACGAAAGAAACGGTACCAAACCAAATATCAAGGTACTGTTTATATGCTTGATATAAAATTTTTGCAGTTCTCTGGAATTGTGGAAACTCTGTGATCTGGATGTGCGACGTGGAGCAAAAGTTTTTTCATTCTCGCTAACAGCGTCAATACTGCCATTATTATTAAGCTCTTCGGTGAAACTGTCCAACTGTGGCGATGCAATAGGAGAGGTGACCGGAGCTGGCAAGCTTAATCTTTTTTCGAAATTTTTCAAGGACTTCTGGTATGCAACATATCCTCCAATCAAAGCCAAGGGGATCTCGCAGAAAAAGTAGAATACAACAAGCAAAATAATGGTACCAAAAGGTAAAGCTGTAGATGATTCTTTAGCCCATATGAAGAAGTTCAAAAAAAGCATGGTGATGATAATAAATCCAGGAATGGCAGCGCCAGCGAAGAAAGAAACGTGAAACCAATCTTTTTCGAGCTTTGGAACCGCGTCAGTAGCGCCAGTAATCGATTCGGTAATAGAGTTTGCTTGGGAATCGCTTCTTTGTTTCGTTTTGTTTGCGAGTTTGAGTTTCCTTTTAGTAGCATTCAAACTATTAGATCTTTGAACTTTAGGTTGACTGGTACTTTCTAATCTTTGTATTTTTGACTGTTTCTGGTCGCGACGACTGAATTTGTCGTAGAAAAAGTATGTAACATAACCGGAAATCGAGGCTGAAAAGATGAAGATGAATACAGCGTATGACAAAACCCTTCCAGGAACGTTGTTATGAAGGATATTGAGAGCGAACAAGGTAATTACACAAGAAAAGGTGATAGCCAACTGAGCTCCAGCACCTGCCAATACAGCCAAAAGTAAGCTTTTTGAAGGAGCACTGAATATATCGTTTTTCAAGCGACGCCAGTTGGCGCTGATACGAGGACCAGAGGCATGAGGGTCATTATGAACACCATTGACAACTTTTTTTACAATGTTATAAGTGATAACGGTGTAGACAATAACAAGGAGTAATGGCCCAATCAATGAGGCATAGTGTGGTTTCAAGTTTTCCTCCTTGCTGATGTACAAATCCCAGCGGTTGTTCCAAGTAATCAGTGTTTCCTCTCTCCAATATACAGAATAAGAATAAGGGATGATTTGGCCTCCAAAATCATCGGAGATGAGATCCTCGGAGATCTCAAAGTTCTTGTAATTGTTGGAGGCGCCCGGACAACGGTTATTGGATACACTTTTTGGATAGACCTCAAAACCAACAATTGAGGACTCGCCAGTGGTGGTTTCCTTATGGAAACGGATGACTATCATGGCATGGTTGTTGATATAATATTTACCATTGTTGATAAAGCCAAGCGGGAACCCTGAGAGATAGTATTTCGAGTTATCATCAGTGCTTATCAAGGTGGTAGCACCAGGCAAACCATCGATGAGCCACTCGTTGGAATATTTCTGCTTGATCATTTCACGAGCCTTGCGAATGCCCAGTTTTGTTACCAAACGCATACATGAAGTTTCACAGGCAGTGTCATTGTTGAAGGAAAGTTTGTAGTCAGACTCTGCAATTCTGTCTCCCCTGAGCACCTGGCCCAAGGACAAGGTTATAGGGTTTACAGCATTGACTTGCGGGCAAGTGAAAGGAAGCTCAAAGTACGAATATGGTAACTGGCTATAATCGGATTGAATTTTGTTTATAAGCAAATCCACCTTGTCATATTGCTTGTAAAGATTTGGTGAGGAGAAGGACAAGCCTCGGGCAGCTGTGAGCCCTATAAACTGGATAATGCCCACTAGTAAGAGAAAAACGCTGTTCATGGCTGTTTCTTGCACTGCTGTTCCCAAGCGTCTTTTTTATTCTCGCTGAAAGAACACAATATGTTGTAGACGCTTGCCAAAATAAACAATCCAGCAATCAACAAAAAGGGAAATTCTTTGAACGATCATGATTGAAACGATGGCTCTGAAAAAAATAGATAAAAATATCTGGAAATCATATCCTAATAATAGAAGTCACGTGTAAAGATCTACGGGTTGTCAAAGGGCGAGTAATAACAGAGGAATGCAGCTTTTTTTTTTGCAAGGGTCACCCATGTAATTCCTATAGACTGTACCTTCAGTATTCAAGTAACGCTTTGGACCAGGTTGGGTTTGTTGGAAAGTTTTTGGTTGAAGACTGACTCCGACAGCAGTAAAATCTGGTTAGCGATGATGCATCGCACATCTTTCATGAACTAGTAAGGCTGACAGGCAGAGTTCCTAAGCTACAAATAAAAAATAGTTGTGCAATGGGCAAACTTGACAAAAATATATTTCAAATGTGAGTATACCTTTTTTGTTATATAGCAGGGATAAGAACAGGTTAAAATACCATGTAAATGTTGAAATGTTGGATTTCATGGTAAACGAGCGGACTACGTAAGACGCTGCACGCTGCTGCAGAGAGCAGTCTGATCTGGAAACAGTAGGCCAAATAAGGAAACACTGTACAGTGATTGTAGGGGTTGTATTAGTTCATGAGCAACATTGAAAATAGCTGCAGGGCTAAAGAAATGTAAAAGGAATCAAGCAGTAAAGTTATGTAAATACGGTAACAGGTATGAAAAATGGACAAATAATTAATTAAAGAATCTTTCAAAAATAAATAATAAGATAATTACAAAAATACATGAAAGAAATGAAATGTAGAAAGATCAAAATACTACAAATATACAACCTGAGAACTGCTGAACGCAAAATCCAAACCCTAATTGACTGATAAAGCCACACAACCAATTATAAACCGATACCTCTTCCATTAACGACAAAGGAGTAAACCGACAAGATCTTCTTGCGTTTCTCCCGGTTTGCTTGAAACTGTTTTTGGAAACCTTTGATCAACAATAAGCAGTCCATGTCTCGCAACGCATCCATCAAACAGTTTCGTATCACACGCAAATAATCCACCGGTAGTGTCGTCATACAACTTTCTATACATCTGACAATTATATGAACAGTACTTTTCACCTTATGGCACAACTTGGTCAAAGCATCTGCAGTGGCTTTGATGGTTGTTGATTGAGGCTTTTTTTTATACTTCACCAACTCTTTATCTATATTCCCAAGCATGTTGATTGCATCGATCGAAGCAAAAAATATATGAGCTCTAATAATGAATGGATAGCGTCTCATGTCTGGGTCATAGCTAATCAAGTCGTTAAAAAGCTCAGAATATTGTACACACCAATTCAAATCCTTTTCAAAATCAATATTTTCTCTGAGAAGCCCATTTGGATCCCAAAAAAATACATCTTTATTTAGCAAGCTTGTCAAGACACATGCTACCACCTGAGCATAGCTGTAATCAACTTTAGAATATTGTAGCAAACTGGGTATGTTACTTTCAAAAACCGCCAAGTGGTCCCTCAACTGATTCTTATAGTTTTCGCTCCAGTCTTGTACATTTTCATGCAGGTCCCCTGGGTTCTGCCCCACAATTTTTCTCTGGTTTAAAGTGTATGATTTGTAATACATCAAAGAACCAACAAGCATGCTGGCAGGTAACATCCAGCCAAAAATACCTGGCCCAAAGATATTGAAACATATCCCTCTAGGTCGGTTTATGTCATCCTCATATGGTGACTGTAGATTTTCCACTGTGATGTCATTAAACATTGTATCATCGCAAGGATGAAAAAGGTCCTGCGATTCATGATCTTTGACAATTGTAGAAGTATTTAGAGCAACATTCAAGTGTTTGTCAAGGATATACAACGTCCACCAGCATCTTCTGCGCTCTTCTCTTTGTTCTTCCGAAATGTTCATATTTTCTTTATTAAGTTCTAGTTTTTTGGCTAAGTTGACACCTCGTCGAAGCCATAAATGACTGATTGCGGGATTTCCCAAGAGCGGCAAGATGCAGACCAAATGTGCCGACATTATCACATCATCAAAAGTACCATCAAGTATTATGTTTTCATCATGAGGATCAATCTTCACCAAACTATTGATAACTTGTATGAGTTGGCCAAAAATAAGTTTTCTTTTATGCCCTGTCATGAAAAAATGGTTTATGTCAAAGCAGGCCACTGTCAACATTGTTAATATCAAAGCATCCTTTGTTTGCCTGACATGTTTCAACTGTTCTTCAATGCCCATATGTGGGTTGACAAGCATTAACATGGTTCTTTTGCGAACAATTGAGCTAATTTTGCATGATGGTTTGACCTGCTCATCGAAATAGTATTCTAGCATGTCACTAGCAACATTCCCAGGTAAATTCACTTGTTTCAAATAGTTCAAAACACGAAGCAAGACAACAATTCGCACGCCATCAAACTGGGAGTCCGTAATTGAGTCATTGTTCATACCATCAATCAAAGAATAGTTATACAGCGTTTCTAGAAATGTTGGCGTGGAAAACAAATTTTCGTCTATCAGAAAAATATAATTATTCAAATTGAGAGCATATTCTGTAGGTAGAAAAGCGGCTGAGGATCTATGAGAACCGTCAGATGAAGGATTCTTTCTCAGCTCATTATTTATTCTAGGAGACCCAACACTCGAGTTGCTTAAGTCGATTGATATGCTTTGCCCATCAGAGCTACTATTGCTATTGTTGGCTTTATTTCTGTAACTATCGCTTTGAGATTCACCTTTTTTAAATATTATTGATTGGCTGTTGTCTACACTACTTCTATTGATATATTCATTTTGACCGTAATCACTGTAAGACGTTTGAATATCAGCAGTAAGACTATTTGTAGTTGAGTACTCTGCGGACCATTTGGTCTCCAACTCTTCATCTTCAGCTTCAGTGGGTAATTCACTTGGCTCAGCATGATTCTTTGCATCTTTTCTTCGTCTAGGATTCTTTGGATATTTTTCAGATGCACGGCCTCTTTTTTTTTGAGCTCTGAGATATGTACATGGCCTATTTGTTTGACGACAATACGAGCATGGATTTCCTCCATCACATCTAGACCTTTTTAAATTACATATGTCACAAGCTCTTCTTGTTCTCTTCTTCTTCATATCCTGTAGTTGCTGTGGCAGTTGCGAATCATCACTTATGTTTTTCATTTTTTATATATTTGTCTCAAAAATGTTGTAAAAAATGGGACAGGCTGTAAACGGTGAGTCAAACGTTCAATGCCAAGAATGGATATCAGGCATAATATAATTTGAAGCTAGTGTCTAAACGTGAAAAAGCAATTAGGAGGATGTTCTCGACAGAACAGGGGCAAGAGCGAATACGAGCCAAGTAGATACGGACAAATAGATTTGTCAATGAGAAAAAACTTAAAATAGAAGTAAATATTAAATCGGATTCGAGCCTAAAGACAGCAAGTGCACCTAGCCATTTTTTCACTCTTGTTAGTTGCAGCACTGTTCTAGCCTTTCTTGACATGTTTTGGTTTGAATTCGTAATCCTAAAACAGACGTACAGGCGCAGTGCTTCGCAACCTATAAAACTTATCACCCTATCGGTAACTCTGTCTGCCACTGCAGCATAATGCATGAATAAAACGCATTTGCCAAGCTGTTGGGGCTCTTTTTTTCCCTTTTGGGCAGCTTTCATGGCTCTTTAGGCATCATGCAGCTCAATTCTGCTCAAAATGATACATAGTTACCAAATATCTGGTGCTGGTATAAATTAGCTTCAGATCATAATAGTGTGCTTTTGATAGTTGTTTTTGCAAATGAGTGCTTGGATTTTATAGCAATGTAAGCAAATAGCAGTTTGGATTCTATTTATAGAAATGAAATGATAATATTCCCCGAAACTTCAACATTATTATGCACATTTAGTTATTCTTGTATAAGGAAAGTATTTGAAATTCTTTGTCGTTGTTGTAAAGCTTTTTATTGAGTATAGTATTGAGTTTGTATTTCAAAGACTCTTCTGTGCAACTACGTTTCATGCGTTGGTTGATTCTCTTGAAACGGTCGTGCCAGTCTTCTTCAATAAGTCTCTTGTATTCCTCCACTTCGCTAGAACTAACTTCTTCTGATTGAAGCTTCTTCTGTTTTCTCAAGTACCTCATTTGGATTGCATTTCGGGTATGCTTATGGTCAAGCTTTGCTGCTATGTCTTTCCAAGATAATCTTTCTATTTCTCGGTAATATTTTATCTTGCTGTCATCTAATTCTGACCAAGAATTGGGTCTTGTCGGTTTACTTATTTTTTGCTTTTTTATAACTTTAGTATGCTGTTTTCCATGATTGTCAAAAATCCTGGTATAAGAATTATTTGATAAAGCTACTTGTGTGATAGTCTGTAAAGGAATTCTTTTTGGTGTATCATTTTTTTTATGTTGATTAGATGTATTCATCCCAGAACTGTTACTGCTATAGCTAAATACTTTGTTATTTTCCTCTTCTTCAGCGCCAGAATTGATTAAAAATATTTCGTGAGCATAAAAGTCAACACAGTCTTCTTCCACTGGCGCTTGTTTCAAAGACAGACTTGACGAATCTGGGGAAGGGTATGTGTACACATTGCCTAAAGAATATAAAGAGTCATATTGAGAATTAGCTTTGACTTCTATTTTAGCGCCGGAAGAGGAATCGGTATTAACAGAATTGTTTTGGCCCTTCCTATAAGCGCCATTTGATAAGTTAGGTAAACCAGACATTATAAAGCTGAGAAGTTCTTTTGATGATATGTTTTTGCTATTTTGCGTTCAGTAAGATCAATAAAAAAATAAACATAAAACTAGACAAGCTATTAGTTATACATGAAAATAGTATATTCAATACATTAGCCGCTCAAGGTACTTTACTTGTATGTTGGAACAGTCGTTGAGGTATGCATCGTTGCCAGGCACGACTACAGGAACATGCGTATTAATACATTCTTGTGCATACATACATAAGCTGTGAAGGCCCACTACACTGATTATAAAGGTGATCGACCTTGTTTACTTGATGTTCATCTTGCTTTTATTTGATTGTCTCACAAGCCTTTAAAGAAAAAAGGAAATCGTGATTCTTTTTCCTGTATTTTTTTTAATGAAAGTCGTCGAGGTATGCGCCATTGCCAAGGAATTTTTTCCAATAAAATTTATCATACTTCAATTCATTATGCCTGTAGATACCCATTTACCTCAGTACTCCCATTTTTGCATATATTTTCGTAAAACTTCTACTTTACATTCTTTTTTGGAAAATCAGACTGCCAAATCTTTGCAATATTATTTGCCTACTTTATCTAATTTATACATATTATGCTTAACATACATGCCTTCGGAGTGCCTTTAGCAGTTCTAGTACAGTTTTCAAAAAAAAAAATTTTTTTTTTCAGCTCATCACTAAGCATAAGTATTAGAAGGGCCTGTCATTGTAGATGTGCTAAAAGATTAAAAGGTTTATAGACTTTTGCCCTTTCGGATTAGCATGTTAAAAGCAGCCACAAGAAATCGATTACAGCTTTTACTGGGTATTGGAACGAAGCAAGCACTAAATTTACAGTTTCAAATCATAAGAAATGTGTTCATATATTCTAAGAGCAGACATCAGAGAAGAGCACCCAAGAAGTATGATATTAATTTGGGTCGCTCTGAAAAGAACAAAATAAGTGTAGATCTCGTTAAAGATGACGACAGTGATGAAGTAGTGGCTCAAAAGTTGAAGAATCTTCAAAAATTGACCCATTCTTTGCAAAAAAAAGTGAAGAACAGTAAAGCGGATCCAATACATGAAGCATTGAACAAAAATGCTGATGGTAATATATTGAGCGAGGAAAAAGATGTGGACCAGATATATAAGCATCTTCTGGCAGGGGATCAAGCGCAGAAAGATATCAAGGCTTTACCATCTTCTGGCGGTAATATTGTAAAAAGTAAAATGACATACTTTGACTCTCTTTCAAGAGGCCCTCAAATAAATGAGATCATTGCTTCGAGGCTTGGGGATTCCGTGAGGCTTGTATCGTCTAAATTCAATCAGAATTGGGAGAAATTGCTCGATGAAGTATATGACAAAAATCCAATGATATTTAAGGACGTACCAATAAGAGAAGTTGAAAATTTCATTGCTTTGATTCCGCCGCAATCAAGAGCCCGTAGTCTAGCTTTGATAAGCGAGCTATTGTCAGAGGCAAGTATTGTGCCTACCAGGTTCATATATGATCTATTTTTAGCCTCTTTAGCCTCTAGAGAGAGCGTTGATAACATGATCGAGGTGGACAGCTTCTATGAACAATTGATAGCTGAAGGTTTAAAGCCGTCTGTCCATACATACGGTAATTACTTCAAAGCAGTCAGCAAGTCCAGTAAATATTTTATCAAGTATAAAAGCAACACATTCAGTCACAAACAAGTTAAGACCTTCAAGGATACACAACTTTCTAAGATTAACAAGCGGCTTTCAGAAATGAAGAAGTTTAACCTCAAACCAAACTTGGTGGTGTATACTAATATTATGCAAGCCTGTATGATTTTGGACGATTTTAAGCAAGCAGTGGAGATTTTTGACATGTGCAAGTTCCACAACTTCAAAATAGATGATAAGATGTACAACTCAATGATCTTAGTTCAAATCAAGCAAGACAATTTGGAAAGAAGTTTGGACTTGTACCAGGAAATGCTAGAGACTTCGGTTAAGCCAAGTTCAGAAACTTTTTTTTTATTAGCTGAAGCGTGTGCCTTGAATACCAAGTACTTGCTCAAGGCTTGGGAATTTTTACTAGAATACATACAAAATCACTCCGACACTATGTTGACTAAAAAGGTTGTGGAAATCATGATGCTTTTGGCTGCTAAGGACGCAGACCTCATGCTTTCTAGAATTCTTTTTTTGCAATCGTTTAAAAAGTTTCTTTCAAAGGATGAGCAGCCTGGTCCTGAGTTTGTCAATTTGTTGTTTGAGTGTTACAAGAATTTTAATCCAGAGGAGGCAAGAACTAAGATACCAGTTATGATGAGCAACGAAAAGACAAAGAATCTCAGATATAATTTGATCAACAGTATTGATTTTCGAAATTTGTATCTTCAGAATCTTGCCAATGAGAAAGATGAAAATATGATCACCGAGTCTTCTGATTTCCAGCTCCCTCCTTTGCTTCCGCTTTATCAAATTACCACCTCAAAACAAATTATTGAAGAATCAAGGGCAGTTTGGACACACGTGCTATTTAATTTTCCACAGTATGTCAACATTCACAATGTCAGTTCATATTTGAAAGTTATCATGAACCATGCTCTGTCGATTGATGAATTTAAACAGAAGTTTCATGAACTTACTTATTTTGATAACGAAGGACTAATTTTTCATCAAGTTGCTAAAGATGGGGCTAAGACAATTACAATCGAGGAAGACTACTTTGAGGATTCACCAGAAGACTTGCCAGTTAATGATTCCTCATCGCAAGCTCTTCCTGAGGTTGTTTCCATTGCATCTGATCGCCAGAAAATTCTTAAGCTTGCAAGAACTAATGCCTTATACAAGCTTTGTTTGGTGGCCAGTAAAAAGTTCAAGAATTTTGAGTTTATGCAAGAAACATGGATAGAGAGAGGTAAGTTCAGAAAAACGAGTCGTTTCAGCAACCTTGCAATACATGAAAAGAATAAGCTTGATTTTGAGTTTGCCCGTGAAATGGTTCAGGCGTTATTGTCAGTGGGTCTCATCCAAGATGCGCTCAACATTGTTCTTTCAACCGAAAACCAATTTAAATGGACTTTTTATTATCTCAAAAACATTTACGTCTTTGCAGAATCCATTGGTGATGAAGTTGTCAAACAAAGGGTTAAACAAGTGGCTGCAAAGTATAAGCCTGTAGACCATATGCAATATAAACAATATTCAGCAAAGAGATATGGCTGAATGCTTTGGTGTATTGTATCTTGTATATATTACCACAAATTTTTTTTTATACGATAGTTGATCTTTTTTTTTTATGATTTTATACTAATGATATCATTTTTTATGGTTGCTGTTCATTTCGCTGAGACGATGATCGCTTACAAAAGTTTTTACATTTTGCATTTAATGTTTTGCATTCTAGGGGTTATTTTTATCTTGTTCATGTTTTTATACTTTGATATGTTAATTATGTACATAGCTACTCGAAATAGTGGACCACACAAACATATAAATAGACTATGTTTCTTTTATTGCAAAATTTAAGATTCTACAGAAATTTTCAACATGCTAATTTGATGGAATTGTGTAATGTAAGAAATGTGAAAAGTAAAAAATAAATATACTAAAAAAGAACAACAACGAAACGTTTAATGGCGAAAACAAACAAGCAAACAAATATAAAAAAACAACAACAGAAAAACAAAAATGATGGGTAAAATGACGTAGAAAAAAACAAAAAATAAATTTAAGTAGATGTATTGGCAATGTTATTGGCGGATAGGTACAGAGGCAAGACTGTGTCTATTCCTGCAATTGAAAAGACATTTGCTGCTCCAGTTTTTAAGAACTCGGAAGAAAACCGCATGTAATCATTAGTCAAGTTCACCACGTCAATAAGGATAAACTTTATTACGTACTTGGATAGGAAGTTGAGAAGTTTCTCAATCAGGTTATATTTTTCTGAAGCATCGTTGTTGCTAGCAGCACCGCTTTTTTTGCCATTGCCGGATTTTAAAAACATTGCAAAGTTGGTTAGCTTGCACACAACTTCAAAGAGCAGCGTTAGAACATTCAAGTAACTTTTCTTATCTTCATTATTGATGGCAAGATCCTCTTCGGTATTGAAAGAAATTACTGAAGAATCAGGAGACAATACACTGTTAGAAGGTAGCGCTGACGAATCTGTAATGCTGTTATTAACTATTGAGCCTTTTGACTCCGAGTTTGGAATTTCCGGCGCGGTGATGTTCGCCTGCGATTGTGACCGTGACACTGATTTCCCTGTATAACTGTTGAACTTGAAATCTGTCTTATTGTAGCTGCCATTTTCAACATTATCAACACTAGTGGCCATACTGTCACTTACACCTGACTCATCAACCGAACGACCACTGCTATTATTAGAAAGATCAAGTTTAGACTTGCTGGTTTTTAGCTTTCTTTTGTAAAAGTGGAATGACGAAAACCTTTTATGTCTATGTCTCCCGTCATTATTGTTGATATTTGATTTCCTTGAATTGGCTGCGCTTGATATCAGAAGGGAGCTGGCTTTGGTGCTGATGTTTGCTGGGTGGTTTATATTGAAGGAATCAGTAGTACTCAAATCGCTAGAAGTGCCATTTGTTTTTAGGGTTTGAAAACTACCGTTCAATTTTTGAGAATGAATTGAGTTTTTGACATGATGACTCATTTGACTATAATAATACAAACTGTCAATACTAGGTGACTTGTTCATTGACATGTGTTGTTCATTCTCTTTCTCATCCTCATTATGATTTAGACTACTATCATTCAACATTGTCTTGAAGACAGACAGCTCCGAAGAGCTGAACACAGTGGAATAAGAATCGTCGTAGACGTTAAATGCCGAAAGCAACTTTTTATAATATAATAATGAGGCATTGGTTTGTTTGAAATCGATATTTTCAAATTTGTCGTAATAGAGTTTATCCCAAAATCCATTCAAAAAATTGATCAACTCGCTTAAGATATTTTCCTTTATTTTGCAGTTTTTAATCGAGAGCAATGATAGTTTCCAAATATTTTTAGGCAAAAATACTTTGGAAGATAAAAAGTCGCCATATAATTTGAAATTCTTCAATTCATGATCACCGCTTTCCAGCTGACTTTTATCAAACACCAAGCATCTTTTTCGAGAGTTGAGGATCTTGAAAAGAAAATACTTTGGATAAAAGATTCTTTCAGAAGGAAGGAGGTTTTCATTGAAAAACGCCAACTCCTTAGGAAGCACCAATCTTGTAAATGTAGCAGCAT
This sequence comes from Saccharomycopsis malanga, assembly GCA_004014935.1. Classification (NCBI taxonomy): domain Eukaryota; kingdom Fungi; phylum Ascomycota; class Saccharomycetes; order Ascoideales; family Saccharomycopsidaceae; genus Saccharomycopsis; species Saccharomycopsis malanga. The sequence goes on from CP025321.1 coordinate 3,093,095, forward strand.
CCTTATAATCCTTGTAATCAGCAGCAACAAGCTGAAACTCCCCTTCTGGAAAATGTTGTTCTGAGTCCGCCTTACAAGAGGAAATTAACAGTTGATATTGATTAGTAGACATGAATTCTTTGGCACTTATTTGATTCTGGATTTCTGTGACGGCACATAGCAATGGATCGCTGTTCAACGCTAACGAAGAACTAGAGGTTTTGATGGATGAAATCTCGTGCCTGCTACCGGTTCTGTTGGCATCTCTATTGATATGATTGTTGTTTTCAGAATGCAATGACGAGATTTCAGACAGACCATTCTGGAGAAACTGAGATATATGCCTGTCTTCGTAATTATTTCCGCCATTACTATCATAGAGAAAATGACTTGGGCTTGGGTTTGGACTTGATGAGGAGCTGTGTTTACTGCTGGTGCTTGGATCGCTATGAAAGTCATTGAATGGATTACTCGCATAAGTTCCAGGAGAAATGGAGTTATTTCCTGTAAAACTACCCGCTATTCTGAGTCTGTTTGAATTGTACACCGACTTGATCGCGTGTGCGTTTGCAGAATCTATAGATGAGCCATGTGATCTGGTTAATTTTAAGGTGAGATTACTGGCTTTTGAATTCATCTTGTGTGCCTGGGGAATGTTATCATTAGCTGATAAAAAGTGGTTTCCTGTAGGGATAGGACTGTGGGGACTTGAGTTTGCTCCAGTAGCAGAGCCTCTGGACACTTTTGGGGTGCCATCAGCAGAATAGTCTGTTCTATAATGATTTTTGTGGGGACTGATTGTGAGGGTATCTCTTTTATGATCTCTATTTTTCACTGTTTTTGAAGCATCGCCAATAGTGATATCTGGGCCTCTCAAACGCTGGCTTTGAGAGCTGCCGTCACTATCAAAATCGCCATCGTCGTCATCATCATCAGAATAAACTTTCAACTTGGTGAATAAACTAGGCTTGTTCTCAAACAGGGCAGCTGACCCACTACTGCCACTGGAAATAGATGAGACACCAGAGTTTCTGCTCTTGTTTGCTTTGGTGTATATGCTGGTGGCAGCGTAGGGGATGTTGTCATTAAGACATAGATCAATGGACGATGCTGAGGCTGCGGCTTGATAGTTGATGCCAAGTTCAGGATTAGCAGATGTGTCAAACGACAGCGGAGGATCAAGAAAAACAAAGTCATCTACATGGTGTGGGGCAGCATAATCGTTGTCACTGTCAGAAGAGCGCTGCTGTGAAGGGCTGTTCAACACATTGTCTTCAAAATGGATATCGTCATTTAGTTCAGTGTCTGGAGCACCATGGGCAGATCCAGATACAGATGAAAGCGATTTGAGATGGCGGGACGATGAGCGTGGAAGCAAGTTGTGGGATGATGTAGAGGAGGCCGTAGACGACTGGTGGTGATGTGTGCTGAGCTTGTTCTTTAGTTTGGTCAACCGTGAGGTGCTGTTTGGGACGGAGGTGTTCTAAGGAATGTTAGTATAAACAGACCAGTTGACTATTATGGCGTGTCGAAAGTGCCGGGAAAAAAACACATACCATTGCAGCGGCAGCAGAGGGCTATCTGCTGGCACCACAAGCAATTTGGAGAAAAAGGTGCGGTATAGGCGGTTATATCCGAATCCTATTAGATATATAACTCATTTGACATGGTTATTCTCTGTAAAAAATGAAAAATCAGATCTGCTTAGTATATTTCAGACGTTGATTACGTAATATCGGGTAATAATATAATAAGGCAGATTTGGAAGGGAAAGTTGAGGTAAGTACTAAGGAGATAAAATAAAGCAGACAAAGAAGATGTTTTTATTTACTATTAGAGAATTGTTCCAAAAAAAGGCGGGTTCACTGTATATTCTAGCTTTACAAAGGCTGGATAAGCAATATTGTATTATATATATATACTTGAGACGTCTTGCAAATTAGTAATGAGACGCTTCAAAAAAGTGTCACGAAAAGTTGATAACATCTTCTAATGTTTCTAAATGCCAACACACATTTCTACGCATTGACAAACATTCAACCTAGCCATTTCTGGCCATGGTGAAATTCTATCAATCAAGTACATTTCAGTGTATCGTATTTAACTGTATACAGAACATGAACCCTATACGGCATTGCACATACATTCGGATCCTGCAAACAAACACTTTGGCAAGTTGAAAACGTCAAATAATCACCAATATACCATCGCTGAAGTAGAAAGACAAGTTAATATGGGCAATTATCACCACTAGACTAATGTGCGCACTATGGTGTGCGCGCTCGTAACGCTAGCACCCGTTACCATAGATATGGCAGTTTAAGACAGGACCCAACGGAGGTAACATCTCTGCAATTTCATCCTGTGCGGCCCATGAGTTGCTGTCCTGGGTCCCAATATATATGGAAGAGCTTTTCCGCAGTGTAGTAGTAGATTTCATCTTTTTTTACTGTATTTTGTTCATCTTCATGGCAAATATTATACAATGTCCTCTGCAATAGACGGCCGTTTTCTTGCCAGGGACAACGATATTAACTTTAGTGTTGACTCTCGTTTTGCTCCCAAGCAGTTGCCTTCAAGAAAAACATATCAGCAGCATCAGTATGCTTCTCAATCCAGAGCCTCTATGAACAATCAGCGTCGTTCAATGTCTCTTAATTCCAGACTGCTGCGCCAATTTCAAGGTCAACCTGCGTTCCTTCCACCTTCAGGAAACCACCATTATCCAACCGCTCCACGCTCCAACTCTCTCAACTCTAGAGTTATGCCCTCCGAACCTCCTGCCGCCAGTGCTCGTGCCAAGAGAATGGGTCCTATGAGATCAAGCAAAGTACCAGCCCAAATGCAAACCCGCATTCCAGCAAACACCAAAGCTATAGGCCATATTCATCCTCAATATGCCCATATGCCTCCTCGCCGTACTCCTAGAAGCGGCCCAAGCTCTCCTGTTCGCCATCAGCCTTCTCAGGCCCACCGTCCTCCTCCTCCTTTAAACTTGGCCCACTGCACTTCAAAGACCCGTTCTCTTGCACCCATCCTGCAGGCTTCTGCAGCACTGCAAATGACAGGACCGCGTCGTGCGTCATCCTTTGCCACTTCCGTCAATGAGTACTACCAGAACTCTGCAAAAGAGAAGAGCAGAAAAGAGATCAACATTACCAAGGTTGCTGCAAATGACACACTGCATTTCGCTGTTGGGTTGTCAAAGCCGGAGCCAGTTCTCAAGGCGTCTAATAGCTCGTCCTCGGTATGTTCATCTGCAGGCGCAAGCAGTGTCATGTCGGATATTCAACATGACAGCCGTACTGCAGAAAGTTCGGTAAATAACTCTGTCGAAAGCGATATTAATACTCACAGAGTTTCCAGCGGCAATAAACTCGCTAAAATAGACTTTTCGTCTATGGAAGAGGATCCTGAGACTTTTGCCAGAAAAGCAGAAGAGATTGCGAGATTAGCCAGGGCAAAAGCTGATCAACAACGCTTATTGAAAGAGCAAAAGCTTAAAGAGGACCAAAGAATAGACCAACAGAAAAAAATGGAACAACAGAAAATTAAAGAACAGCATTTAGAAAGAGCAAGACAAGAGTTACTTTTGAAAAAAAAGGAAGAAGAAGAAAAAAGCCGTAAACTTTTGGAATTAAGAGCTAAACAAAAGGCTGAAGCAAAAATCAAGAGAGAGCAAGAAATTGCCCAAAAAGAAGCCGCTTTGAAAGCTCATAGAGAGCGCCAAGATAGAGAAAGAGCCGAAGCTGTAAAAAGATCTCAAGAAAAGGCTTTACATTTGAAAGAGCAAGAGGAACGAGAACGGTTGAGAAAGAAGCAAGAGCAAGAACTTTTATTGAAACAACAAGAGGAAAAGCTACGTTTAGAAAAAAAGCAAAGAGAGGATCAGCTCAAAGAAATGAGAAGAAAAGAACAGGAAGAAGCTGAGTTAAAACTCAAAGCCCAAAAGGCTGCTGAGAAAGCTGCTAAAAAAGAAGCCAAGTTGAAAGCAAAAAAAGAGGCTGAAATTAAAGAACAAGCAAAAGCTGCTATAAAAGCAGCAAAGAAGGCTAAGTTTAAACAAGAACAAAGATCTAAGTTTGAAAAGGACCAAAGGGCAAAGTTCGAATATGAACTCAAACAAAAAGACAAGATTGAAAATGAAAACTCTAAAGATCCTCAATTTTCTGAAAAACTTTCTTCAAACATGCCAATAGTAAGCATTCCTGCTGCTTATCCTGACTTCGAGCCTGTAACTTTATCTGATATCTCACAGCAAAAAGAGGCTGAAAGAAAGGCAAGAAAAGAAGCTAAAAGAAAAGAGAGAAAGGAAAGAAAAGCAGCTGAGAAGCAAACCGTTTCACAGGATTTGAAATCCAAATCTCACTCTGATCCAGACGAAAAGCAATTGAAACCAAATTCAAAATCAAAACGTCAATCTCATAAAAGAAAAAACTTCGACACTAATAAACAACTTCCACCTCCACCACCTGCCCCAGTTTCTTCAACTCCATCTTCAGTGCATGAAGTTTCTACTGCTGTTGCTGTTCCTGTTGGACAACCTAGTGTATCGTTAGCTCCACAGAAGTTTAGGTTTATTAATGTCGACGACCCAGCTGCTGACCTTCATGCTCTCCGTCCCCCACTAGATGTTTCCTTGGGAAGTAAGCGACCATCAGTCGCTTCTTGCGACACAACCAATGTTCTTTTGGAGACAAAGCAGCACTATGAGACTATCGAGGTGGATGTCTTTGGCTCCCCACAGGTGCCAAACAAAAGAACATCAGTCATTGACACCACCACTAAGAACCTTTTTACGGATTTTGACACTATGAATCCTGAGTCCGACAACCTGCCAAAATGCAAATTGACTATCAGAAACAATTTCTACCAGATCAAAGAAGAAACTTCTGAGGGCCATCGCACAGATGGTGAGACGTCTTCTGAAGAATACAATAAGTTCCAGGGGCCGATTCACAAGGCTGACTCTTCTCGGAACTTGTATCATGGCTATACTGGCCACAACTTTGGCAATTCTAGCGAAATGGTCCATGAAATGGGCCATATTACTCACAATGACAATTCTGTTGTTGAATCAAAAGATCATGAAGGGGCATATGAGCCATCTTCGGAAATTGAAGAATGTCAGATCCGCGACAATAAAACAATTGCAAAATTACTTAAAATCAAAAACGAAGTTTCTGGTATTATGTTCATGTCCAAATCTGCTTCATTAAAGAAGGCCGAAAAACCATCAGCAAAAAAGAACTTTTTCAACAATGAGTCAATTAAAAAGTTTAACATCTCATCGATGAAACTGAGTAAAGAAAAGAAGGCTGCAGCTTACGTTAAGTTTGATGATTTTGTTCTGGCGCCACCTCCTTCAACAACTTTTGGTGCTGTTAACTCTGTTGCCGATTCAACTAAAACTGCCACCATGGTAGATGCAGCCAATTCTCCTATCAGGGTTCCAAAAGCCAAACAACAATCAGAACAATTCTTTGATAGCAATGGTTTTCTTCCTCGTTCTTCGTTCATTTTGACCCCGGAATTAAAGAGTTGTGCAGTCATAGAGAGCTCTCCATCATTCGCTGAGGATGGCTTTGACACTGAGCTGCTTACCAGTTTTGAATCCTTTACTTTCAAAGACAATAATTTTATTCAAGAATCGCCATCTGAAATTACATTAGCTGTTCCAGAAAATTCAGACATTCCTCAAAGCAAACTTGCTGACGTAAAGCGTATGTCTAGCAGAAGGGCCTCCAGAATTAGTAGAAAAAGATTGAGTGCAGTTCCTATTGGAGCTGCAACACCAGAAACCATTTTTGATTTTGACACTAATGGTCTATCTTACTTGCAAGACTATATTCAATTCAAAGATCTTGATAATGGAGAGGTTGATTTTACTTTCGATATACCTAGTGAGGCCACAATCTATGAGGAAGAAAACTACGACCAAATTCAATCCAATGCGGAATCTCCATCTAGCACATATTCGTCCACTTCTTCTTCCACATGTCTTTCTGCTCCAAAAAGCATTCTCAAATCCGCCTTAAAAAATCAAAAATCGAATAACAATTCCAAAGTAAGCATTGACTCTGGCTCAACAACGGTCTCATTCTCCAATAAAGTCCATGTTTCAAAGACTTATTCCAAAAACACTTATGACCGTCAGTCAGACAAAAACTCAACTTGTTACTACTTGAATCCTCAGATGATAGCGAGTATTAAAGCTGAGTTGAACCTGTACAAGAAAGTGATGCCAATTCACCTGGATAGTTTGCGTAATACCCATTACTTACGGTAAATTAATTGATTCTTTCACTTATTATTTTTTTATCATCATTTTCTTTTTTTCTTTTTGAAGTTGTATTTTTCATTTTCCACTTCTTTTGTTTTACAGTCATTTTTATACATGTCTACAATATTACTACAATTTTGCATTATTACTAGTTGAATAATTTTCAACGTTTCTCTCCTTTAGTTCTTCACTTTTTGTTTTATTATTAATTTTTGAATGCATAACTACAATGAAATAACAAATTAGCGTAATTATTAACACATTTATGAAGCAAGAAAAGAAAAATTAAATGAACATATAGAACGAAAATTAATACGAATGGGCATCAGAAATGGGAAAGTGAAATAAAAATTGTTTTGATTCACATTCTATCAATGTCAAGGGTGATATCAAAATTAATGTACCTGTTTTCCAAATTGTTTTTGAGCAATGTTTGTTTGACCACCCAAGAAATATCAGATCTAAGCCTATACTCTTCATTATCAGATTCTCCGGACATTTTGATTTTGATGAGAATAACAAATAAAGAGTAATTAATCTTAGAAATGATAATTTTGTCAACCTTGTAGTGTGATTTAAACGAGTCAAGGCGAACAATCTCCTCGTTTATCTGCGCGGTATTCTTTTTAAAAATTTTGCTGCCGTATGGAAAAGACAACAAAATTATAAGAGATATTTTTTTCATCATATGGAATGCAAAGTATAAGATCAAAGTGGACATGACAAATGTTTGTATTTCGTTGACTTTGAAATCCACATTTATCTTAGAAATGTAAGGATAGAAGATTAAGTATCCAAGAAGAATCAAAGTTAAAAGTTTAATTGGGTTTTTCACAATAGAATTGTTTTGGGTCAATGTTTTGATTCCATCAATGAGTTTATCATAAGATTTAGATTTTATATAATTGAGCCAGCCATTAGTTGGTGTTGACTTGTTATCCTTTTTAATATCGTCGCTAGCGGCATCGTCCAACAAAGCCAAGTTCGAACGTTTGTAACGTAAGCTATTGTCAGTATTGCTATCGATTTCACTGAAAGCAATATCGTTTGACGAAAGAACCTTGTTACTGATTAGTGTAATCGCGATACCTAGAAAAATAAGAATCAAGAATAAATTGTCAGACAACACTTTATGCTCATCATTGTTATGGTGGTTATGATGATTTTCGTGATTAAAATCCTGATCAACCAAACTGACAACAAACTCTTCTAACGAATGAGTAATTAGATCAAATCCAACATAAAACAATGAGACACTCAAAGCAAATCCAAAAAGGACTTCTAAACGACTTAGGCCAAAAGGAAACCTGATTGACGATTTTTCCCACACCTCAAAGTTTTTGAAAATCTCTACAATCACAACTAGAAAGTTGTTAATTGAATCAAAGAAAACAAGATGCGACAAGGTAGTAAGACAGGTGAGCGAATATTGGAAACCGGCAAGAAACACAATAGATGAATAGAATAAATGAACAAAACACCATGCAAGCTTGAACTTTTGAGAATCGCTACAAGATTCGAAGAATTCATGCGCCGAAGGAATAGGCAAAGAAGTAGGAATGTTCAACTGCGCTCTCTTTTTCGGTTCTTGAAAAAAGTTCATGGAAACAGAAGAGTGTTTGTATCTATGGCCTCTACGGTGAGCTGGTTTCTGAAGGATGTTAGGATTGGACATTGTTATGGAGGTGTAGTTGAACGGATTGGTGGCAGAAGAGCTTGAGTCTTTACGTCTTGACGGGCTGGCATTACGAATTGGGGAGCCTGATCTTGAGTTGAGATAGAAATCCGTGGCGTTGTCATATTCTGATCTTGAGCCAGCTCTAGATATCCCTGAACCTAATGGAGGTGGTGACAAAGTATGACTACCTAACTTTTGAGAGTTGTTAGAGCCTATAGAATGAATGCTGGATCGGTTGCCCGCCTTGTTGGCATATCCTGGTGGTGAAAAGGATAAAAAGGGGTCTGGCAGAGCTGCTAGGCTATTGATGGTAGGAGCTCGCTGCTGTGTCCCGTTAGTACTGTTACTTTTATTCAAAGACTCCGATGATTGTTTCATAACCAACGACGGAGCAGTATTGTTTATATATGAGTCCAAATCGGCATATAACGATCTGGGGCGTTGACGTCTTCCAGACTTGTAGCTTCCTGTATTTCCTAAAAAGCTTCCTCGTGTTGGAGGCGCCATTTCCGATCCATTATTGCTGTCTGACCGATTGAGAGATTCGAACAACTTGTTTCCATTACCGTATGTCTTTTTCAACGGTGATCCCGTTACGCTGGTATGATTTCCAATAGAGTCGCCAATCTTAGCTTTATTCGTTGGAGTTCCCATTTCCTCATTGAAGTGAGACAAAGTTGGTGACACCACACCTAATGACGACTGTGGTGAGTCGACTATTGCGCTCTCATTAGATGGATAACTGTACCGAGGCACATACTGAAGCTGGGGCTTGCCTTGTTGATAAAGCGAGTCTTTCTTCGTCTCCTCCGCCATTTCTTTCAATCTTGTCTCCCTTTCTTCTTGTCTACTACACTGTGATATTTCATATATACTAATTATTCTTCCTTCTCAGCCTTATTAACACCTGAAAACCAGCCATCAGCCAACGCGCACGTGACATATTTAAATGCAATAACTACTATATTAGTTTCTGGACGGCTAGGTTTAATTAAGCTGTTTTATAACACTGAAGACGTTTTTACACCTTGCAAGACGTTTTCACGCGGTTTGAGGTGGTTTAGGAAATGTCCCATTACAAGAATGTTGCCTAACAATAATATAGTTGTGTTGCTTTGATTGCTTACTGAGCAATATAGGTCTTATTGCTAACTTACTAGGCAACAAGTATTATAATTGGGGTCATAGGAACATGTAAAAAAATGTGGCTCTGTTGATTGTAAATTAAACAAAATAAATTCTTTTAAACAAAAATTTTAGTGTATGCTTTTGTTGCGATTCTTGATCATGTCAAAGTATAATAAAGCTACATTAAACCAACTTTCCAAAAACAGTATGAATAAAATGTGTATATTACAAGTCTAAATAACGTTCACTTTTCCCCTGCAGTCTTGTTCTTTGCATCAAACTCTTCACGAAGCTTTCTAAACTTTTTACTTCTCTCAGTGTGTCTGGCCTTCTTCACCCGAGGCTTCTTTATCTTACCATTCTTCACACTCACACCTTTACCCTCTTGGGCTCTGGCACCCTCAATGATAGCCTTGCCGGCCTCAGCACGATCCTGTTTCCCCAAAATAGTTTTAGCACGGCCAATCTTGGTCTTTTGCTTCTCATTAAGATGCACTTTATTCTGCGCTCTAATATCTGATAATGCCTGCTTCTCGCTTGCACTCTTCTTACATCTGGTCACTCGTAATTTTCTTGGCTTCTTTGGCTTACCTTCTTGAGTTTGTTGGGTCTTGGCAATGAGTTCCTTTCCATTGAGAAGTAAAGCCTTAGACACACTTACTGGTTCTTCGAATTGGACATAAGCAAATCCTTTACCCAAGTTAGTCTTGGGGTCTCTCACAACCCTAACATATTCTATCTTACCACAGCTTTCAAAAAATTTCCACAATGACTCTTCTCTTTCATTAAAGTCTAGATTACCAATGAACACACTTCTATTGTTGTCTTTCTTGAAAGGATGAGAAACAGAATCAATTCTCAAGTGATGATCCAAAAACACCTCGCCATTCAACTTAAGAGCTTTATTAATTGAATCCTTGGATTTGAATACTATATAAGCGTTCACGGTGTCTTTGAAATCGTGAAATTTTTTTTGAATATACGCCACTTTCTTTGGCAACTGTTCAGAAAACGCAATAGATCTGAACCTTATAGACTCAATCTGTCCAAACCCTTGAAACTTTTTCTTGAGTGCCTTCTCCTCTTTCTTACTGGTCATAACAACAGAATTCAAGTTACCCACAAATAAAGTTCTATCTGCTTTTTCCAACTCTGACTCTTTCAAATTCACAGCAGTAGCTTCATTCTTACTTTTTTTATCTTTCTTATCTTCTTCTTTTGAATTTTCTTCTTCTGACTTTTCTTCTTCTTCATCTCCCTCTTCTTTGTCAGCAAGACGTTCCATATATTCAGCCTCAAGATCTTCGTTATCTTCGTTCTTTCTCTTACGCTTCTTGGTGACTTTCGCGCTCACATCTTCCGATTCGCTTTCAGAATCATTACTTTCTTCCTCGCTTGCTTCTTCTGAGCCCTCTTCTGGATTTTCTTCTGGGTTCTCTTCTGACTTAGGTCTTGGCACTGGAGTATACGAACCAATCACTCTTCTAGCAAGTGGACCAGCTCCTCCGCTGGAACCAAAAAGAGAGCCAATTTTACTGTCAATGTTCTTTTCGTTCTTTAAAACAGATCCAAAAAGTTTTTCTTCGAGATTGTTTGATTCTTCAGCAGTTTTGGTTACTTTCTCGGTATTCTTTTTTGATTGGCTCTTAGCTTCTTTCTTGGTAATTTTGCTAATTTTTGAGTCTGTCTTTGATTTGACATCTTTCTTAGCACTTTTCGTCTTAGATCCCATTTTCCTTCAATAAATTCTATTTAAAGTATACTGGATTTTCCTCACAGTATACAATTCCAATCACTTTTATTAATATATGGACTTTTCACTAGTAATTTTTCAAAAAAAACAAAAAAAATTTCTTAGGCGATGAGGCTCGCGTCTTACCCGGTCGCATCTCATGTATTATTGATGGTTTATATCAACTATACTATCTTTCTACAAAGCAAAAATATAGTACATTAATAAGTAACATTATATCAAAGTTGAATTGTAGCATGCTGGTATACCAAAAAATAGGAACTAAAAGTAGAAAAAATGAAAAGAAAAGTATGACTAGAAAAGAACATCGTAAAACCATCGTAAGAAACAAGAAAAGAATTAAGAAATCGCAAACAACTAAATAATAAGAATACATATCCCAATAAAAATACATTTTTTGAAATTGACAAAACAAAGTTGTTCACCAACATCCGCGTCATATTATGCCCAATGCAGACAAATCCTCGTTTATCTCGTCGGCAGTGCTGGAGGTTATTTTGGAAGCAACAGGGAATCCATATTGCTGGCTGACCATATTGAGAGCTTCAAGTTCGTGGTTTATTAGACTGGCCTGGTTTATCTGGTCCTGCTTGTGGCGCGAAACGCGATAAGAGTATTCCGGAGTAATGGTGTTCATCAACTTTCTGTCTCTGTTAATGTCGTACCATTGAACTGTGGTGTCATTCAAAATATTCATCTTAATTTCTGATTTCTCTTTCAAATATTGTTGATGTATAGCCAATCTTTGGGCACGGGTTTGTCTATCAATGCATAGCAAGTGGTACTTTTGTCTATTCTGCACCAATGTCAACTTCTTGTTTCTATGATTTTCAATTTTTTCGTAAACGGACTTGAGCGCTGGATGCGATCCATTGATACACATTTGAATTTCAGACTCAAATGTCTTAAGCTTATCTTCATAAAGCTTATCCTTCAATCGAGCAAACTCAATCTCAATCTCCGTCAATTTCTCAATCGCTTCTTTACGATGCTTTTGTCTAGCAGCCTCATCTTCTTGTTTCTTCTGAATACTGGCCTCATCTTCCTTTGGTCTAACTTTGTTTCGTAGTGAGTCATTACCGTTATGTGTGTCTTCTTCATCTTCCTCTTCCTCCTCTTCCAATTCTTCTTCTTCTTCCTCTGCAGCATCCTCTTCATCTGCTTGTCCGTTCACCTGATCATCATGATGTTCCTTAACATCTGCTTCTGCTGATGCTTTAGGTTCAAGAGGTGCTTCTTTCGTGTCTTCATTATCAGTATGTGTCTCTGGAGCTTTTTGATCAGTTTTTTGTTCTTCTTTCGGTGACTCTGTCTTTCTTTTCTTATTTTCACTATCAGAAGCAGACTCATCAACATCTGATTTTCTCTTGTTTGAAAGTTGTGGCAGTAAATTGAGAGCAGGGCCATTAAATGCGCTTGTTTTAGAAGACTCTTGAACGTCTTCACTCGCCAGTGTCTCATTGATATCATTAGCCTTACCATTGATCTTGATTGCCTCATTTATCATCTCTTGTTTTACCTCCACATTGTCTGGTATGTTTTCCTTGTTGCTATCTTCTGGACGAGCTTCCTCTGAGCTATTGTCATTGACCCTTTTGATGACAACAGTACCACTGTCCTGGGTAGCAACAAGCATTGAAGGGTCTTCCGCCTGTTCCTGTTTTGCATCAAGCTCAATATCCTTGGTGGCAGCAGTGTGGACAGTGTCCTGAGCATCGCTGAAGGTGCTTAGCTGGTCATCCTTGATGGAAGAAACAGTATCATTAGGATCGGAGATTTCGCCGCTGGAAATGTCTTTTCTGGCTAACTCCATGAGATGAGACTTGAACTCACCATCCTTGTCAAGAGGATAATCTGTTTTAGCCTTATCAGAGTAATTCATCTTTTCGGTCTCGGCCTCTGAATCCGTTAAATCACTAAGCTCTGACGACTCGCTCGAGAATAAGTATCGACTGGAATTCTGGAAGCCCTTGGAAAAGGATTCTGGAAGAGTGTTGGAAAGCAACGTTTTATCCTCCTCCAGATGCTTATCCGCAACGTTGCCACTTCCGACTATGTTTGATGGCTCGTTGCTACCGCTCTTGCTGTTTGTTTCCTGAGACAACTCTGATTTAGCTGGAACTCTACTGTTGGTGTCAGGTTCTGGTGTTATACTATTATCTTGTTGCATTGACTCCAGAATATTAGGCATGTTAACATTGGCGTGGGAATCACTGTCAAATAGAGTACTCCTTAAAAAGGAAGAGTGTTTGGAAAATGGATCAAGTTCAATTTGCCTATGCAATTAATAGTTGTTCATTGAAAGAAAAATCATTCATCTTCTACTAAAAATTGGTTCGAAACCTTTATCGCACGCCCTCATCCCGTAAAGACGGGAAAAACAAAAACAGACCGACTATCCAACCAGTCCATAGAGGCTGACCTGACCAGTCTTCTTCGCTGATTTTTCTTGCTAAAAAACGACGCACCAGCCATGTGGTTCCATATATGCATGTTCCTGCTGCATAAAGCATATCATTACAGATTAGTGCATGTGATATAACCTGTCACCTGGTTATGGCAATTTGAATAATTCAAGAAAAACAAATGACATTCATGTGATCTTTTTTAGGGTTTTTATTTTTCAGTAGTGACAGTGAAAAATTAATTATTCACGTGATCTTTGTCTCTTGATCGTGGAGAGGGCTTCTCCTCTGGCTAGACTGCGAGTGTGGGAGAGTACCAATTTTCAAGGTTTTTGGCTTGATATTGGCTGTTGTATCACTAACAATACTTGAGAATAGGGTCGACTAAAATACAAGCCAATTTAAAAGTAAGTGGTTATTCAGAGAATATTTATGTGGTGTGGTCGTAATCACGGTCTGTTGAATCAGTGTGTCCAGGTTGTGCGAATCTGCATTTTATCATATTTCATTATGTGAACAATTATCAAATAAAGATGAAGTCCATAATATTTTAATTGCAAAATGGCAAAACGACAAACTGGCAAAAATCAAATTTACAATACTATGAGTGGATATGTCGTTATTACGTTATAATATACTTTATCTTTCACGTCAATGTCAGCCATTACAACCAAGATTTAATTCTGATTCTTGCCAAGATAAATCAGAAATATTGTTTTATATCATTAGGAATATCCATTAATCAAAATTTGTCACAGTCAGTCAAAGATCAGTTTGAAATTTTCACTATCTAGACACCCCTGAGAAGAAGGCTATATACCGCACAATAGACATTGTAAAACAATTACTAACTATGTTTAGATGAAATACTTAGCTGCTTACTTATTACTCGTTCAAGCTGGTAACGCTGAACCATCTGCTGCCGACATAACCAAAGTCTTGGAGTCTGTCGGTATCGAAGTTGAGTCCGAAAAATTGGACAAATTGATTGCTGAAGTCTCTGGCAAGAACGCTGAAGAATTGATCGCCGAGGGTGTCGAGAAATTGTCTTCTGTCCCAACTGGTGGTGCCAGTGCTGCTGCTGGTGGTGCTTCTGGTGCTTCTGACGAAGCTGCCGCTGAAGAAGCCCCAGCTGAAGAAGAAGAAGAATCTGACGACGACATGGGTTTCGGTTTGTTCGACTAAGCTAATTCATTAATCATTGTTTCTTAACGTGTATCACTCTAATAAATCAACCAATTTTGTTTAGTTTTTGTTTGTTTTATACTGAATAGCTGTAAGTTGTATTGTAATAATATGTCGCTTCGCACCAGGGAATTTCTGTAACAAATGTGTCTCTTTAAACAATAAAGTGGGTTTTCTCCGCAATTATTATCGACGCAAAGTTGCTTTGATTAAACCAATTCTGGTTAGCAAATTCAAAGACATTTGAAATAGTATGTTAAGACATGTTAAGAGATTCCTAATTGAGAAAGATGCGGTGTTCGACGCACGCTACGTGCATATCCCTAATCATACAAGTATATATCGACATCAACTTCAAGAAAGCATGAAACATTATAAAATAAATTATAGGAATCTGGGATAATGGACGGTGCAAATGCGTCAAAGGCACAATCTGAGACGAACAATTCGGATAAAATAGATACCATTGATACTAATATCCGATATGTTGGTTACGGACAGCGCGCAAGAGTAGGTATTAACTTTAACTTATGCCTACTAAAGCTACGTACTAACAGTCCCAGCAATTGTTCAAAACATTGAGGGAGAGTGGAAACTTAAACCAAATATCTGCTGATTTAGCAGGACTCGCCAAGGAGACCAAATTTGGGATTGCCTCTTCCTCAGTCATGCATCCTATAAACCCAAACATGATTAAAAATAGCCATCAAATTGCTAGAGAATCTCAGATTGTGGCTAAAGAAGCTCGACTAGCTGGTACTACTGTTCTGAATATTGCGAAAACCTCAAAATCTATATATAATTATAGTTTGATCAAGCCAGCATTGAGAAATGTGAAGCTTGCAGGCGGACTTACCAAACGATTGATAGACTTGCAAGACATGATCAAAGGAGTATTCAAAAAAACAGAGGATCACAACAATAAAGAGAATATTGATCAAAAACATAGTCGAGGGCAGAGGCAATTGATCAAAGCCTGCAACTTTCTATCTTGGTCTTATATTGCAGGAGACGTAACTTATGAAACTTTGAAAGCATACAATTATCACCATTCAAGTACAGGCAAGGTCCCTTCAAATAGCACGGAAAGTGAAAACCCCCCAAGCGACTATAGAATGGTTTTTATTGAACGCTCATTGTTTCATATGATTACCACTGTGATGATCCCAACGTTCGCTATCAAGTATATTATCAAATTCTCTGTAAGCTACGTTTTCAACCCGGTTAACTACATAACTTTAAACTCCTTTGCAACAAAGCTTCGGTCAAAGGAGGCTTCAAAACATAGCATACACTCATTGGTTGACAAGAGCAGTTTACAACGGTTGCTCTTCTTCCGGTTAGGGCCTTTCTTGGTTGTCTCAACAATTTTCCCTTTTATACCAAGATATCTGGATAAGCCAGTTGAAAAATATCTACACAGAGCTTTCAAAGCAGTCAGTAAATAAAAAGATACTTGGTATTATATATATATATATATATTTCGCCCCATTAGCTACGAGGCACCAACTTCACCAAATAATTTCTTGGCTCTATGGCAATAGAATCTGGAACTTCATTCAACTCAAAAGGATCTGTTGTCATTTTCATCATTGGGTCACTTGGCTCTCTGATTTCATATGTGATCAAAAGCCGAATCAATAAAACATACATTTCCTGGTAAGCCAAATGTACCCCTGCGCACATTCTAGATCCAAGGCCAAATGAGAAATGTGTTAATCTTTTATTATTAATCTTCAAATCATCATCAAGCCATCTCTTTGGCTCAAACCTGCTAGGTTCTGGAAAATATTTCTCATCATAATTTGCTGCTGCCGCATTCATGAAAAGCAATGTCCCTTTAGGTATAACCGAGTTTTTGTAATATATATCGTCAGAGGTTTCCCTTGGAAGGCTCAAAGGTAATACTGACATATGTCTCAAAGTTTCTTTGAGTATGGCAACAATATAATCAACTTTAAGGTACTCAAAAGGTGCTCTATCCCACGCAGTCTCTAGACTGCCATAATGTTTTACCAATTCTTTCAATGCTGTAGATTGGATTTCGTTGCCATATTCGCTATGACTTAAATGGCCAATACAATAATAAAAATTTAATGGAGTATTATCCAAACCGGCCGAAACAAGAGTCAAACATGCACTTTTTAATTCAGCAAAATTGAGCTTGTTAGAATCCTCTTGCATGATAGTCCATGCTTTGGAGACAAAACAGTTAACATTCTCGCCTGACGCTATTCTTTTCTTCAATTGGTCAAAAAGAAAAGTCATATATTCATCTCTTCTTGCTCTGTAGGTATCAGCTTTGTCATTCAACTTTGAAGATATTAATCTTAGAAGTGGAATATAATCCTGCAAGTTGGAAGTATGCGATCTGAGTCTTGTAATTTGATTCTCAACAAAGGTTATTTCATCAAGCAAAAAAAGACCTTGTTTATCGCTATAATCAACCCAGTACCCATAAGTGATAAACAATGATATTCTTAATGTGTAACTCTGCGTGACTTTCAACAAGTTCACATCGCTTTCCGCAACACTATCTCTCATTTTGGCAATTCTGTCTAAGGTTCCTAAAGTCTCCTGATCAATCAAGCTGCTCATATCCACCACAGCATGTTTGTTCAAATTATTAGCTACAAACTTCTTTTTTCTTTTGTAAGACTCCCCAAAAGGGGTTGTTCCAATGGTGAAGCCTTGAGTCTTCGATACGACATTATGGAAAGTGTAAAGAGTAGGTCTTGAATTATTTTTATTTCGATTAACCAGCCAAAGTTCTTTCACCGAGTCATAGCTATTGGCAACAACGACTTTCCTTGTTCCCATTCTGGTCTGAAAAACATCCCCGTATTCTCTGGCCCATTTTGAGTACACCACCGCAGGATTGCTCAATACTTGGTGGATATTTCCAATAATAGGTAAGCCCGGCACTTCTGCAATGCCTACAATTTTCTTGGGCTTTCCAAATCCCAAATAGTCGAGTGCAATGGCTGCAACAATGAGCCCAAATAGTAGATAAAGTGCTTGAGTTGCACAACTAATGACCTTTTCTGCCAAGTTTGTTAGTTCTCTTGATTGATGTTGAAAAGCGTAAAATCCCGTTTCTTCATACTAGTGAGTTCATGCATAACGGAATCCATTTTATTTCGTATTTTGTTTTTATGTTTTATTTTGTTCAATGAGCTGAAAATATATGCT
Source organism: Saccharomycopsis malanga (assembly GCA_004014935.1). Classification (NCBI taxonomy): domain Eukaryota; kingdom Fungi; phylum Ascomycota; class Saccharomycetes; order Ascoideales; family Saccharomycopsidaceae; genus Saccharomycopsis; species Saccharomycopsis malanga. The sequence goes on from CP025321.1 coordinate 3,110,698, forward strand.
TAAAAGACGTTATTTGAAATATACAGGCTTTATTATATAGCGCTTGTAAAGATATTATGATTATATATAGTATAGACGGACACAACACATGCAGCACAAACCACTGCCAAGGCATCATGTCTTACCTGCATAGGACCATGAACATTAGACATATACGTGTTTGATTAAACACACGGAAGCTTACTTTTAATTTACTCAGCAATACAACGGCTATTTTGATTAAAGTGAACTATATAGTAGTGAACAACGTAAAACAAAGTGTAGATTAAAGAACAATAAAAGGAAATGAAAAACTGATGAATCTAAAAATCAGGAAAAGTAACGAGGCTCATCAAAAACATGATATCTATGACCTCTGACACCATCACCATAGAACATCTTAGGGAATCTCAACTCTTCTGGTACATCAACTTCTGAAATTCTGGCATTGGTGTAGAGGGAAGCTTCGTTGACGGTCTTAGGAGCCAACATGAACTTGCCTACTTGCACTTCGGTATCGGTGATAGTACCTCTACTAACTCTTGCGTAACCTATTCTCTTTATTTTTTTGAACAAAATGTATTCACACCATCTGTCGTCATCGGTAGGATCGATATCGTGCATTCCTGATGCCTCCGAAACATGCTGATTGTAGTTTCCTTCCAAAGGTTTGGTAACTAAATAACTTAACAAAATGGTAGGTCTAGGAGTAGATCCCATCAAATTTTTCAAATAAGCTGTCTGTAATCTTCTATCTTCAACATCTTCTTCCTGTCCACTGTGAAATACCACAATATCAACAAACTCTCCATATATGTCTAAAGTGGCGTGTATTGCTGGGGCTAATTCGCCCACCGGACTTGGCAATAAATGGTGAGTAGAGTTTAAGATTGGGAATTTGGAAAAAAGAAGACAACCCCAAGTATGCTTGTTAGGACCAGGACCAAAGTCGGTATAGTAACCAAGGTCTTGAGCAATTTTTTGAGTCATGTCTCTATTGCCCATAACAATTCTTTGAGTATCGGTTTCTAGCATTCCCATAATGTCGACTTCCAAGTCTTTCATCAAGTCTCTCATTCTGTCTTCGGAAGCCCACAAGTCGTTATCAAGAGCAAAGTGAACAGTCCAGATACCAGCAGTGAAAGACTTGGTTTCAGGGTTGAAAGGTTTTGGATCGTCAAACGGGAACCTTAAGAAAGCAATAATAGAACTGAGAACAGTTAACAAAATTAAAGCTTTTTGAAATTTCTTTTTAATGTTGTTGAGACTTTTGGTAACCTTGTTAAACGATTTGTCGGATAATCCAGACCCACTAATAGCCGAAGTGTTACTGTTCCAGATCCGTGATTCATATATAGTGAAGCCAACGAACAAAACAGGGACACCGTAAACAATGTCGGTTCTTTCTCTCAACAACGGGCCACCAGGAACAAAGGCATATGCAACGATCCAAACACTGCCCAACATAAAGATTATATGGAACAAGAAACCCAACGAGAAACTCAAACCTGGGTTGAATCGAGAAACGTTTTCAAAAACAATTGGACAAATTGAGATCAAATAAAAGGAAAATACTAAACCACCAAAATAACCAATCCAGCCGTGGAACAGATATAAGAATACAAAGCCAATGGTACCCAATCCGTAGTATTTCCAGCTAGTTAATGTCGACTTGGTAACAGTCAATCCAAAGTAAATACCGGCGGCGTTAACTGCTAAAGAAAGAGCGCCATGGGGAACAGGAATAGGGCCCTTGATAGGATAACCATCCCAAACCCAAGTAATAATTGTTGAACTATCGGTCAACAAGGCATGCAAAAGAAAAATAAAAGCACCGAATCCAGTTGCGGACAAGAAAAGAGACTCTTTACTAGTAGCAACTTTTTTAACAGAAGGACTGGTATTGTTGATTTCTTTGTTAAAATGATTAATATTCAATGATTGATTAAGTTTCTTATAATTTGGAGTTAGCAAAGCAGCAATTGAGCCGACAATAATACCAGTATTGTTCCATCCACCGTTCTCCTTGTGCATGATAGGCCATACTGGGTTGTTAGTAGCAAATGCAAACTTGATGACAGAAGAAGAGAGCAAACCAATAGCAAACAAGGAAGAATAATATTTGTTCAAATCATTTGATAATTTAACAATGATTTCATCATTGACGGCTTCATCTTCGTTTTGGCTTTTGGAAGTGGACATTTGTTTGGAAAGAATGGCACTGATATTATTGACGTACCAAAATTCATCGGCTATAGAAAGAGCAGAGAATGCTACACCGATAGAACAAGTCACCAAACGGTATTCTGGCTTGTCAATGACATAGCTGCCAATACCAAAAAGCACAGCAGACAATCTAGAAATCTGAGGAAAGTTTGTTGCAAGTTTCAACACCGGAGGGATAACAAGGACAATAGGGAATAGAACACTAGTGATAGCAGCTTCAAATCCAGAAATTCCCATATTCCATAATGGGAAATACCATATCATAGCTAACAAACCAGTGACGTTAGACCAAAAGACAAATGAGTTTACAGTATGCACAAGGATGTTTTGATAGCTCAATAAATTTTCAAAAGATTTGATTTTACTGAATTTATCAAGTTTGGAGATTGATTTGTCCAAGTTGGTAACTATCTCAATTTCCTTGGCCATATCATTGAGTTGGTCATTGAAACTAATCTTCTTGAAAAAGTCGACTTTCAACGAGTTTTCAGCATCTGTAGACAAATTGATCTGTAAATCATTAAAGTCAACAATATTCCAAGCATCAAAGCCGATGTCCAACAAAATAAGAGACCATTCGCAATAGGCATAATATGAATAAGCACCAGCAACCCTGTTGACTTTATGTTGGATGAACAAGTATATCAAAGGAATCAACATGAAGAAAAACGCCAAACATGTATAGAGTCTATAAGTATGTAATTTGGAAGGTTTTGGCGTCAACTTGATGATAGCAACGTCCCAAGGTATAGTAAGCACAATATAACTAATCATGAAAATATCATGGAAGTCGTGGTCATCAGTAGAGGTGATGTAAACCCAACCACCACAAGTGAAAGTTCTGATAACCCCACTTATCAAACCAAATAATGGCAACTTTGAGTTAGGTTTCCATAGTCTCAAGTATGACAAAAATAATAAGGCAAACCGTGGTCCTGCGGTTAGCGCGATGAGAATTTGAAAAATGGATCTCTCAGGATATCTATCACCAATAGCAGCACTCACACTTGGAAACCATTCATCTGGATATTTGTAGAACTCATTTTCAATAATTTTATGGTAATGCAAATAACAACCAACTATTAATGCTGAAAAAAAGGCAGAATACGCGAATAACGCATGAGCTATAGCGACATATTTCCCATTGAACGACACCAACGGCTTGGTGGCCAGTTGCTTTTCACTCATTGTAGACCTAGTTGACGTCTTTGGTGGTAGATGATCAGCACTTTTAAACAGTAGTAGAACGCTCTTCTTTGTCTTCTTCTCACTTTTCGCTCAGGTGTCACCAGTAAGCCATACCAAGCAGGGGGTGGTATGTGGCTGGAGTAATATTCGTTTACGGGGTCTGATGTGGCGCATTCAAAACAGATTTTCAACCAGTTAAAATTTCCGTTTTATAATCAAGTAGCGAAAAAGTGAGTAAGAGACGCCATTTAACATTACATGAGGATCTGAGTCTTATCTAAAAATACACATAGCAGCATCAATCAACCATCACCATGTCCGGTATGTTATTTATTGTGAATGCTGCACTCTTCTCAAGGCTAATTACTAATAAGATCTAGAACAACACACCAGAGCTCCAGCTGTCTCGTTTGACAATATTGACTATACCAATGCAGACCAATTGGCTGCTGCCCAAGACTCCATGATCAGAGAACAGTGGGTTAGAGTGAGCGCTTTGAAAACCTGCAGAAGAGCTTTGGAAAAATGTTACAAAGTTAGCGGTGTAAACCACTTTGAAGATTGCAAACCATTGGCTGAAAAATATCTCGAACTTTTGCCAACCCACAGAGTTAGTGGATATCTTGCATACCAGAAAAACGATCCAAGCAAATAAACTGGTTGTATTGTTTCTCTTACTTTGTCATTTTACGTTTTTGTTTTTTGTCTTTCTAGGTTTCTTTATTACACATCTTCATATCAGCGGCACATATTCGTATAGGTGCATTATGTTGTCTTTTTATCCTTGGGCAGTTACACTGGTCATAGTGAAAATGAATAGCACTGCTGTTGCTAATGTGCTATTGATTAGCACATGCCCCCCCCCCCCCCCCCCCCTTCAATAAAGACAAGTCTGTTTTACCCACAATATACAGCGCGTTGTCATATTATTTTTGAAATTGCTTCTATATATCTGTAAATTGGTATTTTGTAGGTGTGGAAATATGTTAAAATTGAGTGAACACTTCAAAAATACCAAGACAGGACTGAGTTAGGCAATAAAACACTAATATTTTATTGCTTTAAGCTCCTTCTGATTAAATTTATGCTAATCCAAAAATCTTCTTAGCTATGAACTAATTCTACTCGCTGCTCTTGCTATCCTGAATGTGATTCCACATTGTCTGAAATACGATCTAGACAAAAGATTATGATCAACAGGACATGGTTGGCCTTTACCAAGTCCCTTTAGACATAACGGGTATATACGAAACTGACATGTACTGGGATCCAAATATAAGATTATCATTATTATTATAATCCAAGGATCCTTTTATGTAGTCATGTACCGGGCAATTTAAAGAAATGTTCTAGTTCCTGGTGATATTTGAAAAAACGGTAATAGCTGAAAAGCACTTACAATTAAGAAATTTTCCAACTATGTATATATCGTTTATTTCAAGACGATCAGAAGTTTAACTAATGATAAGTAAACTTTCACAAGTGAAATCTGTACTATCATTAAGATACAAAGAACTGTACTGATCTATTTTTTACAGTTCAAATTGCAAGTAAAAATACATTGTAAAACCAGCAATGCTTTTGAGTCGAAATCATTAATGTTTATTGGCACACAACTACAATCTTATTACACTCATAAGGACATTTAACAGAAAACTTGTATGTATTCATGAAACAAAACCCGAAAAAAATTATAAGTAAGCAAAGTCGTAAAATGTGCTAAGACATGTAGAAAGTTTTTGGCGATGCGATGCAATTATTCTTTGTCGGACAAGGCAGCAACACCTGGCAAGGTCTTACCTTCCAACAATTCCAAAGAAGCACCACCACCAGTAGAAACGTGAGACAACTTGTCGACAACACCAAACTTCTTGGCAACAGTAGCAGTGTCACCACCACCAATGATAACGGTATTACCCTTGGATGAGCTTTCGACAGCAGCATCCAACAAAGCCTTAGTTCCGGCACTGAACTTTTCGAATTCAAAGACACCTGGTGGACCGTTCCAGACAATGGTCTTAGCTTCAGCGACAGTTTGAGCAAAGAGCTTTCTGGATTCTGGACCGGCGTCAAGACCTTGCCATTCGTCTGGGATACCTTCCTTGGCGGTGACAGAGTCAGTCTTGGCGTCTTTGTCGAATTTGTCGGCTATGACAAAATCGACTGGCAAAACAATCTTGACATTGTTCTTCTTAGCCTTAGCAACCAAGTCTGGGACAATCTTAGCACCAGCCTCATCGAACAAGGATTTACCGATTTTAGTGCCATCAATAACATTGATGAAAGTGAAAGCCATACCACCTCCAATAATCAAGGAGTCGACCTTGTCAAGCAAGTTGTCGATTAATTGAATCTTGTCAGAAACCTTAGCACCACCCAAGATAGCCAAAAATGGTCTGACTGGGTTTTCCAAAGCCTTAGCAAAGTAAGTCAATTCCTTGGACATCAAGAAACCAGCAGCTCTCTGAGGCAATTCGAAACCGACCATGGAGGAGTGAGCTCTGTGAGCAGTACCAAAGGCATCGTTGATGTAAACGTCAGCCAAAGCAGTCAATTGTTTTCTAAACTTTTCAACAGCTTCTTTGTCGGCCTTCACCTTTTGACCATCAACCTTTCTGGAACCTTCTTCTTCAATGTGGAATCTCAAGTTTTCCAACAAGATGACGGAGCCCTTTGGAGCGGAATTGACTGTGTCTTCAACTTCCTTTCCAACGCAGTCCTTCAAGAATGTAACTTTTTTACTCAACAACTTGGTCAATTCGTCAGCAACTGGGGCCAAGGAGTATTTTTCGTTAACTTCGCCGTTTGGTCTACCCAAATGAGAAGCCAATACAACGACTTTGGCATTGTTTTTCAACACATGTTCAATAGTTGGCAAAGCAGCAACAATTCTTTGGTTGTTGGTGATAGTCTTACCATCCAATGGGACGTTGAAATCAACTCTGATGAATACTCTTTTGTCGGTGACATCCAAGTCAGTGACAGACAATTTTTTGGAAAGAGACATTGTTCGTTGTGATAGTTTGCTTAGTAGTATAGCTAAATATTTATGACCAATTGGATAAATAGTCAATTTAGATGATAAACAGATCAATTAATGATGATGCGTAAACAATCTAATGCAATTGAGTTGTGAGAACAAAAAAAAACAAGAAAGAAAAAAAAGTAGCAACATATTTGCCATTATGAAAAAGGATCTCCTCCCTTACTTATATACCGTGAACATAGCTAATGCGTGGGCTGACAACCACCACCAATACCCCCGGGCAAGATCACCAAACGCCAGGGGGTGTCCCTCTCTACCGTAAGCCCATAACCAAGGGGTGAAGTGCACCAGCTGACTGTCCCTATCTACTTTATGTAGGTATATGTGTGGTTATGCGAATATCACCTCGGTGGTGAGAGAGCCCCAACTAAAAGCCACTGTCAACGTGGAAGATGATAGAACTAGCGTTAAAGTGGTACTATTTTGGGAAAAGCCGAACAATCAGGGGAGGAAATGGCAAGACAATTTATGTAAGCAACGTCATCTGCATCTTAGTAGTCAGTCTAACGTCTTAGTTTGAATTACACAACCACGATCTAGACAGAGCATTAACAACAACCGAAAAGGTATTTTGAAAAGTAGTATCAACAGACAAAAGTGATTGATTCTTCAAATACGTAAATTACTTGAATCCAAATTATTCGCTTCTAGAAACATAGACAATACATTCCCAATAGTAAATTACTTGCAAAAAAATTATCTTTCAGATTTAATACGAAAGCAGATTTATGAGATATAATAAATATACGAATGAAATGATTAATGTAATATTAAAAATTAAAAAAAAATTTAAAAAAAAAAAATAAAAAAAAATAAAAAAAAAATAAAAAAAAATGAAAGGGCCGAGCAGGGAATTGAACCCTGGACCTCTCGCATACTTGGTCTTCTGCCCGATTTCAATCAGGCTCGCTACCCAAAGCGAGAATCATACCACTAGACCACGCGGCCTTTCTTGAAAAAAAGTTTTTTCTCTTGAATAGTGACCAGGTTTTTTTGAACGAGCACCTTGACTTCATATATAGTCATCACATTAATAACCGTAATGCAGTGTATTCATTGCATATATGTATTGAACCCTGCATTGGGATGTCAATTTGTATTGCTTTACGTATACAACTCGATCCCACTCTCAAAATATTATTGAAGCACTTACAAGTGCTTGTATCTATTAATATTCTGTAAATAGGGGAAAATCTTGTTGAAGGCCTGATTCTGGAGCCTGGGTTTTCAAGTTTACATTTGAATTGTCAATATATTAGTAACCTTATATTTCGAGCCCATTAAATAAACGGTTCCTTATAACGCTTAATAAATATGGAATTTTATACAAAACAAATGTTATCATTTTAATATATAGTAAAGGTTGTATATATGATTTCAAACCAAACTTGAAGAGACAAAAAAGGCATTACAATACTAATTTTGCTCATGGGACTCTCATATTTTAACAGGCAAATCAATATTGCATTGGATATTGGATGAGAATAGCTTAGTTTCTCGACAAGTGATTTTCAAATGTACATTTTTGTAAATAAATAGTTATCTAAAAAAAAAACAATATCAGTTTTGTATATACGCGCTATGCCTAAGGGAACTTGGTGAAGCCCAATAATGTCACCTATGTTCCTGTTAGGTCTTTTTTCTCTTTTCCGAGAGCACCGGCCACTGAGCCAAACGGTCCAGCGGCCCAGTAAAGCTTTAATGCTTATACAGTAAGGTTGTTATATATCCCCATGTCAAGCAACAGCGTTATAGTTGATTTGAACTTTTAGGTTTCATAAGTCTACTTACTTTGTCAAAGTTTGCAAGTAATTTGTATTACGAACCTTAATTTGAAGAGGAATTAGAAAAAAAAGAACTTTACATAAAATTGTTTTCTAATAGTCCTTGAAACAGACATTTTTCATCTTCTTTACATTGATATATTTCAATCAAAGTCATAATGCAATAAATCGGTCAATTTATCGATCTTGAGCAAAGTACCGATGAACATTATGACCATATGTACTTATTTTTGTTTACAAAATATAATGTCGAATTTTCCGAAAAAAACTATAAACATTATTTAACAATATTCTATACTTGCCAATTATTGCAATATAGGACTCAATACTTAACAAGGGCTGGTGCACGGAAGGAAAAAAGATTGCCGAGACATGTTGAAATTTTGCAGATTTACCGTGCATATCCGCGAAAATGGCGCATGGAAGCGCATCGAAAAAGACGAGGCTGAAAAAAAAAAAAAAATAGCAACAATGAAAATAAACAAGGAAAGCGCTAATGTGTTTCTACCCAAGAGAAGAGAAAAAGATGTAGAAAATGGAAAAAATACAACATTAAATATGTAAGAATTAGCTATATTAAATCTGCAGAAAACAGAAAGCAATAAAAATTAACGTATATAAAAAAGTAGAGAAAAGTAAGCGAGTAAAAAACGAATTATCAGTCTAAGATAAAGTTTGAAAAGCTTAGTGGTACTCAGCAATTGGGTTGTCGATGAAAGTCTTTTCACCAGCAGCTTCAGTTGGAAGACCGAAAGACAATTGAGCAACAACGTTCCAGTTCTTACCAGCAAGTTTGTCCTTCAAAGCGGCCTCAACAAATGGGTTGAAATGTTGCAAGTTAGCACCAAGACCGAGAGCACTCAAGGATTTCCAGATTTCAATTTGAGCGGAACCGTTAGAGTGAGCAGCCCAAACTGGGAAGTTGTCCTTGTAGGCTTCGAATTTCTTGGTGATTTCGTCAATGACATCTTGGTCATCGAAGAAAACGATGGTACCGTAAGAGGTTTCTTCAAGAGATTTTGGTCTAGCACTGAATGGGTATTCCTTGGTAGCTTCATAGACATCGCTCCAGAGCTTCTTGTTGGCGTCACCGAAAAGAATGATAGCTCTGATGTTTTGGATGTTGAAAGAGGTTGGAGTGTGCTTGACAAAAGACTCAACAATAGACTTGATGTCAGCTTCAGTAACACCAGCTGGAAGCTTTGGTTCAAAGTTGTAAATAGTACGACGAGCTTCGGTCAATTCGACCAAAACCTTGACTTTGTCAGCAGCAGTAGACATTTTTTTAGCTGGGGCAGTTTCTTTCTTGGCTGGAGCAGAGGCGGCGGCTGGTTTAGCAGCAGTGTTGGTTTGAGCTGGAGAAGAAGCAGCAGAAGAAGAGGATGATGACTTGAAAAGATTCTTAAAAAACTTGCTCATTGTGAATGGGATCGAGTGGTTTATTTATAATTGAAACAGGTGTGTGTTGTCAAGTACGTGGAAGGAAGTGCAATTTAATATAATTGGACAAGAACGGAAAAAGGGGAGATTAAGTACTGTCTGCAAGACTAGTGTGCATTTTTCATCAATAACACCATCTTGACTAAGGTTTAGTCAGCCTCGCCTCGCTATTTTTCCACCAGGGCTCGTATCCTTCACCACTATAGCGTAAGGCTTGGTCAGCATTAGTAGTACTGACAATGCTTACTGATCCATTTTTAGGCAAGAAACTGGCCCGGTGTTACCTATTTTTTTTTTTTGAGGCGGTTACTAATCCCTGGTGTATCGTTACTGATGAGTGGTTTTATTAGCAATGATTACGGAAACGTCTAGAATTTGACCGAAAAAAAACTAAATCCTACTCCATTGAGTCAGGTAAAGAAACCACCGATACGCTGATCATATTTTACAATAATATGTACTTATTTATCAAGTTGCAAATTTCAGCTGGCGAAAGTAAAATATAGTGTGGTAGGAAATGTGTAATCTATGTTTATATATACAATAGTGCAAATTATGAATAGTCAAAAGCCACATTTTTCACCAGCCACTTTTAATACACACCTAAAAAAAAAATTCCGCATCGCCAGTGAACCAACTAGCAGGAAAAACCTTAAAATCTCGGAGGCCAGCGCAGCACAACAGAGGTCACGAGGTACCGCTCCAATGGTAATATGAAATATCGAGCATCGCTACATAACCTTTCAGTAATAGCTGGTTTCTAATATTGGCGATTCTATTCGCTGGAAAAGCCCGTCCAGAATGGAAAAAAACTGCTTTTAGCCTATGTATGAGAAGGCACTGCACACCATAGATTTCGGAACATATCATATTTAGCTATTGCAAATAGTGATTTATAACAGAGCAGCATTAGGATCAGCTGAACAAGTCGTGTAATTTCTTTTGGCCATACCTAAAAGTAATTCAATTAGCCCATATAATAAGTATATCATGATTGCATCCAGAGTTTTGAGATTTAGCGTTCCTAATGGTGTCAAAGAGTTGAGATTTCATTTCTCGCAAACAGGTCAAGCTAGTATTCCTTTGAGGTAGGTGTTACTGAAAAAATAAACTAAAAACATACCTTTTTTGTTACTAACAAAATTAGAAAATACTTGGGTGAACAGTATCCTGCCATCAAGAAAGATAACCCAAACTTGCCAATATTGATAAGGGAATCCTTCGGTGTCCCACCTACACTCTATGCCAGATTTGAGTTGGGAAGAGAACAAAAATACTCGTTGGAAGGTTTAGACAGCAACGCCATTGAACAAACCCTCAAAAGCTTGAAATAAATGTCAAAAAAAAAAAAAAAAAATAAAAGTCAACAGCATAACATACTTAAAAGTTTTGAAAACCGAAAGGATGGGCAGATTTGCGTTTTTATTGTATAATCAATAGACAGTAGTTTTACCAATGGTGTGGTGCTTTACTCAAGCTATCTGTCTGCAATACTGGTAGCCTAATATCCTTTTACCCTGTCTCTTTTCATAATTCTTCAATTTTCATTTCGCTTTGATCATTTACAATCCAATGCCTTTTACGTTTTTGTTATATATGACATGTAAAGCGGTGTAAAAGTTGTAAGCATTATTATTAAGCCAATTTCTTGGTTTCTTTGAAATATTTTGATTTGATATTTTTCTACTTGTACCTTGACACCCCAAAAGCTTTCTTAATTATAAGCCAAATTTTCTAAGTCAAAAATAGTTGAAATTTTAGATATTAGTGAGGAGTCGTTGAAATTAATTTTCCGTGAAAAGGTATACAGTTAACGCCAAAGAGACCTAAGCATTTGATTTGTATAAAAGTCTGAAAGTTAAAATTTCAAATCATCAAAGTACATTTTCCAGTTCAATACATGTTTTCATATCAGTGTAAACCTTTCACTCAATCAAAGTGTGAAATTATACGTTTTTAAAATTTTTCTTTTAACTTTACCCGTAGACAACAGAAAATAAGAATTGAATAAAAGGATTAAAAAAAGTTTACAAGACAAAAGTAGAAATGTATAGCGCATTGCTGTATTTTGTGTAATTGTGATAGACAGAGAGTGAATAGAAAGTAATTGTGATAGACAGAGAGTGAATAGAAATCCCGTATGACAAAATATAGATATTTACAAGATATGACAACATTAAATTTCAAAGGTAGCAACTGAAGAAATAAGTTTTATAAATGATTTCTATATGGCTTTTTGAGAACAAATAATAAATTCCTCGCCATGTGAGACCTATACACCCTTTCTGTCCTAACCATTGAACAAAACAAACAATTTTCAATTATAAATGACAATTAAACACCCAAATCCCGATATCCAAATGTTTTCAATAGCACAACTCACGCAGATCAAAGCCCCACACTGGACCAGCTGGAAAAGCCTCTTCTGGCAACTCTGTTCAACTTCTTTGCAGTATGTGCATTATTTCTTGTATTTTGACCATGTACAGGCAAACTCATAGCATGTCTCATACCACTATAAGACCCAATCTTTCTTTTGAAAGCAATGTTGGCTCTGATGTTGTTTCTTGCAGCATTTTCGATGGTCAACTCGGAAAGCTCCTTGGTGATCAACATTATGTTTTGTTCACTAAGTTGAAACACCTTCATGTGTGGAAAGAAACCTAGTTTGGCACAAATCTTTGATGCTTGTTTGGTTCCAAGACCGTAAAACGTTCTGGCAAGTGCTTCCTATATACTTGTTAGTATTTGTAAAGTAAATCATAGTGCATTAAAGCAAATCCTGCACAATATAAGTCTTTCACTTACTATGACCGAGAATTTGGAATTTATACGCTTTCCAAGAATGTGTACAGCCATTTTGATATTATTCTATGAGATAAAGATTGGGTAAGATGGAACGATAATAATGATACAAGAGAAATTCTATTATAATTGAACGAGTCTTCGTTTTTTTTGTTGTTATCAAAACAAATAGTTTTGAATGCTAATTTTTAATTCTAATCTATAATATTTAGATTATTGGAACAACCTCTCAACGTTTTGGGGAATTTTCAGCTTTTTGATCTTACTGGCGGTCCTCAATAGACAATTTTTCACCATATTTTGCATGGCACATATATTTATGCGTGCGTGCTCTTAGCAATATATTATCACCCGGAGCACTTTATTAACTAGGATGCATGGTGCTTCTATAGTTTCCAACATGAAAGACGGAAAGCTTGTTGATTTAATGTAAAGCATGGGTAATGCTATTGTAATAAGAGGCCAATACTTTACGGTGGACTTAGTTGGCAAATTATGGGGGGCTACAATTCAATAATTTTCAAAAAATTTGTAGAATGAGTTTGAAAACGAAGTAAAAAACTTTGACAGCTATCCTTTATTCAAAGCTTATGCTTTAGCATTCAACAGAATTTCATAAACACCAATTGGTCTTCCAACAGGAATATCTTTGGTTCCATCTTCAACCAATTTCTTAGCCATGTAACCATATTCTTGAAATTCAAAATCCATTTGACCCTTGTCGGTTTCAATCTCAGCGATAGCTTGTTTGCCCTCAGATATGTTATCATACTGAAACCCAAACAGACACAGATGCTACCTTGAAATACATATTGAATAATAGACTGTAGGTATCTGTACCAGCTGTCTTCTTTTTAACATTATTTTTACTAATATGAAGGACACTGATGCTTTGAATAATCAAAATGCGTATCACGTACCAGTATATAGCCATAGCACTATATATTTTTACGATATACATATGATTCTCTTTTGGGAAGCGCCTGTACATTAAAACGCCGTATTAAAAGAAGTCATAATGTTAGAGAACACGCAACAGCATAACTATTGGTCTAGTAAGCGATTTACCCACACTTTTTGAAAGAAAAAAGATAATGATAATATCTTATATTTCGAGCCCAGTACATATCCGTTTCGTATATACGTGCTATGTCCAAAGGGACTTGGAAAAACCCAATAATATCCATCATAATATTCTCGCCTATGTTCCTGCTAGGTCTTTTTTCTCTTCTCCTAGAGCACTGGCCACTGAGCCAGACGGCCCAGCAGCATCATTTAATAGTTACAACCTTAAATAGAGTATTGCAAACCTGGATAAAGCTGCAGTTCTAAAAGGTTTCAAGCCAGAATCATATGCTAGAAGTGTCAAGCTGAGAAAAGTCCATTTCTGGATGATTTTTCTTGAAATTTTCCAAGGCTTGCAATCTGTCAGCAGTGGACATTGGAGTAGTACTAATGTCACTACGGACCTCTGACTTTTTTGCAAAGTCTTGGATTTGCTTTTCTCGCTGCTCGTGCATCATTTTTTCCACCATAGCTCTAGTTTCGTCGTCAAGATCGTTCAAACTAGAGTTTTCGGGCTGAATACGACGGACATCAATCTTTGGAGCAGATTTTACTACATGTGGCCACCATTCTTGCTTCCGCTTGACAAGGGTGATCTCAAGCTCGGTTTTATCGACAATAGACCAGGTGGATTCAAGGTCATCTATCGCGGTAAACAAATCGTCATCAATAAGAGTCTGCCGAGTCACTAGATTTTCGATATAAAGTTTGGTGCGTGTAATTTTAATCTTGAGGTCTTTGGCCCTAGTGGGCGTTTTGAGATCAGCAGTAACCGTGACGTCTTCAAGGGTTTGTTTCCACCTATAGGGGAGTTGTTCCTGCTCAAGCCGTTCTTTGGCAATTGCTTCGGGAGAATTGTCTACTTCAATAGCATCCATATTGTACTGTCTTTCAATTACGTTGGAAATGTAACTTGTGTCCTCCAGCACTTTCTATATCTACTTTACAGCTATTATACAGAGTCTATCTAAAGAACTTTCTATCCATAGAACCTTATGGAAAATTAATAGTGCCTTCAAAAACTACGAATATTCGTAAATCCAACATGCACACGAGCCCTGCTACACTGCAAGTTGCTGCGGACCCTAATAATTACCGGTTTAAGTTCCGAAAAAGGCGTTCGGGCGAAACATCCGTTGCGGAGCTAAGAGCTGCAGGCAAGGCTTAGAGAAGACGTTGCTGAAACTTTTAACAAAAAGTTGAAGTAAAACTCTATTTCTAATGGTAATACCTCCGTGTTTATTCCGTCATCCTCGTAAGTTCTTATGTCCGCTACTTAGATGTCTCATAATCTCTACATCTATCAAACCGTATATATTGCACAGCCGTTTCGCAGATCCCCCATTAAGATCAATACGCCTAAATAGGCTTAGGTCCCTTTTTTTTTTGCTTTCTTAGTTCCACCATATTGGCTGGTGAAGCTGCAAGCCCGAACTATATCTTGCACTAAATAAAAGGTCGCGATTTTGCCGAATACAGCTGCAAGTAAAGTAAAAAAACTTTCGTCTCATTTTATTGTACTTTACTCTACCTCAAATCTATTATTCGTTAGGGATTATTATCAAAACTTCACCCTGTTTTTGATAGCATGAGTTCTACCGCAACATCTTCATTATTGTCTGCCTCGGCATCTGCTGTTGCTGCTGTTGCCAGTGCTTCTGCAGAAGCAGCAGCATCTGGCGAGATTCACAGTCTTTATGGAATGATTCCAGCCAAAGGCGGCAACATGGCCTTTGCCATCATATTTGGTGTTCTTTTATTGGCACACATTCTTCTTGCGATATATTACAAGCAACGCTGGATTGGTGTGGCTTTTCTCTTTGGGCTTGTTCTTGAACTTGTAGGATATGCTGCAAGAGCAAAGGCACACGATATGCCAGGCGATACAGATTACTTTCTTCTCCAGATTATTGCTTTGACCATCGCGCCTTGTTTCATCATGGGTGGGTATTATTATCTATTGGCCAAGATGGTGGTCATATACGGTGCTCGTTTTTCCATTCTTCCTCCTATCTACTACTCTTATATTTTCATTTGCTGTGACATTATTTCTTTAGTTCTTCAAGGTGCAGGTGGCGGTATTGCTGGCGTGGCCTTAAATCAGAACGAGTCCACTGTTTATGGAACTCATATCATGATCGGCGGCCTTGCTTTCCAAGTTTTCACCATGTCCTTGTTCTTGTTCTTCTGGCTCGAGTATTTTTTCAAAATTTATTTCCTCAGCTCCACAGAACTTCAAGATGACCACACCATTGAAAACAATGAAGAAAAACAGACTGAAAACTCTGCTTCACAGAAGAAACAGTTTTTTATTGACACTCAGTACAAGGATCATCTTTTCAACCCTCGCTATGTGGACGTTAGAAAAAGATCCCTTTTCAAATACTTCCCTGCTGTCGTGCTCCTCGGTACCATCTGCATTTATATCAGATGTATTTATAGAGTAATTGAGCTTGCTCAGGGTTGGCAGGGTTTTTTGATCACCCATGAAGATTACGTTTTTACACTTGATGGTATGATGCTTCTCATTGCCGCTGCTCTCTTAGTGTCTCCATTCTATCCTGGCGCGACATTCGGCAGAAACAACGATGTTCCAGTGCCAAAGAGTCTCAAGTTTGTTAAGGAAGACGGTTCGGCAGCTTCTAGTGACGAGACACAGACTGAAAAAGTCAAATTGAGTGTCGCCAGTACTCAAGCCAATGTCTAAGAGGCCTTTTGTTTTTTCCATTTTTTTTATGTATGGATTTTAGTTAGAGAGTTTTTTTGTATATTCATTTTTTTCTTTGGTTTCATTTCAAACCGAATGGAGTTTTTCCATCAAACGTCATAAATTATTTTAATCATGGGGTCTTGCGCTTATTACATTCTTATAACTATAGTATAACTGATAAATCAAATTCTTTGTGCATTCGTGAATATGTAAAGGGCGTAAATAGAACAGAAAAACTTTGTCGAGATACAATATTATTCTTTTCTCAACAGGCTAGGCGTCGTAATATTTTACAAGTGTTCCATATGTTTACTTGTAGTTGGCTATCTACCCATCAAGAAATTAATCTGATTATCAAATTTATACGTTTCAATAGACTCAAACATACCGGTGTGTTAAATAGGTTACTCTATGTTACAACCATTTTGCATTTTGCATGACTTTGCTACATGAAACAAATTGATATGTCTTGTCAGATTCGTCTATTATTGCAACCAACTGTGAGGTAATGATACATTAGCCCAAAACAGAAATTTCCTACTTCACCTTTCCAATCAAATTCTTTACTAGCACAACTCTTATAAAACTATTTTCTCTTCAAATTTTTACAAAAAGCTCAAGCAACTGGCTTGTTATAGACGAAGAAAAAAAGAAAAACAGACTCTTGTAGGTCGACATCAAAGGTGAGTTGAATAAGCTTCAAAATTTATTCAGGCAAGACTAATATTTAAAAATCTCTACAAGTATACAGACCCCCATACTTATTCTGCTTTATATCAAAATAACAGATCTATTTCACTCATTGTTACCACTCAAAAAGTCAAAATTTACCCTTTTGAATACATGATAACCCTGCCACTTATCATATATAATTTAATTTCCCACTACCTCTTAAATGGACCCCGTCATGTTGAGAAAAACCGTTCTTTGCACAGGGCACACAACCACGACATCTCTTGCATCAATTTTTTTTTTCAAGTTTTTCAGCCATACAATTGAACATCACTTATAGCTGTATATTGAAGAGGTATTTTAAAGAGGTTTATTGTTCAGCTTGTGTCAGAGTACAGGAAAATGTCCAGTGTACCTCGGCTAGGGAAGTTTTTCAACAAGGCTTTGTATGAGCTGGTGTGTTTCCGTTATGGGTTCAATAGCATTACGGAACCACTGGTTTGGCCAGCCATCTTTCAAAGGGCACAGCTTCGTAAAAAGTATCCTCATCCAGAGAAGCTTAAGGTATTTCACATGTACCCGGCTTCTGGGGTTATCCCCGTGGAGCTTCAAGACTATTTGCATCCTCACACGCAGTTGCTCATGGATCATACTAAGAAGAATGTGTCTTTCTATGAAAACAACATGGAACCAGTGGTGCAGAAGCTCAATAAAAAAATTACGCTTGAATCAGTGGCCAAAAAGACAGACGATGCGGATACAATCATCGAGAAAAAAAATAGAAAGAGACAATTGTTTGAGTTGCCATCATCGTTGATAGAAGACGATCCTGAGAAAAAGGTTGTAGAACCAATAAATTTTATTCATGTTGCAAAGGATCCTTTCATATGGGAGAGTTTCACTAGCTGTGTTGAAGACAACACGTTCGTACCGGAAACTGAGGCACGCGATCACATACACAAGACGTTTCTTGCCTTTGGAAACTACACCAACCTGACCGGAGAGGGACTTGCGGTACAGCACATCAATTGTTTTGTAAATAAAAACTGGATCCAGCGTTATGGGCGTGTTCGGGTGATTATGGTGGTGACAGATCATACCGCTGGCAAGATGCTTGGTGAAAGACTGGGAAAACCATTACAGACGCGCATGTCTCTCAACACCAAAACATTTTCTGATGTCAAACTTCTAGCAATAACACGGGACTCTCCAGAGGTCTCTGAAAAGACAATTTCTGAACACTCTGCAATAGTTATCGATAGGCAAACTTTGTTTGGAAAAACTGTCACTAAAGGTTTAGCGGTTGTTGAGTTGTCTCCGAAAATCTTGCCGGAGGATCTTAATTTGGATCATTTTGATTATGTGACCAAACAGTTGTTTTTCCGGGCCAATTGTCCTTTGAAAGAAAGTGTTGAACTTCTTGGCTTTGGAGCATATCAGTTTTTTGAAAACGAACCAGAATTTAAGGAAATAGAACATATAAAGACACATGACATGACCCCGGATCAATTTTTTACCGTCACACGTTTGTTCGGTTACTGGCCATTCAAGCCAGAGGTTTTGTTGTCCTTCGAAGAAGACAAAGTTGACACCACCAAGAGATGATACTTTTTCAATTGTTAAATTTTATTGTACATAGGCCAAAAGTTGCTGTTTTTGTTTTCACTAATATCACTTGTATTATTCCTGTTTTTTTGCGTTTGGTGCCATTTACAGATAAACAAGCATGCATTTTCTCCATAATCTGAACATTACTCTTTCTGGTACATTGTGTAATGTAACTAGTACTCAAAAACTAAAGTGTAGTGGTTCTGAGTTCAACTTGATTTATTTCTATCTAACATTTACTTTATTCTTGTTGTGTTTCCTCACATTTTCCATTAAGAAATCTGATTAGCAGCTTTATATCAACTATTCGCTACCCAATCTTTTGATAAGTACTTTTGAAAACATCTGAAATACTACATATACCATCAGTCATCTCTTTGAATTGATCATTTTCGAGTACCGTCTAGTCTTTTGGTTTCGCATCTGCTCAAATTTTGTGTAGTCTTTTGAGCTGTCAGTCATGGAGGCTGCAACATTATTTAGCCAAGGGGATATTTTGAAAAGTTGTTCAACGTTGCATCGTAAATTTGGGTTTATTTTAAGCAATGCTGCTAATGTGTTCCATGTTGAGGGCGGGAGATCTGGCAGTAAGTTGCGCCAGAGTCTGTATATTCCCAACTCTTTGTTTTGAAGCATCTGGCGTGATTTCAAATTAATGCTGGTCAACTCAGGAACATTATTTATAGTTTTATGCTTGGGAAGGTTAGTACAAGCTAGTGTTTTTTGGTATTCTAAATACAATGACCTGTCAGACATATGATTTATCTCTTGATGTTCTATTTCTGTCTGTAGCACCCTAAATGCCTGATATTTGGCGTCATTGGATGAGATTGTGTCCCAAGGGTAACGTAATACGGGATTTTCAACGTTTATCCCCTTTAAAACAGCTGTGGTGGATTTCCCAGTGGTTTGTCTTGGATCCTCATTGTTGAGTAAAATGTACATGATTATACCGAGAGACCACATGTCGTTCTTTAAGCCTGAGTAATGAATGCTGCTGATAGCGTCCGGGCTGATAAAAGGATCTGTACCGTATATCCCCGTGGACTGTTCTTCTTTGCCTGTTGAATTGTTTAACAAGCAGGCGCCATAGTCAATGATTTTGACCTGACCTGTCAGGTTCAAGCAGACGTTATCAATCTTCAAATCACGATGTGCTATACCGCACGAGTGCAAATGCCTCACACCTAAAGCAATTTGCTTGAATAAGACAAGTCTGGATGAAACACATGGTTGGGCAGTGAGAAATTGAGAAAGCGTTAGAGGATAATAATCCATGAAAAGGACAATTTTGCGTGAGCCTGCAATGCCATGGAGGACCAGCTCCACTGCAAACGAGTCTATTGTTGCTAAATAAGAATCAGAATTTCCCAGAGCGTTAACTATTTCCGAGACCTGATATTCTTTAAGACATTTGAGTTTGTATTGGGCGAAAGGCTCGTTGAGGTCTCGAAACATAACTTTGACAACATAAAACAGTTTAGTTGACCGGTTATAATGGAGTTCCACCTTGGCACTCTGTCCAGACCCTATAGCTGCGACCCTCGAGGTCCTACTATGCTTTCTAGACGTCATTACAATGGTTTTTAAAACAATTTCTTGGGCTATACAACGTTAATAGTTGTAATTTTTCATGCGACAAGAAAGCGGACACCTACGATATTAAAAAGAAGGCCATCATTTAATGAGATAAGAAAGTTGAGCATTATAAAGGACGTTCAAAGTAGTAACACAAGAAAGAAATTTGAATATGGCTGCAAAGTTAAATTTAAAGATCAGTAAATTATAGTAAAGGCCGTCATCAAGACGGTGGCCAGCAAGAATTGAAAAGTTGAGATACTTCAAGAGGTGATAGTACTAGTAAAAGCAGTGGTTATAGCAGCAGCATTAGACGCAGTAATGTAGGAGGTTTGAATAAATGTGCTTGAAGGCGTGACCGTAGCTATGGTGGTAACCGTAGCACTCTTCTTTATTGAACCTTTAAGAAACTTGGGGAAAAAGCTTCTGAAGTAACTCATGGAGGTTTGGGCAATGCCTACGAGACCAAGAACAATGCCGGTTTTCTCAAGCGTTCCATTGAGCTTGTCCTGGTCCTGCTTCAGAGATCCAGCTGGAAGCTGGGGTGGGCCTTGGGAAGGGCCTTGGGAAGGGCCAGCCTGAGGCGTAGAAGATGTTGAGGCCTCGTTCTCGTTATTGTTTGCAATGTTGAAGTTGTTGTTGGCGACTCTAGCAAGCGCGTTATTGAGGACGTTTCCTGAGTTTTGGTTTGCGTTCATGGGAAGGGCAAACTTCATTTGGGGAAGAAGCTCTCTTGAGGAGTTGCTGGTCTTGTTAACGCTTTTTGAGGAATTGTATGAATCAAGACGGTATGACAGAACAGTCCCGTTAACAATAGTGTTACTTGGTCGTATTGTCATAGCTGATACTACAGCCAATATTGTAGCAAGCAAAAAGCCTATCAGAAACATATTCAACACTATTGAAACAGTTCAAAAGATGACGGAAGGTGGCTTCAGACATCATTCCTTACATCTTGTAGCTACTAGCCAATGTGCTTTTATATAAACGTCTTACAAACAACATTGAACAGCTTTTAACTAATAGAGACCCGTACGCCATGGTGGCAAAAACCTCACAATAGCATTGTAAATTGCTGGATAAGTACACTAGTCTGCAAGCTAAGATATCGTGGATAATATCTACGCCAACGGCACATTCCGCCCAGTGCAGCAGACTAATATTCATCATTCCCACCCAGCCCATTGTTTGTATACATAATGGAATCCTGTGAGAGCTCATACGTGAAGTCAACTGTTGGTTTTATTTCCATTCAGAGTATTCTTTAGAGTATGGTGGGGTTTACATGTTAAGCAATGACATCAAGTAACTTTATTTATATGATATTACCTACAAATTGATGACTGTTCATATGAAAAAAATGGTCATTGGATTCATTTATCATGTAATAAAGACCACGCTGTTTCAATATGAGCAGTTGAGGCTTTCGTAACCCCATGTGAAAGGTGAAGAGTTCTTATAAAAACGGATCTCATGAAGTCCGCGAAAAAGCTAAAAAAAAAATTTACTATGTAGATCATTTTGATTTGGCCATACCAAGAGTATATAACAAGCTACAAAGATATGAACAGAACAGCTGTGACTGCTGCTGGAGGGCTCTTAGGGCTCACCTCGCTCTCATTATTTGGTCTCTTTGGTAAAAAGACGGAAACTCAAACGACAACTGCCCCACCTTTGGCAACAGGTGGTAATGCTAACACGCCTCTCAAGAGTCCTCAGGATTTGAACATTAACCCTAGTGGGTTTTTTCGTTATGGATTTCCAGGACCGGTGCACGATTTGGAGAGCAAACAAGAGTTTGTCAGCTGTTACGACCGTCAAACAAGAAATCCATCATGGGTTTTGGAACATATCACTAAAGAGTCAATCAAATCTAACCCAGAGGCGGACCGTAAACGGTCTGTTTTCAAGGAAGACCAGAAAATCCCACCAAAATTCAGAGCTTTGTTGAGAGATTATTTCCGTAGTGGCTACGATCGTGGTCATCAAGCACCAGCAGCAGACGCCAAATTCAGCCAGCAGGCCATGGATGAAACCTTTAATTTGACCAATATCAGCCCTCAAGTGGGCGAAGGTTTCAACAGAGACTACTGGGCACATTTTGAAGATTTTTGCCGTAGACTCACTAATCGTTACGACTCCGTTAGAATTATCACCGGCCCGTTATATTTGCCTAAAAAGTTTCCTGATGGCAAGTACAGAGTGGTTTACGAAGTAATTGGTAACCCACCAAATGTTGCTGTACCTACCCACTTTTTCAAATTGGTGGTAGGCGAGAGCACTTACAATAAGGATCAAATTGCAGTGGGTGCATTTGTCTTACCTAATGATAAGATCTCCAACGAAACAAGTTTGACAGACTTCCAAGTGCCAGTAGACTCTTTGGAACGCTCATCAGGATTGACTTTCTTCAACAAACTCGACCCAGAGATCAAGGTTAAAAACTTGTGCGAAGATGTCTCTTGTTCTATTATTGTAAGAGACTTTTCCAATAAAGTCAAGGCCATTGAAGCCCCTAAAACACCTTTGGGCTTGCCTGCTCCGCCTACTAAATGAGTGACAAGTTTTGTGTTCAATTTATAAATGTACTGAGAAACCAGCAATCTAACTTCATCTATATTATGCTTATACTTGTTCTTCTATTGCGTGTTTCAATATTCATCTACGTGCTTCTTCGCTAATTTATATTGCCATAGATATTTCACATATTGTAACTGTTTATAAACTTTTCACGTAGAGTTAATATCTGTGCCATTAAATATTATCTTACTTGGAACTATCCAACAAGCTACATTTCTCAACACAATTTTACTCATGAATTCATGTAAATCTAGTATTTCACTGCATACAGGCCTAGATACCCCCCTGTTACAACTTTAACTTTCCATACATTTCACACTCAGCATTTATAACCCACTACAGATCCATAATTTGGTTGCTTACGGCATTTTCTAATATCAATCGTGCAACTCTTGCGGTAGTCAGAAACGGCCTTTGATGATGCCTTGCGCCTAAGAATTTTAATGCTTCAACATGCATGAGATTTTCAAGCTAGCGGATCCACTGTTTTCCGCCACCACCAGGATCATGGATAGCCCCTAAGAAACCACCTTTCTAGTAGTGGTCCCAGATGCACATTACTCTAAAAATGACACTAATACTTGAGCCAGGGTTTGTTATCCTTGTCTTGGATGCCGCTAGACTGCACCTTCTCATGCCGGTCCCCTAACAAGAGAATACTTTTATAAATCGCAGCAGAGCAGCATTCAAAAACTTTGGCCGTTGCTCTTGTCAGTTGTATCTTATTTCTCATATTACTTCTCTGAATTGAATTTACAAATATCTTTTCACCACAGTCTACCGATTGACGCCATATTGGCAATATCATAAACCAAAACAGGACTCTGAGAGCCAGGCGCACCAGCAATATGCGTGGACAAGGCCCCCAGTGTTTTCTTTATATCCTTTTGCTCACTCTTTGGAACGCTCAGTTCAGCAGCTGTGCTTTTCTCTATGTCAATCTCACCTCGGAAAATAATTTGCAAAAAACATTACAGGCCAATGGATCACTGAACAGCTCATTTGATTACCATTTCGTACCGCACAAGAAAGTAGCGTCGACAAAGCTTTTGCTGTCAGAAAACTCGCTAAAATCGAACAAAAATGCCTTGTTATCCAGCGAAAACACTCTTAAATCAAGTCTCAACTCCCCTGCCAACAAGTCCAATCAAGAACTGTCTTGGTCAAAAATATGGAGCCATTTGTTTGGAGGGAGTTCAAAACCTTCACCAAAACCACAACCTCCTACTAAAATGGAGCCTGTACATACTGTAATTCCAGAAGTCCCAAAGGCTACACAGGTAAAGCAACCAGAATTAATTAATCAAAACACTAAAGTTCAACAACAACCAGTTGTTCAACAACAACGTCCAACAGTTGCCCAACAACAACACCAAACAATAGTCCACCAGCCGCAGCATACCACAATTTCAGTGCAACACCCAATAATTCAACAGCCTGGTCAAAACCCACAGAAAACTGCGGAAAAACCAATTGGACCTGCCGATCGAAACACTTTGGACCAACCAACAAACCAGAAAACGCCTACGTTAGGCCAACATAGCTCAATGAAAGTCCCAGAGGTAGAGACAAAGCCTAAAACCACATATGAGCCAGGAACTGTTGAACCATCAAGTCCAGCAAAAAACCCTCTTACTCAACGATCAGACACTCCAACACCATCTCAGAATTTACCAGATACAAGTAATGACAAAATCCCAGTTAGTTCTAGCAAGTCTAGCATAGGGTCTTTGGCCGGTGGTGCAGCAGGAGCAGCAGTGATAGGCGGTGCTTTAGGACAAGGCTCTGGCTCTACGCCAGGTTCAAATGGAAATCTACCCAACCCAGGCGGTGTAAAGAAAGATCCTACTGACAATGGCAGTGGGGCAGGCTCTGGCTCCCTGTCTGGCTACGACAACCCTTATGGTTTTAGCAGTGAGGAGAGTGCGAAACTCAATTTGTTTATTGAACAGGGCAATATAGTGCTTGGTGTGATAGGAGTCGTGCAAGGTGTGGTAGGAGTTGTCAACAATATGATCACTACTAGCTATCTGACATACACTTCTACTTACACTTTTACTGGATCACAAGCCTCGTCGATACTTTCTGCTTCAGATATTGTTGTCACCAGTATTCAATATGAGACTGTTCCTGCTACCAATGCAACGTCATCAATACAGTCAAGCCTGGGACCTGCGACAGAACTGG
This sequence comes from Saccharomycopsis malanga, assembly GCA_004014935.1. Taxonomy (NCBI): domain Eukaryota; kingdom Fungi; phylum Ascomycota; class Saccharomycetes; order Ascoideales; family Saccharomycopsidaceae; genus Saccharomycopsis; species Saccharomycopsis malanga. Next base: position 3,135,566 of record CP025321.1, read on the forward strand.
TAATCTCTTCGACAACACTCGCACCTGCAGTTCTTACTCCATCGAACACTGGAACCAACAATACTATTTCAGCCCCTCAAACAGTTACAGCCACAGCCTACATTACCAGGCTCAGCCAACAAGCAAGTATGACAAGTAGTATATAGTCAGCCACTTGTAGGCATGCAACTGGTTTGCTGCAAATCTTTTATTTCTTACATAAAATGTAGTAACATACTTTTCTATTCTATATCCTACATAGTTACCAACTTCTACTTCTACTTTTGCTCTTTTCTTTTCGTTCGCTTCATCTAATTTAATATAAACTTTAGCTATACCGATATGTAGATGCTATACTGGCACCCAAGCCCAGTGTATATCAGTTGTGTATATACGAGACAATACATAAATTATAGTAAGTAACCAAGTCAACATGTTTTTAATCATTATCCTATTGTTCTGCTGAAGCCAAACAATAGCGGGCCCTCGGGTGTTGCCTGTGGAATGGACGGATACATGTTGCGACTAGTACATGCGTGCATGCCGTATCGATGCCGCGGCAGCATGTCCGCGATGCCTTTCTATCATGGTTGAACATTGCGCTAGTAAATGGCAGCACCAAATATCCATTGTCCACAATTTTATCCCATGGATAATGCCATTTCTTACAAAAACAAATGGATTTCCGTTGCTTAAGAAGAGTTTGCCCTTGCTCTTTCAATATTCAAGTAACCAGAAAACATATAGTAGTTACATTGGATTAAGGTTACACGGAGGATCCAATATCATCACCAAATAAAAACGTTCAAACCATCCAGCATAAGCATTTGAAAAAGAAAAATTCAATAACATAAAGAAAGACATAATAAACAATTTTGAGAAAGACAGGAAATTTCCATCAAAAGATGATCTTAAAGGACATTGCCTTATTTGTCGTCCTTACAACACTTGCTCTGAAGACTGTTGGAGCTTCAGAAATCCCAGAAAGCCCAGAGATACTGGCAACTAAGGTCGCTCCTCAAAATGGGTTCCTTAGCGTGGGTCTTTCCAGTGCTGCTGCAACTGGGAACACCGAGCAGGACGAAAAGGCTCTTGATGATCTTATATACAACCAGATTTCTAACCTCACCAATCGTACTTATTATGACGAGGTGTTGAAACCTGAAATTAAGGTTGCCCTTGCTGGAGGATCAGGATATCTTACTGGAAGCTCGCTCCAAAACTACGTATCTTCAAAAAAAATTGCTAGTTCTGCCGCCAATGCTGAGGCAATGGAAGCTTTAGCAAAAAGTGGCTCTTCTTTAGCCAAATCAGGATCTTTGCTAGGTTCAGAAGCAGCAAAGGCTTCTGCTAAAACCTCTTCTAGCTACATCGGAAACATTGTTGATTATGTAACCAACTTTTTGAGCAGCTTCAAGTCTAGCCCAGCTTCTGCAAACAGTTTAAAAGCCCAAAATGAACTTAAAGACAACTTGCAAAAATTACCAAAAACCTACAAGGCACAAGTAAAAGCCGCTATCCCAACAATTGCAGCCCAGAAAGCTATTCCTGAGCCAGTTGGTTTAAAAACACCCGTCGCTCAAGCACCAAAAGTAACTCCAACATTAGCTCCAACATTGGCTGCTCCAAAACAAACTCCAAAATTGGAAACACCTAAATTAGAAACTCAAAAGTTGAAGACACAGGGCGCCATTGCTACAACTCAACTTGCTTTGACAGCTCCTAATGTCAAAGGGACTACTCATCTCGTTAATACTCCTACTGTTATTGGAACTACCCAAGCAGCTTTGAATACGCCACCTGTTGCTGAAACGCCTGCTGCAGCCAAAACCCCTGAGGCAGCTAAAACAGCTGTTACTCCAAAAGACAACTCAGGAAATAATGGTGCACAAGGTGCCACCAAAGATAATGGTAACGCTGAAAACAACAATGGCGACGAAAAGAATGGAGCCAAAACTGGCTCAGATAACAAAAACAACGATGGTAAAAATGACAAGAATAACAATGACAATACAAATTCCAATAATAATAATAACAACAACAACAACAATGAAAACACTAACCAAAATACTAATAACAACAATCCAAACAACAACAAATTGAATGGTATTCCAATCAATCTCAATGAAAACGAAAAAGGTGCTTTCAGTATGATTCAGGATATTAATAACATTAGAAATGGCCAGGCTGCTCCTCCAGTGGTAACGATCAACGGAGTAGGTTATCCAATTGGCGGTGATACTCTTGGTAAATTCTTCCAATACGGCGGTATTGGTTTGGCTGCTTTTAACATTCTTTCTGGTCATAAAGTCACTGAGTCTGGATCAACATTCATGTCTTATAGTAGTATCCCTACAACAGTTACAGTTAGTGGTACATCAAATCCTTTTGACCAGCTAAAATCCGCTGCTTCTCCAAGTCTTAGCGTTGTTTCTGTTTCTTCTGCCCAAAGTGTGATCACTGCCTCTGTCAATCCTGGAGTTGGCTCAAATGGCCAAAATGTGATTACAGTTAGTGCTGACCCAGGTCGCTTTGCTAATGGAGTTGCCACCGTTACAGCTAATCCTCAAGAAATAAGACAAGGCGTTGTTACTGTCACTGCTGCTCAACAACCAGCGCAATATACCGTTACTATTGGACCTGCTGTAAATGGCTACAATGGTGATAACAAAAACAATCAGAATGGCAATAAGCAGGAAGGTTACAACAACGGCAATAATGGAAATAACAATTATAAAAGCAATGGCAATAATTTCAATGGCGGTAACAGTAATAGCAATTACAACAGTTATAACAACAATGACAATAACAACCGCTTTAACGGAGGAGGTAACAGTAATTATAACGGCAATGGCAATTATAACAACAATTATAATAGAAATAACAATAACCAGAATAATGGCCAAAACAACCAGAACATTGATTATGGTAATAATGGTAATAACTATAACAATCATTATAACAACAACGGAAATGATGGTGGAAATGGTAACGGTAACAACAATTATAACAACGGTAATAATAATAGCAACAACAACAATTACAACAACGGTAATAATAATGGCAACAACAATAATTATAACAACGGCAACAATAATGGCAACAACAATAATTATAACAACGGCAACAATAATGGCAATAACAACAATTATAACAACGGTAATAATAATGGCTATAACAACAACTATAATGGCTATAATCAGATTCAAAATAAGCAAGTGGTTGCCTCTCATAAAAAGAGCCATAGCAAACACACGAGCGCCACTAATCATCATACCAGCACCTTTGTACCATCGTCTTTCTTCACTTCTGTCACATCTTCTTCTTGAATCCTGATATTGAGCTGGCCTTTCTATCATAGTTTTAGTATTTATGGAGATTTGAATCTAATGGTTCTTTTTTAGTTGTAAAGGCTTTCCTTTTTAACCTCACCAAATCTTTTCTTTAGTTTTAACGTTGTGTTTAATTTTGATCCATGTGCAGACTTTGCACTTTTCAACTTGAAGTGTTTTCTCTTATGAATACTTCATTGAGGTTGAGTTTTATCCAGTCAATAAAAAAAACTTGAAATTCAACTATCAATGTAATCATAATGATAAAGTAGTAAACTGTGGAAATTTTCATAGAAAGTTGTATACTGGGAGCTGCGAACAACAAACCAAACTCAATAAAAGTTATTCGTATAAAATGTATATATTACCTTATAAAAAATAAGGTAAGTTTTAATTAACATAATCTTATTAAAAATAGAAGGATAACGAGTTGTAAAGAGAAGTCAAATGCAATAAAACAGAACAAGCGACAAAAAAAACATAAAGTAAAAATATGGAGCATACTCAAATAACATTTATCGAAATGCAATATATTCATAAAAACCAAACAAGTCGATCAACCTGACAGACAAATCATCGAATCCAGCAGCTACTAGTTGTCGCAAACAATCTTTTGAATAACTGGCTGACGTCAATTCAAGGTTTGAGCCTTCTTTGAGGAACTGTGCATATAGCAACATGACTTCTTCATTCATTTTCGTTGATGAATTGAATGGTACTAAGCCACTGAGCCCTAGTAGCCGTTCCAAACGAATAATTTCCGAGGTGAATGGTTGAAAAAGGAGGTTATTGTTTAGGAAAAAGTTTTTGTATCTTAGATATTTCAAATATTTTGTACAAAATAAATTTTCGTAGTTTGAAACCGTTGAAGGCTCAATAACTTTCAATTTGAAGTACTTGATGACAAGCAGAAACAACTCACGAGACAAGTTTTGTTGAACAAAATTCAGTATTGACAAATCGTAGAAAAAGCAGAATATTTCAAGAAGATCATACATGCTTCTTACACTATGGTAGCTCAAATTTTTGACTATAAAATTTTCAAACGACTGTTTTTCAAGGTCGTTTTTGAAAAGATAATCCAAATCCAAGGAAGACTTGACTATTTGGCTACGAAAGTAATTTAGTGAATTATTTTTTATAAATGCGTTTCGGTTTGCTTTGTCAATATTGTCATCCTGAGGAATGTAACGGAAGTTGGGGTCAATTTTCCGAAAGACCTCAAAATATATTAGTTTATTCAATTTGAGTTTTGAGAGTCTATCGAACCAAATGTAGTTAAAGGGCGTAGATATATCATCATCGTAGCAAGCGCAATGAACTAGACAATTATACAAATACGCATCATTCATTATGTTAACTGTGTTTAGCAGAAAAGGTAATAGTAAGAGATCTTTAATACAGTTGGGTAGGATATCATTAACCAGATTGGTTTCCACATTGTTTCGAGTGTTCCAGAGACTGAACTTTGTAAGCTTAAAAATCGGCAAGTACAACTCATATTTATGGTGTTTGATTAATTCTTCGTTTACGCTGGAAGAAAACTGTAATAGACATTCTATCAACACGTGTGAAATGACCGCCTCTCGAAAGCCTTCTTGAATCTTGTGGACTAAAATGTCTGTTCTGTTCTGGTATTGAATCAAAGTATCGTCTACAGATGTTAGTACTGCCAACATTTCTGGATTTGTCAAATCACTCATATAATTCTCCAAAATATTGCGATCGCTAAAAATGTGTTTCGCCAAGGATTGGGCCATGTTTTTCACAATCAGCATATCATTTATTGAAACGTAGACTTGTGATTTGTAGTGACTGAACCGGTCAAGGCTATTAATGCTAGATTGAATTATATTACCATCGTTGCTACTGACAACTGTCTCTGGTGAAAACGAAGACGACATTAAGGTGCTTAGACCATCAATTAAAGATGTTGTTTCATCAAAACTCAAATTACTGTTGCCTAGTCGTTGGTTTATTCTTGGCTGAATCAATGCATAATCTTCAATGACCTGTTCTTCCAAAGTTTCCGTCTGCTGCTGCTGCTGTTGCTGCGACGTTTGATCTGATAGAGGCCCATGCCTTGGATAAATAGAAAACAAATGATTTTCCATGCCTGGCCATATAATAATGCCTTAAAGGTCACATTAAACCATTTTATCCCTATACCTTTACTCTGGACATGGAGTCATAAAAGGCATCTATCTCCACTTTCCGATACCTGCATCTGTATATGTCGGTGAATGCAAGATCACGCTTGACCATAACATACAAGCATTGCTACACATGAATTTGCATAAAACTAATATACTGGGCTCAAATATATTATTATTATTATTATTATTATTATTATTATTATTATTATTATTATTATTATTATTATTATTATTATTATTATTATTATTATTATTATTATTATTATTATTATTATTATTATTATTATTATTATTATTATTATTATTATTATTATTATTATTATTACTATTATTATTATTATTATTATTATTATTATTATTATTAGTATATGGCATCAATTATTACAGTATAAAAGAGGGTATTAGATATGAGAGAAAAAATAGGAATGTTAATGAAAAAGAAATAACGAAGAAGTTTGATATAAAGTGATAATAGCACATGATTTTACTGCTGAAGAAGTTCTGAAAGAAGTTCCTCAAGACTCAACTCGGTATCTTGGGCCTCGAGTTTAACTTCTTCAAGAGTGCGGTATTCTTTGGGAAGAAAAAGAATAACGATAAACAAATTTGTTATGGCAGCAGCAACAATAAGTGTAGTGCCAAAGAGAACTAGTACTGACGACCAGCTAGCATACTTGGAGGTAAACGCAATCATAATATGAAATCCAATCACCAAAATAACAGATGCTATAACGTGAGCTGCCCGCCATTTCAACTGCCAGCCTAATATTGTGTTTTTCTGGTAGCCTGCTACCAATGCCCGAAGCAACTTGATATTCTGGACTCTGTCGTACAATAAATTTCTGTCCTGTATAGGCGAGACTTGTGCAGGGTTTCCAAAGTTATCTAAAGTATCGTTCGACGGTTTGGCTGTTACATGCAATTTACAGTAGTAAGCAAAATGGTCTGAAAAACTTCCAACTTCAGGAATCTGTTCAGTAAACCTGACCAGCGCCTCACTAGGCTGCAATGTTGGGCTGATCAACACATAATCCAACCGGCATGCCTTGGTACTGGGCAAGTATGCTCTCCATGTGTTGAGAGTGGAATCACAAGTAGTTGCCCCTTTGACAAGCTGAAGATGTGGATCAAGCAGAGAAATTTCAGAGTTGGAAAGGACCTGCTGGTGGGTGTTTTCCATCAACACTTCCCACGAGTCGTACAAGGCAGCTTCTTTAGTAAGAAGCTTGTATGGTAACGAATCAGGTTTGGAATTCAAATCCCCTACAACGATGACTGCATAGCCTGCTTTGGTAAGAATCTTGGCTAGTTTGGAAAAGTCCCAGGCCTGACATGCTCTGTGACAATCATAGGCAGCATCACCAGTGGCAGAGTATGGAGCATGCATGTGACTGTTTAGCACCGCAATAGGCACTGTATTTAACTTGGAAGGTTTCAAAAGGGTCACTGCAACACTCTTACCAACAAACCAGTCGCCCCGAAAAAACGCACTGGGTCTTCCATTGACAGGAAAACGATACAAAAATGTTGAGTCTATAGGAATTTTAGAAAGAATGGCCAAACCAGGACCAGCAATTATACCAGAACTGAAATATCTTCTGTATGGATATAACTCTTTTAGCAACCCATTGATATAGTCCCAATCTTCCCTACACCACACTTCCTGTAGAGCAACAACATCATATATATGCTTTTCATCGTGTGCCAAGCGCTTAGCGAGCTCTGTCAACCGCTGCCTTCTAAATTTGGAAACAAACTTCAACCCCCAGGTATTAAACGTTAAAAACCTGATTCCAGGATTATCCAGACCATTTTTGGCTGCTGAATCAGTCAAACTGGTAACTGCAGTCATTACCTGCTCTGTTTGCAGATCTGTCATTGCTTCACTGGTATAATAATGGGCCCTAATAGACAAATTGCTGATATTGGTGCGTTTTCCCTATATACCATATTTTAAGCCCATTACCCGGGTCTATCAAATATATACATAAGAAAGGAATAGGCATTACTTGCAAAGCATTTACTATACTCAATTGAGTGTGTTATTATATCTCTAGTGCGTCATGACACACTTCGACCATGTAGGGTTTATGCTTTTTTCCTTTTGAATAGTATAGTATTGATATACATTATAAATATATTATACCACTTCATAAATGGCAGCACGTGATCACAGATATTCTGTTTACATTTTTTGTTTATTTACTATCAAAATATTGACATTTGAAAGCATGTGGTGATAGATAAAAGGTAATAACCTGTTATAAATAATCAATCAGCATGTTATCAGAGTTCGTAACGATAGAGGCGATGGACCAGAAGATGAATGGGTTCCATCAGGAGTTCAAAGCTCGTATACAGGACTACAAGACGCAGCTTCTAGATTCCAGAACACAGCATCAGACAGCGTATGAGGAGCTAATATCAAGGCAAAATGAAACAAAAAAGAAGATAGAAAAGTTGAGCGAGGACGAAATGAAGGTCAAAGAGCTTATAAATAGCGAGTTAAGCGCGTTGAATGACGCTAAACTGAAGATCGACGAGCTCAAAGGCAATGAAGCAGCCCTCAAAGCAAACAGAGACTCTATTGCCAATAAAATCGCAATATTAAATAACCAGATTTCTACAAAAAAAACAGAACTCAGTAGCTCCAAGAAAGATCTTAGCAGAAATGTACAGAAAGATTTGGATCTAGTCAAGCTTTACGAGTCTTTTTTGGGTTTGAAGATCGACACAGTAGAGGACGATATAATAAAGTTTATATTCTTCAACCTCCTACAAAATGACCTTGACCGGAGTTTTGAGATTGCACTTGATTTGTCTGACAGCCAAGGGGCATATAAGATTGCTTCTATGAGCTATGAGCTTCCACAGGCGGACATTAACAGCTACTTGAGCACACTCAACGCTACGCGCAGCCTCGTGCTCTTTTTGAAAAATGTGCGCAAATGCTTTATAAATAATTACAAGGGATGATAATTGGATGATTAGGGACTTAATATACACTACGTTAAACTTTTACTCTGTAGCCGGATGCATAATCATGCTAAAATATGTAACAATCGCATGCTCACTCATTTTGGCTTGTGATTAACGGAGTATCTATCGTCACGTATATAGACGCATCGCACTTTTCCTGGGTTCCCGGAAAGGCGTCTATTAAGATCTATAAAGTATATGGCATATTGGTTTAAGCAAAAACGGTTACGAGGTTGTTGCTCAATAGGTTGCTATCCCACAGGCTATAATAGTTGGAAGGTCAACGATTGCATAGGTTGAAGTCCTATAGAGTTTTTTCGCCAAGCGCAAGCTGTCATCGCATCGCATAAACGTTTTATATATGAAGATAACGGACCAATATGGAGGACGACAAGCCGCAGCATCAGAAGAGGAAGCTTATGAAAGATTTCAAGCTCAACAAGGCAGCGGGGTCTTTGATATCCCATGTTCCGCTTTCAAAGTCAATCAGCGAGGGTGGTAGCAGAATATTGGGAAGAAGCAAGTCAAAGCGCAAGAGGGACGATGTTAGTCCCAAGTCTGCATCATCACCTACAAGTGTGAACAAAGAAGATGGTAGTGACGGCGAAGGCAGTGATGGAAATGATGAGCATGATTTTGGTAGGCTTAAGATGGGCAAATCTGTGATTTCCTTGTTGACCACCACGAGTATATATTCGGAATTTAACAAGTTGAATCGAAACCATTTGGTTCCAGGAAGACAAAAGTTTATTAAGCATAAGGTGGTTGGAGAAGGCCAAAGTGATGACAATATTGGAAAAATTGGGGCCATTGAAGATGATGATATCACCAGCAAAGGCAGGATCCCAAACAATGAGTACCAAACTGTGAATGATCTCGAGGATGATGAAGACAATGTGGGTAATTATGAAGATAATAACTATCAAGGGAACAATAATGAAGAAGATTATGATGATGAAGATGATGAAGAAGAAGAAGAAGAAGAAGAAGATAATGGTAATGACGATGGCTTTGACGACAATGATGATGAGTATGAAGAGAACAACCAAGGTTATGAACAAGAAGGAGATCTCGATAAAGAAGTTATAGATGAAAATCAAGTTGACAAAAGTAATGAATTTGTTGTTTCAAAATCTCAACATGCTTTAACGCCATTTGAATATTCTGTAATAAGGTCTCTTGAGTCAAAGCGCCAATTTATATGTGGAGTAGAGTCTTCTAGAATAATTTCATCCAACAAGAATATACAAACAAGGGCAATTGCACTATGCAAAAAACTCAAAACCACATTCCAGGTTGATCCAGATGACGAGTTGATAGACGACTATTCATGTTGGTTATTACGTGATGTGTTATTACAGGGCCATCTTTATATTACCAAGAAGTATTTGCTCTTTTTTGCATACTTGCCTGCGTATCGCCGAATGCAGAGAAAGCAGAAAAATATTATGAAAGATTTTGAAGAGAAGCAGATAATGGCAGGGAGCTTATCAATGAAGAAACATTCTGTGACATCAAAATACCAAAGATACTGGTGTGTATTGAAAGGATCCAACTTTTCCATTTATCAAAATGCTACCGACTTGTATTTTCCTTTGCTTAGCATTGATTTGCGGCATGTGTTGAAGGTGGAAGTCGCATATAATACAACAGGAACGTCGCAAAGCACTTTGTCCAAATTGGCCAATTTAGCGTATCTTGATACAAGTTTTGGATCAGACAATATGGGAGCCAGTTTTGACTCTAAATATAGTCTCGACAAAAACGAAGATAGTGGGCATTTAGTTGAAGAGCTTAGGCTGCGGAGCAACTCGTTGACATCCAAAGGGGCTACTAAGCCTCATAAAATCAAAATTATTACTGAAACAAAGACCTACATTTTCTATTCGGACAATCTCCATTCAGCCAATACTTGGGTATCTAACATTAAAACTCAAATCTTTACTTTACGAAATAAAAACGACAAGGTCACAATTAAACTCCCTTTGTCGAATCTTGTTGATTTGGAAGTCAATCCCATTTTCGAAAATGCCGAGAATATTAGACTCAAAGTGCTAGAGAACTCTGAGAGTTATGCCCTCGACGACTACTTTTTTCTATTCTTCAATTCATGTGCTAATGCCGTCAGAAGTATTAATAAAGCACTAAAATACAATCGGCCCCTGTCTTCTGACAACTATGTTGATGACAATTTGAGCCCAAGTATAATTTCAGATAACTATGTGCCTTCTGGTTCTATCAAAGAAGCTGAAACTGCCATTGATGCCATTAACGAAGCTGACGACGTTGCCGCAACACTAGAAAAAACCCGCCTTTCTCCTGCTAAGGCAGTTACCGCATTAAAAGTGCTAAATCCCAAACATATTGTCAAGCATGTCATAGGCCAGACACTCCAGAACGGGTTTGAAATGTGGTCAAGCAGTCCTGCACACTATGAGGAGGTGAACTCTTTGGAAAGAGGCATTGAGGATCAGTATTTTGTTGAGTCAGAGATAGAAAGACAGAATGCTGCCAAGAGATTCAGAAAACATTTTTCTCTTCCAGATGCAGAACAATTGGTATCCACTTATTATGCATACATTCAACGAAATATTCCGCTTTATGGTAAGATCTATTTGGGTTCTTCCAAAATATGTTTTCGCAGTTTATTACCTGGAATTCACACCAAAATGGTGCTTCCTTTCAATGACATTGAAAATTGTTACAAGGAAAAGAACTTTAGTTTTGGCTACAGTGGTCTCGTGATGGTTATCAATGGCCATGAAGAGTTATTCTTTGAATTCAGTAATAACGAAAGCCGTGATGACTGTGAATACTTGCTATTGAAACAGTTAGATGTACTTAAAGGTCCGGGCCATGGCTACGCCGATAGCGACGAGCAGTTGGGCGACAGTATTAAGCTTTCAAGCTCCGCTAATAATCTCACCGAAGCAGAAGACATTCGTAAGAATGAGAGTAAAATCAGTTTGGAAGCTGGTTTGCAGGTACCTATAATCATTAAAGATTTCACTTTTGCCAAACCTGCCTTTAAGCCTACACAAAAGTTCAAAATCACTTGTTTGACCATCGGATCTCGAGGTGACGTCCAACCTTATATAGCATTATGCAAACAGCTTATCAAAGAAGGTCATTTTGCACGAATTGCCTCTCATGGAGAATTCAAAGATGTTGTTGAAAAGCATGGTATTGAGTTCAGAGAAATTGCAGGTAGCCCAACGGAGTTGATGTCGTTCATGGGCAACCATGGCATGATGAGTGTTTCTTTTTTAAAAGACGCCAAACAGAAATTTACTGGCTGGATTGCCGAGTTGTTAGAGACATCTTGGGAAGCGTGCCAAGACTCTGAAATCCTTATTGAGTCTCCGTCTGCAATGGCAGGCATACACATCGCCGAGGCATTGAATATACCATATTTTAGAGCCTTCACTATGCCATGGACTCGCACAAGAGCTTATCCACATGCATTTATTGTCCCAGAGCTGAAGAAAGGTGGAAGCTACAATTATTTCACCCATGTTTTGTTTGAAAATGTCTTCTGGAAAGGTATTTCCAGCCAGGTCAACCAATGGCGTAAAGCAACACTTGGCTTAGACAAAACAGATCTATATCAACTACAACAGAATAAGGTGCCGTTTTTGTATAACGTATCGCCTACTGTTTTCCCGCCTTCTGTTGACTTTGCTGATTGGGTGAAAGTGACAGGTTATTGGTTTCTCGATGAAAAAGACACATATGAAGCACCAACAGAATTGGTTAACTTCATGAAAAAAGCAAGAAGTGACAATAAAAAGATTGTATATATTGGATTTGGTTCTATAGTGGTCTCAGATCCCAAGGACATGACCAAGGCAGTTGTCCAGGCGGTAGAAAAAGCCGACGTTAGATGTATATTGAATAAAGGCTGGTCCAACAGGTTGGAAGGCGGCGATAAAGAGCTTGAAATTGATTTGCCAGAACTGATCTTCAATGCTGGATCGCTCCCTCATGATTGGTTGTTCTCACAAATTGATGCTGCAGTTCATCATGGTGGATCAGGAACTACTGGAGCCTCTTTGAGAGCGGGATTACCAACTATCATCAAGCCATTCTTTGGCGACCAGTTCTTCTATGCCCATAGAGTTGAGGACATGAATGTCGGCGTATACTTAAAAAAGCTAAACAAAGATTCACTTTCAAAAGCGATAAAAGAGGCCACGACCAATACTCGAATGATAGAAAAAGCCCGAGCCATTGGTATAAAAATCAGGGGCGAAAGCGGCGTTCAAAATGCTATTGATGCCATCTATAACCAGTTGGACTACGCCCAGAATTTGATCTCTGTCAAACGTCAATTAAGCAAGACCAAGCTCAGTGAAAGAACTAAGGGTGCCGAGGATGAGTGTGTACATGACGAAGTGGGCGATATTGATGATTTTATGAATGCAAGTATATCCCCAACCATAGAGCATTCATCAAAGAACATAGACACCAAAGGCATACAGGTGATATCACACAGCACACATAACACAGCGGCAAGCAGCCCTAGCGAAGAAGGACCTGCTGAAAATCGCCGGAAATCTACAAGTTCTTGGCTTTTATTGTGAATGAGTACTTTTATTATTACGCTATTAAACGCTCTTTGATCTTAATTTTCGTTTGTTTTTTTTTTTTTTTTTTTTTTTTTTTTTTTTTTATTTAATAATAGTTTTAGGAAGGGTTTATTTTTTAGCATTCGTTTGCTTTTGTTTGAAGGTTTTATAGTTACTCTTTTTTTCGCCTGCTCAGCTCTTTACATTCTAGGTTTACAACTTCATTTATATTCTATCATTTGACCTGCAATACCATCTACCGAGGTACTTGTTCAATACTTACACTTTCTGACAAAAGATACAAAATAGAACGTAACTATTCATATAAAGCATTATGCACCAAAAGTTTTCAATTGAATATGAGACTCTTTCGGAGTGGAGTTTTGGTTTGCAAATTTGGCATTAAATTCTTCGTAGTTAAATTTCACCAAATTTTCAGTCTTGGCCTTTTGGCTAGCTGATAATACCTCACTCACCACAATCTTGAAACTTTCAGAATTAAGTTCGAGCAAGTTGATAAGTTTTGTATGCAAGTACTGTGTGAATTTGCCGGATGCCGAATCGTTCCTTAAGCTTTCAGCATGCCAGCAGATCAAAGGAATGATGATGGAGAATATAGGAACTAGCTGGCTTTTTTCGCTGAACTGTTTAGCGTAAAGTACAATCATTTCAATTATCAATCTTGGGTCCTCAATATCATTTTTGCTTTCAACTAGTAATTGTACAAGCAGCGGGATTAATCGTTTCATAATTGTAACTCCCGACTTGCTGTTGTTATGGGTAGTATACAAAATGAGACTCTTTATAGACTGGATGGCAACGGGAATTGCTTCTTTATTTAATAAAGAAGCTGTGAGACTTTCAATAAGCAATTGAAGATCTTTCTCCTCTATGCGGATGGAGGTGCTTACTGAAGTGACAAACACCATTATCGTTAAAATAGAATGGTTATCGTTCGAAAAGGTAGGTCTGATCAATTGATAAAAGTAGCTAATCAAGTCATGGTTTCCATTATTGGAAAGATCCACTATGATTTGTTTAATATTGGAAAGAATAAGCGGAACTAACGTCGCACGATATTCGTCATTCAAATAAATCAAAGATATAATGTAAAGCAAACAGGAAAACAAATCAACTTTCATAACAACGGGAAACTTTTCAATCATGGTGACCAAAGCATTGAAACTTTTTCTCAAAATGGAAATTTGCACAGGAGTGAGTTGAACGATACTTGTTGGGGTGTAGTCATCACCAACAAATGGAATTACATTAATGATAGAAATGTTAATGACACGAAGCAACTCGAACAATTTGTCAATGTTTTCAGTGAAATCATGTGTGGTATTTTTCATGTTGAAGTAATTCAAAAACAAACCTGAGATGATATCTACAATGACAGATTTTTCATCATCCTCACTAACCAACACTAATCTATCAAATAAATCGATGGTTTCTGCAAACACTTGATCTTGGAATATGATATCGGATGAGATTTTGGAATGAAGCAATTTATTCAATGCTGACAAAACTCTGAAGTTGTTTTTGGTTTCCGAAGAAAACAAAGACGTGGAGTTCAGCAATGTAGATGGTTTGATCAAGACTTCAATACATTGAGCAAACAAAACAAAAAAGAAGTTGCCTGCGTCGCTTTCGAGAAGTGAAAAGATAAGTTGTTCTTGCTCCTCAATGATGCATCCAATGACATCCACAAAGTTTATCCAACATGCTTCGTACAATAAAAGTTCTGCTTGTTGATCTCCAGAACCTTCAAAATCGTTTCCATACTTCAAATTAGAGTACTCACGAAGAGCCAAGATCCACATTGGAACCAAGATTTCTAAATACTTGTTAATCAAGGCACCGATCTGATCGGAATTTTCTTTAACGTCTGCGGTTGTTTGGTTCTGTGAATAAATCTTCAATTCAGCCCAAGCATTCAAAACAGACAACTTGATTCTTCTTTTACCTCTCAAGGTTAATATTTCAACATCACCGATTTTTGGCTCGCCTTGGGACGAAAACTCTTCCAACGACGTCACTAATATTCTAAGGATTCTTCCACATCTGTCAACTGGTACAATATTGGAACCCACAAACTTGGCACATACATTAATCGCTTCACTTGCTAATTTAGTGGAACTTTCACTAGTAAAAGCAGGTGTGAGTGCTGCTGTGATTTGCGCTTGCTGTTGTTCCAACAATGAAACAGATTCATATAATGGATCTCTGGCACCACCATATGTTGTAATAATGTCGCCTAAAATATTGATTCCAATAAGTCTCAAGCTCATTATGTTAGAGGTTGAAGCACTGAAGGAAAGTTTTACCAAATCTTGGATTCTTGGCTTAAATTGTTGATAGAGTTTACTATTGGTCTTAGCATTAGCTAGTAGTAGTTGAAGTAGTTCTAATACAAAGTACTTGAATTTATAACTAGATGGTTCCTCTGAATCATTAGCTTCGCCATTTGCTCCATCTACCCCAGCCTCAGGTCCAGCTTCGCTGTCCTCTGCACCTTTAGCCATTGACTCGATTTCTTCGTCTTGCAAATCAACCTTAATGGTTTTCTTGTCATGCTTTGTGAAAACAGAACTGTATGAATTGTACAAATCATTATAAAGCTTTGATCTATGCACTTTGTAAAGGGTATTCAAGATGGAGAACCATTTAATATCAAGGGACGACTCGAGCCAATACCTTATAAGCAACTTGAGTTCTTTTGAGTCTGGGTTGATATCCACACATATCCATAGAAATTGTTTGATATCTTTTTCAAGAATTTCATTCACAGGAAAGATCTTGATAAGTTGGAAGTAACAATGGACGACAATATTCAATAGGTTCATACTTGAAGTTAGGGGAAATACTTCATTGGTTTCGTTGAATAATGGAAGCAGTTGATGAAAGTTACCAACAGAGTCTTTCAAACTGTTTTTGAGTAAATAATTCAATACTTTGACATATAATTTGAGAGAAAATAATGATTTGTCAAATATCATTAAATTTTGAATGGATTTCAAAGTCTCTTGCAAAATCACAGCATTATTTTCTATATACAAAAAGCTGGTGATCAAATTAGATAAGATGTCTCGAGCTTTTGATTTCAAGTCCTGAATATTTGGGCCCAAAGAAGTGATAACTGCTCTAACAAGTCTTGCTATAAGGTTCTGGGATGGTAAAAACAAGCTGAAATTCGACGTAAGACCTGAATCTTTATTAATAGTGTAATCGTCATTGAGGAAATACTTTTCCAAGTTTTCTAAGATTTGGGAGCATAATGTAGTATTTGTAGACAAATGTGCTTCTATCAAGGTGATCAAGGAATACAAACTCCAATAATGAACAACAGGATGTGGATCATCCATTAAAGACATTACCACATTGAGAATAGCCGGGAAGTTTGTAGAACTGTATTTGTAAATGTTACTTATGATCAAAACATCTGCTGAACGAGTGTATGGATTATTATTATTGACAATATCATTGATATGAATATCAATTCTCTCCGAGATGTTAGGGAAATGTGAAGACAATAAAGCAATAGAGCTACTGTTGATTTGGAATATGAAATTCTCTTTCAAATCTAGAGATTTCAAAGTCTCCATCATCATCGGCAAAACATTAGATTCCAAGGTGATATTATGTTTTTGACAAATAGATAAAACGCCATGAATAGCCACAGCACAGTTGACTGTGATGGCCTTGATTCTCAATTTTGCTGCCTTTTTGCTTAGCAAATTGCCTCTCATTTGTTCTAATAATGATTGTTGAATCTTCGAGGATAAGTAAGGGAAGATAAAAGAAAATATTTCAATAGACAAGTCAATAATAGACGTATTAAGTCCATAACTAAATTCTTCTGTAGTTGAATAACTTTCATCATATACTTTGAGTAGATAATCATTAGCAATAGTGGCACTAAAAGGATTATAAAGCAATTTTGCCTCATATTTCTCAACCCACTGAATTGGTGTGTAATAACTTTTAGTGTCTTTTCCTTCAATAGCTGTTGGAGACACACTTAATTCAGCAATGAGCCCGGATTCTACCTTACTTGTCAAGCCATATGATGAACTATCGTTGACAAGATATAGATCATGATTATTCATATCTTCATTGATATTGTTAGATTTGTTATGAAGGTGGCTTCTGAACTGTTTGAGCTCTTTTTCCTTATCTCTTTCTTTATCTTTCAAAGCAATACTGATTGGAGTTTGTATTTCTTCATTAAAAATTTCGGGGTTTGAAAAGTTTTTCAAAGCAAAAATTAAAATAGAAGAATCTGTTCTCAAGTAACTGGAGAGTTTAATATAACATTGTAATACTCTTTTTTTGTACATGAGAATCACATTTTCTTTTTCTTTGTCATGGTTTTCTTTGCCCAAATTGGATTCTAAGGAGTTAATGTAAGCCAAACATTTAGTCAAAAGATAGGAAGATTGCTTGGAAATCTCGGGAGTGACGGTGATATTATTTAAAAAGTTCAATAAACATGTAAGAGCATAATTCCGCACCTCCAAGTTCCTGAAGATTTCATCCATTTTTATATCATTATCAATGAATAGTGTTGACTGATAATTATGGGTCAATAGATTTTTCCAGAAAATGAAAAACTGGGAAATATGAATTTTCAAGAAACTTTCATCGGCATTCATCAAGCCGGTTAATAATGTCCAGCTAACCAACTTTTTATTGAAAGAAAGTTGTATTTCGGTAATGGACTGCTCTGTGTTCTTATTGTCCAATAAGTTTGAGTTAATGGTCGAAACACTTTTCAATTGAGAAGAGGCAAACGTCAAGGTTCTGGCTATAACATCCTGGGATACATAGTCTTTATCAATGATTTTGATCAAAAAGGCTATGCAGTTTGCATAACCATGGATTTTGCTGAAATCTATCACTATATGCGATGTCTGAACTTCTTTAGGGCTGTTGACTTGATTCACTTTTCTGAATACATTCTGGATCTCCATCAAACAATGATTGAGAATAGATTGAAGTTGATTAGGAAAATGTTGGCAATAGTATACAAACGTATTCACAGCAAGGATTCTCACTTGGAAATTTTTATCGGTAACAAGTTTAAGAAGGATCATTTTGAGTTGGTCTTGGTAAGGACTTATAGTTGGGCCCAAATCTTTGATAAGAAACTCCAAAATTTTCAACAAAACTTGCACGAATATAGGATTATTCATCAACAATGGTTCATTGTTCAAATACTCACTGTCTATGAGTTTTTGTAGTATCAAGCTCTTATTGAACTGTCCAAGTGTTTTGAAGTAAAAGTTCTCATAAAACCAATAAATTTGACCAAAAGTCTTTTGGTTATTAAACAACTGCAAATTGAGTAGTTGTGTACTCACCAACTCTTTGAAACTGTCTAAAATAACAAAGAAGTTGTCTCGCATGAAGGATCTATTCCGAACATCATTCAACGTAACGAAATGAATGAGAGAAATAAATACAGATGATCTAATGGTGATATCATCATTCCCTATATATATATTGTTATAAAACCCAAGAATATTGGTCAATTCGGAAATGTTTTTATTAAAGTTTTTGAACAAAAGTTCACCTAGAGATTTGGCAGCAACATGTCTTATCAACGCATGATTACTGGCGAATCCCATAACAAAGTAATTTCCATACTCTTTTGTCAATTGAGTAATGAACAAATTTTTGTCCTTGTGTGGTTTGCTTTGTATAGAAGCGTATTTCTTATCTTTATTAATAAGATGAGCCAAAATGTCAAAAGCATTGGCTATTGGTACAACAGGCAAGTTGACTCCTGAGGTGCTATTATAGTTCTTTACATCCTTAGAATCAATAAGAAGTTTGATCAACTGTTTCACCAACTTCAATAACTTGGAATGTATGGAATCATCTAGAGTGGTATCCCCATTATTTCTTAATATTTTCACAAGTAATATAGACAATTCAATCAAACTTGAGCTAGAGTTGAATAACGTTTTGGAGCTACCTGTGATTGATTTTATAGACTTATAGCAGTACTGGATAAGAATAGGCGCCAAAGAGGTTAAATCGTATCCATAAGTCTCAAAGAGATGCTGCAATATAATTATGCAAAATTTCTGTTTTGCAATAAGTTTTGTGTTAGAGCTGCTAGTGAATAACGTGTTTTTCTTATCATTGCTAATAACAAGCGTAACGACCTTGTTGGTGGTATCAAATAAAGCACTGTTGTTAATATTATGTAATAGACCGAAAGTCAATACATAACACTTCCCAATGACATTATTCAAACTGGCGGATAAATGGTCAATCGACAATTGTAAGTTTTCCTCCTTATTATAAAAGTCGACAATGCTGTTAAGCTGGAGGAGGATTTCACTAAACACCTTTTTGGCAGCATCCTGATCATCTTCAATTTTCAAATTGGACAAAAATGTCAATAGTTGTGATCCATAAGTAAATAACGTGTGCTTCGCATCCAAGTTATCTTTCAAAGACTCGCTAAGAGTCTTAAAATCAAACCGCTCCATAATATATCCCTCGTTTTCCATGGGTAATGATGCAATACTGGTTATTCAGTGATTACCACGTATAGTAGCTAACCAGTGTGATAACTTCACGTAGCATTTTCAACTATGGGGTGCTATTCTCACCCGGCTACGAAAATAGGGGTGTCACTTTTTCAATAAATATATCAACTTTATGCATCTCGTTTAAAGACAGCATGTGACTAACAATATCAAGCGGCTGGATCTCAGGGCCTATACAAAAGTATCCAGACAATGTGCTGTGCCTCATAGACAGTGCAAAACTGAAAGTCAAATTCCGTACAATAGGGTGTAAACTAAAAGACCTCAAAGGTGCATCTTGTGAAAATCAAGGCGGTGAGAAGTGAGGATTTAGGGTTTGGCAACATGATCTTGCAAAATCAGCTAGGTCCTGGTCGAGAACGTTCTACAGAATCAACAATATAGGTACTTTCAATGAAAGGTTCGGCTTTGTGTTTGTTGGTTTTACGAGAATATGAAATTGTATTGTTCAAATGTATTGTTTGATCCTGACAATTATGAGTGGTTAATGACACTCAAAGTAAATATCATAGGAAGAAGTATATTGCGCGGATGATACATGTAATGCATTTTGTTATCTAATGAGTAGTAGTAATATGTGTAGATTTTTTCAACGATCTGTGTATCGTTGCTCAATAATACTATGTGGATAACAAGTTATCGGATCAGATTATAAATTGCTTCGAGGCTCTCGAAAATATGAAATTCGACAACTCTATCACATTCATAGCATTGTCAAGAAGTGACATTGTCATTTTTTTAAAAGGCACCCATTACTTTACTCCAGAAGGAGTAAAATTTTCACTGCTACAGGCTCCAAGAAGTCCGAATCTCAAGCCAAGTGGCTTTTGACCGTTGCTGAGACATGAGATCTACGACGGACTTGCAGATAACCTGCAGGCCACCTGCAGCCAGCTTGCAGCGGACCTGCAGCTTCATAGCCAACATGCCTCGGCTTTGTCAAAGGATATCTTATCATAATCTTCATTTACACACATACATACACACTTTTGATCAATGAGATTAGCGAGCAATTTAAAAAAGAGTATAAAGACAGGACTTCATTCTGGTTTTTAGCTTTCAAAAATGTTGTTTCTTGAGTAATAAAAAAAAATCCATAAATTATAACTATTTTCTTAACTCTTCAACCCATAACAAAAGCGAGAATTTCGAATAAATTAAAAAACAAAATTGCAGAAAAACATATAATCAATTATATTTCAACATGAAGTTTTCTAGTACTGCTGCTCTCGCCATTGCCCAATTTTTTGCCGCTGCAAACTCTATGGCTATCCCTTTTGGTATTGCTGCTGCCCCTATTGGTGCTCCTTCAAAGGGTTATGGTAACTTTACTTATGGCCCTTACAACGGTACCGGAGTTCCTCCTCCAACACCAATCAATGGCACATTCAATGGTTCAAGACCATCTGAAGCTGTATCTCAATCTCCTGCTGCCATTGAGAAGCGTAACTTCCCATTTGGCTCACCACCTCCTATTCCTTCTGGATTCCCATTTGGTGGCCCATATAATGGAACTGCGCCTCCAACTCCTCCAGAATGCAATGGTACTTTCAATGCATCTTTCAACCATACTTTTAGCATCCCAAAACCATCAAGTGCCTTGACTGATTTGCCATAAGCTTGTTTTTCATTCAAATTCCCCATTTTTTGATGAGTAACTCCATTTGTTCTTTGCTCAACCTGTCTTTTTGCTTTTTCGATTTGGTTTGATTATATTCTCGTTCTGCAATACCTGTTTTTTTTAAATAGAAGGAATACAATTTTTGATATGTACATGTTTTAAGATATTGCCCGTATAGGTGTTTTTTTTTGCAAAAATTATAGCGTTAGAAAACATTTGTCGCATAACTAACTTTATTCTATAGCCTTAGAAAATAAACACATAATGTGTTAACCTCCTAACACAGATTTGATATATCAATTTATCAAAAGCAAGTTAGCAATTCATGTCGGAAAAGAAATTTCTAATTTAAGTGATAGAACACCATTATAGTTGTCAGCGTGTATTTTTCTTCAATTTTTAGGTTTCAGAGTATATTTTGAAAAATATCAAGAATTCAGCAACAAAAGGATATTGATTTGATAGTCATTTTTCAAGCCCAGTACATACCAGTTCCGTATGTACGCGCTATGGCTAAGGGGACTTGGTAAAACCCCAGTGGGAAAAAACCCATGTATGTCCCAGTCATTGTAAACTTCTAGCTGGCTTTTCTGAACACCCGATGGGTTGGAAAGTAAGCACTAGACTTTTGTCTAGGTCAAGGATATTGATTTAAAAAGACTAAAAAAAAACACTGCCCAATTCATTCTTTTCGAATCAGTCGTCCATAGAACGAAACATATTGGTTTTGCTCGGTTGCTTCATAACGTACCTTTTCAATATCAAAGTTCCCCAGCAAATCATTTTTATTGTTACCTTGTATTGTCAAATAAATAAAGCTTTATGTATCTATTGTGGCCAAGTGCCTGGGTGAGAAGGTGCTTTGTTATGAAAATTACCAATTAGGTTCCAAATTTTGTCTCTAAAAAATCACAAAATACTGTTGAACAATAACATCAGTCATTTATAGTACATCAATATCAAAAGCACAATAGCAGCTATGATTGAAACTTCGGTTCAAAATGAGGTTCTGTCCACACGTTGAAGTAGTGAAATTTTTCGACAGAAAAAAGTTTTCACAGCCTACTATTTCTGATGGTTACCTCGTGTAAAACTGTTGAGAAATGTTAACATTACACTTAACTGAATGATGGCTGAAGGCCGCTTTTATATAGTTCTGAGTAACTTATAATTATATACAAATAGAGGTCTTTAAACCATAATATGGGCTTAAAAGGGTTCTACTATAGTAAATTGACTATACAACAAGTGCCTCTATGTCACATTTTACTATATATAAGTGGACATCAGATAAAAGTGACAACAAAATGTGCGTCAGCAGAGTATTGACGATTGTACTACTCACAGTACAACATTTAGCAATACATGTGAACAATACTACAAAGGGAATTTCACTAACCAATGATTCTAGAGGAAGGAGGAGGAACGTTCAAACCCGCAACCTGATCAGCCCTGATCTTGGGGGTATGAACAAAGCTACGCCACTATTTGAAAAGAAACTGTTATCAGAGGCAAGAAAAAGTCTATAAAGGGCTACTATGATGCAGCTAAGCAAACTTTGAAAGTTGCTTTTTGATGCAAAGAGCGGTTAACTAATAGATGACATGTTGAAATATGATTAGAGAAAATTTCGAAGGGTGTCCAAAGAATTTCATTTCATTATTAGGATTTATCTGTGAAGTTTATATATAGTTGTGGGGAGCAAAAAGTTTGAGAATATTATGAGATAAGCAGGGCAGTAGGATTACAGTCGGAATTTCCCCATTGTATCGACGTAGCTAATTATAGAGTTTTTGAGGACGAAAGAAGCCTGGGCAAAACTAAGAAACTGTCAAGTCTCGCCCAAAATGACACCTGCGGAACGAGAATTTGATGGCACTCAATAAATCCTAGACCAAGCGATCAAAAATACCTCAAAAACTCCACTGATGATCTTGGCAGCTATATTTTTTTGTTGACCTTATAGTACATATAGCTGATGGCGTATATTTCATATCAAACTACAAATTGGTTATTTTATGACTTTGACGCGGACATCATAAGACTATTGCCCAACAGTATATGTCCATACCTATATAGCTTACACCACAACTGTGAAAATGTCTGACGGGGTCGTTTGACTGTGCCTGTTATTATTTATTACAGTTGTTCTTTTACGTGTGATAATGCACGACTTGCAAGGTTCATCATCGTTCCAAATGGTCGTACCGAACTGGAAATTTGACATAGCTAATGGATAACCGGAAATAGAATTTGAAGGCTTATACCCAGTCTGGACGCCCTATTTTGGGAAAGCGACATTCATTTTTTGGTTCTATTGTATACTGAATTATCACTTTGGTATTCTCTCTAAAAACTTTATGCGGTTTACATTTATTAGTCGAGAGAACTCTGTGAATAGGTGCATAAAAATTCCCTTCGATATATAATATTTACATGTTTTTGACCATATGCTTGATTTTTTCCATCAGGACATTAAGTGACCTGTTTTGAGTCTTATTTTGCTATCAGTAAAAGGATACGCTAAAGATTTCAAGGAACAAGTTGTAGTAGTATCTCTAGCCAAACTGCCAAATAACAGCCAAGTGAGAATTGACAGTTTCACTACAAATCATTTTAGAGAGGCGCTGCTCAAAGGTTCCTGATTCCTTTTGGTCTGGGCTCTTCTATTTCCTTTTCTTTTTTCAGTATTCTGGTGGATGTTGGTAGAGGAGTTCCCGCGGAATGGACCCCGCTGATTGGCTGCTCTATAATTAGGTCGCAAGCATGAAAAGGTCATATTGTTTCTTTTACCTGCAACGGAAAGCAAAATGCGGTGGAGTCTTGCAGCCAGTGCCTTACCGTGATTGGTCGCAATGGCGTGCTTAGCCGCCACTAGGCTCACAACCATAGCCATTTATGTATGGTAATAGCAGGTGTAGCCCGGATGACATAGGCAAAGTAGGACCCCAATTTTAAATTACTGTCTGATGCTTGCTATTTCCTATTTGGGCGACTTATCTATGCACGCTGCTGTCTAAAGTTCTATTGTTGCACCGCCGAGGAAAGCTATTCTGGCGTTTATAGAACGGTTGCTTATATTACCGTGGCAGTAAGCATTTTAGGGTTTTTCCAACAATCGGGGCAAACTGTAAAAAGAAAGTGAGAATCCCCGAAAATTGTGGGTAATCGGCTATGGTGAACTATATAAATCAAGAAACTACTCCTGCTTCTGATGGATGACTTTTTTTCATGTTTTAAGAATAACATTTAACACCAAACTTGTGTATTAGAAGATTTACATATTCACAGCAAAAATGAAGAGCTTTACTCAAGTTTCCCTTTTAGTCTCATTGTTGATGGTCCAACTTGCGGCCTCTGTCGGTGTTTCTAACTCTACAGGCGGCGCTGTTGGTGGCACCAATAGCACAGGCGGTGCTGGAGGTACTGGTTCTAACAGTACCACTGGGGCTGGAGGTGCAGGTTCTAATAGTACTACCGGTGCAGGTGGTGCAGGTTCTAATAGCACTGGTGGAGCAGGTGGTGCAGGTTCTAATAGCACTGGTGGAGCAGGTGGTGCAGGCGGCTCTAGCAACGGTACTGGTGGCGCAGGCGGCGCAGGCGGTTCTAACGGCAGTTCCGGTGGTGCGGCTGGGTCTTCTGGTTCTGGTGGCTCGTCATCTTCCTCAAGCGGTGCTGCTGCTACTGCTCATCCTGCTATGATGGCTGCGGCTGTTATTTTGGGTGCGGCTGCCATCCTCTGATTTTGAACTGATTTTGTCACATTATAAAGGCTTATGCTATACTCATTCTTATGATGTTGTGGTACGCGCACGCTTGTAGAGCGATTATTGACAGTCTAGACTGTTTGGCGATGTGCTATTAGATGTGTCCCACTGCGACTGCTGCACGCTAATGCGCTGCGGTTTTCCATAATGGGTGTCACCAAGTTTCCCCTAATGTTTTATTTTTTAACACAGCTAGTTGTTATACTCTGTATAGTTTAAAATTGTAATTTCTTATTCAGCTCTAGTTTAATAATTTGATTTCAAAAATTACTGTTTCCTTCAATAAAAAGTAGACTTGTTTTTCTGACTAATATTTGTTTTACATAATTGAGTAACTCGAATTTAAGATATATATTAATTTCAAATTTTCCGTAGTATATCATAACATCCATTCATGAATATTGTCAGTTATTGTTCAATCCGCTCCATCTTTTAATACTAGGGCATTGTTGATACATTTACGTGAAAACCCTGACTACATTGCCAGATCAACACCGGGTAAACCTTGATCTGCCCATCAGAATGTATTCAAGTCATACAAGTCATTTAATGGGTATACAAACTATTCTACTAATCATTGAACATCAAGCCAAACCAAATAGAGCTTCTCCTCTTGTTGACAACTTGTAGTATTAGGTCCTCTGTTCGCCCCCACCTGACCGCCCAATCCGCAGTAAACTTAGTCATTCGTTGCGGCAGTTTACTTTTTCAGACGCACGTACACGCTAAAAAACTGTCGTAACGAAAAATCAGAAAAAAAAAAAAATTCGAAAAAATTTCAGATGAAAATCGTACCAGAAATTCTTTTTCATACTTTATCAAGTACCAGTGTTTTAAAACTATCAGCAATACTACATTTCAGAAGCATTTGGAACCGGGATCATCGGAGCCATTTGAAAATCAATTGAAGTGTGATCATTTTGTTTTCTTTTTAAAATTTATTAAAATCATAAATCAAGAAAAATCAAAAAAAAAAAAAACTCTAAAAACAAAAAAATTATTATCATCATGGAAGCCATTGCTCGTCAGTCAATGTCTTGTTGCCCCTTTGTTCGTCAAGCTACTAAAAATGGTTTGAAAAGCATTGCCGATGCTCCTCACCCAGGTATGAATTTGGCTGATAAGGCAGCTGCTTGTCCTGTTATGGGGCCTGCTGTCATGAAGGCCAAGATGCAACAGGAGCAAAAGCAACAAACTCGTTGTTATTCCACGGCATCCAAACCTTTGAAAGCAACTGTGGTTACTTCTTCTTTTCGCACAGTTGTTCCTCCACCTCCATCTGTTGCAAATGTCACTCCTGTTTCCTTCAAGTCCAACGAGAGCGGTTTTGATTATGACGGTCTTTTTGAAGATGATTTGATAAAAAAACGCCAAGACAAGTCCTATCGCTATTTTAATAACATTAACCGGTTGGCTAAGGAGTTCCCAAAAGCACACAGGGACTCTGAATTGGATAAGGTCACTGTTTGGTGCTCCAATGATTATTTGGGAATGGGCAGAAACCAAGAAGTGTTGACTGCCATGAAGGCCGCCATTGAGAAGTATGGTGCTGGTGCTGGTGGTACCAGAAACATTGCTGGCCACAATAAACACGCCATGGCTCTTGAAGCCGAATTGGCGGCGTTGCACAAAAAAGAAGCTGCTTTAGTTTTCACTTCTTGTTTTGTTGCCAACGATTCTGTCTTGTCTCTTTTGGGGCAGAAAATTAAGGATTTGGTTATTTTCTCGGACGAGTTGAACCATGCATCCATGATTGTTGGTATTAGACATTCTAAAGCGAAAAAACACATTTTCAAACACAATGATTTGGCTGATTTGGAAGCCAAATTGGCCTTGTATCCTAAACACGTTCCAAAATTGATCGCCTTTGAATCAGTTTATTCCATGTGTGGTTCCATCGCACCTATTGATGAAATTTGCAACTTGGCTAAGAAATACGGTGCCATTACTTTCTTGGATGAAGTTCATTCCGTTGGTATGTACGGTCCTCATGGTGCAGGTGTTGCCGAGCATTTGGACTTTGAAGCTCACTTGGCCACTGGTATTAAGTCTCCCAACTTCCAAACCGTCTCTGACAAGGTTGACTTGATCACTGGTACATTAGGTAAAACTTTTGGTGCCGTTGGTGGTTATGTTGCTGCCAGTGCCAACTTTGTTGACTGGATTAGATCTTATGCTCCAGGATTTATTTTCACCACTTCCTTGCCACCTGCTGTCATGTCTGGTGCTGCTGCTGCTATCAGATACCAAAGACGTACTTTGGAAGACCGGATTGCTCAACAAAACCATGTCAGATATATCAAGAAAAACTTCGCCAACATTGGAATTCCAGTCATTCCTAACCCATCTCACATTGTCCCTGTATTGATTGGTGATGCTGCCAACGCTAAAAAGGCTTCTGATTTATTGATGGACAAGTACCGTATCTATGTTCAAGCTATCAACTATCCAACTGTTGGTAAGGGTACCGAAAGATTGAGGATTACTCCAACTCCTGGCCACACCAACGACTTGAGTGACGTTTTGATTGATGCTGTTGAAACTATTTTCAAAGATTTGGATTTGCCAAGAGTCAGAGATTACGAATTGATGGGTGGTTTAGAAGGTGTTGGCAGTTCTGAAATTGTTAACCCAATTTGGACCGACGAACAATTGAAATTAGCTACTGCTGATTTGAACCCTAACGTCTTGGATCCAACATTCAAGTACTTGGGATCTTCCTCGGGCTATGAATTGTAAGAACTACGGTAACTCTCACATCTTTTTTTTTTTTTGTTTAAGTGTTGAACTGTTGTTAATGGTTAAACCCGATAACAGTATGAATCTTAAATAATTTTTTTTTTAACATAAAGACAACATACGCGATGATCACATAAAGTGGCTAAATTAATATTAATATATGTGACAATATTCAGGAGTATAGTTGATTTTTGTAAAGAAAGAAAGCATTGCATGTGTGAACAAACATCGCTAAAAAACAGTGCTCATTTATTAAAAGAAGGTTGATAACAATCTACGATGTCAAGAAGTTGAGCGTAATTTGTAAAACATTGTGTTTATATAATCGACAAGTAGGCAGAATGGTTTGAAAAGCCAAGTACCAAAAAAAATTATTTTTATAGTTTGAAAAGAAGCGTTATTCATAACTTTGTATATGGTCTGAATACAGAATAGAAACTAGAACAAAGAACAAAAGGCACCCAAGCAATAAGCAATCTTGAAAGTCATATGGAAAGACAGGCACAACCGATGATATCGTACATATTAGTGCAAAGTAGATGTAAATCTAGCATCAGTAAAATGGGTTTGTTTATATGACCCAGCCTTCAATGAGCTTTTACATTAAATCCTCCTTTAGAAAAAGAAGAAAAAAGGGCGGTGTGCTGAATCATATTTAAAATAAAAGAATGAAATGGAATTTATATACACCAGATACAGATGGGAAGTATATACAAGTTACGAATACTGTTAAAAATACTTTAATAAACGCAGTTTTAAACACTGACAAAGATTACATTTTGCCAATAATGACAGCTTGTATTTCTCCCATTTTTCATTGAAAATTAGGAGTGCCAAGTAAATTATTCCTAGCGCACTTTCCTGAACATTCAATGCCAATTCTGTATTATACTTGTAGATATGTTTTTCCGGAAAGCACATTTGTCACCTGATTTTACTATATAACTATGCTTCGGAACTAGTGTGAAACGTGACTCTCATAAGTAAAGTGTAGTAGGGTGTATATATGATATAACGTATACGTTTATATAGACAAAGAGTCTGAAAGATAGGCTGTACAACTGCCAGGTGTATATATCTGTCGCGATGGTTCAACTATCGCCATTAAGGTTTAACAGCCACAATATATCCAAAATATGTTTGCAGGATCTTCTAGATATCCTCAATGGAGTGCCTGGGACAAGACATATTTTAATATTAGAAAAGTCAATCAGCAAGAGACTCAACCTTTTGACTCCATTCAATGTTTTGAAGGGAAAAGGCAATATCGTGAGTGCGTTGTGGCTAGAAGATGAGATAGGGGCTAATGTGAACTTGAACAATTTGCATTTGAATAGTTTTGTTATCGTATGCAATAATGATATTCAGAACACTGAATTAATTGCAAAAAAGGTGAAAGAGCTAATTTTGATCAATCCAAATTTCAAAATAACTGGCATTATAATTGATGAGATCACTCGGAGTTTCGAGTTCAGATTAGAACAGCTTGGTGTAAAAGGGGAGCTTGAATTATATCCATGGGACTTAAAGCCCAGTGTACTTGATGATGATTTATTGTCACTTGAACTTTTTGAAAGAGAAAAATACAATGCTTTGAAGGATTTGTACTTGAAAAACCTTAATGAGCCATTGTTCAAACTATCCAAAAGCTTATTGAATTTAGTCAATTTGTTTCCAACATTGATCAAGTTCAATAATGTTTTACTCAAAGGAAACAAGTCTGTAGCATTTTATGAAAACTTCAAAAACTTGAAAAACGAGTATCTCAGTTCGCTTAATCCTGTGCAGCGAAAACAAGAAGAAATGTTTGAGAAAGCCAGTTATCTCAATGCCAGCTTGAGCCAGAAAGCTGGTGATTCTGGAGACTTGGGGGCAGACCAGTTTATAGACTTGATTGTTCTCGAACGAGGATTAGATTTCCTTACGCCTCTTCTCAACCAATTAACATATCTTGGATTGGTTGATGAGCTATATAATCTTGAATCAAACACGGTAACGTTACCTCATGGTGTGGTACTTAATGAAGTGGATACAGAGTCCGAAGAAGATAATAATAAGAAGCAAAAAACAGTAATCAACAAAATTAATTTCAACTACAAAGAGGATGAAATACTTCAGAGAATAAAATATTTGAATTTTGCAGCGGTAGGACCAATATTGAACACTTATGCTAAATCACTTCAAACGGAGTTTGAAGCTCGCCATAAGGTAAAAAAAATATCAGAGGTTAAAGAGTTTGTAGGCAAATTGTCCACTTTACAGAAAAATCAATTTCACTTGAAAAATCATACTCTTTTGGCAGAAAGCATATTAAACCAAGTAAAAGGCGCGACAAATGTAAATAATGAAGACGAAAATTCGCAGGATACGCCTGTTTTGAATGTTGATAATGAAGAAGAAAGCGAAAGGCTTTTCTCACAAAGCTTGGAATTACAGCAGGGTATTCTTGACAATTACTATGATTACAAGAAAGCCACTGAGATACTTGTCAACTTAATATATGATGGATTGGGCTGTAACGATACTTTGAGGCTTTGTTGTTTGTTATCAAAAGTAAAAAATGGTATTAACGAGAAAAATTACCATTTGTTGAAAAACGAAATAATCTCCAATTTTGGAATAAAACACTTGATAACTTTGCAAAACTTGAAAATTATGAGACTTTTTTATGTCAAAGAATCCTACGGTCCAGGCGCCTATTTGTTGTCATCAACAACTACAAACTCTGACCCAGAAACGATCAATAACGATGGCGAGCGCGAAGCTTTGAAAAATGTGTCTTATCTCAAAGATTTCAGTGGGGCTCGAAATTATCTCAACTTGACGCCTACATTTGCTGAAGAAGAGTTGGCCAGTCGTGCAGATGATCCTGAAAACCCTATTGATGCAGCATTTGCATTCCCAAATTACGTTCCGATTACTACCAGACTCGTCCAGGCAGCCTACGACCGCAGTTTTTTCAACACGTCTCTCTCAACATACTTGTCCAAGTCGTCTTCCAGATACTTGTCCAAATACGGATCATGGAAAGGCATTGACGACTTGTGGAGGTTTCTTCTTGGTAACACTAAAGAAACAAACTTCTTTGAAACCTTGTCCAGTAACGCTCGACCTCTCCCTCTGACAGCTCCAACTGCGGGCTCTTTGCTGGCGACATCTAAACAACCCTCTTTGACTTTTGTTGTTATGATTGGTGGCATAACCTACGGCGAAATAGCTACACTTCGATACATTGAAAAACAGTTGGAGAGCAAAGGAGTACACAAACGGTTTGTCATATTGACCGATGGCATTGTAAATGGCAACCTGCTTATAGAAGCAGCCATTCCACAGGATATTAATGATTGTTAAACAGGTAAATTAAAATGAAGTAAAAGATATGTTTTCCGAACAGCCGCCATGTCGAATAATGTAAGACATGTAGAGACATCCTGATATATACATGAGACCACAGCAAAAATATGCACTTGGTGACTCGCGCATTACCCTGCGTAATTGTACAGATGAAAGCTGCAGCATGCATATGCACGCACTCGCCTGCATCGGCAGAAGCGACGGCAATAAGCTGCGACGAAAGAAAAAGAGAATGAAAAGACGATGGAGAGAGAGAGGCAGTCGCTGACAGTTGTTCCTTTCTTAGTAGACTATATATACATATATACAATAGTATTTTTTTGTATAATTTTATAGGTATATAGTTGGAGGGCGCTGTTAACAGTTGTATACTGCAATCGGTAAGCATTTTGTCCACTTTTTGGCCTATTTTTTTTTCTTTGCTCGCAGAGTGTATATTAACAGTAGTAGTTGCGTTTCATTTGATTTGGTTTTCGCCACTATAGATTGTGAGAGGAGGACAATTTTGCAACATTGCTTCTGCTACTCGAGTGTTTTAGGTAATTGGAACAGAACATATTGTCTAGCAGCGGTTTAGACATATCTGATACCGATATCAAGCAATCATGACTGCAAGCGATTCACAGGGGTATCGGATCATCGTGGACTCTGCCAAGTTTGAAAAACCAGATTTGGATGATAGAGAATACCGGATGATCCGTCTTTCTAATGACCTTGAATGTCTTTTGATTCGTGATCCAAACAGTGAGAGAGCGTCTGCTGCGTTGGATGTCAATGTTGGGTCGGTCCATGATCCCCCGGAATTACCTGGGTTGGCTCATTTTTGCGAGCATTTACTATTCATGGGAACTGAAAAGTTTCCAGAAGAAAATGAATATTCCAAGTTTCTTTCCAACCATGGGGGGAAATCAAATGCTTACACGTCGTCGAACAATACTAATTACTATTTTGATCTCAATGCTGCGTATTTGGAAGGCGCTTTGGACCGATTCTCGCAGTTTTTCATCAATCCGCTCTTTAGACCTGATGTTCAAGACCGTGAAATCAATGCTATCAACTCTGAGCATGACAAGAACATTGATAATGATACATGGAGGTTCTATCAGGTTAGTAAAACCACTGCAAATCCAGACCATCCTCATACAAACTTCTCCACAGGTAATCTTGAGACGTTGCAAATAGAGCCAGGCAAACGAGGCATTGATTCGCGAGCCGAGTTGCTCAAGTGGTACGAGTCACATTATTCTGCCAACGTAATGAAAGTATGTATCTTTGGAAACCAACATTTGCACGAATTGTCTCGGTTGGCAGCCACTTATTTCAGTGGCATTCAGAACAAAAACCTTGATTTGCAAATGCTTGATCTTGCCAGTAAAACGACTCCTTATTACACCCCAAAACAGTTGACCAAGTTGATAAAGATTAAACCTATTAGAAATACAAAATCTTTTCGACTCAAGTTTTATGTGCCTTTGGATGATGATGATGTTCACTATAATCTTCCTTACAGTTACATCAGTCATCTCATGGGTCACGAGTCCAGTGGGTCTCTATTACATTATTTCAAGGTAACAAAGAACTGGGTTGTAGGGTTGTCTACTGGCTTTAGATCTATCTGCGATCAAAATTACATATTTGATGTTGTCATTGAGCTCACGGAAAAAGGGTTAGAACACATAAATGATATTACCACCGCTGTCTTTCAATATGTAAATTATTTGTCAACTGTCTCTGAAGCACAGTTCTTCGAGGTTTACAAGGAATTGAAAGACATTTCTAGCATTCAGTTTAAATTTAAAGAGAAAGGTAACAACATCAGCGGTGTGACTTCTGGCTACTCACACTCTATGCAAGACAAGTATTTGACAGATGATAATAAACATTTGTTGTTGTCTAAGGACTACTTGTTTCGGCATGAGTTCAATTACAAGTCTATCAAGAATTGTTTAACTTTAATGACTCCTGAAAGTTATTTGGCTGTTTTAGTCAACCATCTTCTTCCTGATGACATTTATGAAAACACCGAAAAATGGTATGGGGTGAGATACTCGGTGGAAAGCATCGATCCTTCATTTGTCAATTCTTTGAGTCAAGCAGGTTTGTCTGACCAGCTTCATCTACCACCTTTACCTAATCCTTTTATACCAAAGGACTTTTCAATCAAAAACGAGGCTTTGAGAGATGTTACTCCAAAGACAAGACCTTTGCTTATCGAAAAATCCAATACCCTTGAGCTTTGGTTCAAAAAAGACGACCGTTTTTTCAGTCCAAAAGGTTCCATCACCATTTTCTTCACCCTCCCTAGTACTATGAACAACCCCATTTATTCAGTGTTGCTTAACATCTATAGAGAAATGGTATGTTTCAAGATGAATGAGTTCATTTATCAAGCCTCTTTGATACCAATGAAAACTAGTTTCTACAATGATAGCAAAGGTTTTCAAAGTGCAATTTCTGGTTACAATCATAATATCCTTGTTATTTTGAGAAATTTGCTTCAAGGTTTGATTTCATTCCAAGACGATAAGGAGTTCAATAACGAAGCTAAATTCAACTTGATCAAAGACTCTATTATCAAGAGGTTAAAAAATTTCAAGTTATTGTCGCCATACTCACAAGCCGATACTTACTTTTCCTTGTTAGTCCAGGACAATACAATTCATCCTGAAAACAAGCTCGAATTCTTGCTCAACGAGGACGGTACTAGGAACGATGATTATATCAACTTTGAAACGTTTACATGTTTCACAAAGTTAATGTTCAAACAGATATACATTACGTCTATGATACACGGCAACTTTTCTGAAGATATTCTAGGTCAGTTTAAAGATATTTTGTATGCCGAATTCCTAGATAAAATTAGATATAGACGTATCTTGCCATCCCAAAATATCAACAAACTCTATAGAACCATCTTGATTCCACCTGGAAGAGTGTATCGTTACGAAGTCGATGTTGATAACACCAACTCTTGTGTCGAGTATTATTTCCAATTGGAAGACTCCTTCAAAATGTATGAGGACTTACAACACAAAAAGTATAACCTCAAGTACGCTAAACGTCTTCTTTGCATTATCTTGTTAAGATCTATCCTTAAAGAACCATTGTTCGACCAGTTAAGAACAAAAGAACAATTGGGCTACATTGTGAGCTGTGGCAGTAGTAGCACCAAGAGTATTCAAGGGTTCAAGATTCTCGTCCAAAGTAGCGTCAAGTCATGCTACTATCTTGAATACCGAATCAAGGAATGCCTTCGCAATAGTATTCGGGAAACAGTTTTGGATATGACCGACGAGACGTTTAAAAACAAGGTGGAAGCATTGGCCGTCAATTTGAAAAACGCCCTAAGATACAAAAACCTTTACGAAGAAAGTTCCTTCTATGTGTCTAACATTTTTGACGGTATTCATAACTTCAATATCACCAAGCTTAAGTTGCAATGTTTGCCACAAGTCACTAAACAAGAGCTTATCTTGTTTTTTGAGGAGTGTTTCCTTAATGATGCAACGTCTAAAAGACTTATTATCCATTTGAAGGGCCGCAACGAAAAAGCGCCTGGAAGAGCTCCAGACGAGTTTCCTGATATGTATCCGGAAGGCCCATTAGTAACAGACTTTGATTCTTTTAGAAACTCTTTCCAAATGAGCGGTTATGGCCAATCTATCATGGGTTATGAGTACTATAAGAAATACCACAGTAAGGACGATGAAGACATGGTTCTTGACTCGAGACTCTAATGACTATTGCATTTTTTTTCTATCCTTTAGCATGATTTTCCATTTAGACACTTTTCTTCTTCAATATCTTGTTTTCTGGGTGCTATTTCTTATAGGCTGCGACACCCTGTTTTTTGACTTCTTTTACATCTTATTTAATCCTATTTGTTATATTGATTCCATTGTTGCATTGATATTTCCATTTCCTAGACATTTTACATGGTATTCTTGTTTCAAACAATAAACTGTTAATTTTGTTTTAAACACATGCTGTTATTATAATTATTAGTTTTCTTCACCTTCAGTATAGTATTGATAAAGTATAAGGCATGACAGACCACTAACATTATGAGGGTATAACCATTTGGGCCATACCGCGTCATGTTAAATAGGACTTTCAATTGAAAAACTCTTAACAATTCATGTGTAGTATGCTACTACTGATAATTTGCTTTGGAATTGCAAGAATACATTTATTAACTAGTGTCTACCCAACATATCATTCCACCAAACCCTTTAAGTGATAATTTTGAAAAGTTTTTGTAAACAAAATCACTCTTGTTATATATGACTTTAAGTAAATGCAAGTTTTATGATAAATAACTAGTATATTGTTATTTCTGTGAACAAACCTTACTATAACCTTCGGCAATCATGCAAGCATTCATATATTATTCTACTTAAACTCCGTAGTTGAAGCAATCTATCCTCTTTTAAAAACAAAAATTACTCATTTTGCAATTCCTCAACAATGATTTTCTTCACTAACTCGACGTTAGCCTCTGGAACCAATCTGATCCGTTTCTCTTTGGTGCTCAAAGCCTTCAACTCGTCTGGCAAGACATCCTTTTCAAAGCTATAGCCGTCAAAAGCACTCAATGCCTTGTTAACAGCCTCAGCAAACTTGGCTGGATGAGCAGTAGACAATGTTATGTAGTCAATTTTCTTTGCTACATTTTGATCTTTGGAGATTTGGTTCTGGGTACCTTTGACCCCAACAGCAGTATGTGGATCGACTACATAGGACTGGTTGGTTTGATTGTAAACAGACTTGATTGTGGCAATAGTTTCGTCATTACTGACACGCTCAGCATCGAAATCGCCCAAGGCTGACTGCAAAACTTCTTTGCTGACTTCAATAGGAACACCTTGTTTCAAGCCTTTCATCCAGGAACTCAAGGTTTTACCTGCTTGCAAATCAGCGTCGGCAACACTGGCTCCCTTGTTGACAGCATCGTTTCTGATCAAATACCAAAGCAATCTCTCAAAGTTGGATGAGAGCAAGATGTCCATTGCTGGTGAATGGGTTGCCTTAGCCTCGTTAGACTCTACTTCATATCTACCAGAATTCAAAAATCTGTATAAAATGTCGTTTTCGTTAGTAGCAATAACCAATTTTTCAACTGGCAAGCCCATCTTCTTAGCATAGTAGCCAGCCAATATGTCACCAAAGTTTCCGCTAGGTACGACGAACTTGACGTTCAAATTTTGTTTAATCTCGTCATCGGTCTTCAAACCTTTGGCATTGACTAATTGGAAATATGAATGGAAATAGTATGTGATTTGGGCAAGAATACGAGCCCAGTTAATGGAGTTGACAGCACCAACGTGATATTTGCTGTTGAACTCAACATCCCCAAAGATGTCTTTAACAATAGTTTGACAGTCATCAAAGTAACCTTTGACGGACAAGGTATAAACATTGGAGTCCTCTACAGTGGTCATCTGTTCCTCTTGGATAGGAGAGATCTTGCCGGTGGGATACAAAATAAAGACAGAAACGTCTTTCTTGTTTCTCAATCCATAAATGGCAGCAGAGCCTGTATCACCAGAAGTAGCACCAACTACAGTGATATGATGTCTTTCCTCATTGGCAGCAAGTTTGGCGTTTTTTCTGACCAAAAAGAACTCAAACAAGTTACCCACAAACTGCAAGGCAACGTCCTTAAAAGCATAAGTAGGACCATGGAAAAGCTCCAATATGTGCACGTTGCTCGACAAGTCTTTCACTGGGGTGACTTTTGGAGCTCTGAAAGTGGAGTACGACTTGCTAATCAACTGCTTCAAGTCATCACTTGAAATTTCAGCATCATTGATATACAATCTAAGGATCTCAAAAGCAAGCTCTTGAAAAGACAAATCCTTCCAGCGGCTGAGAAAATCCTCTGGGAGTTGAGGAATAGACGAAGGCAAAAAGAGACCTCCATCTGGAGCAAGCCCAGTGATGACTGCTTCCTCAAAAGTGGAAACTGAATTTGCTGATGATCTGGTTGATCTATACTGTTGCGACATCTCTTCTATATTATATTGTGAATTTATAAAGTGATTCTCTTGCTTGCTCAAATAAAACAGCGTACAAGCTTCTGAACCAAAAAAAAATTGTTTTTAGACTTGAATACCACTTGTTGAAGTATTTATTAAATTACTTCGGGGAGTCTCCACGTTCCTCAGATGACTCAAGATGTGAATTTTCAGCTCCCCGAAGTAAAGCATACATCCAAACATCACCCGCTGATTAAGGTGCGGTATCGGCGCGGTGTTGGGATGTTCATAATGGGTATTGTATATCCACCATGCATATTCGGTATATTATCTCTACAGTTTTATTCAACTGCAGTAATAAATGGTAAAAATATACAAAATATAACAACTAAAAATACAAAAAAAAAATGCATAGCAACTATTAAAAATGTAAAGAAAATTATATATCACAATGTATGCCGACTTCAGATGTTATCATGTCAATACATGGTATTCTGGTCGCCACGAAATGCGTGGAAGGCAACCTTGGAAGCGAGTATTATGGTCATTATTGAGGAAGCCCATTGCAAAGTGATACAGGAAAAGACAAAGTGGAACGTGTTGATTTGGTCGAAGCTGAAGTAAATCTTGCGGTAAATGTAATATGCAAAGTAGTGCTCATAAGCTAGATATGCGAGCCACAAGATGTGTAACAATACATTGAAAGGACCAAATACCTTAGGAAATTTCTTGACCAATGCTGAAATGAGGCCCCCTACAGCAACATAAAAAGCAGTACCAACAATGAGACCAGTTCTGTTTATAGATTCAAGCTGGATACCCAAAGGTGACAAGAGCCAGGTGCCGCTAAAATAACTGTAATCAAAGTACATGAGCAATGTGAATGTTGCCGCTGACATGTAAATGTTGAAAATTTGAAGGGTCACCAATCTCAAGGTATTTACCTGCAATTGGCTGAGAGAGAGATATGTTCCTTTGGTGGCCTTCTGGATTTTCCTCAGGTAATACTGGGTTTTTGCATACGTGAGGCCTTGGGAAACCACGGTGACAAAAGCCACAAGAGAGGCACATATAATAATGACAACCGAGAGTGTCTTGTGAGGCAAAAAGTTTTTCTTAGCGTTCATATAATCTTGTATTACGCTTTTAGAATGGTCGCTAATAGTGGTGTCCTGTCCGGTGAGCTCTTTGAAAAAATCACCAACAGTCACTGTCCCGGATATTTCGTAAAACATTTCGTTAGCTTCGCGTTCTGCATAATTGTAGATAAGACGTTTGTAGTCAAAGTAATTGCACCAGTTTAGAACAAGAAACACTTCATATAATACAGCAGTAAGCCATACCAAAGATATTGCCAAGCGCAAGACCAAAAGATATTTTGCCTTGAGGATGTGATGGCCTTCCTTTCTCCATATTATAGGAGTCCAAAGAGACAAAATGGCAATCCAGAAACAGGATAGAGCACAACAATGGTACCAACCAGATAAGGGCGTTGCTTTGTTGACAAAAACATATATATTGAATCCTGTTCCAGACAATACGTGCACCATGGTAGATGATGTACTCGACCTGAGGGAGTTGGAGACAATTTTCTCACATTCAGTAATACTTTCGTCACCAGCTTCGATTTTGGCGGCTACCGATTGTGAGTTTAGTGCATTTTGCGATAAACGGCTGAATTGTGGAGAGCTATAATAGATTCTATCAAAAAAGCTGGATCCTCCTGTAGAAGCTGGATCACTTTCGCCATATATCATAGACAAGAGTTTTACCGAGACTGCAAAGTTTGCTAATAGGAACACATAGTGGAAGAAGGACGATACATGGCGACACAATACAAAAAGCTCGTAATAGTATCCTGCAGTTACGAAATTGTACTCCTGAAGAAAGCTATTAGGACTAGACATGCTTGAGGAATATGTGACAAACATCAAGTTGTTGACAACAGAGAATGCAAAGACCACCAATCCAAACACAGTGCCCACGACAATAGCTCGTTTTGGAGCACGGGACATGCCAAAGTAAGAGAAGCCTAGGAAGAAGGGCGTCAACACGGCAAGAACTATTGAGACAATGCTGACCGGGGTAAGAGATTTGTAGGTGATTAAGAAGGCAAAGTCAACTGTGGATAACAAATCAAACATGATTGAAAAGGTATTTATCATAACCAATCCTCTGTAATTGTTAGCAAGCAAAATAAACTTCTTAGCGCTGAAAGGGTCTCTAGTGTCTTGAAGTCTTTTCCAATCTACCTTTTTGTGAAGAAAAGCATATATGATAACTTGGGCCACGAAAACACCGGCAGATACTGAAATAGAAACGACGACCAATACAGAGGTCTCACGGTCGTATTGGAATCCTTCCTCGTTCTGATTAGACAGTTTGAGGACATACGGATACAAGATGACAAAGACGGTGTTGATTGCAAAGAGCATAGCTTCATAGAGCATGAGGTAGATGAAATGAAATATCCTTTTGGTTTTCCAGGCTACAATGGTCATAAATAGTTGATAAAGCCTGGAAAATCCCATGATAACACCAGTGACTTGAAAAAATAACAAGGTACATTCGGTGCTCTTGATCAGATATTTCCCCAAGTCATCATTACTGTCAGTTTCGTCGTCAGCATCTTCCAAGTTTACGGTAGCAATATAAACCAATAGCCCGTTTGCAATGTTAAGCACCACGAACGAGACAATGGAAAGCAAAAGAAATAATATAAACCCAAACGACCTGTTTTCAAACATTAATGAGTTTTCGATTGTGGGCGGTGCTGCATACTCGGGGGATACGAAAGTCTTATCAATCAAAGGAGTCTCCAAAGTGGAAAAGTTACGATGTTCACTGATTTCTGGATCAGAGGGCTGTTCTGAATTGGTGTAATCAAATGTCCGGAACGCATCATTCGCTTCGTCTTCTTTAAGTCCAGGCTTGGAAGTTCTATAGTATTCGGCATCGCTTCCCATATAACTGGTCTCACCTGCCACCAACTGTCTGGTTGGATGGATAGGCTCTATAAACCGCTCTTTATCACCGCTGTCGTAATGAAACATTTGCTCTTATTAACGTAACTTCTTTTGCTCTTGACAAAAATCACCATCATGTTCAGTCTTGATTGTTCTATGCTAACATCCCACTTATAACTGACCTACAAAGTGAGTGAGTAGTACACCCTTTACAGTGACACTCCTACGGATCACCCCAATTCAGGGGTGTCAAGACTATTTAGTAGCCGCCTGCTTTGTCTACAATACTTTAAGCATATACACAAGTACTGTCCTTGTGCAACCGATATCAACAATTCCTACTACAACTTTTACACATTTGCCATCATCCGTTTTCTAATAACTGCCTCCTAATAGTTACATTAATTCCCCTTTATATGTATATACTCATTTTGACTATGTCCCACGTGAGTGGCGCGTGACTGAATTTTTCAATAATTTTTTCATGGTGAAGAGAATAACTACCAAAGTAATCTGGGATAGACTAATGGAGATTGAATTTAACCAAGCAAGATGTTCAGAAAGGTTGTTGTTAGCCGGTGCATGCCAAGGGTGCAGGTAAGAGGATACTTGACCAGCAGCCCATCAATAAGTTCAGGTGACGTCCAGTTGGAAAGCAGACCTAAGAAAAAGATCCGTGTAGGCAAGGCCAGACCAGCTATTTACCACAAGTTTAACACTTTGGTGGAGCTCAGTGATGGTTCGGTTATTGTGCGTAGAACACAGTATCCCAAGGCAGAGGTGAGGATGATTAACGACCAAAGAAATAACCCTCTTTGGAACCCATCCAGATCAGACTTATCGCAGGTCAACGAAAGAGCAGCAGGCAGATTGAGCAAGTTCAAGCAAAGATACGCCTTGTTCAAAGACTTGGACAGTACTGGTGGCTCTGAATCTCAGAAGACAGATTCTTCAAACGAAGAAACACAGAAGAAGGAGGCTAAGAAGCAGACTGAGGACGCCTTTGGCTTGGACGACTATCTTGAGTTGGTTGGTGAAAATGCTCAGGAGGTCCAGTCAGGTGGTAGATTGGCCGTGAAGAGAAAGTCGAAGAAATAAGCACGGTGGTGGTTAGCTGATTGTATCTATTTTCTCAACATTCAAGTAGATTATCAGAATTCCCTCTCTTGCGGTGTTCGGTTGTTTCTACGCGACGTCAGAAATAGTTGCTATCAAATGTTTGTTGTATATATATTAAGCTTTAGGTTTGCAAAATACAAGTTTAAAAGTACGTTTTATATGGGTTTTTAAGGGCAATGCTTGTGACATTTGACGAAAATTTACTGTATATGTTAATAGTTTAACTTTATTATAAGTCTACTGAATCATAATGAAATTTCATAGTGCAATAATAGACATTTTTATTTGTACGTTTTTTCTAATACCAACAATATAGTTACGGTTGTCGCGTAATAACAATTGATATGATTGGTAAGATATTCTCCTATCGCGGCTTTTTACAAAAATTTTCATCAGTTGTTCAACAAATTTTATTGGTTAGTTTTAATAACTCGAATAAACTATTCAATGGAATCGGATTTATAATTAGGTAAGGCTTTCAAAGGCCATATTGATAGTGCTCAAGTCATGGCATACCGATAGTTGGAAAATACGCACTTTTGGTACGAGAGGCAATAAAAATGCGTCTTGGCCGTGGCCGCGCCGAGGTTTTCAGGACGTAAATTGAACAGTTCTTCTATATTGAGCCAGACGTGTTCCGCTATGCAAAGCCAGTTGTGCCTTCCAAAAGCCTTAGCTAGAAATTACTCATGGCCTTGCTTTCATAACAGTTGATCATGGT
Organism: Saccharomycopsis malanga; assembly: GCA_004014935.1. NCBI lineage: Eukaryota > Fungi > Ascomycota > Saccharomycetes > Ascoideales > Saccharomycopsidaceae > Saccharomycopsis > Saccharomycopsis malanga. The sequence goes on from CP025321.1 coordinate 3,177,408, forward strand.
TATTTAAGCTGATCATATCCTCTTACAACAATCATAACTATTTGTTGTTTCGATGTGGGATTTTCATATATAGAGAATCTCACCTACAATTACTTAGATTTTTGTTTCTTGGTCTTTTTTTTTCTGTTAAGAGGTGTTTTAGATAGTTACTAGAGTACTTTTTCTTCTCCCGGTTCATAATTGATAATAGACTTTTTTTACAATACAGGATTGGTTTTCAAAAGAAATAAAAGATTTTACAACCAAAGTAGAAGATGGAATTAAAACCTAAATTGTTTGGCTTGTAGCGCTTAAAAGTTCCGGGAATTTCTTCAAGCAAAAAATTTATACGCAGAGAATATTTTCAAGAGCACTTGAAAGCTGACGTTTGGAAGGACTAAAAATACTGGCTTCTTCATATGTTACTCATGTAACTAACAACTAGACTATATACTATTTGATTATTATTAGTATTTTGATAAAGTTCACGGAGTTGGCATGCATGCTGGAAAACTCTAATCTCTGAAGGAAAGATAATATCCATAATCTACAAACTTATTTATAAAGGAGTGTAAAATTTTATATTTCAAAAAATAATAAAAAGAAAAGCCGTAACAATTGGAAAGCAGCACCTTACTAACCAACATCAAGGCCTTGAAAGAAAAAGAAAATTAGAGAGTAGAAGATAAAAAAAATTAGGAGGAATAACACTGAAACCAAAGAATATTACTCGGTGATGTAGCAAAAAAAAAGTAGCTTAAAAAAGGTTGGTCAACTTGGTAGCACGCTTGTAGTACTCTGGCTTAGAGTGGTTGGTGAAGTTGTGGTGAGGTTTTGGCCAGTGGTGTTTTGGCCAGTGTGGCTTTGGGTGGGTGTTGTTGGAGTGGTTTTTCCATGGAGCTGGTTCAGGGATGGTGACATTAGTCTCGTTCTTGTAGTGCCATTTGTAGACTGGACTGGCAGTGATGGTAGAGACAACAGCCAAAGTAGACAAAACGAATTGGAATTGCATTTTAATAGAAGAGATTGTATTTGTATGAAGAAAAGATGAAATGCTTCGAAGTGTTGATTTATTTCGATACAGAATTAAATATTTAAATGTTTCTCCAAACAGGAGGATTTAATGGCATATTTATAATCTTATAAGCCAAATATTGGTTGACATTCTGACGATGTATTTGTAAAATTGTCAGCTTTCTTGTTACTAATATTCTTTCAACCTTAAAGCCAAAAAAGGAAGGATCTTTGTACCGAAAACACCAAAGATGGGAGTCAAAGTGTTGGGCTTTTCAGCTTGCACTTGGCACTGTAGTATTTACATTATTTGCAGTGCCAGCTGGCAAGCAAAAAAAAAAAAAAAAACACTTTATTATGGTTATCAAAAAATCCAACAAGCAAAGTATAAGGCCAAAACAATTAAACTCAAAAATCAGACTTCTAAACAAGTTGCAACGGAAACCTTAAGAACACTTTGGGCTAAAGAGTCTTTTTGCCTTCTAGAACAGGCGATTTTGATTCAGACAAAAATACGGAAGTTGGTATTACTAGAAATTGAATCAAATGAAAGAGGAGAAGCAAAAAAACAATAGGACTGTTGTATTTATTTTTATTGAAGGTATTTTACAGAGGCCATATTGAGAAAACCTGCGCAAACCTCAATTTAAAAGCCTTATTAATATTCTAGCAAACCATTGGCTGTATTCGTTGGGTTTCACTCCAAGCCAGTCCAGTCCAACTAGGCAGTATTGCTTATAATCAATCATTCCTTTACGCCTGACGGTCATTAATAGTGAAAAAAATAGAGGAAAACTAACAACTGTTTGAAAGGTTCACGTCGAGATCGCAAATAGTAAAAAACTGAAGTCTAACAGCCATCTGACATAATGCAATACTTAAAGTTTTATCTTCTTTTTTTATACAATTGCAAATCGACTTCTTTTTGCTCAAAAAAGCTTCTGCAATGGTTTGAAAGCAGAAAGTTCAGAGCAATAGGAGTAGAGCCTAAAAAGTGCATATTTAAAAACAATTTGTCCATATTACTCTTCTGAAATCAGATATGTAGGCAAGCAAAAAGGGAAGGACAGAGTAAACTAAAATAATAACAATAATAACAGTTTGATATTTCAAGTTCAATATATATCAGTTGCGTATATTCTTGTTATGCTGAAAGAAAGCTTGGCAAAAACCAAGGTGGAAATAAAGATTATATACTTCTAAAAACTTACCTTCTAGAGCATCCAATTGAATGATAGCTCAGCATTAAATTATGCCTACGTTATGTTTTAACATTTGAATTTACCTGTATTTCCACATACTATAAAATGCCATGTAGATAAAATAATGCAAAGAGAAAATTAAAAGTCAATGTAGAAAAGGAAAGATAAAATAAAAGATATTTGAAAAACTAAAAAGGAGTGTAACTAACACTTGGCGTTTATAGCTTTTCCCAACAATGACAGCCTTGATCTATATAACAAGCACTGTCTAACAGTCGAAACACTTCAACTTCAATCCCGAGTAAGAAAATTTCATTGAAAGTCTTTGCAATTGGCATAATTATGAAAGTGCAAGCTAAAAAAAGGTGAGTACTTTAGAAATTGGATATTCAAATTATTAGCAAAACGCATTGGTTTTCCTTCAAGTATTTTATTTTTTTTGTTCGTCCTGTGGCGTTTCCTTACCATATTGGGGCTTGTTTGAAGGCTACTCTTATGTCAATTGCTAAAGATAGATAGTTGTAGCTTGTAATATTTTGAAAAATTGGTAGAGCCTGTGTAGAGTATAGTAACCTTCATGACTAACGCCGAAGTAGGATCGCGGACGTCTCAAAATGGTAAAAAAGGCTTATTATGTCTTTTTTTGACACCAATTATATATGAAGTTATAAAAAGTGTTTGAATAATATATGAGGTTATTTTTGAAACCTTGTGGTAGTTTCAAGAATTGAGCAAAATGTTACTTTTGAAATATCTAGCACAATTCTTCGCCATAGTAGTTATAAAACGCGCTATAAAAATGCTTTCTACAAATGCTCATTAAACAGGTGTATTTTGGCATGGGCCATCACCAAAAGCAATAATTTATGCCAATGCTAAAACAATAGGCAATGCCAATGCTGAAAACAACACCAACAATAGAAAGACAATAGTCAATAGTCATCGCACTAACGCATGGAAACGCCAGAACGAGTAATAATAGTGGCGAAAATCTTCGTTTTGTAGGGTGTTTCACTATGTACGTGTTATTAGCACTGACGACAGATTGGTGATCTTAGAGTGTTGATATTATTTAAAAAAGTATTTAGTATGCTTAACTACGTAATACCTGGTATTTTATTACTAGTCCTTGTGTGAATACGTAAAGATCAATACCTCGCTATTTCAACAACCCCTAACAAGAGTGTGCTTCTTTTTAGGATACCTAAACTTGTCTGCAAAACCATTTAGGGGGCTCTACAAAACACTGTGTAACAGAGTTAATTTGTAAAAGCAAAGTTGTCCAAATATGGATAACATGTGAGACTAAATACGGATGGTCGCTGTTTAATAAATATGTCTGCAAGAAGAATTCTAATAAGAACTAAGCAAAACCAAATGCTATCTTGTGAAACTACTACCGTGCGCTAGTGGACCATAGCGTCGGATTTTCCCAAAGCGAGCACGCCAGAACCATTAGGTTTCCATATCGAGCGTAGTTGGGGATTTTGGACGGAACTAAAGATAGCGAGAAAATAGTATGGCGCGCCTTTATTGTTTCATCGCAAACTAGTGAAGAGAAAAGCCAGCCAAGTTGCAAAAAAATGGGCCCGAAATTGGTTTGGTGATGTAGAGCAAGACCTAATCATCATCTTATGTTGAGTTTAATGTTCTGTGTTGTTGTCGGGTGATTTGTTCATTTGTTTTATCGACTAATTTAACTGGTATCATACTTGTTGGTTTTCACCGTTGAGTAATAATTTTCCCTCTTTTTGTCTACGTGCTTTCAATTGTTTATTGAATATTATAACAAGCTGTACATTTTCTTAATTTTTCGAAACAAAACACCCATACTTCCATCCCATTTACGACAACAATGACCATCTCAAACTAACGCCCAACTAACACCCAACTAACACCCAACTAACACTTAATGTTATTTGTCGATCAGCACAATAAAACAGTCTGCACTATGTTTTAGCGCCTTCACTAGCACCACACTAGCACCCAAAACAGCTTTTGCCATGCGTACTTTTCAGTTCTCTGGATATCCCTATTCTGCCGTCTATTTGCGATTCTATATATCTTTTGAGGATCCCCATTGTATAATCTTGTATAATGGCTTCGTTTGCATTTCGTCTGATCTAACATCCAACATCCCGTAGGCTTCCCCAGATATTGGTTGAGTAGGACTACTCTCCATTCCACTCATTCGCCTCTTGTGCAAAATCACTTGGTGTTAGGCAAGTGGCCTGATACGAGACAATAGCAAACAATAGTGGTCAAATTCTATACATTGCATTCGTTTTCAACATGAACAGACATCTCGTGTACGTCTTGCTTCTCAGCATCATTTCTCAACAGGCAGCTGCCTTTGACGCTGTCTACAATACTGAAAATTACAATATATCTACTTCTGCTCTCAGTTCCAGTTCTAGTCTCACCACAATTTCTTCTGATAACTCAGTGACAACTTCAAGTGGTTCAGGTAGCGATTCCACATCGATTTCTTCAACAATTATTAGTTCTTCTTCTACTGATACAATCAGTTCTACTTTGGCTAATTCTGCTTCTTCAAGTGAATCCACTGATTCTAGTAGTTTTGATGTTACAGCCAGTTCTTCTATTGTTGAAACAACTACTCTTGCCCCAGCTGGAACAACCGAAAGTTTATCGTCTCTGGAATCTACTACTTCTGAAAGCTCTAGTGCTTCTGATATTACCACTGATTCCGACAGTTCCAGTGCGTCTGATGTTTCTACTGCTTCCGACAGTTCTACTGCTTCTGAGAGCTCTTTGGTTTCTGACACTTCTAGTACTTCTGACAGTTCTATGACCACCAGTATCTCTAGCGACGCTACGTCTTCTGGTGACTCTTCTGCTTCAACTACCTCAGGAGCCTCTGAAAGTTCTGACTCAAGTGCTACTCCAGCATTGACAACATTATACAGTACCAATGAAGATGGTTCTGTTACGTCAATTGTGTCCACTCTTGTTGCTTCTTCTAGTGACTCATCTGCCTCTGCAACTATCACGTCCTCGTCAGTATCTTCAAGCGATATCGGTGATTTAGTCACTCTGATTATTGACGTTGTGACATCTGCTGGTGGCGACCTTTACAGTGATGTGACGTCTGCTTTAGATGCCATAACTTCTGCCGGTGGTGATGCTGCTAGTGATGTGACATCTGCCATAGGCGACATTGCCAGTGCTGTTAGTTCTGCTCTAGACGCAGCTTCCACGGGGGGTGGTTCTGACGTTCTTAGTGCTGTCACTTCAGCTATTGGCGATGCTGTTGGAGATGTGACTTCTGCTGTAGGTGTTGCTACTTCTGCTGGAGGTGATCTTGTTAGTGATGTGACTTCCGCAATTGGTGATGTAATCACCACTCAATCCTCTTCTGAAATAATTCCTCTGACTTCCTCTGAGACTGTGATCCCTACCCCTGTTGCTCCTATCACCACCAGCAACTTGTGGGACAACATTGACACCTCCACTGAGCCAGTCATCCCAGATCCTCCAACTACTGAGGTGATTTCTTCCATCCCTGAAATTACTTCTTCAACCTATATCCCCCCAGTGATAACCACCTCTGATGATCCGGCCACTCAGGCTAAGACAAGCTCTGTTGAAAATGTGATCCCTACTTCTTCTTCAGAAGTAGTTATTCCAACCTCCATTTCTGAGGAACCTGTTATTCCAACGTCTATCTCTTCAGAAGTTGCTCCTACATCCGTTTCTTCAATTGTTGTTCCTACATCTATTTCCTCCGAAGTAATTCCTACTTCTATTTCTTCTGACATTGTTGTGCCAACAGCCAGTGTTGTTCCAACTATTGAGTCTTCTTCTGACGTTCCTGTCATTTCTTCTGCCGTCCTTACCTCAGGTGTTCCTACTTCTGCTGTAGTTACTTCTGCAGAATTCACCTCTGCTATAAGCAGTGATCACCCAGAAATTACTCAGTCGACTTTTGCCGTATCTAGTGATGTTGATTCGGTCGTGCCTTCTATTACCAGTAACACTGCTGCTGTTGCCACTTCTGAAATTTTATCTGACATTCAGTCTGCTGCTTCCAGTTATGTTTCAGAACATACCACAGCGGACTATAGCTCTGTACTTTCCTCTTTGGTATCCGCAGCTACTGCTTCTATACAAGATACCACTTCTGCATATGTCTCTGAGTCTTCAGGTGTAACAGTGTTGCATTCTTCTGCTGATGCTGTTGATGTTCCTACAACATCTGCGACTCCAAGCTCTGTAGTTGTGTTTACTTCTTCCGATGGTTCTTATGTTCCAACCACCGTTGCTGCTTCTTCTGCTCTCTCTGAGATCAGCAAGTCTCAGCAAGCTGAAGCTGAAACTACTGCAACCTCTGACAATTGGATTCCAACTAGTCTTGTTGTAGCAAAGACTGCTTCTTCAGAGCCTGCGGCTGTATCAAGCATGTTGTCAGGCACTTACGGCACCATCTCTGCAACCAGCACAGCTGATGTCGCATCCTCTTCTCCTTCTGCCAGCGCATCTGCTTCTACCAAGGCCCAGTTACCAAATGCTATTGCTCCTGCTACACAGGTCCAGGTCACCGACAACTACACTGTCATCACCATTGGTTTCAAATCTGGTTTGAACTACCCGTTCGTGGTCTCGCACTCCTTGGCCTCAGCCCAGATCTTCAACTACTTGCCAAAGACCTTGACCTTCCCATTCTCGGACGATGACAAGGTTGCCGTCAAGAAGTTGGTTCCTTTCCAAAGTAGCTCGTTACTGTACATTGTAACAATTGCAGAGGTGTACTTCCCAAAAGCTTGGGTGAGCTCCTTGAACCAATCTCTCCAGACACCATACTCTTCTTTCTACTTCAACACCGATCCAACGGAAAATAATTTGGCTCAATTGATTGATATCAACATTCCTTTACAAGGTTTGGAATCCAGTGACATTGAATCCTCGGCCTCAGGCTCTACTGACTCCTCCTCGTCAATTACTCCTTATACTGGTGGTGATGGTTTGACATCCTCATCTCTTGGCTCTTTCGACTCGGTCCAGGATACAGAACAAACCCCAAACTCCAAGTTGGGATTGGTGGGAAGTACCTCTGGTATCTCTGCTGCGGTTTACATTAGTGTTTTATTGGTCGGCTACAGAGTGTACAAGAAGAAGAAGGGTTTCGTGTTTGCCAACGACAAGGACAGCGACATCATCTTACCTGTATCCGAAAGAGGTGTTATTGGAGACAGCGACACTGATTACAAAAAGCATGTGTTGATCAATCCGGTTTACATGGACCCTACGCTTGATAGACGACTCTCGTATCAGTCGCTACGGTCTACAAACACCACTCTCGACGCCCCAAGAACTGCTGCGCAGGATATCTTTGGCTACACTGGTGACAACGACGAGTTGATGACCATCAATGAAGACAACGAGTTCATAATGCTTCCTGATGACTTGTCGGACGAAGTAAACTCCATCGTTCCTCACATGTCAAGCCCATCTGTTCAAACATGGTTCTAAAGATGGCAAGTTGTTATTTTTTCCTTATAGATTTACTCCTTTCTAATACCACTTCTTATTCTACGCTTCCTAGCGTTTTCTTTTTTCAGTTCATTTTATTTCTCACTTCTTTCAAATGTGGTTTGCCCACTTACTTCTCTAGACATTGAGTTTTCCTGTTCTCTATCTCTTTTTGTCTCATGTTTCGGTAATATACATTTAATGCCATAGAGTTGATTCAGCAAGTTATTCAAATCACGTAATTACACTACAGTTCTTTTCAACTGTATTTGGTGGTGTTGTAAATTTTGAACTTTGAAATATAGATCCAATTGTTTAAAGTTAACCCGTACTTGGTTTGAAATACTTAGAAATGCGTTAATGCAAGTAGCAATCAACTCTTGTGCTTCAACTACCATACATAATCTTAATATATTTACTGAGTACATTATACTCTTGAGAATAACTATTTTTTTGGAAATCCTCATAAGGTAGATTGAAAACAAAAATAAAACTTTAAATGAGGAATAAGAGCCATAGGAAAAAATCGAGTTGAAGTAAAGCAGGTAGAATAGAAACTAATAAAATAAACGAGAACTGAAAGTAAAATAGGTATTGACTACCAAAACGAAAAAAAAAATAACCTATATAATTGAATAATAATATTACAGAAGCTATTCGGGAATGAAAATGAAAAATATTGAAAATGGATGAAAGGTTGACGAACTGAATGATATGCAATAATTTGTCAGAGAAATCTGCCAACTGGAAATGGATGCAGTGTACAAGATTAAAAATTCAAATGGTAAAAAACCATTTAGTTATTGTAACGATTGTGAGAATATTTTATGGTACGGCATTCGACTTTTTTACACAAGTCGTTCACCGTGACGCCAGATGTGACATTTGTCAAGATACTCAAGCCAGCACTACTGCTCAAGTTTTGAAAACTAGTCTGGAAAGTAGTCAACGGTACGCTGTCGTCAATCTTGTCGTTTGGCATAACAAATGCAGCAGCATCTGCGTCGTTACTATCTTTGTTCTCACCGATGACAACCTTGAAGAAGTGGGTAGGCACTGCGATGTTTGGTGGGTTACCTATCATCTTGTATGAGACGGAATAACTTCCGTCTTCGTTTTTCTTAGGCAAATACAATGGGCCAGTCATTACTCTGACGGAATCGTAGGTTCCGGTCAAGTTACGAGGGAATTCTTCAGTCCAAGCCCAATAGTTTCTGTTGAATCCAGTTCCAACTTGTGGTGCCATGTTGGAAAGGTAGAAAGTTTGGTCTAAGGCGTCTTGTGCGAATTGGACATCGCCAGCTGGTGCCTGGTGACCTCTGTCGTAACCGGATTTGTAGTAATCCTGAATACGGGCTCTAAAGATTTCTGGAACCTGATCTTCTTCTTTGAAATGTGACTTGTCGCGGGAAACTCCATCCTCGACCTTGATGGCCTCTGCACTGATATGCTCAATAGACCAGTATGGGTTACGGGTGGCATAGTTAGGAGCTGCGATGTAGGCATCGCGAACAAGCAAACTTTCCTTAGCAACAGGTCCTGGATAACCGTATTTATCAAAGAAACCAGCAGGATTAAGACCGAGCTTGCCTTCCGTAAGCTCTCTTCTTTCAAGAGGAGCGGCTGGGACTGGAATGAGGAACACAGCAATTGAAAGGAGGGCTGTAAAATGCATGTTAAATATTATTAGGGTTGTTTTGTTTATACAAACAATTTATACTATCAAAAAATCATATAAAGATTATTGAAAAGTTTGACAATCCGGATTATAGGTCATGTTTTATACTTCCACACTAGCCAAAGCATCAAATTCCTCAAATTTCAAATGGCAGACACATGTTTCTGTCCAAGAGGCAGACCAGTGCATCTTGCTGCGAGCCAAACTACATATGATAGCCAGAACAGGCATCCATGAATAGAGAAACTATCCTTAGATCGTATTCCAAGGCGTTGGCAGCGCCTTGCGGGAAACGGGCTGCTTATCTAGGAAATAGTAGTGCCGTTTCCGAGAATGCGTATGCTAAAACTGCTAGATTGACAGTAAGCCAAGAGGCTGTCCGATAATGTCCTCTACGAATAACCAGTATCATACACTTTTTCAGCTTTGCGAGGATTTTTTCAAATTCATTGATTTTTAAAAATTCAAGCTTTTCTCATTTTGACGAATTAACCAATGCTTTCACTTAATGGGCTCAATAAGCACATGTAATAGCCAACTGACAATCAAAAGGACTGATATGACGTACTAGTCACATTCCGGACCAGACAAAAAAAAGAATGAGCTCAACATGTAAACGGCAGATCATTCAATTGTACAATACAAAAATCGCTAGCAAAGACGAATTTGCCTGGCACATGTTGATTGTCCACAACGTGGGGATTACTTTACAAAGAAATGGCTCTTCTTGACACTATGGAATGACTACTGGCATCTCAACATGTCTTTTGATTGACACTTTATCATGCGTATTGTGTAAATTCACACAAACCTTGGTAACTACACCAGTACTATTAATACTTCGAGTTAGTTCAAAAGTTATTGGTTAAAAGAGGCTTACCCAGTATCAGGATCGGTATGTTGGGTGCTATTAGTAATTTCTGTGGTGTTCTCACTGAAAGTAATCCTACTGCGAAAGTTTCGTGCATTCAGTTGCGTGGAATGTAGTAATAACGGTACAGCGACATTGCATATAACCAATAATGCCAGAGTGTCGACAACAATGATAAATATACTGCTATAATGGCAGTTTTCACCAGTTCAAGTACTGCCTGCACCTTCATTCTATTCTGATGAATATAAAACTCACTGTAAACCGTGATAAATCCGGGTAATAGATGTCATAATGAAAAAGGTTATAATAACTATTCAACCTCGAAAGGGACGTACCATATTGATGATCAACTTTGTATTTACACACCAAAAAAATGCCATCAAGGTATGCATGCAAAGCCAATAATTCTCAACTTGAAGTACTGATACTAACAGCACAAGTTGTAAGGACCAAAAGAAGGCACTAGCGATCTGTCTCCAAAGGTCGCCCTGCGTACTAATCAAGCGTCACACGCCCAAGGACTGCCTCACAGATCCCACATTGAAGGCCGATTTGCCTGAGCTTTGTCAAGACCTTCTACGGAGCTTTTACGAGTGCAAATCTGGAGTTATTGACCGATCAAAGCGATTCCGCGGGAATGGCGCTCTTTCGACTGGGAAGTACGATGAGACGTACGAGAAACTCACATCAGGCGACTTTGATCCGCTTGAGGAGTATCGCAAGCTAAAGGAATTGGACAAATATAGCAGTACAAAGTAGTGGGGCACATCCTGCCAGAGACTGTATATAGTAGCTGTAAATATATAGCAGGAGCCGGGCTCCTAACGTTTCAATAAAAAAGTGTACACTGCCACTTTAGGTATTACGCACAGCCACTGTGTATGCTATAGACAATGTGTATGAGAGAATAAATAAGAACAATAGGGACCAGGGCGACTCGTTCTTAGGACAATTGTTCTATTGTCTGGTGAGTTGTTTCAATGTTTGCGCGCACCACCTCACCCCCGTGGACTACCAAAGCTTCGCCACTGCGGGCGCATAACCGCTGACGAGGCCCCTTTAGCCTCCAACATGGCCAACTCTATGTAAAACAACCTCGTTTCGGTGATTATTGTTTATTGCTGTACGGGCCGGTATAGCCTGGTATGATCAGCTGAGTAGCTAATGTACTATGTCAATATATAACACGACCCGTGTCCTGCGTACTTTTTTTCCAGTAGTTGTCGTAACAAGCCATACATAGAGTATTCCTTCGCTTATTGGTTTCCTGTTCTGGCTGTCTATCAGATTAGATCCAATTGCAATCCAAAAGCCGACTTTCGTTAGATGCTTGCCCTCAACATAATAGCCTGTTTGGCCCTTGCGCAACAGGTCTTTGCCGGCGACAGTACGCAGAATGATGCTGTCGCCAGTGCCAGTGGGTCTTCTCCTGTCAGTATGGGTTCCGGAGACGGTTCGTACAGTGGGGGGTCTGGAAGCAAAGCCAATGTACTTGAATTCAACAATTACGGCTTTAGTGGCTACTACCAACAGGTGGGCAAAATCAAAAACATCTACAAGGACTCGTGTACCTGTGAACTCAGCGACAAATATATCACCTTCCTGGGTGCCAATGCGCCTACTAGTGACGAGGTGGCAGTGCATTTCCGGGGCCCATTGACCTTGAATAAGTTTGCATTTTACACTTCTCTGGGCTTTGTCCATGGGGACAATTCATCTTCCAGTTGGACCCGTCAGTCGTACTATGACGCTTCTTCTGGCACTGTTCAGAACGCAACCTTTTTAACCAAAGCCGGTAAGAACTCGACCTGTTTAGGCAAGGCTCTCACATTTGCTGGTCCTGATGGCATATCCAGTGCCAAGGACGCAACAGTCTTACAGAAAGACAATTTGATCAATTCCAATGAAGAATATGTCATTTTCAGTGACAAAAAATGTGGCGACTCTGGTGTAGGAAAAGATTGTGGTGTGTATCGTGAAGACAATGAAGCCTACCATGGGTTTTATGGTGATGTCAAAATGTTTTTGTTCTCCTTCAAAATGCCAACAGAAACAAAAATCAAAGACACCTCCATTTCCAATTACAACATGCCTGCCATCTGGCTTTTAAATGCAAGAATCCCTCGTACTTCCCAGTATCCTCAAAATCCTAACTGTTCATGCTGGGGGTCTGGTTGTGGCGAGTTTGATATCTTCGAGGTCCTTAATAAAACCGACCCTAACAGTTTGTACAGTACTATACATGACTACCAGGGCACTGGTGATATCCAAACAGGAGTCCGCATTCCAGGATACATCAAGAGAGACCTTACGGGCACAATGTCTGGAGGAGTAGCATTTGATTCAAAGGGCAAAGCTGTCATTTGGGTTTCCAACAGCACTTCTTTTGACAGCACCATCAGTGCTGGTGACTTGAATGGCTGGATTGAAAGTTCTACTTCTGAAAAGGAAAAGACCTTGTCATCTGCTAGTAATTCTCCTCCAAGCGGCGCTGCTCATGTTATCTCTTCTGGTGGTTTGTTCAACAAGTACATTATGGCCGTCAGCCAAGCATTCTTTGGTTTCATGTTGTATTTCCTCTAGACAAATTGTTATGTTAGATATTCCAATATGGCGACTCAGACGCCTGATTCTTGTTAGTATTAATATTGTTTTTGATTGCCTTTTCTAATGATTTCCCAATCCCATGGGTGTTATAGTCTATTAATATATATTCGGCTGTTCAGCGTGTCTGTAATCTACGCTTTCCATATTGTTTTTAAAAATATTTATTTTTCAAATACAAAAACAGGTCTAGTCAAAAAGTAGCATTTTGCATTTAAAAAGGAAACTAATGTAAAAGAATAAAGGCAAACCAATTCAAATAAGAAAAGAAACCAAAAGTCAAAAATAAAAATAGAGAAAAAAACATGTCAATCCGCGGGAACAATTAAGGTATAGCAAGACCTCTTAGCTTCTATCACAATCCAACAACAGCAAAAGCTCATCTGTTTCTGAACACAATGTAAAGAGCATGGAGAATAGCTGGGAACCATACAAAGAGACACAAGATTAAGTTAAGCCACAAGGCACCACCAGTACCTTCCTTGATGTAAACGGCAGCTGGAGGCAAAATGATGGCAATAAGCACATCGATGATAATGTTTCCTTCAGCCATTTTTGATGTATTGATATGAACACTAGAAGATCGTGTGGGACGTATTCAATTGATAACGAATTGTGAGCAATCAGCACTGTTTTAATATTCACTACCGACAGAGTATGAAATACTTTATTTATTACTATCAAAACAACCTCACCCTTCTATATAACACCTGAAAAAAAAAAGAGGCAAAATCCGCACCGGAAGAACCAGTCCGATGGCGCCTTTTACCTGGCGCGGATCCATCTCGCCGTCCGTCCCGCCGCCCTCCGCCCCTATGCTTAGTGTCTCATCTATTGTGTCCTATGCTGCGGCAACATACGAAACAAAACACACAGTAGGCCTCCACAGCCTATGTTTCAAGCGCTCTGAAGCTGTCAATACTGTTGGCTTCTGGATAGTCAACTATACTATGCACTGTCATGTATAATCACGCGTTGATACATTACAATGCATAAACACCGTTGAACAGCAATGGTATGTATTACGTATGTACTATAATGCATGGCCAAGCACGTATCAGTATGCTGCAATTTCCACTTGACAGAAGTCACTATAGTGTTTAAGTCCTATGGCATTGCTCAAGATAAAAGATTCAACTATGAGTTTGCAAAGTATGAGTCTGTTTTTAGTGCAGCGATCAATTGACCCTTTGAGTGGATTTTCCTACCCTCCGTTTTCAGCTGCGTTACCGGTTCCACAGGAGCTTCAGTTCTATCAAACCCTCGCTTGCTACGACTCGATCAATGAAGAGTACCAGATCAACAGAATCAAATACACTAGGGAAACTGAAATAGAGGATACAAGCAAAAGTGCTGGTAAAAGTGGTAGTGCCAGTCTTGTAGCCCGCTTACACAACCATCTTAATATATTATCGTACCACTTGCAAAACCAATTCAAGATATTTCCCGACAAGTGCCATTATGCTGCAGTCAACGCCTTGGACTTGGACCAGATTGATGGCGAGTATCTTATCTCGGGGTCAAATGACGGCAGAGTAAAGTTATGGAATGTGCAAGAATGCGATGCTGCTTCCCAGAATGCTAACCAGAATCAGGTGGTGCAGATTGGGGAAATAGCCCCACAGTTCAACACGGACGAGAACCGGCCAGACACCAACAACCGCACAATGTATGGGCACAACTATGGGATATCGCAGGTGAAATGGTGGCCGTTTGACACCGGGATTTTTGTGTCTTCGTCGTTCGACAAAACCGTCAAGTTGTGGGATACAGAGACTTTGCTGTTGCTTTATACCTTTAACAATGACAAGATGATGCCAACTCTGGTTCCAGAGCTTTACAGCATTCCTTCTAGCACTTTTAACAGCACATATTTTGGCCAAATATACTCTGTAGACTTTTCGTCTACACTTCAACATGGACTCCTTGGCATTGCAAGCCAAGGCACCAGTTTTGTCAAGATTCTCGACGTGAAGTCCGCTACAGTTGCAAACTATCTTTTTGGCCACACCAGCGATTCTATAACCTCGGTTAAATGGAACCCGGTGTTTCCCAACATCCTCGCTACTGGGAGCAACGGAGGAGAGATCAAAGTGTGGGACATAAGGCGTGGTGATAGCTGTATATATACTTTGAACATGCTAGATAATTCGGCGTGGGACATGACAGGTCTTAAACAGAACAGCCCCACGTATTCGAAAGCACATACCCGTGCGGTAAATGGGCTTGTCTGGGCTCCTGACGGCACCGGTTTGGTTTCTGTGGGTATGGACAACAGTATCAAATGGTGGGATCTCCAGAAGGCAAAATTAACAGACATTGTGGGTGGGCGATCCATTACTAAAAACGCATTGGAAAGTCAATTGAAAAGGAGGCGACAACTTAATAGAAGAAGACAAATGGCGAAATCCAATGGTCTAGCTGATAAAGCACATGCAACAGCGCTAGCTGACCCAGAGAATCCTACCATTGACAACAAATTTCTTCAAACTATCAACCCTATTATCACTACTCAGCCAGAAGGAAATTATTTGTTTTATCCGTCATCAAAAATTTCAATATTCAACATGCCTTGTAGCAGTAAACCAAAACTAATGCGTGAGCTAAAGCGTACTGATTTGGCACACGAAAATCTCCTGGATGGGCTGGAGCCAGAACGTTACTGTAGTATAGTGCATGCTGGGGGATCAAAAAACAAATATTACACCGGCACCCTGAACGGCCTGATATATACTTGGGGTCCACAGTATGACGTGCTTGACGACGATTCTGCTGATGAGGATACAAACTATGCCGAAAGAGCTTACAACTTGAAAAATGCTAAAACAACAGAAATTTTTAATGGCATTTACATCCCAAAGACCTAAATATCATGTAGATGTTGTCTCGATCGCTGCTTGTACATGAGACGTACTGTATACATCGCCATTTGCAAACTTGATTTTCTGGCTTCTCAAGTCATTAAGCAATACAGTGTAATCTTTTTCCTTGTGTTGTGTGAGTACCGCTATCATGGTGTCAATAACTTCAATTTTTAGCTGGTTCAATGCGTAGTTTGTTGCAATGAGTACATCCTCGGGATCTTTTTTGTCTTGAGGCACGCGGCCGTTGTAGATAATGTAGTTGTTGAACACAACTGGAATCTCGTTAAGTAAATATATTATTGCATAGTAACGTTTGGACATGGCTAAAAGCAAACGCAAGGCATTAGTAGGAGTAAGTCTCTCAATAGACCGTACGGTCAAGTTCTGTTTTAACACAAGAAAGGCATTTTCTTCGGCAATCAAGTTGTTATAAATCTGGACTGTATTATTGACTAGCTCAATAGAACTCACATCGACTTCGAGCTGTATAACCTTCGGGTTTAGGCTCGACAAAAGAAGTCCATTGCTATTGTTGTGATCGTAGCGTGGGGAAACGACACTTTCAGACAAAATATGATATTGCTTGTTGAGCTCGATAAAAAGCTGCGGGAAACAGTAGGAGAAACTGGTGAAAAACTCAATCAACTCATTCAAAGAATAATGATCAGCACTAGCATATAATTGAAACAAATAATGAACTTGACTGCTAAACTTGTTGAATAAATATTGAGGATCAATATCGGTGCTGAACACTGCGGAATGCAAGTTGATCAACTTGTTCAAATAGAAAAAGTCATCGTTTTCCAAAAAGCGCCCCTTATCATAAATGTACAAGTTATCAAAAATAGCAGAATGTGAAACAATTACCTGAGTTATTTGTTTGAACATAGATAAGCTAAGATCCAAGACCCTCAATACCACAATAGTATCATTCGAGTTTTTCATAGCAAGAAGCAGCTGAATATTATCCTTAGTGAATATTTCATTGAAAAGAGTGTTGTCATCTTTTATAAGTACCAATACATGGCTAAAAAATTTGTCTATAGTACTGACTACGCTAGTAGATGTCTCTGAACGCGAATACATATGGAAAATTTCTGTGATGATACTCATGTCAATCTTACGAAGCTCGGCCAAACTAGCTTTCGTTATTAGTTGTATGGCCAACTTTTGGATCTTAGGATTAGACAGCTCAGCTAAACAAAGCTGAAATACTGTCGTGAAATTGTAGTGACCCTCAGGATCAAAATTGTTGAAAATTTCCATCGCCTGCGATAACCTGAGATGATGCAATATTGACGACAATAACTCAATCAACACGTCACCTATATCATTAAGAAAATGGTAATTTGGAGAATTGATGAGAAAAAACAACAAACCAGTAATTTTAAGAACATCTGGATTGATGATCTCTAAAACTGAAGCATTACTAACGCCTTTAAAGCTCTCAACAGCCACTTGGCTAAACACCAAGTTCGGTTCAAACTTTGCTCTAAGCGCAAAGGTCTCAATAAGTCTTGTATCAATTGCACTTGTAACATCCCCAGAACTAACACCAACAAATAGAACAGTGAGATGCTCCACTACAGATTGCTGAATAGGCTTCGACATTATGGATCTCTTATATTTAAAAGGTTTATCACTTTAATCAGTCCATCCACAATTCCCAAAATTAAAATTGTCACCAATTTAAAATCAATTCAAATTATTTACTACTGACAAAATTCTCATAGACTCTTGATAATTAACAACTTCTTCTTCTTCTTCCCCCGTTTATACCTAGTTTGCCACTCAGGTCACATGTGCTCCTCTTTTTTCTAAAAATCTCGAAAAGGTTTTGAAGGTTTATAGCATTATATTGAAAATATATTGAGGGGAAAAAAAGCAAACATCACAATGGCTCTGTATCCATATCTTCTTTCTAGGTATGTGTTAATCTCAGACGTAGATAGTAGGGCGGGTCGATATTAACAAACTGTAGAACATTAGACCCTATATTTGCCGTGGCAGTTGGCGCTACTGCATACTACACCTATGAACAAAGAGTGGGACGCAAGGAGGGCCATACTTTGAATGAACTAGTTGTTAAGCGCTTTAGACAGTTTAGCAATGGTGAGGATGGTACTAAATAAGGCTAATAGAAGGCTGTCAATTGTTGATCTCAGGTTTATTAAATATTGGTAATAAATTTTACTAAAGTCTTGTAACATAGTTTTATTTTTTGAACGGATATGTAAAAGTGGTTTCTTAAATGTTTATGTAATATTTGGCCAATTATAACATAAGAAATACAATGATCTTTCACATTGTTCTGTCTTTCTGAGCTATGTCTTGCATTGAATTGATTGGCATTCTTGTATGAGTATGGAACATTGAATATTAATGCTGAAGAAGGCTATCAACACATATGAAATAGCAAATAATTCCAGCAACCATTTGTTCTCAGCCTTGCAGTCTTTTAGCATTGAATAAATGCTACTATAAAAGAAAGTAAGCAGCGGGGCCGGATGGCTCAGTGGCCAGTACTCTCGAAAAGGAGAGAAAAAAGCCTAACAGGTTCAAGGATGAGTCGATTATGAGTATATGGTTGGGTTTTCTCCGCTGGGTTTTAGCAAGTCCATATAGACATAGGGCGTATATACCAAACTAATATTTATTGGGCTCAAAATATAAGATACTATTATTAAAGAAGGTAACGCCTGTCATACTTGATGTACCCATAAAAATGCTATGACATATTCAAGGTGAGAATTGTTGAGATGAATATATTCTAGAGATCCCCAGTTGAGTAGGTTTAGTATAATAAACCAAACTTTTGATAAAAAATTACCATACATCAAGCGGATAGCTACTACATCCGTTTAGCAATATTCTTATATCCTTCTAACATTAATACAAGTATATACTATAATCAAAAAACTAAGACATCTTTTAAAAGCTGTTGAACATAAATCTATAGCTAACTAACCTCTTTTCTCAAGAAGCTCCCCTGTAGCAACGATATCCTCTATCAATTTGTCTACAAACTGTGTAGTAAGCTTAGGGTTGATGAAAACAATGCGGAAAAACTCGCCCTTAGCCTGAGGGTGTTTTTGGTCTGGATACGGTGAATAGTCTATGAGATACTTTCCCTTTTCGTGCAACTTGTGCGATATGACTCTTGTAATTTCGGTATAATCTGCAGGGGCAGTATCGTATGGATTGTAGTAGAAACATACTTGAAGACAAGGCACCGCAGACTTGCCTACGGTCTTAAAACTGTTAAGCAAAGTAAACCTGCTGTCATGCCCTATACTTTCTGAGAAATATTCTGCAATACTATAGGCGTACTCCACACGTTTCTGGAATCCTGCTCTACCGTAGAAATACCAACTGAGATAGAACTTTAATGCGTCTGCTCTTCTACCACATCCCAACGTTCCGTCCGCCAAATCAAAGTTATCGGGGCCATCTAAGGTGCTGATGTCGTCGGACAACGATCTATGGAACAAGTATGGAGCGTTGAGTGAGTTTGAGTCCTGGAACCGTTTTTCGTTTTGAAGAAGCAAAAAAGAACAGGTTGTAGGGACACCCAATTGTTTATGAGGATTTGAAGTGATAGAATGTGCTTTTTCTATACCTCTCAACTTGTGCTTCAATTTGTCACTGAAGATAAAGTTACCACCCCAGGATCCATCAACATGAAGCCACAAGTTGTGATTCTCGGCAACCTTGGCGATCTCTTCAATTGGATCAAAGGAGCCGAAAACTGTTGTCCCTGCTGTGGCATTGATGTAGAATGGAGTAAAACCTTTCAGCTTTGCATCTAGGATCTTTGCTTGCAAATCTTGTACATCCATTTCACCACTGGAATTGACAGCGACCTTGAAAACTGCATCTGATCCAATTCCGCAAAGAATAGCGCTTTTCACCAAGCTATAGTGCGAATGGCTAGAAGTGAACACTGCAAACCTGTGGGTTCCATTCCCACTGGTTTTAGTATCCGGAAACAAGTATACCTTTGCCATGTGCATGCTAGTAATGTTAGACCATGATCCGCCGGAGAAGGTCAACCCACCGCAGGCAGTGTTGTTTCTACCATAGAATAATCTGGCATACTCTCTGCCCACCTTCTTCTCAATCACGGACAATGCAGGAGACACTGAGAACACATGTGAGTTCGTGTTTAAAATCGATAATACCATGTCCGAGATAAGCCCAATAGGGTTGGTAGACGCATATAGTTTATCCAAAAACCCAAGACTCCAGGTGTTAACGCTCGTCTCCAAAATTAGATCCACCTGTCCAAGGACCTTTTCCAACCCTGTGGTGCTTCCAGCACCGTAGCCATGTTCTGGAACTTCTATTTTCCCACTGCCCACCAACTCCTCGTATAACGTTGGTCCGTCGTATCTCTCGCCCACCAGAGCCTCTGGAGACTCTCTCACATACCGCACAAGCCTCTGGCTGACATTGCTTAAAAGGTACTCGAGGACTGCGACGTCCTGTTCGTTGCTCACAAGTGCTTTGGTATGCGTCATCTCTGTTCCTGGTCTTTTCACCTCATCTTGGCCCATGAATCAGCTCCTAAAAAATTTGATCTGATCGCCGCATCTAACGGTAGAAATCTCGGTACCGCTGCAACGGTACCTCCAAAGACGTTATCCATCATGATATATTCAACATGCACCGAAATCATTCTCATATATTCAAATATCAACATATAGGTATATATATAAACTTTTACTTTAATTAAACCTAGTATTTATTGACGTATCAACTACTGTGTGCATCAAATCAATCACTTTATCTAATACTATCCTTTTGAATCAATCTATACGTATATACCTCTGGTTCTTTTTTGTTTTACAATTCCTAATACACACCACCCTTGTATTGATACACACTATTATTACATCAATGCAGTTCCTCCTTATTTTCTCCCCTAAAAAACTGCTATTGTCTTTCCCTTTCTCCACCCAATATTATACAAGATTATGAGCACTGGGCCTCATCTTCAATAGAGGCCTACTAAGAGTTGTTGAGACGAGAGATGCCGCGTCATCCAAGGCAAAATCTGGTATTTATTGAGATTGTGAGTGTTCTGTTTCGTTTCATAACAACCAAGACGTTATATGCAATAATGGCGTGGCTATCGACATTACGCCCGCAAACAAGGGTGTCTCAATTGGATGCCGTAGTGCTTGATCAAGAGATATATGATTTGTTACTTCAACAAGTCACGGCAACGTTCTCTGAGTTCCACAAGTCATTTTTAACACATCACAAAGACGAGATACAATTGGCTCTCAAGTCGCTCATTTTTAAGTACACTCTTTGGGACAATTCCAATACTTATGGATATTTACTTCAAAACCTATCGCTTGTCGACAACCGATCCAAACATGCCATCTCCAGGGCTACAAAAACTTTATACTACCTTGTATTTATCCTAGGTGATTATGGCTACCACAAGTTGACGTCCTACGTCTTCACTTTGGATGAGGATGACTTACAAGATGAATTATCTGAGACCAGTGGCCCAGAGCGTACCAGGGTGCTTTGGAAACTAAGATGTGTGCAATATCTCAAGCCTTTATTGATGCATGCTACAAACTGTTTCAAGGTCTTCAAGTTGATCAATTTTCTACGGTTTTTGGTTGACGGCAAGTACAACTCCTTGCGGTTCTTTATTCTTAGTATTGGAACAAAGGTCCACTCGCTAGACATGGAAAAACTCAACAAGGGTAACGTCAACTACGAGTTCCAGAACAGACAAATTATATGGAACACTCTTATAGAGTTTGTAGTTTTCCTTTTACCTCTAGTTATGAGGCTTAAGATCCTTAGAGCGCATAGAAAAAAGAGTTTAAAACTCTTTAAGAAAGACTTTTGGCAAAAGTTCAGGTTCTTTTCTTTTTGGTCAGATTATTTCAGCGGCAAATTCTTTAACGACCGTTATGATGCTCTCAAAGAAGACAATGTCAGCACCGCTTCTAGCCCTGAAAAATCAACCAATGATAAACATAAACGCTCTGCCAAAGGCAAACTATACTGGCTTCCAGAGTCACAGTGCGCAATATGTTACGAAAACCATAACCCAATCAACTCTGGAAATGGCCTCCCTGGAACCGGCTCTAATTTTACAGGGTCTTCCACCGAAAACATGATCACCAATCCTTATATAACCAATTGTGGTCACATTTACAGCTACCTCTGCGTACTTGAGAAGCTTGAAAGACACTCTACAGGAAAAAGCCTCAGCGATCTTGTACGGATCGATGCTGAGCCCAATGAAGATGAAGAGGTAGGTAGTGATGACAGTGATAATGATGACTACGGTTATTGGAGATGTCTCAGATGCAATCGCCGAGTTCTCTGGTGTCTGCCTTTTGATGACTACAATCCAGAAGCTATTGTCGTCTCTCATGATGGCCCTGCCCAACAAGGCAATAATCAGGAAGACCATAGTCGTGATGACTCCTTGATAGAGGAATCTTACCAAAATATTACCGAGTCTCAGCTTGCATCAAAATTTTTAGACTCCACAGTCATCGACCAACGTCAACATATTAGCCCCCATGATGAAAATAAAACCCACCATGTCTCAACACTCTCAGACAGCTCAAGCGCTAGCTATGCAAGCATTGAAAGAAATGTACACACGGAAAATCAGTATGAAGAAGACCACTTCAATAGTGGAAGCGAAGACGATAATGACGAATTGCTCGAAGAAAATGAAGATTACGACGATGCTGATGATTTTGATGAGTCTTTTGAGTTGTAGAATATAATGGTCATTTTGTCAAACATATTATTTTCTTTATTTCCTAGCAAATATAAAAGTTTATTCTTAAGTCAAGTGCTCGTATTGCTACACTTCTTTTTCGTAGATTATCTGAAACCTGAAACTTTACAAATTTTAATATATATAGGCGAGACAGATTTTCAAGAGTACTAAAACAGTAACAGTAAAGAACTTTTGGCTTGAAAGTAGATGACTTATTTACGTTTCAAAATCAATTGATCACAATACAAAATTCTAACAGTGCAACTGTCTGAAACATGACCTTGACGTGTACTTACTTTCCAACCCATCGGGTGTTTAAAAAAGCTAGCGAGAATATTCTGATAACAGTGACATGATTGGGTTTTCCCCATTGTGTTTTACCAACTCCCTTCAAAAATAGCGCGTACATATGTAACTGATATCTGCTGGGCTCGAAATATATGATTATTATTATTAAAAATTGCATCATCACATTGATGAGAAAAAAAAAGTTTGCACCCAGGATCGAACTGGGGACCAACAGATTTGCAATCTGCTGCGCTACCGCTGCGCCATACAAACATTTTTGTTATTTTTTTCTCCAAAACATATATTTTAATACTCTCATGTGATAGAGATATTTAATAATCACTATACACATGAATTACAAAATTCAAATATAGGGCTATTATGCTTTGTAATTAACAATATATTTTCCAGCAAACCCTCGTCATCAAAAGGCGTTCAATATTCAGTTTTTTGCTTTTATGAAACTGGCAAAAATACCTGATTACATGAAATATTTCAAACCTTGAGTAGCATTTTTGCTCTTCTGAGTTTTGTTTTCTTCTTTTGAGATTTGTTTTCCTCAATATTGTTGCTAGGAATAACCAACTAAGAACGTATATGTCTCTTTATTTGGCATGTCAACAGACAATTTGCACACTTGAAGCATTGCTAAAAGGCGAAGTTGTCATAATTTTTATTAATTTTTGCTCTGACGGTAAGCACACTGAAAAGTTGCTACGTAAAGGTGTGGGGTGACAACATTTCAAAAAATTACTGTTTTGATCAGATTTGATGATGTTCTTTTTAATAAAATAAGTATATTTCAGAGTCTACAACTAAATAATAACTCAGCATAACATATGTAACATTTTTGTATGACAGCTAACTCTAAAAAGATTTCATTTTTTCAGATTTAATATATATATAAACTGATTTTATGGACATAAATAATATGTATCTTGCTGTGCATCGTCGCCCGCAGAATGCGCCACAGCACGTCTTATCATGCACGCATTTATACATTCTCCCACCTAAGCTCCCTTAGCAACTCTTCACTAACTACTACAATACTCCAAGTTTTGGTTAAAAGAATTGATAAACTTAAATATACTCACAATATACTTGTAAAGTCTTGTTTTTGGTTGTATACATATATATATAATGTGCCTTTAGTAAGCTACGCACATGATCTCATCTAACCGATTTTATTTTTTTTTTTTATACTGCAGAAAAAATTTTATTTTTTTTCTCCTAAAATTTTTTATTATTATAGGATAGTTGCCTTCTTAGTGAAAAAAAAAAACGTTTTACTCATTCATTGCCCCAGAATTTCTGCATCAACTTCCATATAAAGCAATCAAATTAATAGAGATTGTCCGAATGACACTTTGATGCTCATTTAGTTTAACTATATTTTTTGATTTTTCATCTGTCCATACATTGCATAGTTTTTAGAACAGATTTATATCAAATCATGATAAATGTGGAAGCACAGAAAAAACATCACCAGCAACAAAAGAATATACTTATCAACAACAAAAGGATGCAGCTGTACCAGCAGATACAGAAGTCTGCTTTGAAGCAAAGCAAGAGCCGAAAGAAGCGGAATTTAGATGAGACCGCAAGCAATGAAGACGACTCCACCAGAGACACCAACAAGCGCCAGAGAGCGAGAATAGTCACAGAGGCGAGTAACAAAGAAGGCAAGGACAATAAAGGTAGTGATCTCCTTGAAAATGGCTCCTCTAGCGACCACAATGAGCTTATGAAAAAGATGTACAAGACATATTTGAAGAATGCATTTGAAGCATTGGAAAAGGTATGTTTTTTATAGATTTTTGGGCTGTGGAGACTTCTGTTGAGTATGACAGTTGGAAGTCGGATGGATTTGATGTTCATTTACTAACCTGCTTTAGAATAATGACAACTCGCAATTACTCAATTTGACAGGAAAAATTGAGGCTAGTTCTTCGCATGGTACTTGCAGTGAAGGGCTTTCGTATTCTGCTATTTCCACCATCTTGAAGCTTTTGCTGAACGAGGTTTCACGGTTGGATTCTAAACAGTGTAGTTCTCTTATCAATGCTGTTTTGAATTTGAGCCAATGGGCCAAGCAAGATGAGTCTTTTATTCAAGATTATATTACTTTTTTAATGGTCTTGACCTCTGGTATTCCGAAATGGCATCATGAGATTGTCAGGGTGCTTATGCGGGATTTTTCGAGGTTATCTTGTGGGCCTCATTCAAGTAGTGTAATTGAAAACCGTACGAACAATGAAAATAATAAAAACAATATTCAAGACAGTAGACTCTCATTTGCTAAAGGTGACGAGGATCCTCGCGCGAGTAGAACGGAAAGTAAGTCGCATACGACTTTACCACATCATCAGTATTTCAAATACTTGATCCGCATTATTCCTACCAGTTTAAACTTTTTTGTCAAACAATTAGTGAGAAACATTCCAGATAAGTATGGAAGCAAACATGAGGCTGTTAATTATGTTGACAACTTGGTGGAAGTAATGCGGTACGCTCCAGAAATCCGGTTTCCATTACTAAGTGCAATAGTGGAGTACTGTATCAAATTGGATGTTGAGTTGAAAAGCAGTTTGGACGAAGCCGATGACGATGTTGATCTGGTTATTGGAGATGAAGACGATGAAGACGATGACGAGGATGAAGAAGATAAGGAAGACGATGAGGACGAGGAGGAGGATGACGAGGAGGATGATGATGACGAGGATGAAGATGACGAAGGAGAAGAAGAATATGGCGTGGATTTATCTATCAATATCAACAAACTTCTGGCAAAGCTTGATTGTGTTATGGAGAAACTCATCATATATCTTCAGGAATCATTTACTTTACAAAACCTTAGCAATGGTGACGGGATTCCATTGTATCGTTCGCTTATATCTATTTTCAAATCTCATGTTCTCAGCACCAGTAATACTCGTTCTATTCAATTTTTGTTGTTTCATTTTTCTCAACAGCGACCAGAACTTATTGATGCGTTTTTGGTGACTTTGATTGACACCACTTTCAACTTCAGCGAAAGTTTGGAGCAACGAATCAAAGCTGTACAGTACTTGTCGTCTTACATGGCGCGGGCTAAACAAGTGCTGAAAGCTCAGCTTGTTTTTGTTGTCAGCTATCTAGTAAGTTGGATCAATAGATATGTTGATGAAAGGGAATGTGAGGTAGAGGATGGTAATGGCGGTATGGAACGGTTCAAGATGTTTTATGCTGTTGTGCAATGTTTGATGTACATTTTCTGTTTTCGTCATGAACAACTTCAAAAGGATGAGAATAGTGATGATAATGCTACTACTGGTATCAGTTCAAGTAACTCTAAAAGCAAATGGGAATGTGCATTTGATCAATTTTTTCAAAAGGTTATTTTAACCAAATTCAATCCATTAAAGTTTTGTAATGAAACAGTGGTGATGATGTTTGCTAAAATCGCACATCAACAAAATGTCGCATATTGTTTCACTCTTATTGAACATAACAGAAGAGATCAATATAACGGCCATAAAAAGTCTGGTTTGGGTCTGTTAGCAAACCGGAATTCAAGCCTGAATCTCGCAGCCAGTGCCAACACGCTGATAAGTAGCATTGGTAATACCTCAACTATCATGAAAAAGGATACCACCAACAGAATTTTGTTTTTCAGTAAACAAGAGTTCCTTGATCTTGTAGCTTACTTTCCTTTTGACCCACTCATTCTCAAGCGCTGCCGTGCCATAATCAAAGACAATTATGTTGAATGGGGCGCTGGAGAAACAGTGGATGACGAGAGTGATAGCAATAGTGACGATTATGATGACGGTGCTAGTTATGCCAGAGAGGTTGTGCGCCGTCAAAGCATGAACACTAGTCTGACAATGGTTGGACTTGATTCCGATGGTTATGAAAGTGATGCTATTGACAGTGAGTAGCAGTGTTCCAATATAGTCTCTAATTTTATGAATATTTAATAACCTAATACTTTTAATATTGCATTTTTAATTTACATTCATGTTTTGACCCTTGAACCGTAAGTTTGGTTTGGTTTGGATTGCATTTGATTAAAAGCAAGTGCAGTGCCTCATTCTAAGATATTGTGCGAATGACATTCAAGAATCTTTCATTAACACCTACAGTTGAATATCACATTTTTTATGAGTTTTTATTCAAGTTTCATGCAAATTCACTGGAATATAGTTATAGTCTTCTACTTTTACAATCTGCACTTTCTTGGAGTAGCCAAGTAACCTTGTTTCTGTCAATATAATTCTTCTCTCTGAAGATACATGAAAAAAAATATATAAAACGCCAGCCTCCAGTACTGAGGTATGTATATCTACTAGATTTCACCATCAAATCTGACTTGTGTCTGCTTGCATTTAATGTCACTCCAGAAAGATTTAATAGTCTAGGTGGTGCTTCATTGCAGTTGTTAGACTAGTATGATAAAACTACACAATGATAGACTTTCACAATAAGATTGTAAAACGCATTGCCATTGACACTAGCAAATGTCACGCAAAAATAGCCAGAAACACTATTATTATCTATCACTCCGTGCTATACCTGCTACAATACGCCAAAGTAATTCAGTCTTGTCAATACGCTCCGTTTCTTAATGCACTGTTATACAAATGTAACCGATCAACTGCCGAATACTACTTTAAGTACACCTATAAAACACCCGTTTTATACAGCTACAAACAGCTATAACTTTAATACCTCCTATACTGTCTCTACAACCCATGTCACAATTGGCACTACTAACATAGTATCCTATAATACCTTTTCTGACATTTCAGTGAGCATGCGGCCACAGGCACTCTCACGCACCATCGCGCATCCTGCCTTCCCGATTGGGTGTTCTGAAACAAGGACGGTTTAGCAGCCAGCATTGCAATATAAGAACGTGCAATATTCGTGGTCCATGTTTTTTCCTGTTACTCTTGGATTAGCAGTGTAGATGGCCAACCGACAGGATTTAATTTGGAGCATTTGTTTTCTGTGCTGTCTTTTGTTTTGGTTGTGTGAATTTGTGAGATTTTAAGCGGCTGTGGCAGTTTTTCAATATCCATCCAAGACGCGGACATACATAATAGTGGATAAGGACAAGATACCAAATATAGAAAAACTAGGTAATATAAAAGAGAACGAGTCGAGCTGATAACAAATAATATCATTATAACAAGCCATATAGTTATATTACTTCAAGAAAAATGGTGACAGCAAATGATAAGACCAGTCAGAAAGCTAAGCCATCAGACATTCAAAAGCCTAGACAAAAGCACAGACCTTCTGCCCTTTCATTGAACAAGACAAAGTCCAAGATGCAGGACATCGCAGTTGATATTCTTAGTCCTGGAATTAATCCTGAGAGTTTGGATCTGGACCAAAAGAACACCATTGAACTTTCAAAGAGTATTGAGCAGCAACAGAAAGAACTCATTGCTTCTAAGAATGGCACTATCAAGACAGCAACTGTTGCCAATGCACCATCAAATAGTAAGAAGAGAACTATTGCTACACCTACCATCATTATTGAGCAAGTGTCAAATGCAGACACTAACAAAGCCAACTCTGCGGTTCTCAGTCCACTTCATTCTTCCAAGAAATTCAAAAGAAGTAATGCACCACCTCCATTAAAGATATCTCGTGGCTCTCAAAACATTGCCCCTACAATCCAGACAGCTCCTATTAGAAATGCCTCGCAACTCAATGCTGCCCAAGTTCAACAGTATTATAATAACGGCCAGAGTACAGCTTCCAACAACAACTCCCGTGTCGTTAACCATAGATTGGCAACCCATAGAAGACCTTTAGCAGGCTTGGTTGCATCACCTTTTTCTCCTAGATTTGCTGCTGGGACCCCTGCTCAACAACAGGCTGCTCTTGCACAGACAGCAGCCATACAGGCAGTTCAAGCAGCAGCACAGGCAGCAGCTGTCAATGCCAACATGCTTTCTCCATTAGCTTCCGCTTTTTTTGCCCCAAGATACTATCCTGTGGTTCCTACTGGTTCAGTAGCAACACCTGCAGCATTGACCCCAGGTCTTTATAACCCATACTACCGGTCGCTTCTATTACAGAAATCACAGCTAAATACCCCTAGAAACCCGTCATTCACTCCTAGTAGCGCAGGAATCATGCCTCCAGGCGCTCCAGGACATACCAACAACATACAGACTCCTACGACATCTATCAACGGAGGCATGCCAATAACCCCATTGAACTATGCTTTCCAGAGTCGTCCTATTCTTACAAGTCTGGAGAATTATGTAATAAATCGTAATGAAGCATCTACGCTATCTGAAATCAACAAGGATGCATTGAAAAAAAGCGTCAAATTAGCTGCTGCTGCTGCTGCTACCAAGAAAGAACCTGAAGAAGCAAAGGAGAAAACAGTGCCTGTAGAAAATATTCCTCGTAAAACATTACAAACTCCACTGGGATCTAATATTGTCAAACAAACAATTTCTACAAACAAGAAAAAAGCCAATGGAGAACCAAAAACCCCAATTCATTTGCAAAAGTCTAATACTCCACATGTAACAGACGTGTTTCCAAACGAAATGACCAAATTTGCACCTGTTTCCAACCAGCCTCTTTCGGCCAGAGATGAGCATTTTGACTTCAACTTGTATAAAGAAGAACCAATTTTTCCTAAAAAGCTTGAAGGAGACTCTACAGAAGCCGAAAGCTCCAAAAAGAGATCTAAAGACAAAAAGAAGCCAAATAGCCGCTTGAACAAGCAGGAATCGATAGCCGAACAGGAGGATGAAGATGATGTTGAAAGTAAAGCAATAGAAGATGATTCAAAAATTAATGACAAGTTTTAATTCTCGCCTTCTTTTCTGTTTGTTATTTTTCCATCTTGCATTTCGTTCTTAATCTTTGATTTTTCATTCGTGATTTCCCATTTTTATGTTGCTCGCAATTGCTCTTATTCATGTCGTGTTGTACAGTTTGTTTCCATAGTTTTAATGTAATGTTCCGGTGATAATGTGTCTTTTTGGAAGTCGTAGTCCTTGGAAATGTCTATTGTAAGAAGAATGCTTGGCTCAAATTGAATGGAGGAGTAGAGATGGTTATTTCAAAGCATGACAGTATGTATAATGATGGAAAAAGTGATGAAAAAATGTGAATGTCATAATGCTATATAGACAGAGATGCGGTTTGTTGAGTGAAGGAAAATGATTTTGTTGGTGTATTGGGTCCACGTTACTACACTGTTGTTTAACAATTGTTAAGGAATAGAGAAATGTGTAAAAAACCCCTTCCAGGCAAAAAAAAGGTTTTGATGGGGCTTCGATTAGATTGATAAAGGGGAAACAAAGATACAAATGGTATGTGTTATTGATTAGACTTACTTTTCAAAAGCATTTAGACGAAACTATAATGTTACATGTATTGAAACGGTAAGTACCAATAAAAGTTACTAAAAAACAATATGAGCTAAATAACGTGAAATAAGGCCACTAATTGACAGCCCTTTCGTCAATCCAATCAACCCAGGAATTGACTTGGCTACGATGCAAACTTCCTCCAAAGACATCAAAGTTCCCTTCCAAACGTTCAAACTGAAATTTGACATTTGCATTACCAAATTCCTCGAGAATCTGCTCGGCTTCGTCGTTGCCATCGTCTTCATTACGGGTTTCTTTGCCAAGATCGACTTTTTTCAAATTTTTTAAAGTCAAGTTTTTAATTTCATCAATCTCCTTTTCTAAGATTTCTCTGAACTTGAAAGGTGGACGTGCTCCAAACTGTTCTGTCTTGTTGACTGCCAAAAGCATGTCGATACCGTTTGCACGCTGCTCGCTGAGTAAAAAGATACTGAAAAGCTTTCTGGCAATCGCATTGAGTTCGCTGTTGGGAGCCGTGGCATCCACTACGAAAAGTATTCCTACGATATTCTTGAAATTGTTCAAAAGCTCCTTGATCTTGGCATTGAAAATTTTCTCTTCTCCAGGGACGTCAATAAGCACATATTGATGTTTGAATGATGATTGGAATGGAAGTTCAATGTTGCTGTTGATATTTAATTTGAAAGACTTGGTAGTACTAATATCCAAGTCTTGAAACTTTGGTAAACCGTCTTTCTCGCTTGTATAGCAAAGGTATTGGAACAAGCTAGTCTTACCGGCATTGGAAGGCCCCACTATGAGCAATGTTGGTTTGTTGTTTTTTTGTATTGCATTTTCGTTTATCGCAATTGGCTTGGTAAGAACGCCTTGGCTTTGATATATGATCAACGCTATTCCTGATATCAACAACCCTAATATGACAGTCACTAGGATCACGTTGTCCACTGCAAAATCCCTCACAATGCCCCGGAGAGCACCCATATCTATATCACTCATGGTCTTGCTGTAATCCAGTTGTATATGGTGTTCTTGTAGGTTTGTAGGGTATGGTTGGTGGTTTTATTTTTATCGTCACTAGACAAATGATGCGGGTGCGTCCTATTCAGGCAACCGTGGCGGTCATACAGGATGCCTCGCTCTATTTTAACCTGTACTCTCTATGCTAATGTTTAAAGACTGCACATGTATTATGACCATTGGAGGCTAAACCTCTTTTGAATTTAACCAACTTTGCTTGGCTGAATAATTTGAAGAATAACTAAAATTGATGCTTCGCATCAGAAAATACTATCAAACTTTACAAATTGCTGCTTGCATTGTTTCTTAGTTACATCTGCTCTTCTAATTTCTGACTACTAGCAAAGTATTGAAGAAATACAAATTATATAATATTACAAGAGATGGTCTCATTGCTTATAGTTACCGTCCCGGTTGACCAATCAAGATATACCAACTTCACGGTACCCATGATAGGCAGGTCACAATGAAAAAAAGGTGATGCCACTATAGTATTGGAAAAAAAAATGATGAAAAATGGATGAGTAATTTTTCAGCAGTTTGAAGGATTAGCAATAAATAGTCTCTGAACACATTTTTTGAAGATAAAAAGAGTCTTTTTTCTGTCTTCAATCTATTTTATTAGACATGTCTACTTTTGGAACTTTATTTCGTACGTACTTGCATTGAATATGCCGAGCCATTAATGTTGAAATATTTCATACTAACCTTCATGTAGGCGTTACGACCTATGGCGAGTCACACTGTAAGTCAGTTGGCTGCATTGTTGACGGGGTGCCTCCTGGTTTAGATCTTAATGAGGACGACATCCAGCCCCAGCTTACAAGAAGAAGACCAGGTCAGTCCAAACTTTCAACCCCACGTAATGAAAAAGACAAGGTCGCTATTCAGTCAGGCACTGAACACGGCAGAACCTTGGGCACTCCTATTGGAATGCTTGTTTTAAACGAAGACCATAGACCAAAGGATTATTCAGAGACTGACGTCTATCCTAGACCGTCCCATGCAGACTACACCTATATGCAAAAGTATGGTATCAAGGCCTCTAGTGGAGGTGGAAGATCATCTGCTAGAGAAACCATTGGTAGAGTTGCTGCTGGTGCCATTGCTGAAAAGTTTTTGAAAAAAGCTTACGGTGTCGAGATTGTCGCGTTTGTCTCTTCTGTCGGCTCTGCTGCTATCAACAGAGACCCTACAAGCGCACAGTTTCAGGATTTGTTACAAAACATCACTAGAGAAAAGGTCGATTCTTTTGATCCTATCAGATGTCCTGTGCCCGAAGTTGCTGCCGAGGCAACCAAGATTGTCGAGGAAACTAGAGATGCCCACGATTCCATTGGCGGTGTTGTCACCTGTGTCATACGTAACTTGCCTACTGGTTTGGGTGAACCGGCCTTTGACAAGTTGGAAGCTTTGTTAGCACATGCCATGTTGTCCATTCCAGCCACCAAAGGATTTGAAATCGGATCTGGTTTCCACGGCACTACCATGCGTGGTTCCAAGCACAACGACCCATTCTACTTGGACCCAGCCACCGGCCGTTTCAAGACCAAGACCAACAACTCTGGAGGCATACAGGGAGGTATCTCCAACGGCGAAAACGTCTACTTCTCTGTGGCTTTCAAGCCGCCAGCAACTATCTCACAGGAACAAGCTACCGCCTCCTACGAAGGTGTCGATGGTGTCTTGAAAGCAAGAGGCAGACACGACCCTAATGTTGTTCCAAGAGCTGTTCCTATCGTCGAGGCTATGGCTGCTTTGGTCTTGGCCGACACCTTGTTGATCCAAAAATCCAGGGAATTCTCAGTCTCTTTGTTCAGCAAAGATAACTAATTAATTTCTGCCTATATAGATATTGCCATTACGATAATAGATGTTATGAAAACGATAGCCTTCCACCAGTAATGATGCATGTAGATGCATATAGACGCACTTTGCTCTCCAACATTGCATATGGTCCGGGTAACAATTACTAATAATTAGAGTTGTATTAGTCATCGTCGGTTCGAAAATTGTTCTTCCCCTTTATTCACGAGTATTATTACTAACAACGCTTAAGCGGTCTATGTAAAAGGTGACTTATCAAGATAAAATTAAAACTTATAATAACAAAAGTATGTGCCGATTTGAATTGAAAAAAAAATGCAAAAAAGGGAAGGCTACCGCGTTTTTTTTTTAATTATGAACGCTTCAGTTGTTTGGAGTCAGACGCGTGGATCGTTTGATTTATAATTGCTTACTTTGCTTTTCGACTTTCATAAGTGTTTATGTAATTTAATAGGTGCCCTTTACTAACATTGAAACTACAGGAGAGAAAGATTAAGCCATGAGTACTTACAGAGCATGGTCCGAGAAGGACGCCAAAGGTATGTAATAATTTTTTTCAGTCATGGTATCTTTGCCAATGTTTTTGTATATTTACTTGGTATTTTGATTATATCATGATTATATCATGATTATATCATGATTATATCACTCGCCATGTTTGGATACAATTACTGACCAACAAGCAGATCAAATAGATCCAACTTTCAGCAAGGCCCAATTTGACGATGCTGTTCAAAACAGCCATTTTGATGAAGTTAGTGTTGCGGTTGCTGCTGCCACGAGAGGAAATGATGCATTAGGTAAGAGTGAAGATTATGCTCGTAATAGCCACCCATCTTCAAATTCGGTAGCTGACAATACTGTTGCTGTAAAGTTGGGACCATCTCAAGCTGGTCTACATCTGCAAGAGCAGACATTGCGTCAGCAGCAACAACTGCAATCACAGGGGTCGCGCCAAGCTCCAGAAGAGCTTGTAAATGGAGCCAACTCTTCAGATAGTGCAAGCCAAATCCTCGCTGAGGCGAACAAGTTGGCTGCTCAACAGGACCCAGTGATGTTGGCTAACCGAAACAGATCGTTGAGTAGTTCTAAAAGAGCTGCGCAGAATAGAAACGCCCAAAGGGCGTTCAGAATGAGAAAGGAACAATATATCAAGGATTTGGAAAGACAAGTGGAAAAGGTTAAGGATTTGGAATTGGAGATTGACGGTTTGAAAAAGGAAAATCAAGAGTTGAGAAACTATATTTTGACATTACAGAACAAGTTGATAAACGATGTTCCTCCACTCAACATCAAAAAATGATTTCTGATTGTTATAATTTTGATTTTTGTTACTTTATTTGACTTTATCTTTTCTTTTCTGTTTGTTTTATTATGTATATGTACAATTACTGGTGTTTGATTTTATCCTTTCTTTTTGTCATTAACTTGGTGTTAGTCTTGAAATGTAGGAACAAAATAATGCTGAATGCACAACCTTTTGTCGTAAATTGGTAAAAAAGCATTTTGGACTTGCGTAAAATGTTTGACTGGAAATTCTAAGTTGGTTTCCACCTTAATGGTATAGTGTGCAGCCTATACATAAGTTAATGGTGTTCACTAAATTCGCCCTTTACTACAAAAGACTACAGAATTTTCACTTTTCAAAAGAAATAGGCGAATAGTTTTTTCCAATCCATAACATTCACTTCTGAACAGTTTTTAATGTGCTTTAAGCTTCATCTTTAGTAACAATTTACTCTGATTAAAAACGACATACTAACATCTACATGTATCTCATCTCAGTATCTATTTTATCTCATCATGATAATATCTATTGAGTACAATTCATAACTAATCATCATTTCTAATATCTTCACCCCAGTTGGAAATGTTGTTACCAACGTTCAGAATACCGTCACCAACACCGTCTTGAATATTGTTACCAACATTATCAAATCCTTGGTGGACATCATGTCCGAAATTCTCAGCATCGTTCTTTGCTGCGGAGAACTCGTCACCAACTTCATGTCCAGCATTGCTGATGCTGTTGCCAACAGAATCGAAACCATTCTTGATCTCACCAGAATGTTCGTCGATCTCATGCATGGCGAACGCACCTGCAGCGATACCTCCTACTGCAGCAAGACCAGTTTTCAAGTAGCCAGAAAACTTGTGATGTTTTTCCTCGGGTTGTTGTTGTTGGCCATAACCACTTTGGTGTTGTTGACCATATCCATTTTGCTGATGTTGACCATATCCATTTTGTTGATGTTGACCGTAAGATTGTTGGCCATAAGAATTCTGACCGTAAGATTGTTGGCCGTACCCATTATGGTTACCATAACCTTCGTTGTTGTTATTGTAATAGCTCATGATTCTAATATTTGATTTATATTTGTTGCTCTTTTTTAACTCACTTACACTACAATACTTGGAAACTGCCATATTTATATAGGGCAGGCGGTACCGTAGATTTTCGTTACCAGCTTTGGCACCATGCCGTGTTCTGCAAGGACCGCGTATAGCTGCATACTCCAGAGTCAATTGGTGTTTTGAACTTGTTTTGTCTCGCCATCTAGTTGTCTAAATATGAGTGGGTATGTTTTTTGATAATAGAAGTAATGTATGGAAGTTTTGGTCCAAAATGGCGGTTGTGCGCAGTAAACAGACAATTAAGGCTTTTATAATTCTGTTGGCCTTGATCCAAATAAAAAATGCGTATGATTGTAGAATGTCAAATCTATAATAATAGAAAATTAAAAGGAAACCCGAAATTTTAGCCCCTTGTGAGGAATATTCAAGAGGGAACGATGTTGTGGTTGCATCAAATCCTCGGGCGAATAATTTATTATTAATTTGTCTCAGATCAACGTACATTTTTGGTGACCCCGGTGAGAGATTCCATAGTTTATGTAGACAATTTGTTGGAGAGCATTGCCGCCAAGTTTGAAAAAGCCACTTGGCCGCTGCTGTTACTACTTACTTTATTCACAACAATATTGTCGAAGCAATTACCTTGTAGCAGTCAATAGACCCGACCTTAAGCGCTTCCAAGTGAGACATAATGTAAGGAAATATCAAATTCCTACATTGTCAGTTAATTTACTATACTGGAAAGCACCTATCAACTTAAAATAGCGAAACTATTTTTTTATGAGCTATATCTTGTTGTTAACAAACATTTCAAGTACACCCTCCAAGAAAATTTGTTTAGGGAATAATACATGTAACTAATACGCTAAAGATTTATTAAATTAGTATATGCCACCTTAAATCTAATTTATAACATTTATAAACTCTATATACAAATACTAATTATCACGCCTGCATCTCCTGGACTGTAACAGCATTATCTTTGAGCCAGCTCTCCACCAGACCTATATCTTTCGCGTCGTTGTGGCTCCCTTTGAGCGACAACACCGCCAAACACACCCAGTAATACATATACTGGTTTTGGAAAAACGATTGATAGTAGTGGTCGACAAGCAATTTATTCTTAGTAACCAGTTCGCTAACGCAAAAATAATATTCTACGGAGTTTTTAGCATTAGCATATGTCTCAAGAGGATTCTTCAAATCTGGGATTTTCAACATCAAATCGGTCTTTACTAAAGTATATGTTTCGTTTGCTGACTTTTTCTCAGCCAAGCCAGAGGACAAACAAAACTTGTTCTTGCAAAAGCCATTTCCACAGCCTCTGGTGAGTTGAATCATATATCTCCGCTCTATTCTTGAAACTAACTTTTTGAAGTCTGGATCATAAGAAGTTGAGTAAAATTGACCAAAGCAATTTCCACAGAGACCCAACCGTTCGGCAACATTATCACTTGCTGAATTTGCTTTGAATACATTGACGCAGTTTACATTATGGCATTTGACATAATTTGAGGATCTATTTTTAGACAACCTGTTTAAATCGTGGATTCTCAAGTGAGACTCCAAATCTTTAAACTTAACAATCTTACCGCACTTAAAACAATCAGTGGTTTTCGAACCGCATACAATGTTCTCATGATGCGAAAGGTTTAAAATAATATCCTCGGGTTCAGGTTTACCCTTTGGAAGTATTAAATGGCAGAAACGGCACTCATGAAGCTTGTTCTCCCATATAGTGGCTTTGTATAATGCCATTTGTAAAAAAGATGTAAACTCTGGCAAGTCATTGGCAGCTAAAATAGGTTCATGATTTAACTTTTGATGTTTGCGAAACGACACTAGTTCATTTCCAAATTGTATCGAACCATCGACAGAAAAACATACATCGCAATGCCAATGTGAATCTGGGATTTTCTTCAAAAATACTTGCCCACATCCTTTAGGACATCTTATGTTATTTCTCAAGCAAAAGTTTTCATGTAGAAAGAGGTTTGATTTGTTAATCTTCTTGCCGCAATTCTTACAAACCGTCTCATCACCTTCAGTTTTCTCGAACGGTTCCGAAGACCCCGACGATAAAACTACGGTGATATGAAACTCAGCATCTGATTGAGCCCAACAGTTGCCGACAAAAAAAATTGATTTTTGATTAATAAGATGTCTATCAATACTCTGTATTGTGAATATTTTTTGCTTATTTGAACAACTTGAATTTATAGATGACCATATAAATGAATCAGGTGCTATAAACCGATCATAAGATGCCAAGATGTCAAAATTGTTCAAGTCAAACTCCTCACCGGTACTACAAGAAACAGTGAAACTTAAGGAAAATTGCTCGTCATTGTCCAATAGAGGGATTTCGTACATTTCATTAGCGGTGAAACGAATGGTGGCCAGTTGAGAAAGATCTAACTGATTTATTTTAAAATTCGGCATATTGTTATTAGTATCTATGATTCTGTCGAAGGAGTTAAATGCTTCAGATATATTATTGAAGTTTGTTAATGGTTTGGATGGCTTTTGGGAATGTAAAAGGTTCTCTTTATATGCAAGAAGCTTTTCTGCATCTTCGTCGTCCATGGGCTCTAAATCAAACACCATATCAGTGTTGATTATACATATTGTGGGGCCGGGGACTGTCTTAGAAATAAGAAACTCAAAAGTCTCATTTTTATTGTTTAAAGTATTGGTGATTGAAAGAATTTCGTTTGCCGTCAACGTAGTATAGTTTATAGATAGATACGCTTCTAGAAAAAATTTCAAATTTATAATGTTATCAGTATTAGTGAGCTTTAGAGACTTGAGGGTGAGACTTTCTCCCTTAGGTATCTTATCCTGTAAAGAAAGCTGTAGTTCATCGTCCTCGCTAATAATTTTTAACTTTTCCAAGATTATTCCAGGTAGTATTATTGAATTTTCTTCGGCAGTGAATTCTTTCACACCAATAAAAGCAGACAATCTCGTTTGTTTGTTTGTGACTTTGAAGATCAATGGTGATGGTAAGCTATCATTTCCATATACCGCTAACAATGACTCCAATATACTCTGCGGCAATATGGACTTGTCAGAATAGTAGGGTAGGTTCGTTGTATTGGTTATATCGGACACACAATTAAATATGTTCATGTTGATGTGTATTTATCGAAAAGGTTGACCTTATAAGCTTCATTGACTTAAAGTATTACAGGTCTTTATAAACCATTATTCGGTGGCAAGAAACCCTACCAGCGTTCTTGTGAAGAAGAGCTTATTAATGCTAATTTGCCATCATAGACACCCGATTGGGAAAGATGTTCATGTGACTGCGAAGACCCGAAATTTCAATATTCAGATGGCCCGAAAGGACAGCTTGAGGTTTGACACATTATTGTATGGAGTTCTGGGAAACAGGCATCAGTTATAATTGATTAAGTCACGCAAAAATGACAATACAGTTTATAATTGTTATGAACAGACAGGGAAAGGTGAGGCTTTCTCGCTGGTATTCCACATATTCAGATGACGAAAAGCTCAAGCTCAAGTCACAGGTACATAGATTGGTTTCTTCCAGAGACCATAAGTACCAATCTAATTTTGTTGAATTCCACAACGACTCGAAATTGGTATATAAACGGTTTGCAGGGCTCTTTGTTGTGTTCTGCGTTGATGTTGTAGCTAACGATTTGATCTACTTGGAATCTATACAGCTATTAGTAGAAGTCTTAGATTTGTATTTTGGTAATGTTTGCGAATTGGATATCGTCTTCAATTTTTACAAGGTATACGCAATACTAGATGAAATGTACTTGGGAGGTGAAATAGAAGAAACTTCGAAAGACATTATATTAGACCGTGTGAGGTATTGTGAGAAGTTTGATTAACAGCCTTCATTTGTTGATAATTTTCCTTTGCAAAGGTACTCTGGAATCCCACCCATATAGGCCCTCTCTATCGCATTTTGCAAAGTCTCGTTTCACATCAAACTCTCCACTCATGATCCAATGACACATTAGATACTTTGATATCAACATTTACGCTTTTCCTTTGATTTTTTTATACACATCTTATTTGCATACAATTGTTTGAACCTCTTGTCTTTTATATAATACAATATCTTTACTTCTCGCATAATAAACTATCTGGCATTCTGGTTTCCTTGTAAAACTCTCGTACAATTAGCCCCTAGATCAGCTCTGGCCAATCATATTGCTAAAGCATCACTTGTGTATGTCATTTACTATATATACTTTAGTCTAGTAAATAATGCCTCCCAAGCTAGCCAGGGTGGCATGTTAGGCTAACTTGGTTGGTCACCAAACTTGTCGCACATCTCTGAGTACTATCATAGCCCATCATCTGGCCTCAACACGTTTCATGACAAGCCCTATTGTGACGCAGCCCCCTAGGAGGTGATTGTTCACTGGTATGCTTATCTTAGTTGTTCTTGTAAGAACCGTGAATGAATTCAGAATATTGCTGTTGGAATAATTCATTTTCTTGCTATTCCGAATCAAGCGAAATCGTGCTGTTCAGTCTAGTTTTTTGATGTGTTTGATCTTCCAAGTGTTATCTTAGGGTAATATCTAACCTGCCAAGGGAGAGTATTCCCAATATAATATAGATACCATTTTGTGATGGTACTCGTGGAGTCTAGAAGAATGATTGTTGTTTCAGTCCAATCACAAAACATTCCGCTCCAAAGTGTCAATAAGTTTTGTCTCTCCAAGTCAAAATAACTATGGGATCTGATCCAATTTCAAGATGTGCATTATTAGTCTATGCAAGTGATGCATACACTGGAGAAGAGTCAACCTGTCGCCTTCTGGAAATCACCCACCTGGCTATGAATTGATCCCTCTTCTCAACGTATTTAAACAGTAATAATCCACCATGTTCTTCTTTTTTTGTTGGTTTTGCAGCTTAATCATTACAAATATAAAGATAAATCAATAACTTTTTTTCAAAACTTAATTTTTTAACTACCACTCAAATATTTACAATGGTCAGCGAAGAAAACTTGAAGAAAGCCGGTATTGCTGCTGCTGCTGTCGGTGGTGTTGCTGCTGCTGCTGGTTTCGCTTATAAAAAGCATGAAGAAAAGGAAGAACGTGAGCACAGTTACGGTTCCTCTAACAATGATAGTTACGGCTCATCGAAACGTGACAGTGATTATGGTTCTTCCAGAGATGATGATTATGGTTCATCAAAGAAAGACAGTTACAACTCTAACAATGATAGCTATGGGTCTTCTAAAAATGACAGTTATGGGTCTTCTAAAAATGACAGTTATGGTTCATCCAATAATGACAGTTATGGTTCATCCAATAATGACAGTTATGGTTCATCCAATAATGACAGTTATGGTTCATCCAATAATGACAGTTATGGTTCATCCAATAATGACAGTTATGGTTCATCCAATAATGACAGTTATGGTTCGTCCAGAAATGACAACTATGGTTCTTCTAACAATGATAACTACGGTTCCAATAACGACAGCTATGGATCTTCTAATAGAAATAGCTACAATAACAGAAACAATGACGACTACTAAGCACAATGCTCCACTTTTGCTTTCGAAGGCCTATTTTCTATGAGTTAATACAATTTTTTTATATGCTATATCAAAAAACATAACGTAAGCTTTTATTATATTTTGAAAGGGCATCTAAAATTGCCTAGTGATCAATGAACCCACATTTGGTAACACATGTGCTTCCCATATCAAATCGTAATAATATGTTGAATCTCGAACGGTTTCTTACCGTTATAAAACAGCAAAAAAAAGCGAAAAAAGAAGGTCGTACCCGGGTTCGAACCGGGGTCTATGGAATCAGAATCCATTGTGTTGAACCACTACACTATACAACCATGCGGAAAAAGAAAGGTCGTACCCG
Source organism: Saccharomycopsis malanga (assembly GCA_004014935.1). NCBI lineage: Eukaryota > Fungi > Ascomycota > Saccharomycetes > Ascoideales > Saccharomycopsidaceae > Saccharomycopsis > Saccharomycopsis malanga. Next base: position 3,218,606 of record CP025321.1, read on the forward strand.
GGTTCGAACCGGGGTCTATGGAATCAGAATCCATTGTGTTAAACCACTACACTATACAACCATTTCTTGGTAAAAAATTTTTACGGTCTAGGAATTCTTTCACATGTGTCACCCTCCCTGCATATACTTGCATGAACTAGTTCATGACCCCTATACAATACTTTCGTTTTTTTTTTTTTTAAACTACCTTTTTTAAACTATTTTTAAAGGTCTCATGCTTAGATTCTTCAAATGATAAATTTCTTTCCACTATTTATTTTTCTTTTTGTTTTTCAGATATTCAAATCTTAATTAAAAATAATATAATAATATGATATAATGCCTCAGTACGGTGGGCAGCTAACAATGACCGGGACATGATTGGGTTTTCCCCACTGGGTTTTACCAAGTCCCCTTAGAATGTACTGGGCTTGAGGTATATGATATTATTTATGAAAAGCATTTTTGTTATCTCTCAATCTAAAAAAAAAAAAAAAAAAAAAAAATCATGAACTTGAAAATACCGAATATTAAGCAATGATTGGATAAATCACTAACTCAATCACATAGAAACATAAGAATTTCTTTAAACTTCCTAAATCAGACAAAAGTAAAAGTTATATTTGGAAGTTGAAACTGTGGGTTCGGAATGTGTGTTAGTAAGCTGTTCAACAATGAATATAGACTTTTTTATAAGCACATTTTACTGAAATATAAAATACTACTCTGAGAAACAAAAGGAAAGGAAGTGTGCTTGGCAGATAAAATAGGTCCATGGTGACAAAAATAACTACGAAGCCTAAGATATTATCTGTATTCAGGAGTAAGGTTATCCATCTATTATAAGATTATGATGATAGCTTGCTTTCAAGTAGCAGCAATAGTGTGTTTCCAAAATGTACACACTGAAAGATGACATTATCGACACTAATTTTTTTGTAAATCTCTCTGGGAAATAAGTGAGTTGAGGTCATCCAAAGATGACCATGAATCAGTGTAGAAGAATGTGTTTCAGCAAGATTTAAAGATTGCGCAATGCATAGTTCAAAAGTGTACACATAAATGCCGCCATGTTCAAAGTCTAAAATAAAATTTACCGATTTGGATATGTAGAGCACTTTTGTCTATATAAACCGAAGCCGTATACAGTTTTGTCTATATCAACCGAAGCCGTATACAGTTTTGAGTGTATTTTATAATAATAATCTTATATTTCAAGCCCAGTACATATCAGTTCGGTTTTGAGTGTATTTTTGTAACTTTATTCTCTTTTTTGAAAAGAGAAATTAGCAAATATTCCAAAGCTTGAACTTCAATCATTGAATTACACCTTTATGCATCATTTTTATGAGCCAACTGATTCATAAAATCGTTTGTATGTTTTTTTTGTTTTTCTTGTCTTTTCGTTAAAAGTCGAAGTAATATTTGTCTTTGGTTGCATTAAGCGATGTGTAAAAAAAGGAGGCACACACATGTTCATGACAGGCTAAAAGATCTATATACCAAGCGAATTTGTGGCAAGATGTTAACCGGATTGGGTTTCCAAAGGAAATTGTGAGCTTTGGCAGTTAGACGATAGCAACTGATATGATTGGCGTGCATGAAGATTTCATTGTACAGTTTCCTTTTTCGGGTTTCAAAGAAAATTTCAACATCGCATAATTGTTATACCACTCCACATTTTAGTGCGAAGAGAGCTTTTACAGGTAACTTTCTACACCTAAAGCACAATTAAGTACCAAAATAAGCTTTAAAAGTGTTCATAAATATGTAAATGCAGATAATTTAGACGAATACTTTAGCGACCAAAGTGGACTCCGCATTGTAAGGAAGCTGTCACAGCAATAGATTACATTACTATTTTAGCCCCTATTTCAAACTACGGTCAACTTTGTTGCTTAAAATTTTAGTAAAGAATAACAGAAATATATAAGAATAATTCCTGAAAATGACATAAACTTTCAGAACTTTATTTACCGTTTGAGACGAAAACAGTTGGAATCTTTAACTGATCATAGAAGGCTGTCACCTCATGCACAACTGTTTGAAACACATCATTTTACAATAATCGATTAATAATAATTCAGGAGACCTTAGCATTGGCGAGGATAATGGCAAACTAAACTGGTTTTGAGGGACTTTGGCTCTAAATTCATACTTGACAAATTAATATAAATACTGTTGGATGTCTCAAAGTAATTAAAAAGTTTTCAACATGTTTATATTGATAACACCAAGAAATAGATTTTATACTAATCCGATAAAAAAGAAACGATAAAGATAAACTTAATTCATTTGTTCAACCACGTACCCATCCAAACAATTAATCATTATGAGACTTCCAATTTCCATTTTAACTTCTGGTGCTTTAACTGCTGTTGTTAGTGCCGCACCTGTTGATTTGGCTGGTGTCTCAACTGGAGAACTTTTGAGAAGAGACGCTGGCTTGACCTGGTATTCAACTCGTCCAGGACAACCAATTTCTAAGAGAGAAGCTGAAGCAGATGCCAGTGCAGATGCTGGGTTGACTTGGTATTCAACTCGTCCAGGACAACCAATTTCTAAGAGAGAGGCCGAAGCAGATGCCAGTGCAGATGCTGGGTTGACTTGGTATTCAATTCGTCCAGGACAACCAATTTCTAAGAGAGAAGCTGAAGCAGATGCCAGTGCAGATGCTGGGTTGACTTGGTATTCAATTCGTCCAGGACAACCAATCTCTAAGAGAGAAGCCGAAGCCGAAGCCAGTGCAGATGCTGGGTTGACTTGGTATTCAACTCGTCCAGGACAACCAATCTCTAAGAGAGAAGCCGAAGCAGATGCCAGTGCAGATGCTGGGTTGACTTGGTATTCAACTCGTCCAGGACAACCAATTTCTAAGAGAGAGGCCGAAGCAGATGCCAGTGCAGATGCTGGGTTGACTTGGTATTCAATTCGTCCAGGACAACCAATTTCTAAGAGAGAGGCCGAAGCCGATGCCAGTGCAGATGCTGGGTTGACTTGGTATTCAATTCGTCCAGGACAACCAATCTCTAAGAGAGAAGCCGAAGCCGAAGCCAGTGCAGATGCTGGGTTGACTTGGTATTCAACTCGTCCAGGACAACCAATCTCTAAGAGAGAAGCCGAAGCAGATGCCAGTGCAGATGCTGGGTTGACTTGGTATTCAACTCGTCCAGGACAACCAATCTCTAAGAGAGAAGCCGAAGCCGAAGCCAGTGCAGATGCTGGGTTGACTTGGTATTCAATTCGTCCAGGACAACCAATCTCTAAGAGAGAAGCCGAAGCCGAAGCCAGTGCAGATGCTGGGTTGACTTGGTATTCAACTCGTCCAGGACAACCAATCTCTAGGAGAGAAGCCGAAGCAGATGCCAGTGCAGATGCTGGGTTGACTTGGTACTCAACTCGTCCAGGACAACCAATCTCTAAGAGAGAGGCCGAAGCAGATGCCAGTGCAGATGCTGGGTTGACTTGGTACTCAACTCGTCCAGGACAACCAATCTCTAAGAGAGAAGCCGCAGTAGAAGCAGAAGCCTAACTATAAAAGATTCTGATTTTCTCAGCTAGCCTAGGCACTCTTATTATTATCTTTCCAATATGAACCAACAAGTTTTAATTAGCCACTTATGTGTTATACTTCTTGTTGAAGTACCTCTGAATTTTTCTTCTAATTTCCGTATCAATTTGCTACCTTTCTGAGACTATTCTTTTATCTTTTAGTTTGCTCCATTATTTTTCATAAAGGCGAGGACTTACAGTTTTATATCAATGTTTTCATAGTTATCATGATCCATATTTGTAGTATGCTAGTGTATAAGATCTAGCGCAAAAAATCAACTTTATAAAATACTGTTACTATGAAATGTGTACCAATAGGGCGATTTTCAACTAATAACTGTCTAAGGTATTGTTGGCACTCTGCAGAGAACGATTACACCAGCGTACATACCTTACAATAAAAAACAGTAATCATAAACTATGATGAAATAGCAATCTTCAAGGTCTTTGAAAACTGGGTGTTGTTCAAATGACAACAAGCATGCATTCAAATCGAACATCTGTTTTAGTTGAGCTAAATTAGAGCAGATCATGAATTTAAATAGGGGTGTACACTTGTATTCTCTTGTTTACAGAATAAAACAATCAGACACTAGCACCAAATTGGAACTATGATCCGAAGCAATAAGACACAATAGAACTAGCCTTTTCCAATAACCATTTGGCTATGTCACTTGATTCAATCGTATTCTTCTTTTAACGATAAGCTGTGAAGGATCTTTAACAGATGACAATAGTTAAACAGTAAATAACTTAGGTTGTTACAGACTTATTGCCAGTCTATAATATCAAAGTAACTCTATTTTGTAAGTGATTTGACTGTTTATGCACGGCCCATAATTCTGGATGTCCTGTTGAAACCAAATGGGATCCATTTAAAGGGATGAACAAAACGAGTCAACTAAAAATAAATTAGCAACAGGTTCATTGCTAGACTAAATAATGGATACAGGCACGCTCAGTGCACCTCAACGCGTTTAATATGACATTTGGTGACTAAGAACTACAAAATAAGGCTATTGAAAAAACATACTGTATTAAATAGGCTATTAAAAAGTCTGAGGAGAGAGGTAAGAACTGGGTATTAATAAATAGTGTATTAGAACAAAAAGGTAAAAGATAGCCATCAGATAACCAGGCTAAGAAAACCAGAAGAAAATAATGGTCAGTGAAAGTATATAGGAGTAGTATAAGAACAAATAAAGGAGGGGAGAAACAAAAGGGATAATCATAAAATCGTAAGAAAACCCAAACTTGCTGGATCGCATTAGAAGTTGGGGAGTCTAGTAAGCCTAGCAAACAATAAACCGAGAGTAGAATATAAAAAGAATTGAACATAAACGAAAAATAAGCAAAGTTTAAGAGACAGAGGAAATTGCACTGTAATTTATGTTGTTGTTGAGACACAACTGTTTTAATCCCTTGTTAAGATCAATAAGCAGCTCAATTTGGTTTCCAGTCATGTCTAACACCACAAACTTAGACATCTTAGCGCTAGATGACTTGCCAGATTTTCCAGAAGCCGCGTAGTTAGACTCATTTTGTCTTTTGAGCTCTTCTAATGGAAGCTTACTGACCAAATTGTCAAAGGAAGACTTGATCAAAAGTCTTCTTTTCTTTTCCGATGAGGTATGGTTAAATCTTTTTTCTTCTTCAGATAACAACTTCTTTCTAGTCTTTCTAGTTCTAGTAATCTTGGGAGTCATACCAGAGGTGACAGATTTAACTGCACCATTAGCCAGACCAAGGCTTGTATTGGTAACTTCAGATGTAAGTTTGGCATGCGTCAGAGACTTTGGACTGTTGCTACCTAAATGAGGCACATTGACAGCATCGATTCTGTCTTTGGAAACATACATGTAGTCGGAACCACTTTCATTAGACCCCACTGAATATTTGTTTCCTGTATTAATTGTATTGATATAATCATTATTCTGCTGTAATGACTCTGAAGTAGCCACATTACCGTAACTAAGGCCACTGATCAAACTATCAAATTCATCTTTTTCCTCACCTGGCTCATTCAAAAAGTCGTCAAGAAAACCTTGTAATGCATTACTTTCGTTTTGAGAAAGCAATTCATTGTCAAATCCAGGAAGCGGTGAGCCAGACTGAATTTGTTGAGGATAATGGTACTCTGACGTGTAGTTGAAAGGCTTTACAAGTCGTTGTTGTGGCTGTTGGGTTTCTCCGGATGAAGTTTGTACATTGTTGTTTGCAAGTAATGAGTTGAGAAGCTCAGAACCTGGACTGTCAGGACGTTGCTGATAATCCTGAACAAAACGGTTATTGCCTTTGGATTGTGATTGTCTGTTGAATTTACTGAAAAGCGAATCAGTCTGATAGCCGCTTACCTTAGCAGTAGATGCAGCAGATCTAGATTTTTGAGCCATGATATTTTGTTCCTGCATCTGTTTTAGCTGTTCAATCTGGCTTTGAACATACTGTGCCTGAAGGCGGGTCAACATATTATAAGCAACTTCAAAGTCATCCAATTGGATGTCGTCAAGAGCTCGGATGTTAGAAATGTCAATGTTAGGATTGCTTAATTGCGGAACATTTTGTAGGGGGTCGACCTCGGTTTGTTGTGGTTCAGCAGATTGCTGTTTTTGGAAGAACAGATCATAAGTTGTTAAAGCGGCTTGTCTAGAATTACTATTGATTTGATTGTTATTGTCGATATCAGAAATCAGGGAACGTTTCAAAGCCTCGAGATTATCGTAAGCAGTGCCTTCTTCAGAAGGCGATCTACTTCTAGGAGGGCTATTTAAGTAACCAGTGTGGTTTGAAGGCGTAAGATTGTAATTCATCTTGTGCAAATGTTGGAGCATTATCGGATGAGTTGATTCAGTCTTTCGAAATATAAGGATCAAAGAAAATTTGTTTAATAATGTTTAAATAAATGACATACAAATGACATTGATTAAACGAAAAGACAAAAAATCCAAGAAGTGGGACTGATTATATAGTGGATCAATGACAAGAGCACGATAAGGATTAGGAATCAGCGACGATGCGATGAGATCATGAATCCGGAAAATAAGATTCAGGCCAGAAATAAAATTTGGAATTAAAAATAACAACCCCAAGAGACAACAGCGATGAGCGCTGATGAGACGATAGGTTTATGCGATGAGGTGCGGGTGCCTAGAGAGGACGACGGATGGTATGACAGCCCGGCGTGCAGAAACAATGCTATGGTTTTAGGTTAATTAAACTGTAAATGGGTGTTGGAGGATCAACGAGGCGGTAATGGTAGGTTGCAGCTTTAATTAGTGCTGCCATAATCACACTAATGATATAAAGTGTATGACAATGCTGCGAACCGTGGACAACGTAATTAAGCTGAAATGTGTTATGTATTAAAGTACTTACCAGACAGGCTATGGGAATAGTCGAGGTGTGCAATGATGTTTCGACAATAATGTGTATGAAAAGACGTCAACAACGTTAGACGATTTGTTATTATGACAGTATGGCACTTGATATCTTGTTCGATTGGCCGCTCTTTTTTCATGAGAATCACATGCAAATTTATGGTCACTGCGGAGGACTTCCATTTTCGGTGAAGATTTCTCATCGCTCACAACAGCAAGTGCGTGTTATGATTATCAAGCAGTAGATACGACCATTTTAATGGGCTAAAATGAGCTTAACACGTACTATAATGGGACACTTTGTAAAACAAGCCCGAGAGCAATTTAAGGTGGGATACGGTCACTACTTGGTTATTCTGTGTAGTTTTGGTGGTCAGCTTGATGGCGGCTAACTTAAAATGATATAAATTAATCAATTTAACTAGCGGCATGTTGACAGCTTGTATATCGTATCGACAAATTGTAAATCAGTCATCGTCACTATAGATGACAATTACCGTACACTCAAACCGTCAATCGTCAATCTGTCATGCTGCAACCCACGGTTCACCAGTTTGTTTTTTCTGCAGGACGTCATCGCATTATTTCCCTTGTCTCTACTGCTTCAAGACCTTTATCCAGCGTTTTTTATAGCCAGGTATCGTTAATCATCAAGGGGGGAGACACCGCTGATCTTTGAGCCTTGCGTAAGAGCCCTTTTCTTAGACAACTTTGACACCTGCGGCTGTTCCCATCATTATTCTTAAAACTACAGTCTTATTGCACTCAACCCGTACTCAACAACAGCCCTGCATTTATTCATTTATTTATTGCTACTCCTCATTTATCTCTCCTGCGAATCTCCGAAAATTCGTAATTATTAGGGTCTTTAAACGTGTTCCATGACATTATTAAACTTACTCTCTACATTACAAAACATAAGCTCTTTCATGTAAACTAAACACCATAAACATATATAGAAAACATTATTCACTGCGCATTATCCTCATTGTAAGGTTAGGTTTTCAAAGTAAATGCTCTCTTCCTGGATCCATTAATTAACGCACAAGAAGTTGCCCTCTTTAGACGGGTTTCCGATCTCATCACCTACCGGAAATAGAAGCTCATCCAGAACGGAACTCACGATTTTCAATCGAATGCTGTGAGAGAAGCCGCGCAGCCCAGACTAATCAGTGTATCCTATTATAATTAGCATAATAAACTCATAGAGCTTATTAAACCAAATAACAAAGCGACGCAGTGCCCAGAAATGCCCGAGCTGAGTAGCTTGTCATCCTCGGCCCGTGCTGTGATAATATACAAGCATACGGATACAGTGAGGATTGGTCAATGCGCAAGGTACCACATTAGCTATAGGATTAACCGGACTGATTTAGAGAATGGGCTAGAGCCAGCCCAGCTTGATCTTACAGTGAAAAACATTGAAATACCAGTCAAAAAGATTTTCTATCTTCTCGGTCCTTTCAGTATATATGCCCAGGTTCTTCCTCATAACTATAATGAACTGCTTGAATTGAACGTAGAGCCTGATGACGAGTCCATTATCCAGCTTAATCCAAATATCCATGCGGGAAGCAGTTTCCATGCAGAACTTAAGCTCAATGGCAATTCCATGGTAAAAGCCGGCGGAAATAACAGTACTGTGGAGTTCCAATGGAGACTCGACATCTTGTCACAGGCATTGTTGTCGGAATACGTCAAAGTTAATTATACAATAAGTATTAGCAAAGAGACGTCCGAGGAGTCTAATGATTCATTAAAGTTAAACACCAATGACGAAACAACTAATGAATTGCAAATCCATAAGAAAAATAATATGCAGAATGACAAAAGTTTCAATCTCAACAGCGGGTTGGGATCGTTATTATCATTAATGCCAAGAACCGGTTCCCCGTCTAAGACACTGACCTCAATGTCTAATTCAACGTCCCTGAAATCGCCATCCACGCCCCCTACACCTATATCAGAGCGTTCGGTTAATAATGGAAACTTAAATGTCACTGTCCAGTCCTGTCAGGACATTTGGAACAAGCCACCACCGCATCCAAGCGAGCCGGTCCATTTAATTATCCTCACACATGGAGTGTATTCCAATGTTGGAAGCGACTTGCTATACTTGAAGGATAAGCTTGAGGCAGGAAGTTCCAATGACGATGCAAACATCATGATCCGTGGATACCACGGCAACGTGGCACATACCGAAAAGGGTATAAAGTGGCTTGGGATCAACTTGGCTAACTTTGTTGACAGCTTGATTAACAACACAGACTTCAATATTGACAGAATTTCGTTTGTGGGGCACTCGCTAGGTGGGGTGATCCAGTCCTTTGCCATTTATTACTTGCTCAATTACGAAGGCTACAAGACCGGGGATATCAAGTATTTTAAGCATCCCAGCAACGAGTATAATTATGAGGTAAATCAAAAGATCATAGATGAAAACTCTTTCACAGGCAGCAACCAAAGTCGTCCGCGAAGACTCTTGAAGAACGTTCAGCCTGTCAATTTCATTACTCTAGCGTCACCACTTCTTGGCACTCAAAGCGAGTTCGCCAATTTGATTAACTTTGGATTGGAGGTGGGGTCTTTGGGCAAAACTGGCAAGGATTTGTCATTGAGAAATAGATATTTTTCAAACTTCACTCTTAGGAAAGATGAAAAATCAACCCACATGCTTTTGAAGCCTTTACTTGAAATCATTCCTTTGGATTTGAAGTTTCACTTTTATTTGAGAAGTTTCAAAAACCGTGTAGTGTTTGCTAACGTTTTGAATGACGGAATTGTTCCGTTGAAAACCAGTGCTTTGCTCTATTTGGATTACCAAAGTTTGAGTGTCGTTGAACATTTAAAAATACTCGCTAGAGAACATGAAAACAGTTCGAGTAAACTAGAACTAGAAGAGGCTCAAAGGTTTTCAAAACAAAACTACCCAAAAGATAACTCATCAGAGGGTTTAAATAATGACATAAAAAAAGAAAAAGAGCATCGATTTGCAAGATTACGCCAGTCGGTGAAATGGAAACAACAGAAAAATCCTAATAAACAAGTGGGAATGATTCCGGAGGATTCCACTGGCGATTCTGATGCTAGAGATAAAAGTGCCAAGTACCATCTTTCTAATCTTCTTGAAGACAAGACACAGATCCCTCGCTACGATGAAATTGCTAATGCAGAAGGCAGCCAAGAAAATGCTGACCCTGATGATTTGGAGTATCAGTTTCAAAAAGCCAATAGAAAAGGTGATCCTTCCGCCACTTTGGGAGTAAAAGGAAACACTCACAACAGCTCTTTTATTGATAAAATCAATCTCAAAAAGAAATATACTTTTCCATTACCTGTAAACTCTTTAGCTCCTAAAAGCTCATCAGAGAAGCTTACGAAGAGACAAAAGAGAATTATGCAGCTTCAAACCATTTCAAAAAAGGCTGATGCACTTAAAGGAGGCAAATCAACCGGTGATACTGAATCACAGATGCTGAATCCTGATTATAGTTCAAAAGATGGAGGTTTGGAAAAGAATCAGTTTTTAGGAAGCAAAACTGATGGAGTTCTTTTCAACAGTGACAGAATAAATCAGAAAATTTACGCTCCACCTCAAAGTTCTTCTATAATTTCTGCAATCAACACGTTAATTGCCCCTACACCAAAGAAGGACTTCTTCAAAAATTACAAACCAATCAAAGAGAATGATGTCAGTGGGTTGTTGGAGAAGATGCAAAGTGAATTGTCAATGAATGATAACAGTAAGTGTGACGAAGCCGGTGGCGACGATCATGACTTACAAGGAAAACCTAGCAACACATCGTTTTATACCGACATGATTGACAACGGTGTTATCGTTCACGATAAAACGTATACTTATGAGGAGCTTCCTGAACCATATCTTAACAAGGTAGGTGCCACTAGAAGATTGAGTGTTTTATACCATACAATTTCAAATACAAGCAAGCCCGGAGAGACTAGAAAGATGCTTCGACTTTCTGACTTAACCCATGACATTCTTCAGCCAACCAGCATTGATATTCCATTTTTGTACAAGTCGAAAAAGTCAAATATTTTGGCAAAAAAACATTTTAAATCAAAACAATTGGCAGAGAAAATTGCACGGTTATATCTGTATGACAAGCCATGGAGAAAAGTGTTAGTGAACTTGAAACCAGATGCACATAACAATATTATAGTGCGAAGACAGTTTGTCAACTCCTATGGTTGGAATGTTATCAATTATTTGGTGTTGCTATTTGATTATGAAGGAGAAATTGACCAGGAGCAATCCCAGATTGTTGAAGAAGGCAAAGCCAACATTGACAAGTTGGAAAATGTGCATTACGATGCCAGCATCTCACCGCTTGGATCATTGTTTAGAGACCTTGTAAAATCGCCTTTCTTGAAGGGAGGGGACGAGAATGGAGAGGCCGCCAGTAGTGAAGAAGATGATGGTAACGAGAGCGCTAGTGATGAGAGTGAGGATGAGATGGTTAACCTGCTGGCAGGGTGAAGTTTGTTGGATTAGAGACAGAACAACATATATATCTATTTTACACATTTCTTAGCAGGCTAAGAATTGATGGTAGCAGTTCAATATAATGAAGAAATGAAAACAAGACTATAGCAGTCTGTTTATATTAAACTGCAGTCACCTTGATAATTTTAACAATAGTAATGTTATGATAAAAATAGTCGCACTATGCTACAAACTTATGTATACTACAACCTGTATAGGTTTAATGAATGAAACACATTGATATTGATATCAAAGAGTAGCTACTATTTTGCATAGTAATCATTGAATCACATCACTCTTCCACTTTCAACCTCGTAAAACACATTACCCACACCCTCAATAGGCGCAACTGTTTTGACCAATACCATTCATGTTCGCCTGTGCGTTCTTACGTAATGCAGCAATGCGACGAGATTTCCTCTTCCTGACTCATTGCATTTACATGCAGCGATATACATGCAAACCGATAACATACTATCCAATTTTCATGCAGGGCACTTGGAGGACACTGTTGAATAAAACAACAATTGGGTATGGAAGGAACAATTTTTCAGCAAGACAACGTCTTGAACTATAGCAAATGTGTACATAAAAACTCCGAAAAACACTCCAACAATAGCCCAGGCCTGATGAAGAGTCATAAATGTGTCATGCATCTTCATGCCGCGGTACGCATCGCATAACAAAAAAATTTCATGCACGTGACCGCTGATAACGATGTTGACTCATACTAGTTGCCTGGGCCTGGCAATACATAAGTGGAAATTCTGGTCTACGAGGAATTTGGAGATTCGCAGCAATTGACAAACGAGGTAAAACGTTAGGAATTGCTGCACATAGGAGCCTAGGGATGTTGTTAAAGTCGCTGATGGTAAGCTGGTCGAAGCTTGGCTTACGGATCCAGAAGCCAGTATCACTGCGAATTGCGGAGAGAGTGTTTAGAAGAGGATACGCAGCATCATACAAGGGCTCGAGTCTTCTTGCGGGTTTCCGCGACGAAAATGCTCATCGGTTGGTAAATGTGTCAAAGGTATTGGTCATTGGCTCAGGAGGACTTTCGATTGGTCAGGCTGGGGAGTTTGATTACTCTGGATCGCAGGCTATCAAGGCATTGCGTGAAGCAGACAAGAAGGCTATTTTGATTAATCCAAACATTGCTACGAACCAAACATCACATGCTCTTGCTGATGAGGTGTATTATCTTCCAGTGACAGCAGAGTATATTACGTATGTGATCGAACGTGAGCAGCCTGATGGAATTCTTTTGACATTTGGTGGTCAGACAGGGCTCAATGTGGGCGTGCAATTGGATAAGATGGGTGTATTTGATCGTTATGGAATCAAGGTTTTAGGTACTCCAATCAAAACTTTGGAAACATCGGAGGACAGAGACTTGTTTGCAACTGCATTGAAAGAAATCAACATTCCAATAGCTGAGTCTATTGCTGTCAATACTGTAGACGAGGCCTTGGATGCTGCGGAAAAGGTGGGATATCCTATTATTGTTCGTTCTGCATATGCGTTAGGAGGTCTTGGGTCTGGTTTTGCTGCGAACCGCGAGGAGTTGAAGAACTTGGCTGCACAGTCGTTGAGTTTGGCTCCACAGATTTTGGTTGAAAAGTCCTTGAAGGGCTGGAAAGAAGTTGAATACGAAGTCGTCAGAGATAGAGTGGGTAACTGTATTACAGTATGTAACATGGAAAACTTTGATCCTTTGGGAATACACACTGGTGATTCTATAGTTGTTGCTCCATCACAGACCTTGTCAGACGAGGAATACCACATGTTACGGAGTGCGGCCATCAAAATCATCCGCCACTTGGGTGTTGTAGGAGAATGTAATGTCCAGTATGCTTTGCAGCCTGATGGGTTGGATTTCCGTGTCATTGAAGTCAATGCCAGATTGTCAAGATCCTCTGCATTGGCTTCTAAAGCCACTGGATATCCTTTGGCATACACTGCTGCTAAGATTGCCTTGGGATACACATTGCCCGAGTTGCCTAACCCAGTAACCAAGACCACAACAGCCAATTTCGAGCCCTCTTTGGACTATATTGTGACCAAGATTCCTCGGTGGGACTTGGCCAAATTCCAACATGTCAAGCGGGACATTGGCTCTGCAATGAAATCTGTTGGAGAGGTTATGGCTATTGGTAGAACTTTCGAAGAGAGTTTCCAGAAAGCTATTAGACAAGTTGATCCATCTTTTGTTGGATTCCAAGGTGGTCTTTTTGAGGACTTGGATGAAGCTTTGGCCAATCCAACCGACCGTAGATGGCTTGCTGTGGGACAGGCTCTTTTGCATGAAAATTATTCTGTAGAAAGAGTTCATGAATTGACAAAAATTGACCGTTGGTTCTTGTACAAATTGATGAACATTGTGGAAATGCAGCGCGAATTGGAGTCTAGCAAATTGAATAGAGACGTCCTTACCAGAGCCAAACAGTTAGGATTCAGTGATAAACAAATTGCACATGCTACAAAGTCTACCGAACTCGAAGTCAGAGCAAAGAGAAAATCGTTTGGTATTGTTCCTTTTGTCAAGAAGATTGATACTTTGGCAGCAGAATTTCCAGCTGAAACAAACTACCTTTATACCACTTACAACGCCTCTGAAAACGATGTTGATTTCAACGAACATGGTACAATTGTTTTGGGATCTGGTGTCTACCGTATTGGATCTTCTGTGGAGTTTGACTGGTGTGCTGTTTCCACAGCCAGAGCTTTAAGAGACAATGGAGAACGTACTGTGATGATAAATTACAACCCGGAAACTGTTTCCACTGACTTTGACGAAGTAGACCGTTTGTATTTTGAGGAATTGAGTTTTGAACGTGTGATGGATATCTATGAGATTGAACAAGCTAAAGGTGTTGTTGTGAGTGTAGGTGGTCAGTTACCTCAGAATATTGCTTTGCCTTTGCAGAAAAATGGAGCCAAGGTCTTGGGAACCAACCCAGAAGACATTGACAAAGCAGAAGACCGTCACAAGTTCTCGTCCATATTGGATTCCATTGGTGTGGACCAACCAGCTTGGAAAGAGTTGTCATCATATGACGCCGCCAAGCAGTTTGCAGACACCGTTGGTTTCCCTGTGCTTGTGAGACCATCTTATGTGTTGTCTGGGGCAGCAATGTCTGTCATCAGAAACGCTGAGGAGTTGGAGACAAAGTTGTTGTCTGCCGCCAAGGTGTCACCAGACCATCCTGTGGTCATCTCCAAGTTTATTGAGGGCGCTCAGGAGATAGACATTGATGCCGTAGCCCACAATGGATCTGTATTGGTCCATGCTGTTTCTGAGCATGTAGAAAACGCAGGAATCCACTCTGGTGATGCCACCTTGGTGTTACCTCCTCAGGACTTGTCATCCGACGTCATGTCACGTTTGAAGCAGATTGCAGACAAGGTCGCGGCTGCTTGGAACATCACTGGCCCATTCAACATGCAAATCATCAAAAATAATGACGAATTAAAGGTCATTGAATGTAACATCAGAGCATCCAGATCGTTCCCATTCGTGTCCAAGGTTCTTGGCGTCAACTTTATAGATGTTGCCACCAAGGCCTTGCTCAACACTAATGTTCCAGAACCAACCAATCTAATGGCAAAAGACTACGACTACGTTGCCACCAAGGTTCCTCAGTTCTCATTCACCAGATTGGCTGGCGCTGACCCATTCTTGGGTGTTGAAATGGCCTCCACAGGTGAAATCGCTAGTTTTGGTAAAGACAAACAAGAGGCTTATTGGACCGCAATGCAATCCACCATGAACTTCCATTTGCCTATGCCTGGCTCCGGTATTCTCTTCGGAGGTGACTTGACTAACACTAATCTTGGAACTGTTGCAAAAAACATCGCTGGCTTAGGTTACAAGTACTATACCGCCTCAGAAAAAGTCGCCCAGTACTTGAAAAAATACTTGCCTGAAAACGAAGATGTCCAGATCATTGAATTCCCAAAGACTGATAAACGTCTTTTGAGAGAAGTCTTCCAAAAGTACAACATCAAATGTGTCTTCAACCTTGCTGCCCAAAGAGCAGAATGCTTGTTGGATGAAGATTACGTCATGAGAAGAAATGCCATTGATTTTGCAATTCCACTTTTCAACGAACCTCAGACTTCCTTGTTGTTCTCCACCGCCTTGAAAGCCAAAATAGGTGAAAAGGTTACCGCCGCTGAAAGCAAAAAGGTGGTCATCCCAAGCGAGGTCAGAAGATGGAGTGAGTTTATAGGCGGGAAGCCTGTGTAGATTATTGCATGATGCGTATATAGACATAATAAGAGACTGTATTTTGTTTTGTAATGTGGTGTGTAGTTATGATTACGACTTGATATGGATAGTAGTAGGTTATGTTATCTAAGGAAACAAATTAGCACAAGAAATAAATAATTTATCCAATTTGATAGCAATACACAATTGCCTAATTGCGAATCACTAGAAGAGATTGAAATAAAGTAAAAAAGGCATTTAAGTGAGGTGTTGAAACTTTTATACACACAAGTTTTCGAAAAGTTAATATATTATATATTCTTCCTCTGTTGGTTATGTTTATTGTGTAAAATATCAATTACTGGAATAACTTATCAGTGATTCACACTTAAACGCAACATCCTTAGTTATTGATTTTACATGATGATAATGTACAAATTTAGTTATATTTTATGTCATCTAATAGAGTTTTATAAAGGCAATTATAGACCATTACTCATAGGCAGGCAGCTTTTTGCGTAATCTTTCAAAACCTCTCAAGTTATTGGTGATTTCCCTTGACAAGTTTTTGATCACAAGTGTGTTGGAGTTGGCAAACTCATTGACCACTGCTAACAAATGGTTCTCAATTAAGAATCGCCTGTACTTTATGTCATCAACACCGGAAACCAAAAACACAAAGTTCAATAGGAGCACTACTAAATCGTTCAGACCAGAGTCCGTTTCACTGGTATCTTTGGCAGCCCCTGTGGTGCTCTCGCCATAGCGTCTTTCAATGTATTCCTGCAAGGTGTAGATTATAGAGACAATTAGTTCACTGTGTTTATATATAATAATGGACAAACACTGTTTGCTAATGATCAAGTTGTTGAGTAAAGAAGTAATGGCTTGTTGTTGGCTCTTATCATTTTTAGTATTTATTTGCGTCAAGGAAAGCACCTTTGGCAATGTAAGTAAAACGCCGCTATTCAATACAGTCAACTTTTCACCATCCTCAAATCTAGAGATATTAGCAAATGTCCATAAAATGTTCAAGTCTATTGATTTTTTCAATCTACGAGACTCCAGATCGCTGACACCAGACTGATCCTGGGATTGAGGACTGTTATTAGAACTGTTATTCAGGGGTAGTTGTTTGTGATTATTTGCTAACAAAGAGTTTAGAGGAATAATCAAATAGTTGGCAATTATTGCTCTGCAATGATTGATGCCTCCATTGGAAATGTTTCTTATGATTCGGCAAGCTTTTTCAACAATCATGAGATTATTGTTAGACACCAGTTCGAACAAAAGAGGCAAGTAACCAGAATTTATAATTTGCAAAGATTGTTTGGTGTTCCCAGAAGACAAGTTGGAAATTAACCGTAAAGCGTTGTTTAACAACAGCAAATCTGCGATCTTAGAGGTATTACCTGTTGAGCTCAGGCTGTGCATGCTCTGCGGAGAGGAAAAGGAGGATGAGGTAGATGTCAAAGGGGTGATGTTATTTTTAACTAACGATTGTAAAATATCATACACTGGCAAAAGAACGCCTTGGGTGATTTGTTCTTCTTTTTGATATTCATTACCAGAAGCAAGATTTGCCAAGATGGAAACTGCTTGGTTTTTACACTCGTTATTGTACTGTTTCTCGTCCAAAATTTCTATCAAGTCATTACTGAGGCCCAATTTGTATATCAACTCGTGAATCTTGGTGCCTCCATTAGTGGCCAAGTTATTTAATACCACTAGCGCTGCTTGTTTCACAGCAATATTATTCATCAACTCGGCATTGTTGTTGAGAATAGAGAGCACCAATGGCAAGATATTATATTTTGAACATAAAATACTTTTTTGTTGCTCGTTACCTGAAGCAATTTCCGCAAAGGTATTTAAAACCAACGGTAAGACTTTGATATGGTTTGCTGAGGCAAAAGAGTACAAATATAATGTTAAAATACCCAACAAACCAGAATTTAACACAGCCTGTTTTTCTTTGGGGGAAATACTAGCAAACTCGCTAATAGTTTTAATGGTAAGTTCATTGGTACGTGCAGAGGCATCATCTTTTTTGGTGGTCAAAATGCCAATGACGTTTTTGAAAAATTCCATGATAGATTGAATTTCCTTCCTAGAAATTAAAGTTATGAGTTTTTCGTTTTTCAACTTGAAAATACTAAAAAAAATTATGATGATATTCACCAATGTAGGGTGGTTGTTAGGATTATTAATACTGATGGATCTGATGAACAAAAGCAACTTTTTCATAAAGTCGCCTCGCAACATGATATCAAACCATCTTATAACAGTGGCTTTGTTTTTATCCTTGAGGAATATGTAAGAGATAAGTGAAATTAGTTGTAAATCAATTTCTTTACCATTATCCTCCTGATTAAAATTGTTGACTATTTTTTCAATCACCGCATCGTCAATCAACTTGTAAAAAGTGACCATATTCTTTGAGGTGGAATTAAGCTCCTTGTCAAACTTGAACATGATAGTGAGCAATTCACATGAAATGTATCTGATTTTGAAATTGTATTTGTTTTCGGAAAAATCTAAAAGGAGTTTGAATAGAGAAAACTTCTGTATAAGAATTTGCTTCTGCGTGGCATCTTGCTTGCAGTTGATGCTGATAGAATATATAATGGTGAGAAGGTCAAAGAGTTGTGAATGTGATTTGCCAAAATCCAGACTGTCTGTGGTGACATCATTGAGTATCAGAACCAACTTCTCTAGCACTCTACATTTCACTAAGATTTCATAATTGTATTCTCTCGCATTTTTGCTGAGAAGCAATAAAAATTTTACAAAATTTTTCTTTAAAAACAAGTGCCGTTCTTTTGATCCCATTGTCTCATTAACATGTTTAAGGGTCAAGATGGGAAACAATAAGTTCAAAATGTCCATGTCAAAAAAGAATTTTTTCTGATACTTGTTAAATACTATAACATATAAACATATGTCTACAATGCTTGAATATGGGTCTATTTGGGAACAGTCAAACTCATGGCTGTTTAGCTCTGCGAGTATGGGCTCAATCACTGATATGATTTTGTAGTTGGCAATAATTTTTCGCTGGCTGTCATTGCCTTTGGCTAAATTGGACAAAAACTTTATCAAGTGAGTTGTCACTCTGAGAGGCTCGTTCTTGTCTTCAATGACACGGCATATTATAGGAAGAAAATTCTGCTTCAATATGACGTCAGTGATATAGATAGAGCCTCTAGAAAGATTACTGATAATGGCAGCCGCAGACTCTCTGATTTTCGCGTCGCGACTATTGAGACACAAGGGCAAATGTTCCAACAAGCCTGAGCTTACAATGACCAAGTTCTGGTCGCTGGAGCCACGCGTGAGGTTTGCAAATAAACACAAGGCACATAGTTGCAACGAAACAACATTGACACCGTCTTGGACCTGCGGCTCTGTCGTCTCGTCTAACAGAAGTATGGCCACAAGTGGTTTGAGAAGATTGAGCTCGAAGAAGTCTTCAATCACGTTGGTTTCCTCATACGTCATATTGATCAAAATTTCACATGTCTTTTGCATTATAAGATAGTTACGAATGGACAAGTACGGCTTGAGCACCTCCAAAACATTACACTTTTTGAACAAAATCAAACTGTCCTTTTTGAAAGATATAAGTAGCACCAATTGTAAAGCATAAATCTGGGTCTTGGTTATCACTAAAACCTTGTCATTGTCGCCTTTCTCATCAGGTGCCAACACTTTTACCAAGCGCGGCACAAGCTTAAGAGTATCATCCTCGAGCGCCAGCGCCTCCCTGTCCTTGAGCAAGTCTCGGAGCAAATTGTAGGAATACTCTTTAATCTTGGCATTGCTCAGATACAACAAATCCACCAAGACAAACGTAATGCGGTTTTCTAGAAACAATTTTTTGAACGTGTTCGAGTTTTCGTTCTTGACCTCGGTCACAATCCTCAAGATCAGAAGCTGCACCGACACAGAGTTTGACGGTAGAAGTTGAATAAGTGTTGTGCATGCCTCGTGTACTTTATCTTTGGTTTCTGCATTGGTCTCTTGGTCATACAATAGAATGACACCCTTCAATTCGTGCAAATACTCTTCCATTGTTTCCTGCTTGCGCGGTGCCGCCTCTGCCAAATCCATCCTGGCGGTGTATCTCTATTAATATCAAGCCTCTAATTGCGATATACGTGTTAAACTCTTTGGCTTCATCTGCTCATCGCCGCCTATAATACATTCATCTCGTATACCCACCATTATCCACTCTTCATGAAACTTTTGCTTATGTAATGATGGTAATGTGATGTATGCATATAGCCACATATACATACATAAAAGTGTAGACCTTTTTTTGTCAAGAATCTTAGATTTGGCCCAAAATGTTGCAAAAAATGGTTACTCTACAAGCTATTGAGATTACAGGAAAAGCTGAATAATACTTAGTGTACATTGGAAGCAAATATGAAACTAAGGGTTATGAAGTATATATATATATATTGAAATACCAATGATTAGTCTTCTCTTGTTGGCACTGGTTCAGTTACAGTTTGTGTAGAGGATTCTTCAATAGGACCTGTGGAGCTAGAAGGTGCTGCAATGTCTGTTAAAAGTTGGGAAGGCTTAGTTGTAGATTGCTCCTCAGTAAGTTTATTCTCAGTAAGTTTATCCTCAACAGGTTTATCCTCAGTAGGTTTAATACTTTCATTACTGATATATTTGTTAGATGCGTTACCAATAGGCTTATTATCGAAATCTATAGGTTTACTATCGGTGTTAATAAACTTATTATCAATACCAATAGGCTGATGCTCGGTATCATTGTGACTAGCATCAGTCTTGATAGATTCATCAATTTCAGCTTTCGGTTCATTTTCAATCTTTGGTCCAGATTCAGTCTTAAGCACCGTTTCAGACTTGCCAGAATCAGCCGCAACATCATTTTGATCATTTACGTTAGGTATCATTTCGTGTCGAAGGTTCAATCTTTCGATTCTCTCGCGTTCTTTTTCCTCTTTCAACTTGATTCTTTTAGCAGCTCTGATGGCTGCGCCTTCTCTGATAAGTCTTTCCTGTTCTATCTTCTTCTCCTGCGCCTCTTGTCTTCTACGCTCTTCTTTCTCCTGCAATCTAGACGACCGTTTTCTATTCATGATCAAATTCTGCATGTTTCTTTCTCTCAAGCGATGCTGGTAGTTCTTTTTCCACCTAAGATCCAGGGCTGCAAAGTCATCTACCATATTACCCAAAAGAAGACCCAATTTTCTAAGCTGGGGCTTTCTTTTGTAATCCTGTATCAAGTTGTACATTTCGTAGAAATTATGGGTGAGACACTCCCATTCAAGGTCTGGATCTATGTCTTCTAATGCGGTATAAGGATCGAAATTCTGAAGTTTTGAGCCGCTTTTAGGGATCTTCACCTTTTTATTAAATGTCAATTTTCTCAAATACAACCGATTGTCGTCAAGCAAGAAATATGAATGAGAGACTATTGGTACCTTGGTGTGCACAGTGCGGGTATAAAGAGGATCTAATCTTAAGTCCACTGGTTTTTCAAACTTTTCTATGAAACTCTTGAAACTTTCTCTGTCACAGACTCTTAAAATAAGAGCATAGAGAACATCAATCTTTGCTTGCAACGGCAAAAAATCAAAAAAACGAAATTTTTTCTCAACAACCTTTTCCTCGACTTGGGGAGCTTCATTGTAATCATCCATTTGGACATCATCGTCATCCTCTTCATAACCTTTTTCAACATAATCTTCGTCATGATCGCGATCGTCATAAGCAGGTTCTTGGATTTCAAAGTCTTCATCAGGCACATTAGGCTCATCATCGTCGGCAAAGTCAGAGAGATCGATTCCATGTATTTCTAACAAAGCAATAAGTTCTTCTCCCAAATAATCAATTACGCTCTGATCAAAATCTTCCACCAGTTTCACCCGAAGCGCTGGTTTCACCACCGCATTGAGCAACATGATTTTGAGCCGGTCCATGAAAACCAGAGGCAAAGTCAACCCTACTAATTCTTCCTCCCAGATATTAATATTGAAATTATCAGCTCCCATCTTAATAGCACCTCTAAACACACTCAACCAATTGTAGACAAAACTGTAGATAAAGTTTGACCTCAAAGGCTTCAACATTGACAAGTAAGGCTCCTTTTCCGTCGGCAAGTAAGGCGGAAACTTCACTAATTGGGCTACAATGTCCAGATCCACGTATTGGAGACTGAGTGCCGGATGACTATAATCCACTTCCACACTAGCACTTTTCTTCTGTACCATATTCAACCCAGTTATCAGTCAGTGTATAGAAAATAAGCAGTAAATTATTGAATATAGCTAGCCGGATTATTCCGTCATGAGTATTTTATATCTAAGATGTTTAATTATGGTGAACGCCATAAAACTTGTTTTCCAGTTGAAAAAAACGCGTTGATAATTAGGGGCGGGTATACCCGCTTTTCACCTATACATTATTATTCTTTCTTTATACCGTTATTAATTGGGATTTGAAAGCTTCTAATTAGTTTTGGGTGTTCAAAAATGAATGATTAATATCGGATATTACAAAGAATGTAGGCTATTTTAGTATATATGAACATTTTGGTAATTAGATCTGTCAAACACCGTTTAACACTCACATTTTTGTATGATAGATGTTTTTCACTCTATGAATCCCATTTATTATAATCTTATAATAATAATAATAATAGTTCTATTTTTCGAGCCCACTAAATTATCTCTTATTTTCTCTATTTTTTTCAACTTTTTTATGAGGTTTACCTGGCACGAAGGAAGTGCAACTGGCTAAAACGTTGCCTAACTATAATTAAGTCACTGTTACAAGCGTAAGGCTCAGCACTGTCCAGTAAGGGATTGTGCACAACATTTTGTCTTTTCTCAACCGAAGCTCTTCTGAGCTTTTCTAAATCTACTTAGGTATTACATTGAGTTTTCAAGAACGCTGGTAACATAATGCGTAAGCAAACTTTTCACTACATGCCTGTTGTTCATCTTGATAGTTTAATCTATATGTTTACCAAAATGCGCTAACAAATCTCTCTTGTTATTAGTTTTCTTGATATACAAATACTTTTACAAGTTTATAAAACATACATGTTGAACACAATATTTGAGCTATCCCAAAATCTTTAGAACTTACATCTAATAAATCTCGACGAAAAGCATGCCCACATACTTCGTAAATTTGTAAAATCAACCCATGTTCTATAATAGCCACTAGTGTGGAGTGACTGATCTGCGGTCGATTTGAAGCATCCGAGAGCCGAGAAACTGTTATTATATAAACAGGGAACGTCTGGTGTTATACAAAATTTACTAGAAGAAAATCAATTAAAAAACTAAAATCTATCAAGATGGGCCTAGTGAGACGACTTTTCATCATATCGACACCTTTTATAGGATGTTATGCCGTCAGCCAAAATTTGGCAAGAAGGTATCCAAATGTGCCTATGAACGAGCTTCCGAAAGAGATGAAGATCCACTCTTACACCAACCGGACCTCGGATGTGTATTATCCTGAGATTGACTGTTACAAGAAGACCGTTGTGGTTCCGGAAGACAAGCCTGTTTCCACTAGTGAGATTGTTCGGCAGTTTCTTGAGGTAAAACCTCTCCGAGCCATTTTGAAGAAAGATTCCCTGTCAAAATCACCATTTGAGTCTCGTGTGGTTGAAACATACGAGTCTGACCAAACATCATCAGCAGTGATTCAATGGTCATGGCGTCCTAATTTAGGTATAGTTCTGTTTTTTGAAAAGATTGCTTTGAAATGGCATTATCCTTATAGACTTATGAATGGGGGATACCATGAAGTCTTTGTTACAGAAAACAAACTGCTGCTGCCTAGCAAATCTAGAAGTAAATCGTACGAAGTATATTTTATCTGTGCACACCAGTATAATGACAAACACGACAACAAGATAATCCCTAGGTGGACCTCCAGCTTACATAGAACATATGCCAGAATAATCCTCGTTGCCGGAACAAAACCATATCGCTGCTCTAGAGCATGACACTCTATCTTGGCTTACGTGTATATACAAATCTGCAGCTAAAATAATACAAACCTCATGTTAAATTCTATAAACAGTAGGACAAGACTATTTCGGGGTGCAGGCATCATCACTAAAGCCTTCAGTGATAGGAGAGAGAAAATCGTTAGCGTTTATGCTAATAGGTTGTGGTATTTCGGTGTTGCTTGGAACTTGATTAGCAGTATCGTTCTGCGTATTGGTATTGAATAATGTTATCATTTTGCCGCTGGTAGGTGTGACAAACCTGTTGTTTTGGCTTGGAATGTCCGATAACGTTAGAAGCTGCCCTGGTTTTGGTTTTTTGGAGTAGCTATTGGAACGGTACATTCTGTTCTTCAAAGCATCGCTTTCTGATTCTGGAGTAACAATTGTTTTCCTATGGCTGTCGTAGATATGGTACGACGCATCAGGATCAAACTCAAAGTCTTCAGGCACAATGTTCACTTCGTCCAAGTAATCTTCGTCAGCAAAATAATCATTGAGTGTATCATCTTCATAGAAACTTTCCACCAGGTCTTCGGGAGCAGTATTTGCATCCTGATTAAGCCAAGAGTACCGATTTCGTACACCTTCTTCTTGAAAAGTTTCTGAGGAACTTTTGAGGATATGGGCTTTAGTTGCAGAAGAAACAGTGCTATTGGCTTCAGCAACATTTGGCACAACGTGGCTAATGTTTGTTATAAGATCGTCAACTTTGAATGAGTCGGCGTCTTGTTGATCCAAATCTAGGTTGGAAAGGTTGTTTGTTATGTTTGTTATATTATCAGTATTCACTAATGTCTCATTCTTGATTGTAGTAGTAGTTGGGTTTCCAGCACATTTTTCTTCATTTTCAATATTCTCATCAATAATAAATGTAGTTTTGTTTGGGGTGCGCTCATTGACACTACTTAAATCTTCATCTCCTGCTGAATCATTATTAGCCTCATCTACAGCTTGCTCATTAGAATATTTGCCCTGGCTCAAGCTTCTATCGCTACTCAGCTCTCCACTAATTTCACTTGCTTCATCATCTGAACCATCATCTGTACCGTCTACAGAATCGTCATCATAATCGCCTACCTCATTCATCAAATCATCATAATTATATTCATCCTCGTCGTCAGAAAACAACTGACGATTGAACAAATGTTCTGTGTCGTCTTCTTCCATTTCGTCATAATAATTCATCTCATCATTGAAATCTTCTTCTCCATATTCGTCTGCATTGAAATCATCAACGTACAAGCCAATAGAGCGCTGCGGTCTTGGTTTGTTTGCCTCTGACATGCTTTTATAATATTTTATGGAAACATTACGACCATTGATCAAGTCCTTTTCGAACGAAAAAGCTGACGAATCAGACATTGTGGATGATGTGTCGTCATTCGGAGCTTCCGGGCTGTTTTTAGTGCCCTGAGACTCTTTGGTTTCTTTCATAGTTCCAAGCTCAAAGCCTTTTTTAGGAATTTCACGTATAGAGACGAATTTCTTAGTTTTACGGGATTCATGGTTTTTCAACTTTTTTAGTATAGATGCTCGTTTATCAGTATTGATTTGGATCACAGATACCCTGTTATCGTCAATGACACTGGCAATAGATGATCGCTGTCTATCAGAACCTCCGCTCTTTCTCTTGTAATTCTTCATCTTGTCCAAGACGTTTTTGAAAGAGTCGCGCTTGGCGCTTTTCGAAGATTCTGTAGATGCTCTTTTATCTTCTGGCTCGTCTTCCTTGGGCACAACATTCAAAACCAGAGCTTTGTCAAAGTTTGAATACGACGATCCATCGCCTTCGCTTATGGATTGTTCGTCTTCTGCTAGCTGGTCTTCTCCCAATAATCTTTGTAGGCTTTTGTTTCGTGCCTCTTCGTAAATCACAGGGCCTTCCGAAGGATTGAAATTTCTAATCTTCGATTTGAAATCTTCCAAATCAGGCGAAAGGGTGTCAAAAGACACCTTGGCTCTGCGGTCATGTTCATAGTTACCTGTGGTTACTTTTAATGGTACATTGGATGGCTGGAAACTACTGGAGCGTTCTCCATACACATCTCCTTCTACAATGGGGAATACATTACTATTTCCCGACATCTTTACATTCTCATCTATTGTGCTTCTAGCATGCGGAGGAGACGCCATCTGGTTATAATCCTTAAAGTAGAACTCGTCCTCATGGCGGTCGCTGCTACTACTAAGTCTATGGTGCTGCGCCTTGTGGTTCTGCGCGTTATCCCATTGGTGCACTGAGAAAAATGTCTCTGGAGGCGACAATACGAGTTCCTGGCTGTCTTTTGTCTCTCGGAGATTACTGTTACTGCTACGTGAAAAGAGATTCTTTGGATACTTGAGGATCTTCTTCTTGGCGCTACCAGAAACAGGTCCTTGCATATCAAGCGGAAGAGAATACTGTTTTGCCAACGTTTTCGGTGAAGAAGGCGCCGAGCCGGTAAACTCATCTGTACTGAATCCCGGTGAATGGATGAACGAAGAATTGAAATCATTATGTCGTAATAAAGGCGAGATGGGACTTGTCACCTTGGGCGATGTCAATGGAGACCCGTTGAACGAAAAACTGCTATTATGAACATTCGGGTTGTTTGTCGAAAGCAATTCAAAGCTCGCCTGCTTGGTTACTGTGCCATATCCTTGAGAATCGTTGCTGTAAGACGCTGAGGTAGCCGAATTTCGTCTAGATGTATCCTTTTTTTCCTTGTCATCTTTCCCAAACGACCCGATTCTCTTGTGTGACTTGATAAATGACCGCATTGAATATATAACTAGGCCTCGAGACTTGAAACATAGAAATGGACCTATACACTTTATAGCGACAAATTATCTTCATATTATCTAAACAGTTTATACTAATCTCATTCAGACCTTTAACTGACAAGAAAACACCGTTATGCGATGCGTGGGTGATGCATGATGTAGCATCATAGTACATATCCCTGCATGTTAATCATACCCTTTGAAGTGGATTTTATAGATACTATAATGATAGTCATTGAAATTGTCAAGACAGAAAGATTCTACACCAAAGTAGCAATGATCATAAAAAAAACGGTGGTACCAAATGTGGTATTTAAGAAGAAAAATTAAACATAAAGTAGAATAAATAACGTAGAAAACAAAACGAGTTAAAAAGTCTGACATACAAGTTGACAGTAAAATAAAGTGCTCAAAAAAACAAAAAAAAAATACATTAAGATAATGGTCATCAAAAAAAGCAGAAATGCATAATAAGCGCCATCAATATTGTAGTAGCAAACCCTCTTACATGTTGTGATATGAGTATTGGTATGATGTACTGCTGTTTACCAAAGGAGTACGTCTGCTTTGAAAAAAGTTTGCCAAAGAGCTTTTTTCTTTGTTGTGTAGTGAGCCAGAATACAAGCTCAGCAACTCCGAACCCTCGCAGGACTCCAAAGATTTATTTGATGAGTAAACGCTGCCATGTGCATTTCCTTTCTGACGTACGGTTTTCTCTGCTGATTCAAGCTTGATTTGCTTGATAGCCTCTGGCAACAGCATCGTGTTCTGTTCGCAAAGCTCTTCAATGTCTCTATAACCTTTTTGGCGGATGTAGTCACCGTATAAAGAGTTGACAGCAGAAAGTAATGTAGATCCGCCCACGCTGGCGCTGCTATTACTTCTGGAGCTACCATCCACTGATTCCCAATCTTCATTATCATGGTCGCTGAAAACTGGATTCTTGACCAAGTCGCTGTCACTATAATACAACACAGACGAATCGCTCAAGGAAAAGTTTCTTGAGGCCTGGCCCTCAACCTCCTCCAACAAATCCAACTGGATTTGGTTCTGAGCAGCAATGTTCTTCAGAAATTGTACATCAGAGGCAATACTACTGGCAAAGGAAAACTCCCTGATATTACCTCTTGAGCCTATGTTGATGGTAGACTGTCTAGAAACACATGTGCTATCGACAGCAGTGTCTTGTGGGGTTCTTTCAGCGGAATTAACAACTCTGAGGGCGTGTGGAGACCGTTCTTCAAATGGATTACTTATAAGAGAGTTTCCAGTAAAGTCTCTACTTTGTTGGCCTTGTCTCAAGTTTTGATGGCCGCTGAAATGTCTGAATGTGCTTTTAGAACTGTTGAGCTCATAATAATGGATAAGTTCAAGACTCTTATTGCCCAACATATTGTCTGTATCTACAACTCCTGATGCGCATCTGGAATTCACAGCAGACGGTTCTGCACTTAGTTCGTAAGTGTAGTCTTTGATCAAGTCCTCATAATCTGTAACACTGTACGAAGACGCATTATGAAGGCTTTGGTCGCTATGTTCATTTTCGTCACTTTCAGTAATAGTTTTAAGCTGTTCTTTCAAAGGTTCTAAAATGTGAGTTTGATCTACCTCATCAAGGGTGGTGTTTTCTTGTTGTTTATCGAAAGCATCAGCTATAGAATATTCATTTCTGATGACAAACTCAGAGTCAAGCTCAGAATAAACACTTTCCACATCTTGGGTTACATCCATATCTTCCTGGAAAGTGTCATCTTCCTCAAGAATGTTGTCTACTTTAGGGGCAGCCTCTGCTTTCCTTGTGAACACGTTGTACGCATCAGAGGTGCTGATTTCTTTAGTTTCCAACGTTGACACCGTGTCTAAACTCGAATTATCATTGGACTGTATTGAAAACGTGTCATTGATTGGCGAGTACACAAGTCTTGGATCTTCACTTCCTGACGAACTGGACGTTGTAGTGCTGGAAGATACCATACTGAAATCTCTTTGTTTAGAAAAATTTGAGCCATTGTCGTTAAAAGATTGTTGAAAATGAGCTGGTCTTGGTGGCGGTACTGGCCAGTGTCTGATAACGGTATTACTTGAAGCAATAATGTTTGCATTGATCAATGTATTAGGTTTTTCATCGCTAACATTAATATTCGATGATTCGGTTGTTTTATCAATAGTGCTCATATTGATTGGTTCCAATGTCTCATGGATAGTGCCCATATTGAATGAGTCAGATCTTTCACTTATAGGCAGAGAACCCATATTGAGTGATTCAGACTCTGCTGCAAACACAATATATCCTCTTTGAGAGTTGACTTTGAATCTTTCATTAGATTGTTGAGCACTGTTTGATTGATAAGCACTATGATATGAATCATTGGTGCTGTCATCAGTTGAAGAGCGACAAAGCTTGCCATTAGGCAAAGAATAATCAAATTGTTGTTTAGTAGGAATGTCTGGCATTGGACGAGGTGTTTCATTTGATTTGTTAACAATCGGCGCAGATGTCATTATATTTTTTCTTATCAAATCTTGATATTGAGTTTCTTGGATCTGGTTCTTGAAACTTACACTGTTTCTATTGGAGCTTGGAGTCAGCAGATTCATGGTTCTATGGGTGCTTCCACTAGCTAAAGAAGCGTCATCCTCGGCAAGTTTACGTGGTGAGTAATTGTCAAAGTTGTAAATGTTGGTCACAGGTTGTCTCTTGTGTGGATTGTTTCCTGGTGAGCCAATACTTGTTTTAAAGACAGTGTCTGGCTTTGTTTCTTTTGGTGGTTGTGCTATCTCTTTCTTGTTCTCAGACTCTATTGTTATGGCAGAAATGTCAGCTAGAAGTCTTGTTTCGTTAGCATCATCTGCAGTGGTATCATTTCCATAGAATTCAGAATTGATACTTTCCCGGTCAATTTCCTTACCATTTGACAATGGTTGCATAGTTTCATTTTTGGCTGATCTCATATCACTCAATGGAGATCTGGTATGTGGGCGGATAATTGGCACTTCATTTACTTCTGAAGAACTGGCAAACCACTTATCGTTAGAATGTTCCTGTTGTAATCCCACAAAGGACTCAACATCATCTTTATCTTCAACAACTTGGTGGGTGTTTCCCTTCTTTTTTGACTTTGTTTTCTTTGCTTTATCATTAGACTTTTTTTTCAAACCAAATGGCCAAAATCTGTGCTTCTTTTTTTTACCACCTTTGTCGTCATTTGTCTCTGACTTTCCTGTACTTCTGGAGTCGTTAGTTGTCTGTTTCGCCAATTCGTTAAGCTCGTGGAAGTCAAGCAAAGCGTTGGCATTCATTTGTCTGTTCTGCACAATATATTCGTTGGAATTGACCAAAGAAATGTTTGATTTTGTGCGGGAATGCAAGTTTATTGCTGGAACAGAATAAGTTTTTTCATGTCTAAAGACGGTTCCATTTGAATTGTTGTCCTGAT
This sequence comes from Saccharomycopsis malanga, assembly GCA_004014935.1. Lineage (NCBI taxonomy): Eukaryota > Fungi > Ascomycota > Saccharomycetes > Ascoideales > Saccharomycopsidaceae > Saccharomycopsis > Saccharomycopsis malanga. The sequence continues at coordinate 3,248,442 of CP025321.1, forward strand.
AGGGCGGAAGTGGTGGTTGAGGACGTGGTCTAGGCCCTTGAAACAGTGAAATAGAATAGGTAGATCCAGAAGGAGTAATGCCAGTATATGAAGAGTTTGGCATCAAAGAAAGATGCTTGGTGGCAACATTACCGGAAGGAATTCCGGCTGATTGTGAAGCAAATTTGAATTCTTGAAATTTCCGCATTTCCTCCTCTGAAGGCACTTTTGTAGGAGAAGCTGCTCTCTGTTCACTAACTTGATTCTTAAACAAGGGTTCTACTCCAACAGACGTCGGTCTTGAAGACACTACCGAAGGCAAGCTGTCAGCAGACCGGTTTTCCATGGTGCTTCTTGAATCGAGACTGGTTCTACTTTTGTTCGCAGCACTGATTAAAGGAGGCCTGATCAACGTCGCTGGAATTGGAACACCATAGGAGTTTTTAGCAGTATATGGTTTGATATGGGTTCGAGTTGGATTTCTCTCAGGAGAAGCAGAACGAGTTCTGCGGTGGTTGTTACCCACTAGGTAGTTTGGATTGGTAAGATCAAAGACCGACCTGTTAACTGACAGAGCACTTGACGATACAGGCTGTACACTATGTCTAAGCTGCTGAAACTTTTGCTTCGAGGTAGAAGCATAATAATTCGAAGAGGTTACTGAAAAACTCACTGAGCTGGAATCTTTTCCTTGGAAGGAATCGTAGTTGGAAGATGAATAATTACTCATCTTTCAACCAATTTATCACTATATTGAGTAAAAATCAAGCACCTAAATTGCCAGCCTTTTTATAAAATTTGTAAAGACGATTAAAAAAAAGCAAAAGACTTTTTTCGCTCAAACAGCTAGATAACTGTAGAAGATAAAGAAAACGACGACTTGCAATGGAACTATGCCTGTAAATGTTGAAATCCATGAAACCTGCATGTCTCTCTGTTTACTTATTTCCCAAATTGGAAAATATACATTTCTTATAAACCATGGCAATGGTTTATCATGTGATGCGCTATTTCATATATACCAGTGACGCGGGTTTTTTACAGTGTGATGATTTACATAATATTCCACTATTGGGGTTCCCAGGTGATTTCCCAATGTGTCGAGCCAAGCCTCAAACGATCTACTGGGTATTCAGCATGATTCTTTGAGTTGAAGTGCACTATATTTCCTCATAAGGTGACGGGATTTCGTCGGAACTAGTAACAGTCACTTCTCCGTACAATGTTGCCAAATCAGTGGTAAGATAATATGATCAGCTTATAAAAGTGACACCTGAACAATGTATTATGGAGCATTGAAAGAGCCATCTATGCGGGTCCTACGTCATGATATGTATTCTGATGCATATTACTGCGTGTTAATGTTATGCAGTGTACAGTAGTGTCCGCGCCAGTGGGCCGGGGCAGAAGCTGTTGCTTTATCCATTTTAACGGAAAAGAGGCTGAAGGTTACTTATAAATGGCAGACTTAAATATGGGAACAATTCCTGTTTTTTCAAAGGAATGATGAAGAGTGGATTGTCACAATTTTTTAACTTCTATTATAACTGAATTACACTTTATTTAAACAATGTCCCAACCACACCCAGAAGCATATATGTCGCAGTTTGCAGATGAGCAGGCAAGCAGCGAATCATACAAGGAGGTGCATCGTCAACAGGTTCCACCTGTACCAGAAATGGTTGTCAAGAATTTCGCTAAGAAATATGAAACCCCGCATGAGGGTACATACCAAAAGATTATGAGCTCATTAGGTTCGTTCTTTGGTTGCTTAGGTACTATACCATGTTGCTGCTGTACGAATCCTTATGTTAATGTTGACCAAGGTCAAGTTGGATTGGTCACCAGATTTGGTGCCCTATCAAGGGCTGTGGAACCAGGGTCTACATATGTTAATACTTGGGTTGAAAGAATTCAGAAAGTCAGTATTCGGATTCAAACCACTGAAATACCATCTCAAGATTGTTTGACAAGAGACAATGTTTCAGTGAAGATATCGTCAGTTCTTTATTACAATATTGTTGATCCAAAACTTGCTGCTCTTGGTATTGAAAACGTGCACAATTCATTGGTCGGTCGTACTCAAACCACTTTACGTGATGTGATTGGTTCACGCAATCTTCAAGATGTTATCGAGAGAAGGGACCAGATTGCTGCTGCCATTGCAGAAAGCATTGCTAGTATTGCCCAAGCTTGGGGTGTTCATATTGAAAGTATCCTTATTAAGGACATCCATCTTCCACCTAACGTGTCCTCCTCTTTGTCAAGAGCAGCTGAAGCCACTAGAATCGGTGAGTCCAAGATCATTGCTGCCAAGGCTGAGGTTGAGAGTGCCAAGTTGATGAGACGTGCTGCGGACATCTTGGCCTCTGAAGCTGCTATGCAAATCAGATATCTTGATGCCATGCAAGCAATGTCCAAAAACTCGGGTTCCAAGGTCATATTCATGCCTTACTCTCCAAATGCCGCTAATAATATTGGCCATGACTCTACGGACGGTAAAGCAAAAATTCTTCCTCAAAACAACGGAACCTCTCAGGTTGGTTTCACCGATGATGAAAATACCAAAGCTATGCGTATAAACGCTTTGCAAGAAGCAGGTGTTTAAATTGAAGGGTTGAATTGATGTCTTGTTTAAACCTATAGGTTTAGTATGTGTTATGCTTTTGTTTGGTGCTATTTTTTATCTTTTTGTTTGATTCTATCGCTTTTTTATAGTTTTTGAAAATCTTGCCATGTTTATGATGATATGTATACACTGTAGCAAATAGTATTAATACAAATATCTTTCTATATTTTAGTTCCTAAATCCTGGCAATAATCCTCCTAATAGAAATCCAAATTATTTTGAATATTATTATTTGATATAGTAATCTTATATTTCAAGTCCAGTGCATATCAGTTCGGTATATACGCGCTACGCTTAAAAGGACTTGGAAAAGCCCACTGAGGAATGCCCAACCATGTCCCATTCTTCATGACTTTTCACTTAATGGTTTGGAAAGCACTAGACTTTTGTCTTGGTCGTATTTCAAACAGTTGTTGTTGCCTGTGAAGTCACGTTGAGGATCGTAAAAGCGTCGAGGAAATTTTCGTTTTTAGCTTGGGTAAAAAAGATAATAATAATAATTGAAATATAGAATAAAAAAGATAAAAAATATGAAATAAACTTAAAGATGTTAGTGGTAAGTGTAAAAGAGGGCTAAGGACAGACATCAGCTTCTTGTCTTGCTCCAGGTGATGCTACGCGTATTGTATATCTAGTAACCTCTTCAAAATAGGAGAGCAAAGCTTCTATCAATCTTAAAGTCTTTGATCAAGTTCAGAACCAAAGCTGAGCTTATGCCATGTTCTTCTTGATCATTTGTCCATCTTTTGCTTCTGAAGTAGACGAGCATGTTTTAGATCTTGATCACCAAAGTCCTGACATTAACTACGCTAAAAATAAATTATTATCTAACGTTAAATACACTAAAATTAAATTATTATCATAATTATCATTAGCCCACATCTAAGCAGATACTAGCAAAATTAACATAGCCCTAAAAAGTGTTAGAAAAATATGGCAAGATACAAGTTAAAGCAAAAACTTTTATAGAAAGATAAAAAATCATCAAAATAAACACAACGTTACTCGAAGCTATTGTGCAAACTTGTTATAGTATTTTTTTTTGCTTGGAAGCAAGTTTGAAAGACATTTTAGGTTTCTTTATTGGTTTTGATTTTGGTTTGACTATGACTTCTTTTGATTCCTTCTTGACAAGCGTTTTTTTGTCAGGTGAAGCGTTTTTTCTCTTTTTTGGGCTAAATTTGTAGTGAGGATATGTTTCTTCGTGAAGGAGTTTTTCAATTTTGCTGTATTCTGCAAACTGACTCTTGATGTGTTCCTCCTCAGTATGCCATAGCAATGCTATTACATGGCACATTGCCCCATGATGGACTTTGACGTGTTTGAATGTTGGAAGGATATGATATTGTGATAGTTTGTCTAATCTAACATTGATATGTTCTTGTGCAAAATAGTGTTTTTGAAGTTTGAAATCTCTCAGTATGGACAGGATTTTTTGTTGGTCAGCAAATGCTTTATGAGGGTCCAAAAGAAACTCTACATCTTTCTGGATCAATTCCAAGATGATCTTTTCATCTACATCATGACTGCTATTTTCATTCAAATAAGGGCGGACAAAATGATTCAAATAATAGTCAGTCAACTCCTCGACTACATTGAGCATTGTGAGTGCGACAGCTACTTTGATCATTGACGAGCGGTAAAGCATATAAGTGTTTAAAGGTCTTTTGATGTACATGGAATCTTTCTTGGTGGCAGCTTCGTCGCCCATTAATGTTTTGAAGCATTCAAACAGATTCAAATGTTCTAAAAGACGGAGGTCAAAGCCTTGGGCCAGCAATTCTTGTAACATGTTATCAAGAATTGTTTCATTTACTTTGTCGATATCATTAGAGATGAATTCCTTACCACAAGACGATCTGATTTGAATCATCAAGCCTTGTGATGTATCGATCAATGGGATTTTGGCTAAAAACTTTTTGTAGTCTTCAGGATTTTTTCTATCAAGCAGAGCAGAACTGGCTGGGTTTTGTATTTCAATCAAACTACAGATTACTCCAAGTTTCAAGCCAACATTGAAACTTTCAAAATTAGTATTGTTGTTCATTTGAAGAATCCCATTATTGTCAATGGTATTGTTTGTGAATAAGCAAAGTGCGTTTTTCAATTGAGGAATGTCAAGCCCCCTTGTCTCAGCTAGTTTTATTATTTTACGGTAACGTTTAGCATCAATCACGGTTTTTTGGAAAAAATCAACAAATTTTAACGGTTCACCGCCAACAAACAAGGTGGACGATGAGCGGGAATGGTTAGGAGTAGAAGCTACTGTAGGAGTAGAAGGAACAGACGAAACAGGAGAAGATGCGAATGGAAAATACGATAAAAAAGGCGCTGGCGATGTTGAAAACAAAGTGTTAAGTGCAGATTTTTGGATATAAATTAGTTCGTTTTGCTTATTAAAATCCAACTTTTGCATCTGGACATGCTCTGCATTAATATCTACTGGCTTGTGGAAAGGTCCCAACCCTATATCTGAAAACAAATCGTTTTCATTTTTTTGAGAAGAGACTGAAAACAAATCTATTTGCGAAAGATTAGCACAACTAGGAGGACCAACAGCGTTGGGATAATTTAACTCGTCGATTAGATGACCATTGTTGTTTGCCAGCAACACCGGCATGGATTTTGTTCGTTTAGCGTTTTTACTACTTGAGGAATGGTTGAAACATGTCATGTCATCAGAAACGTTACTATACGCCTTGATATCATTAAGCGACTTGGAAGTTACTACCTGAGCGTCAGAAACGTTGCCATTGTATGCTTTATCAGGAATATAGCTAAATACACTATGGATATCGTCATGAACAGCATCATCCGTAGCCATGGGAGTTGCAAACTCCATGGAAAATATAGACCGCGACGCCGTTGATGGCGTGCAAGACAACTCATCCTGATTGATAGTATTATCAAAATAGGACAGCTGAGTATTGATACGTGCCTCTAAAGGAAATATCTCCTCAGGAGAGACGGTCTCTTGGTAAGCATCAACATCCCAAATCTGGTGTGGACTCTGGATGTTGGATAATACAGGAAAACTATCATTAGAAATATCAGAAAGGCGCATGGTGAATCTTGTTAATTAGCAGCGAGGACGTGTCTTTCAAACAAAAAATTGAGGCTAGGATAGAACGAAGCGAATTAGGTAAAGAAATAATGAACTGAAAGATGAAAAAAGATGAAAAGTTGTTGAAAAGAGCAAAAAAGATATCAAAAGAGAAATTTAATTAAATATATGTATTAATTTAGGGAAATGTACGAAAATGAGTGTAATTGGAGTGTAATTTACAGTTTCGTCGGCATAGCGCACCAAAAAGCCTAAGCCATTGTTAATTGTGCGGTTTCTGCATTGACAATATGCTTTAATGTGGGACAGTTAATGAGGAAGGGGCTTGCTAATTCTGTCCTGCTGGCGCTTGAATAGCATACCATAACATGTTCAAGAACAACTCATCATGTTGCTGCATGCACTCCAATGTATCATCCTGCAAGGATTTATACCTGGACAACAACTCATACATACATTCATACATGCATATGCAGCGTACTGCGTCAGCTGTTTCCCCAATAGGACATGGTGATATGCACAGCCTGCACGGAGCCAGCATATGCACCTCGGGTGCATGTCAAAACTGGCCTTTCCATGTCTATTTATCAATGGAAAGTCTTTAAATTATGTCTTGGATATTTCAGTCTAGATTCTCGGTGAAGTTTTCAAAATCTTTGGGATGAACTTACTCTGAATAATAGAAAACTTTGCGCTGTAGATATGCCCCCACCAGTGACAGGGTCTCAGAATTTTTATTCCAACCAAAAGTGCGAGCAAAATTAGCATTATTGGAAGTGATGTGGCGTTATCAAGTGTAACCAGGTGCCTTTAATATGTGGGACAGCTGCTGTGAGGGGCTACCGATGGGAGAGACGACCATTTAATTGGTCGAAATCTCCACCCGCAAAAAAAAGCTTGGTTTTCATTATAATTTTTTTCTTCTCCTCTTAACAAATGTATCGTACTGTTCGCTTAGACTTTTGACAGTTACAATAAAAACTTGTTTTTGCAATTTTTTTCCCTGTAATTTTAACGGGATTATGATATAAGGGCGTATGTCATTGATCATGATTAAGATGGAATCGGTTGACAGTCCTGCAGTATATATGCATGTCCTCAACTTTAAAATAGGCTGCAGAATTCAGCATTACCCGCATACGACCAGCGTTATGAGCGATATGGTGAGAGAGTGAAAAAAAGCGTAAAGATACAATATACACTATATTAAGACTATTAGAGACAATTTTCTTCCATAAGCTCTGCTGGGTCTGCTTGCAATCCCTCCTTCTTGTCCGGGCCCCCCTTATTTGCTGCTAACGACAACCGCAGGTTTCTTACAGCTATTTCAGTGAAAGTCAACACACCTCCGTTGGTGCTAATCTCTTCCCATAGACTTGAAATTGCCTGTTTTGTCTTTCTTTACTTAGCAGTACTGTTTTAATTATACACTTGGGTCATTGAGCTTAATGAATCTTTCCAACTTGGTAGACAATCACCACACGATGCCTAGTAGACGCACTAGTGCGTCTGTTTCTGGCAAAAGGCCCAACAATTTATATTATCTTCCAGCAAGACTATCTGTATTACAGAACGATTTCATAGAGTTGATAATTCGGCTTCATAAGAATCATTTGCAGAGGCTGTTTGGCTGCTGTAGTGCTAACAATGAGCCGGAAACCAATTTAGGTCTTTCAGACAAGGGTCTTTCGAATCGTGATCTTACCAATCTTTTGTATTCCAATTTGAATTTGGCTGTAAACAACCCATATTTGTTGGTGGACCATTATATTCCCAAGAACATGCTTCTTATGAACACCAAAGACTCTTTGACCAACATTTCTGGCAAGTTTGCCGTGTTGAACCAGATTATTTCTGTATATGAAAAGTACAATGACAGCAGCAGAACACGCAAGTTTAATGTTCTTGTGTTGGCAAACAGTTCCAAAGAGTTGGATTTCATAGAAAGTCTTCTAATAGGGCGCCTTGTAAACTACAAGAGATACTCTGGCTCAAAGTTGTTTGAACATAAACTCGAAAATAGCGTCAAACCGTTCAGTGCACATAATGAAGATATCTCTGAGCCCCAACAAAACTCTACTAGTTCTTCGCATCTCAAACGAAGCGCCAATCCTAAGGATGATCCTTATTTGGTCAGAAGATTGAAAAAACAACATAAAAGGGCAATGACATACATTGCTAATAATAATTATAACCATAATTATTGCCTTACGATGCATCTTATTACTGTCAACCAGTTAAAGTTCCAGTTTTTCACAAACTCGAATCCTGAAACAAATTTTGATTTTCTAGACCTATGCAATACCATTGACTTCAACTACATCATATCCTTCAACAACTATCTCAACTTGGATCATTACTATTTGAAAAAGCTCCGTGCGGGCTATATACATCCTACAACTTCCAGATATCAACGGTATCTGACGCCGCTTCCCATTGTGTGTCTTTTGGCCAAAGGTTCCATAGAACATGCGACCATTGCTGCTCATGATTGGTTGGTGAGAAACAAGGTTGTAAATGACCATGCGAATCACGACAGAAACTATATTGATGAACGTCCCACTAGTTTCAATTTGAATAGCAAAGACGACTCCATACTATTGCTTATAATCAAGCTTTTCCTTTTATCTCGTAAAGAAATAGATCCACCAGTATCCGAACAAGACAATGCTTTGTTCGAAGAATGGCTTCTCAGTCCTGTCGTAACAGCCCCAACAAGCTCTATGTTCAACCAAAACGCCACTGAGTTAGAATTGGAATCCCTGGCAACCTTTGCAGAGCATATGCATTTGTTCAAATCACACTTCGATGTCTCCAAGTCCATATTAGACAAACCTATGCAACCTGATGCATATTTGAATTCAGCATTGACGCCCATAAACTTGAAGTTTTTTGAATTTGACCATGATCAAAGCTTATCTGGAACACTTCAACTTTTTGAGAAAAATAAACAGATTCTTGACCAATTTCCTAATACCGCTTCTGTTTATGTTTCTGAAGATGTCAATAGTAAAGCCAAAAAAGAATTTGGTGACACAACTGCTGCAAAAAGACTCAAGATTGAGCCCAGTGCTTCCGAAAGTTTTTTGCTCGCGTTCGACACTCAAGGTATTGGCACGTTACTCAATGAATTGAAAGAGTTGGTACTGACTCATGAATCAATCAAAAGTAGCTCTTTAACAGAGTTGGTGTCACCTACAAATGGCCCAATAACGTTGGACAATTATAAAAAGTCGTTAACAAAGCTTATAAAAGCCCGAGGGGAAACATTGGACAAGCTAAACACGGTTTTCAATACCAAGTTGTACAAGGAAAACATTGTAGGTAATGCTATCCAGTTGCGAGTGGAGAAAAACAACTTTATATCCAAAGATGTATTTTCCAAGCAATTGGAACTCAAGAAATCTATTACCAAGGAGGAAAAATATTTTGAAAAGATATTAAATGATTACAAGCGCTCCAAACAGGCAGAAGAAAGCATCTTGCACAAGATCCTCATATTTGACAATTATTTGAATACCGCAGCTGGCCTCGAAACTGGTAAAGAAACTGATATTGACACCGGAACAGTCTTCAATGAAAGTGAACAAAAGCAATTGGAAGACATTCTTCAGCCCATTGTGAACCTCAAACAAGAAAACTTTGATGAAAATGAACAAACAGATAAGAAAAAGCCAGATGACAAAATAAAGAAAAAAGAAGATGAAGACAAGTTGAAAAAGGGCGCGGAAAACAAAGCCAAAATTGATAAGGAAAATAGAAAGAATGAAGAAGAAGCAAATCATGCTCTTGAGCAGCTTAAATATTTCTTCAGTCTTAATAGTAAGCATGTAAAGCTTAACGAAACAACAAAGGAACTTGAAATAGATGAAAGTATTCGGCAAAACGCTTACGAAATAACCCAAGACACTTTGGCCACTCAGGACGCAATCATCGCACATCTTGAAGCCCAAGTTTCCGATCTAGACTCACAGTCTGACAGGCTTTCTGAAACAATAGAGGATAGCAGGTCCAGATACCAGCTGAGTTCTTCTCACGTTTCCACTCAACTAGAAGACGTGCGTGCTCTCGATGCTAAAGTCACAGCTATAAAGGAGATTTTGGCCAAAAAAGATCATCTTTTGATTATCAAAGAAAAAGCACTTGATACAGATTACGATCCTTCCGAAGCTTTTAACAAAAGTTCTAATGGAATTGCTGCTGCTTCGCCCGAATTAAAATGGGACAATCCGTCAAACTACAAAGCAATCAAGTACCAAAACTTGGTGAGCCAAAAATACTTTTTGGAGAATTACATGAAGGTTTTAAAAAGTTGTTTCAGTAGCAAAAAACAAGCGTTAAATGGGAGAGGCTCTGGAGGAACCAAAAGGACTTCGAGTAAAATGTACCAGTGAATGTACGCGTTATGGAAAAATAAACCAGAAACTAATATTTAGATATAGAATTAACATCGGCAGGGAGGGGCTAGTGTTGCCCCATTTACTTTAATGGATGACACTTTTTCACTCTTCAATAGTGTAGTAGAGCTGCTTGTACAAGGGCTACAACTCGACAAAGTCGCTAATAATACTTGATGAAGGAGCTAAATTTTTACGTCTGGATTAAATACGAAGAAATTGCGCTGTATGCAAAGTAACACATAACATGGTTAAATGAGTATGAAAAGTTTTCACCTACACTATTAAAAGACTTTTTCATTATTTAGTAGATTTCAACACTTTTTCCGATGTGTCAAGATTGGTCGTTCCGTTCCCACACTGAAACATACAATGTACAAGGATATAGACCATATAAGTCGTAGTTGCTGATCGCATTTATTTGGTGGCATTAGTCAAACTTCAGAAACGGGTCTTATTTCCAATACGTATGATATCCAGAAATTCGCATTTTTTACTTCCAATTGCTCGACGTTTCCTAAAGTAGATTAAGCAATACTCACAAAGGTGATTATGAGATCTGATGGCGCAACGAGCATCATTCGAAAGCTGTCGATCAATTTGTACACACTTCAGGTCAATAAGCAAACACCACTTTGAACAGCTTCTTTCACGTTTTTGCAAAGCATTTTGTTGCTATAAAGAATATCATACAAAAGCTAATAAATAGCATATCTACAGTAAAGTCAAAATGACCACCGGAGATGACTTACTTAATCAGGAAAGTAGACTTTCTTCTTCCGGTGAGTTTGGGCTACAATCCAGACCTAGTTTTCTGTATTTTAGGGCATGTCATCAATGTATACTACTGCAAGGCAACAATGTCGAGTTGGATCCTTAGCTGTAGTATTTGGCTGAAATATTTGTACATGCAGAGAATGTGCTAATGAACTAGTCTGTTTTTCATCATTTCTCTGACCATGTTTAGCTGCTTCCTGGACAAACTGTTGGCTTTTTAGCCCTGGATTATAACCCTATTGTTTGGGCAAAGACTTTGGCATGATGTTTCATTCAAGTTGGCAGATCATTACCACTCCCAAGGGCAGTCATTGTGCCTCTTTTGCATGACAAACTCTCAACATGACACCCGTGGACCCTTGGGAGAGTACATACATTTGACAATAGCTGTACACTATCAAAGGTCAATTCATCTGAAGGTGCTGTAGAGTATAGTATTTATAGTGGGTCAATGTTCCTGACATTTGAATTGCTATAATTGAATAAACATCAACACTCTTTTTTAATAAAAATTCAATCACTGAAAATGTTTTTATGGAAACTCGCTTCTCTTGCAAACATCATTCTTTCTGGATCTATTGTTGCTGCTTTCAACGGGTCTGGCAAGGATAATGTAGCAGTTTATTGGGGTCAAAACTCGGCTCAGACTCAGCAGCGGTTGAGCTATTATTGTGACAGTAACAGCGTGGACATCATTATTCTCTCATTTGTCACTGTCTTCCCTGGTAAGGATAACATACCCTCTTTAAACTTTGCCAATGCTTGTTCTGAGCAGTACAGCAACGGCTTGTTACATTGTTCCCAGATTGCTGCTGACATTAAAACATGTCAATCCAAAAACAAGAAGGTTCTTTTGTCTCTAGGAGGAGCCTCTGGACTGTACTCTTTTTCGAGTGACTCTGAGGCTCAGACCTTTGCTGGCTCGTTGTGGAATTTGTTTGGAGAAGGAAAGTCAGATACTAGACCATTTGATGATGCAGTCATTGATGGGTTTGATTTGGATATTGAAAACAACATACCAACAGGCTATGCTGCATTGGTCACCAAGCTTCGCACTTATTTTGCCAAAGGTTCTAAACAATATTACATTTCAGCAGCTCCCCAATGTCCTATTCCAGATGCCTCTTTGAACAATGTGTTAACCAATGCGGATGTTGACTTTGCTTTTATCCAGTTCTACAATAACTACTGTAATATCGGTGCCAATTTTAACTGGAACGATTGGGTGAACTGGGCAAACAGTGACGCTCACAATAAAAATATCAGATTGTATCTTGGTTTACCTGGTAATACTGGTGCTGCTGGCTCTGGATACACAGATGTTTCTAGGGTGAAAAGTACAATTGATTCGATCTATTCTGGTAACCATTTTGGAGGTATTGCTATCTGGGACGCTTCCCAGGCTTTTGCTAATAAGCTTTCTAGTGGAAATTATGCTGAAGCTATGAAATCAATTCTCTTAGGAAAATCAGGCTCGCCAACTTCGAGCTCTTCTTCATCTACTGCTCGTCCAACAACAACTTCGACAACTACTTCCAAAACTTCTTCAAAAACTTCTTCTACCACATCACACCCAACAACACCTTCCAAGTCTACATCCAAAACTTCCACCAGTAGCCGAACTACCTCTTCTACCAGTCGAACTACTTCCTCTACCAGTTCTAAAATAAGTACAACTTCAAAGCCAACAATCTCTACACCAAAGACGACAAAACCTAGCACATTCAAAACTACCGCTCGTACCTCATTTAGCTCGCTCATCACCACAACTTATCATAGCACTATCACACGCCGTTCTACCACATTAACTAGCACAGTCCGGACAACCATCAGTGCTTCAACCAGTGCCCATACTACCAGTAAAGGACCGAGTGCCCCATGTAACAATGGTGACTTTAAGTGTGACAATGGAGCAATTGCCAAATGTGACCACGGCGCCTGGGTAGTGTTCCAATGTGCACAAGGCACCAGATGCTATAGTTATACATTCAATGGTGTGCCTGTTATTGGATGCAACTTTATCAGTTGAAATAGGCTTTCAATTTTTATTTTTCACCTACTTACTTTCTTTATATTAGACACGACTTATCTTCAATGTTCAACCTTACAACACCAAACTTGTTCCGTAATCAACTTAAATTTTCGATTTTTAAATCAACTGTAAACATTTATTTTCTTCTCTAAATATTGTCAATAATGAATTAAAATGAAGTAGTCGTAAAATAGCTGATTACAGCTTTTTACAATACAAAGTATTCAAACAGGAAAAAAAATAATGGACGCTGTGAGATTCGAACTCACGCCTCGAATGAGACCCGATAACCCAGCTGTAAAGCCGTAAGATTTATTAATTCTTGAGTCGGGCGCCTTAGACCAACTCGGCCAAACGTCCTATTTGTTGAATTTTTTCTCACAGGAGATGTGATAACACCGTTGGTCATTATAGCATATGCACTAACCTGCATGTTTTTTTTTTATTCCACGTGACTGTCATAAAATTTTTCCTAAGCGGCCCGCTGCGGGGGCAGGTGGCGTTCCCACCAATAAGAAAAAAAGAGGCTAAAAGCAAAAATTTACCCTTCAATAGTCTTGTTTTTTCTTCTTCTTTCCTCTTTGCTTGTATATCATCTGGATATTATCACCTACTTTTAAGGGTAACTTGCTATCTTCTGAAAAATATCAGGAGGGTTAACAGTGAGCGTGGAAAGACATAAATTACGCGTCATGCCGGGCAAATTGGAGAAGCAAAGACTAAACCATACAGGCGACAACGGCGACAATGGTGCCGATGTTTCTGACGAGTCTCAAGATATTATGGAGCTTGATAATGGGTCCCAGGGTGTTGAAGTCAATGGCTCATCGGAAGATCACCAAGTGAGGGACACCAAGGATAAGCATGAGGATTCAAATAAGAATGGTATTAATTCCAATGATGGTGACCATGACGGCAACGGAAACAATGTTTCAGGCGGTAACAATTCCAACTCTGCTAATAACAACGGTAATTCCAATAATGACCATTCTTCTATTACAAACGACGCGGTTGAAGCTGCGGTGATGAGATATGTTGGTGGCACCGATTTTAACCAGTGGACTGCTGGGTTTTTGGATGATGAGTTGACCAATTCAACCAATACTGCGACTTCTGTTGCTGCCGCAGCTGCTAATGTCATTGCTAACGCGTCAACCAGTCCACTCAAGGCAAAGAATGACAAATCCGCAAAGAGATTAGGTACTGACAAAACTGATTCTAAGGGAAAGAAGAAGAGAAAGTTGGTAAATGGAAACAATGCTGCTCTTATTGCTGCTGCTGTTGCTGCTGCTACTGCTGCTACCAATAATAATAACAACAATGGTGGAAACGCTACTGGAAAAAATAACGCGTTGGTTGATCCAGAATTGGCTCAGTTGGATAGCTCATCCAACGAACACGACCGTTTAGTGCAAGCTGCTATTAATGATGCAAAGGAGTTGGCTCAGTTTGGTAATTTTGATCAGGAATATTTGCTCAGCCAACAGAAAGGAGGATCAGGTAACAACAATCATGCTTCTGAAGATAATAACAGTCATAATAATGATGGTGGCAATAATGATGACAGTTTTATTGGGCCTAAACATGAAGGCAATATTAAAGCTATCAACCAAGCTCATGTTGATGCTGCTGCTGCCCATGCTGCTCATCTTCATCAACAACAGCACGAACAACAAGCTGCACAAGCTTCTGTTGCTAGTCAAAACGCATATCATCAATTAACACATCAGAATTTGAATCCACACCCGGAATTAGGCAACATTGCCAGCATGCACAATAACGAAGTAGCAACTCTTGTGGCGCAAGCTGCTACTAATGCTGGCGCCTATGTTACCGGGAAGCCACAGGGCAAGATGTTTTCCAAAGAGGAACATGAAGCTATTGACAAGTTTATCGTGGCGTATTGCGAAATCCATAAACTCAGCAGAGAAGATATTTGCAAAAGAATCTGGTCTAATTCTAGAGTGAAGGACAATTTCTGGGAATCGTTGCAAAAAGTGCTACCAGAAAGATCCAGAGCATCTGTATACAAGCATGTCAGAAGAGCGTATCATGTTTTCTCTGTGAGAGGCAAATGGAATGCCGAAGAAGACGCCAGATTGGGTGCTTTAGCAAAGGATAAAGAAGGTCAATGGAAGGCTATTGGTGAGATTATGGGACGTATGCCGGAGGATTGCAGAGATAGATGGAGAAACTATGTTAAATGTGGTGAGAACCGTGCCCAGAATAAATGGACTGAGGAGGAAGAAGAAAAGTTGAAATCTATTATTCATGAAATTTTCCAGGAAAACCCTCTGAATCCAGTTATAAACTGGACAGTGGTTAGTGAGAAAATGGGAGGTTTACGTTCTAGAATCCAATGTCGTTACAAATGGAATAAATTGTTGAAACGCCAAGCAACCTATCGTGCAAGCAACATGAGTCAAGAGGATCGCTTGTGGTTGGTCACCAGATTGAAGGAATTGCAATTTGAAGATGAAAGCCAGGTCGAATGGGATGCTTTGGCTTCTTTACATCCGAGAGGTTATTGGACCGGCTCTGATTTCAAAGTCTGTTTCGAGAAAATGAGAAGTTCTATCAAGGATTTTAAAAACAAAAAAATGGACGAAATTTGTAACATCTTGTTCACCAATATATATGGTAACGCAAGAATGGCAGCCAACGAGAATGTTCAGGTTGACAATTCTAACAATAATGCTAACAACATTTTCAACGTAAGTCAGATCAATCAGATTGCTAATGAACATCAGCACCATCATCAAATCCTGAGTGCTGCTGCTGCTGCCGCGGCTGCCGCCGCCGCTGCTGCTGCAGTAGAACAGAACCAGCAGATCAAACCAAATTTGAAGTCAGAGCTTGGTGGAGGCCATGCTAATAACAACGATGATGCTTCTGGAAACCTCGATTCCGATTCCAAAAACCCTAAAAATGTTATCAAGGATGAACATCATCATCACCATCATCAGCAACTGCCTGTTGATGATGTCAGCATTGCTAGTGCAGCAGTCGCTGCAGTTAACAACAACCCTTATGGTGACTGGTGATCTCTTTTCTTTCTTTTTCTTCTTACTTTGTTTCTTTCTTTGCTTTATGTACCATATCATTGTTGAAATGTTTTGTAATTTTACCGGCGTCGATACCTAGTGTTTTGAATTTTATAATCTTCTTCTTACATTCTAGTTTTATTTTGTAAAAAAAAGTAAGTGGTTTGTTTGACAAGTTCCAGCTAAAAAATAAAAAAATTTTCTAATTTCAATTGAAAAAAATTGCCGGCCCCAGGAATCGAACCTGGGTCTAGTCGGCCACAACGACTCGTACTGACCACTATACTAGGCCGGCTGAATTGCGAAACTTGCAGTGTTCAAAAAGTTTAGCTGTTTTCTGCACGTAATTATTTTTATCAATACCTGTTTTACAATGACTGGGACACTTGGGTTTTTTCCCACTGGTTTTACCAAGTCCCCTTAGACATAGCGCGTACATACGGAACTGATATGTACTGGGCTTGAAATATAAGATTATTATTATAATACCTGTTTTCAATGCAAAAAAAAGACTTACACTATTATATCAATGACTAGAACTTTTTCTATGAGTTACCATGAATTGATGTTTCACTCTAAGGGAGCTTTTGAACGTGTACTTTTTTAGCATCAAAACAACAATTGTACGATTGACGTGTTATTATATAATGTATTAAAGCATGTGTCTATTGTTTTAAATTAACACTAAATGTTATCCGGAAAATTATCTGACGCTGGAAAATTGTAAGACTTCAGAAGAAGAAGCGAGTAACCAGATTCACTAGTAATAGGTCATTAGAACTAAATGTAAGTTGCAGAAAAAAATTTTCAGAGTCATTTTATTTTAGTAAACATTTTGCTACTGAGAATTTAGTAAAATGTTTTTCCGTAACCAACAAAAGTAGTTAACCGGTTAGCAACGCTGATCATGATGGCTTTGCTGTTTTATACAATGTTATAATATTATTATATGAAGAGTTTCTTATGTTTTTTAGTCTTAATGACCTTTTTTACGATTATTGATTATTCCATTTCATTAGGGATAGACTGCTTAAAGTCAAGATTTTTTTGCCATAAGTTGGCAGTATTTACCCCGTATATATTCAACCTGATATAAGATTATCACTGTAATTGAAAATGTTTTTACAATTGCATTCACCTTTTAGTGACTTTTCTGTTGTTCTAATGAGAATGTTTACTCTTATACCAATAAAAACCAAGAGCTACATTCCCATCGCTTTAAAATATCTAGCTTCTGCCCTCCTGAAGAGAAATTCATTCCTTGAGATTTGATTGACTATTGTTATAAGCCTAAGACTTTAGATGCTACGGGCAACGTAACCATAAATAGTTGACTTTCCTGATTAGGAAATACCCGTAGAGTAGAATGAAAAAAGATGAATGTTATCACTATCAGCGCACTAACAAACATATAGACGAAGACGGCGTTTGTTATCGTGTGTGTTTTGGTTTTTTTAAAAAAAAGTTTTGCTGAGTTTAGTTAGGTCAAATCGAACTTATAATAGAATATGGACGTATTTTCCTTGGCGTACCAGCAGCATAAGGAGACGCTTGCCAAAAATGTTGTTTTGGAGAAAAAAGTATCTGATTTGGAAGCGAGACTCAAAGAAGCTGAAGCAAAGAATACTCAATTGAAAGAAGAGAACAGAAAGTTGACGGTAAACAAGGAGACTTTAAAACAGCAGTTAAATAGCTTTACGGGTGCAAAAATTGACGAGGAAATTGTAAAAGCTTCTAATGATATTGCTCGTAGTAAAGAAACCATAGAGTTGGCACAGGCCAAACTTAATCTGCTCATAAGCTCTTTACGTGGCACGACGGATGTTTCATATGCTAACGAAATCAGTTCAAATTCTAATCAAACCATCTCAAATACCAATCAAAACGTTCAAAACATCAACCAAAAAGAAGTTGACTTGAGTAAATCTTCAGCACAACAACAAGTTTCAGCCCCAGGCTCGTCAGGGGTTTTACCGAAAAGAATTCCTTTATTCAAAGGATTTGGCAGGTCCGCAGCGTCCATCAAATTGATTCCTTTGTTGAACCCAGTGAATACTCCAGTGTATGATGGTAAAGGGAACGGCGCGAGCCAGAAAGTTACAAGGCCAGATAATGATGACACGGAGCTTATCTCAGAGGATGACACTGCAGCGAATAATGGAGGAAGCAAAATTCAAGGAGACAAAGTTGCAGAAAATGTCGAAAATGGAAATAAAGACAGTAGTGGTAAACAGTCGGCTAATGAAATTGATGTCGAGGCAACAGTTGATGGTACTACATCGCCTTCATATACTAGCAAAGGCACAATCGGAAAAGGATTGTTGGACAGAATATTTGTGGACGATGAAAGTGAAGAAAGTGACACTAATCGAGAAAAAGAAACAGCAGGTGAAAACAATACAGGTGATAAACCAGTCGCAAAAGAAAAAGAAGATATTGTTTCACCAGATCGAGAAACGGAAGCTATTGTGCCAGACCAAAAAGAACAACCGACAACAGGAGAGGAACAAAATAATATCGAAAACGGGCATGACCAAAACAATATCAACCAGAATAAAAATGAAAACAATATTCAGTCAGAACGTGAATCCCCTTTGGTAAACGAATCCCCTGAAATAAATACTGACAATATGACTAACGACAAACAAAATTCAAGTGTTCAAAGTGGTTCAGAAAACAACATGGACACAGTCGAACACCAAGAATCAGAACAAGAGCGACAACATAATACAGGCTTACCAATAAGTGCTACTAATAAAGACACATCTGCTAGTGAGCAAGTTGTGCAATCCTTTAGTTCCCTGGTGGGTGAAAGTAATATTGAATCCTCACAGTATAGCGAAGGCGCACGTATTGGAGGTACCATAGGCGAAAGCGTGATTTCTCAATCACTGGTACACTCTACAATTGAGTCACCGGCCCCACCTCCAGTGTCGAAGAGTAATTTTCTTGATAAATACCAGCAGTACCACCGAAAGGAGTTAATTTCGAGAAAAAACCTCCCATCACTTGCAGATGCTGATACAGATAACGAGGCAAGCAACAGAAGCAGCGGTGCACCAAAGAGGAAGAAGTTGAGGCAGGATAACAACTCTATCACCGTACGAGTGACCACGGAAAACAACCAACGGGCGTACTATCTTGTGAGAAAAACGGTGCAATTGTACAAAATCATGATCAATCTTTCTAAAAAATATGGTGTGCCAGTGTCGTTGATAAGAATTAGTTTGCCAGGCGCGAGCCCAACAGAAGTTATTGCGCCTGATGCCGTGGTTTCTGAGTTTCCCACGAACAGCAAAAATGAGTTGGATATACGTGTGAAGTTTGTCTCGAATGAATTGGAGTTGGTGGAAGGTTGTTACTTTCGCTCGTGACAGGCAGAATATATAGCTAGCATACAGCGTGAACAATGTAATTTTATTTTTTTTTGGTATTTTAAATTTCTCTCACTTATTGTTTATATACAATGTATCATTTATATTTAAAATTTTACTAATTGAACATTGCAAAAGGACACTACATAGTAAGTTTCTGATGTTTTGTCTTTTATTTTCTAAGCCTGCCTTGTACTTGTTGGCTTTGGCGTCTTGGACAAATATGACTACACGTTTGATACTAATTGAAAGAATAATTTTTTTTCAATATACCCTTTACACCTCTTATTTCCATTATACCTTCAAGGCTTTACGGGCTATACATGCCGATATTTTTTTGTAAAGTGTTACACTTTTAGAAATACATATATATAACAGTTCAAACAACTAGGACAATTTGAAAAACCAAAGATCGGCGGCCCAGCCAACCTGATTAAGTTTTCCATTTTTTCAGATTAGCGGGCGAAAAGACCCGTCAAGCCTTTGATTCTACACGCGATGTCTCACCTCACACGCGAGTTACAGGTCGAGAAAACCCTTACAAACTAAATCTCCTTATAATGTCCATTGGTTGCTTTTTGTAGATTTTTCACTTTGACCTGTGTACAGTCCTGGAATTGTAGCTTTCCATTCATCAAATCTACCCCAGGTTTCAAGACGCTTACCATAGAGCTTACACACTTACAGTGTGGTAACTAATTGAGAAACTACAGGCAATACAAAACATCTTTCAGATGGAAGGAATGGTGTTTCCTCCACCGGAAGTGGCTCGGTTCTTTGCTACATTTCCTGAAATTCAGATCATTCTTGGTCGGTCATGGATAGCATCTCATTTGATGACCATTATGGGGACTTTTATTTATGCTTTGACAGCCTTGAAGGCTCCAGGGGTTGCTGTGTTATTCTATACAATAGCTGATCTAGGGGCTATCATTACTTATTCTATAATCATCTACCGCCAGAACTTTCTAAACAGACCCTTTGTACTGTCAGTGATTCCGCTCTCAGAAGCTGTCAAATCAGAGAATTTCCATCTTCTTATGCTTGCAATGCTCTGGATGATCACACCAGCACAGTTTCTCAAAATTCTTCCCTTTTATCTCTACTCCATTCTTAACATTGCCATATTTTTAGTCCAGGACGTCTTGGATCCTTACGGCTCCTTTGTTCAGGCACTCATGCCTCTCATCACCTACTTTGAGAAACCTATATTGAACATTGCATCCCATGTTGATTTATTCTTGTTTCCTGTGATGTTCATACAGCTGCTTATCCGCGGCTCTTTCTATGGTCTCATCATATTCTTTTTTATCTGGTGTCTTCGAGTTGAAACGTCGTATTCTAGTCGTCGCAGCATCTACTCTGTGCTAGACCTTATTACCAAAATCATTGCACAACCTGCCACGCCACCCCATATTCTACATTACTGGCTCACCATCAGAAGCAGAATTGAGTTGATAATTCCTCTAACTAACTTCCATAGTGGTTTTGCCCTGTCTCCACCCATGAGCAGGGCCTCACATGACAGAAAACTACGCAGACGACACCGTGCATTTCTATAAGTTTACAGTTTGTGAATATTTATTCCATACACATTATAATCATCTAAATACTCAAAGTTTCAAATGGCTTTATTTTCTTACCCAATTTTACGACATTCATGATCTCCTCCATACTTCCTGTAAAAATATGTCGCAGCATGCGTGACGCATGCATCATCTGTTGGCATGGCATCGTTTAGCTCAACAACGGTTAACGGCTTACCATTTGAACTGATCAAACACTTTGTTTATAGTAAGCTGTAATAATACATTAAATTCTCGTAAGTGACAAAACTCGAGGGTTTTTTTTTGTTTGTTTGTACATAGATACACGGTTACTTTCTTGAGGGGTGCTCTCATAATAAACCTTTGACGCTGAAAAATTTATGCAAGGACAATAAATTTTTTTTTGCCGTGCATTGATTATGCAAACTTAAGCATGACTACGCACGTCTCACACCATGAAAAATTTGGTAAAAAAGTTGTCTCGAGGAAACTATCGCGAAATTCAGAGAAGACTTAAATGACCAATAAAAAGATGATAGGAGGTTAAAACTAGAGGAGGAGACAGTTGTCAGGACCGAGCCACCCTTAGCTTTGCATTGGTGCTTTTTGAGCTACTATCAAGCCATCTTCAAGTGATTTTCGGACTGTTCAGCCTGAGCTTTACCAGACGCCAGATAAATTGTTGACTCATCGACTTGAGACTGCTACAATAACCTTGCAAGAGAGTATTTTCACTTTTCAGTATGAGCGACAATCTTCTTATTCTTGCAGGAAACCAAGCTTTTTCCGAGTTTCGTATTGCCAATTTAGTTTCGGATATCAACAAAAGGCTTGGTGCTTCAGTCATCAATTCGATTTATTCGACCTTTATCCATTATGTATCCTTGAAAAACGGCAAGTTGTCGGAAGAGAAGACAGCTTTGTTGAAGGACTTGCTTACGTATGACAAGCCACATGATTTGTCTGATGCTGGTGTACTAAACTTTTTGAAAGTTGCTAGTGTTTCTGGTGATGTTCAAGAGAAGCTTTTGGACAGTACCAAATTGCAAGACTCGTTGAAGTCTGATGGCGAAAACGATGGCACAGAGCACCATAGGTATCTTGCGATTGTTTTACCTAGATCTGGTACAATTTCTCCATGGTCGTCCAAAGCCACCAATATTGCGCATGTTTCTGGATTTATTGATTCTATTGAGAGAATCGAAAGAGGTTTTGCTCTTTTGATAGATTCGAAGGTTTTGCTAGATGACAAGCTTACTAGCAGTGACAATTATGCTCCGCTTTCTGCTGTTTTCGACAGAATGACAGAATCTTTGTACTTGAATGCTTTACCAAAGTACAATGACATTTTCTTGCATTCTTCCCCAAAGAAGCTTTCCTCTGTCAAGTTGGTAGGGTCTGAAAATCCAGTGGCTACCTTGTCGAAAGCAAACGAAACCCTTGGATTAGCATTTGATTCTGAAGAGATTTCGTATTTAGTAGATTCATTTGTTCATAAGTTAAAACGAGACCCTACTGATGTAGAGTTGTTTATGTTTGCCCAAATCAATTCTGAGCATTGTCGTCACAAGATATTCAATGCCACTTGGGTTATTGATGAAGAGGAAAAGCCAAACAGTTTATTCAAGATGATCAAGAATACGCATTTGAAGAACAAGTCCAACACAGTGTCTGCGTATTCTGACAACTCTGCCATTTTCGAGGGTAGCGAAGGATATTTCTACAGTCCAGATATCAAGACCAAGAACTGGCAACTTATCAAGGAAAAGGTACACACGTTGATCAAGGTGGAGACCCATAACCATCCTACTGCCATTTCGCCATTTGCTGGTGCAGCCACTGGATCTGGTGGTGAAATCAGAGACGAAGGTGCTACTGGTAAAGGGTCGAAGCCTAAGGCAGGATTGGCTGGTTTTACCACTTCCAACTTGGAGATTCCTGGGTTTGTTCAGCCTTGGGAAGAAGATTTTCAAGCAATTGGAAAACCAGATCATATTGCTTCTCCGTTGAGCATCATGTTGGAGGCTCCTATAGGATCTGCAGCATTTAACAACGAGTTTGGTAGACCATGTATTACTGGTTATTTCCGTACTTTGACTACCGAGGTTGCTGACCACGAGGGAAAGCCCCAGATTCGAGGATACCACAAGCCAATCATGCTTGCTGGTGGTTTGGGATCTATTCGTCCAGAGCTTTCTCTTAAGGATAACTCAATCAAACCAGGTGACTTGATTATTGTATTGGGCGGCGAGTCCATGTTGATTGGTTTGGGCGGAGGTGCAGCATCTTCTGTATTTTCTTCCGACAAGAATGCCGAGTTGGACTTTGCCTCTGTTCAAAGAGGAAACCCTGAGATGGAAAGACGTGCTCAGGAAGTCATAAATGCTTGTGCATCGTTAAATACAAGTAATCCTATATTGTCTATTCATGATGTTGGTGCTGGAGGGTTGAGTAACGCATTGCCCGAATTGGTTCACGACAACGATTTGGGTGCTATTTTCCAGTTGCGTAAAGTTTTAAGTTTGGATCCAGGCATGTCACCATTAGAGATCTGGTGTAATGAATCACAGGAAAGATATGTTTTGGCTATTAATCCATCGAGCTTGGACTTGTTCACATCGATCTGTGATAGAGAAAGATGTCCATTTGCCGTGATTGGCCATGCCACCAAAGAGGAAAAATTGGTTGTGGAAGATGATTTGTTTGACAACAAAATTATTGATTTGGACATGGGAATCTTGTTTGGAAATACTCCAAAGTTGGTCAAAAAAACCGTGACCCAATCCTTGTCGTTGCCTGACATGGATTTAGCTAATTTGAACTTCTCGGATGCTGTGTCCAGAGTCTTGCGGTTGCCGTCTGTTGGCTCCAAAAGTTTTCTCATCACTATTGGTGATAGAACCGTAGGTGGCTTGATTGACAGAGACCAGTTTGTAGGCCCTTGGCAAGTGCCTGTCGCAGATGTTGGTGTCACAGGCACCTCGTTGGGTGACGTTAACATCCATACTGGTGAAGCTATGGCATTGGGCGAGAAACCTACTTTAGGGCTCATTTCTGCGTCTGCATCTGCTAAAATGTGTGTGGCAGAGTCGTTGTTGAACTTGCTTGCTGCTGACGTGCCTGAATTGAAGAAAATCAAACTCTCTGCCAATTGGATGAGCGCTGCAAACTACCCTGGCGAAGGCTCCAAACTATACGAGGCTGTCCAGGCTATTGGTCTCGAGCTCTGTCCAGACTTGGGCATCAGCATTCCTGTAGGAAAAGACTCGTTGTCGATGAAAATGAATTGGAACGACGCCAAGACCGGCCAACCAAAAGAGGTCGTAAGTCCTCTTAGTTTGGCTGTCACTGCTTTTGCTCCTGTGACTAACACTTCCAAAACCTGGATTCCACAATTGGTCAATGTGCCACATAGTAAATTGGTGTTGGTTGATTTGGCTGCTCAAAAACCAAAAGCGTTGGGAGGTTCTGCTCTTCTGCAAGTTTACAACAAGATTGGAAGCTCTGCTCCTACGGTCCATGACCATTCTCTTTTCAAAGGCTTTTTGAACGCAGTTATTGCCCTTCACAATACCGAAGACGTAGTGTTGGCATACCACGACAGATCTGACGGTGGTTTGATTGTTACTTTGTTGGAAATGGCGTTTGCTGGCAGAGCTGGATTAGAAGTTACATTGGACAGCAAAGAAACGGCTTTTGAAGCGTTGTTCAACGAAGAATTAGGTGCTGTTTTCCAGGTTGCTGAGGATAACTTGGATACGTTTTACAAAATCTTTGATACGAATGGAGTTTCTAAAGACCACATTTCTACTGTTGCTACACCTCTTTTCAATGATACTCATCAGAACATCAGTATCAATTTCAATCGCCAAGAAATCTTTAAACAGTCTAGAAACGCTTTGCAACAAATTTGGTCTGAAACTTCCTACCGTTTGCAAGCCCTCAGAGACAATCCAGCTACGTCTAAACAAGAATTTGAAAATATCAAGGACGACAGCGATCCTGGTCTTCATTACAACCTCACTTACAGTGTCTCTGAATGTCTTTCTATTCCAGCCTCTCTTACCACCAAACCTAAGGTTGCAATCTTAAGAGAACAGGGTGTCAATGGCCAATTTGAAATGGCTTGGTGTTTCCAGGACTCTGGATTCACACCAGTGGATGTCCACATGTCTGATATCATCACAGGTAAAGTTTCCCTTAATGAATTCGTTGGTATTGCTGCTTGTGGTGGCTTTTCCTACGGTGATGTGCTTGGTGCTGCCTCTGGATGGGCCAAATCCATCTTGTTCCATGAACAGACCAGAAAAGAGTTTGAGCACTTCTTCCAGGAAAGAAAAGACACTTTTGCCTTTGGTGCTTGTAACGGTTGCCAGTTCCTTTCTAGAATTCAAGACTTGATTCCCGGCACCGACAATTGGCCAGTGTTTGTTCGTAATGCCTCTGAACAATATGAAGCACGTTTCACATTGGTGAAAGTTCAAGGTGACGTTGATGGTAGTAACAACTCAATCTTTTTGCAAGACATGCAAGGATCTGAGTTGCCTATTGCTGTGGCGCACGGCGAAGGCAGAGCTTTCTTTGAAACTCCCGAACAATTGGCTGCTTTCGAACAAAGTAACGCTGCCGCCTTGAGATTTGTTGATAACTATGGCACTGTCACTGAAAAGTATCCTTTCAACCCTAACGGATCACCAAATGGTATTACCGGTGCCAAATCCGCCAACGGAAGAGTTTTGGCAATGATGCCTCATCCAGAAAGAGTTTGTCGCTTGGAATCTAACAGTTACTACCCTGTTTTGGACAAAGAACTCATTGACGATTGGAAAAACTACGGTCCTTGGATCAAGTTGTTCAGAAACGCCAGAAAATGGGTTGGTTAATTGATTCATAAAATATTTTGTCTCTTTTTTTCTCTTTTTGTTTTGTTTTGTTTTGTCTTTTTATTTGTTTTCTTTTCCGTTTTCAAATTGTATATATTGTTTTGCAGAACTTTTACTACTGCAAAATATAAAACAAAAGTAATCGAAATAAATCATTATCAAGTATTCAAAGCGTGACTTGTAGAAATACAAGAAAATACACCTATAGCTTCTGTAGCAACATTGTTCCTTTTAGAAGCGTTGGATTCCTACTGATTTCTCGCTACACATTGATCTCATTACACGTTGTTCTCATTTTATTCGCTAAAAAACTTCTTATTGTTTGATCATTCATTGGCAAGTCAGTTTTCCTTCTATTCTTACATACCTACGTCGACATTCACGCGCTTATAATGATTATTTTGCTCTTTTCTTGCAACTTTTATAATAATAATAATATCATACAGTTCAAGCCCAGTACATATCAGTTTCTTGCAACTTTTTGCTACTATGTATTGGACCGCCTTTTTACCTTTCTCTATTTACACAAGACCTTTAATGTAATTTATAGTACTTTGATATTTGATGTTTTATATAGATATAGTGAGAATCGGACAGTGACAAAGTACTCATTACTCTGCACAGTAACTCAACAACCATTGCAAAGTTATGAGTTTCATTGTAAGATTGACAGAAAATGAAAGCAGCACGGATTTTAAATTTAAAAAAAATTGCAAAAACCGTCAAAGAAAATAGAGGGCTTCTAAGAAGTAGATATACAAACAGCTTTCTTTCTATTAGTACAATATAATCGTACGCCGACAAACATTAATTTGTTCAAATTTTGACCAGTAAGGATCATATAGGAAAAGAAGCAAATGCTAAAGGAATCAGCGAGTTGGTAAAACGTAAACTTCTATCAAGCCAAAAGAAATACATGCGTGTAGTTAATACAACGACAAAACTTATGTCGGTAAAATCCGGTGTTTCCATGTTGGACACATACTGAAAAGTTAAAAAGCAACAAAATCGTAATCCAAATGTGCTTATCTTTGGTCAGAATCGCAAAATAGTAAGAAAAATTGAATAAAGACACTGCAAAGACTCTACGCATCTTAAGTGTTACAGGGCATAATAAATAAATACTTAAGATCGTAAATTGAAACCGTTCTATAGGAGGTTAAATAGAAAATTAAAAGAAGCAAACAATGGAAGAATTTGAAAAGAAGAAAGGCATATAAAAACAAGTTAAAAATTAAAAGTACTGTCATTAATAGAGAAAACCATTAGTTGCTCAATCTGTCCAATGAGCCATTGAATGCGTCCTTGACCCATTTAAACAACTTGTCGTATACTATGGTGTTAGCGTTATGGTAATAAATGCTGTGGTCGCTGTCAGGGAAAATTTTCATGTCAAAGTTTTCAATGCCAGCCAAGTTGAACTTATCAAGTAAAGTGTATGTGTTTTGGATGTGGACGTTGTCATCGCCAGTGCCATGCATAATCAAGAAGCGTTTTTTTTTTTTGAAGTTGTCAATGTTGGTGGCACCAACAGTGGCGTGCTTGTATCCCTGAGGATCGTTCTCTGGAGTGTTGATGTAACGTTCGGTATAAATAGAGTCATAAAGTCTCCAGTCTGTGACAGGAGCAACAGCAGCTCCATATTTAAATACCTGTTCGGTATCAACTTCCAATGTTTTCAATGTGACAAATCCAGAATAACTCCATCCCCAAGCGACAGTTTTCTCTGCATCCACGTAATTGTTGTCATTAATATATCTTTCTGTAGCAGCAATGATATCTTTTGGCTCCCAGTAGCCAATGTTGTTTTTGGCCCATTTTTTGAAGCTCCAGCCTTTGGAATCTGTACCTCTTGGGTCGATGAGGAGCACCACAGCATCAAGGGAAGAAGTCACGGCATCAGAAAAGCCCACATCGTAACGTGACTGAACTCTTTGGGATCCTGGGCCTCCGTAAAAGTTAACCAACAATGGATACTTTTTTGTAGGATCAAAATTGTGTGGTTTAGTTTCAAGCACGTTAACGGAGATATTGTTCTTTGGATCAACAGTGATTTCCATGTACTTTTTCAGAGGCATGGCGTACTCTTTGTGAGCCTCGACGGCGGACTTGTCGTTGATGATGGACTGAATGTCGGTGAAGTATGGTTCGTGTGTTGTTATATGCAAATCAACAATCTTTTGTGTTGGTAAACGAGGACCTTTGTAATTTAAGCTTACAAATCTAGCACTAGGTGAAAATCTAGGCTCGTAGATACCCAATTCATCGTCTTTGGTTAAAGCTGTGAGATTTGGGACGTTCGAATCAGAGATATCCAACTTTACAGAGTAAACATGGCCACTCATGGAAGACTGTTTGGTGGATGTGAAATAGAAAATATCCAAGTCAGAATCAAAGGCAAGAAAGTCTGTCTTGTCATCGAAATTTCCTTCGGTGAGAATCTTTGAAGGTTCGGAAGAAGAGCTTTCGAAATAAGCCAAATGGTTAAACCCGTTTTTGTCAACGATCAAATCAACATAACCGTCTTTGTTTCTACCATGTTCAGAACTCTTAGGGATAACTTTAACATGGGTTTTGTCAATCCAACCGCCAAATTCCTTCTCGGCATCAATGGTTCTGACAACCTTAGAATTGCCTGTCTGATGGTCGTAAAAACGGTAATGCAAGACATTACTTTCTCTGTCAGCTTCCTTGACAATGAAGTCGTTGTCGTTGAGCCAGAATACATCATAAACTATAAACTCTGCACCAAGTTTTTCGCCGTCAGCATCAGAATGGTCAAGAGTAGCAACCGCACCGCTTTTAACATTGTAGTTGACAACTTGGAGAAGAGGATTGGCATAACCTGGCTTGGGATACTTGATAGGCTTGTGGGTAGGATACTTGGTGTCTGTGTTTTTGGTATAATAATCAATTTCATACACAGGAACAGCAGTGTCATTAGTTTTGACAAAGACCAAGTTTTCCTCGTTTGGAGACCACCATAATAAGCGGTCAGAGGCAATCACCTCCTCCTCATAAACCCAGTCTGGCTTTCCGTTGAATATGTCTGCGCTGCCGTCAGAGGTTACCTGGCTCACATTGTCCGTGGCAACATCGTGTATATAAAGGTTATTCTCATATACAAACGAGACATAGTTGTAGTTTGGCGACCATTGGGCAAAGCTCACCTTAGGCACCTGTCCGTTGACGGGCGCATAGAGAGGCGTTGCTTTACCGCTGACTGCATCATAGAGGAAGTATTGGCTAAAGCTAGAATGGCGCCATTGGGTCTCTGGGTTGGTTTTGATGATAGTAGTTTTTAAATTAAACGCTGGATCGACGGCAGAGACAGTATATTTCTTTTCATTATAGACAAACGAGCGAGGTGCGATCTTTTGGCTAAATTTGCTGTCGCTGAGCTTTTTTGCAATGTAATGGGTTTTTCCAGGCCCATAGTAAAGTCCCTCGTCAGACTTGGAGCCATGGCTTGAAGGCGGCTGTATGAAATTATATGGTTTTTCAAAAACAAAAAACTTGCCATCACGGTAGTCTTCAAGAGCAAGACGTTTGAGGTTGTCAGAAGTAACAGCAGAAGCAGAAGCAGAAGAAGAAGAAGAAGATGTAGAAGACATGATAGCGCTGGCGGTGCTGTTGAGGCCAAATGCAGCGGTTGTGTTGTAATCTTTGTATGACTCTTCGAGCTTCCCATGATGGGAATGTCTAGAATAGGTCACCAAGCCAACAAGCCAGACGGCAACAACAAAAAGGGTGATGGAATAGACGTTTTTTTTCGTTATTGGTCTTGGATATGTCTCAAACTTGCTGTCGCCGTAATCAAAAGGGTTGTCTGAAGCTCTCCGGGGCTGATCTGATGATCTAGCACGAGGCTTTGGCACAAGAGTGTCTCTGGCATTAGAATATGCAAACTGGTTAATATACTGAAGAGCATCTGACGAGACCAGGTCTGATGAAGATGAGTCACTGGAAACATTGTGAGCATGTTGGGAGGCAGCTCTTCTGCCAGACTCCAAGTCTTCCAATTCAAAATTACGGGAGTCCATCTTATATAAAGGATTTTTCGTCAAAGGTCTGCGAAAGACTTTTGATTTTTCAGCACCTTGCTTGCTGAGTTATGGGAAAATCAGTACAGAAAATTGTAGTGAAAGATATAACCGCCTCGGCAGATACAGAAGTATATATAGAACTGTAGCACTGATATGTGAAGCACTGGATTCACATAGGATAATAGCCATGGACGATTCCTTCACTCTGGGCTTGAACGCCTTGCGTGCCTTAACTGCTGGAATGGTGGATACCCCCCATTGTACTGAAATTTCCACGTGACCGCATAGTTAAGAGGTGGATGCGACCCAGAATGAGGCGCGTCTTACCGCATTCAATGCTCAAAGGAAGGTTGGTACCTCCAAAGCATTCCCAGTATCCACATTCAGGGCCATAAGGGCCCTTTCAGGGTGATGGTATGAGGGGTGTATGCTGTAGCCTGCATACTTAAATGGTGTAATTAAGGATATCAAAGGATAGATGTGGTGAGTAGCTCAAAATTGATGTATTTATTCAAAGAAGAACTATTATTTATATTAATGATTAGTTATATTCACTGTGGAAAAAAGGATGTGATTTCCTATGTAATGAATGTTGTAACTAGAAAGTAAACTATTTATTTATATAATGAGGTGTAAAATGCAATCTATATGATAATATAAATTTTTAAATCTTTCAACATTGTTGAAATAATCAAGCCCCAATGGTTATATTCTTACCATATAAGCACTACAGCCATCTTACTTAAGATATCTGTTCAGTTGAACACATAAATTACCTTCCTATTCAACTTCTATTTATAGTACATACCACCCCTTAACTTTCAGGGCTATCTTTTGCGGATGTTCGCTCTATATTTCCATGGTTTTTCCAGCATTCCTTAAATGCCTTCATCTAAAAATGTTAGAAATTAGCTTCGCCGTACGCAGGGCCGTGTGATTAGTGCCTTCGATTGGCAGCTAGCATTGACCACTACTAATTATATAACAATTACTCACCTCCTTCAGACACAACCGCCAGTCCCGCTTGTCAGCATAACATATCTGGAGATCAAAGTTTTCCTGGCCACAGCCAGTCTTGTTAATACGCTGGTCCCATTCATCTGGCTCGTCATCCTCATCTTCATCATCATCATTTTCCTCGGTATTGCCAAGTTCATTTACATCCTCAGAAGATTCTTCAAAAGTATCTGTAGCTGTTATACGCGCTTCATCTTTGTTTAATTGTTTTCCCATCATCTGTATATCTTCAGACATTGTCGTAGCCACGGATACCGTCTCCGGTATCTCCATCAACTGACAAAAAACATTGGATGCCGCTCTCGAGGATTTTGGGTCACATGCCCTACCTCAGAGATGTCGTAGCATCCAGCATTTATTGGGTCTGTTCCATTAACGTTAGTTCTTTAAAATAATGTGGCAAATGGTTGCCGCTTACTTTTTCGTAAATTGAACAGCAAGACAATTTTGTTTTGTAAAGAGTAGTTTATATCTGTAGCCTCCTCTCGCCTATTCATCACCGATTTTAGAGCCCTAAGATGCTCTAAAAGCAATGGAAACGACATAGTCTTCCGTAACTGGCAGGACCCTTTTGACGTTCTCAAACCTTGTAATTCTATCGACTTCTACAAATGCCAAATATCTATTATCATGAGTTATCCAGAAACTGGGATCATCCTAAAAAGTTCAAATTTGATCCCAAGATTCTCTACGGGACAGACTTTGATGTCCAGATTGTATTCTGTGGTGTATATGGGTCTGAGGCGTTCTCCGATGTTTATCCTGCTTAAAATTGCTCTCCTTGTTTCATTTTACTGATTTTTACCAACTCGTACAAGTCGTTGCCGTTTTCTATTGTTTATTATCTTAACGACTCTACGCTGTTGTACACAACCTTCGATTACCTTTTTGGGTACCGCACCGTTTTAAGTACTATTCAAGACTTTATTCCTCTTTTACTTTAGACTACTTCTATCTTTTTATATAGCCGTTTACGTTTTCACCCATTCTCCGTTTAAATCAAAACCATCTTAATGTTGCATTATACCGAAAATTGAAACAAAGTGCTGCTTTTGAGATGTTAGATTGTATTCACAACATTTGTTATTGTCCAGTATTAAATAATCATATGTTTGACGCCAGTTATTTCAAAGAGTATACTATAAGACTAAGTGAACTTCACCATACCAATGCATGTTCAGAATATGAAAAGTATTATGCAGCCGCTTCGCCTCGTAAATTGAAAAATTTCAGCTATATTTTTATACTACATTATGGTTAAAAACTTTCCACTTTAATACAAATATACCAATGGGCTTGTAAAAGCAAAAATTACAAATTTTGGCAATTGCGAAACAAGTATCAATTCACTATTTGACTATACAAAGCTATATAAAACTTGTCAGACTGCCACTTACACCCACCCCGAGAGAACTCCTTCAGAGAAGTGTGTTCAACAGGGTCGAAATCATCGCTTCTTTCTAAAGCCTGTAAAAACAAGCCATTAAACAAAAGAACGGTAAAAAGTAGATGACTGGACCAACTAGGATCACAGAACAAGCTAGTTATAACCTCATTCTAGGGTATAAGGGTTATCACTTCATCAACCAAGTTGGATTCAGTGGCTCTTTTGAAGAGTCAAAGAGAGACGTGACCTATAGAAATGATCCTACTATTAAAATTTGTTAGAAAATGCTCTTTGCTGAATTCACCATCTTTTTCCTGTGGAATAACTGTATGATATGGAAACCATATAGGGGGCTACTTACTGAAGTACGTCGACAAAGAAAGAAAAGATTAAAACAATTAAAAAAAAGCGGAATTGCGAACTTTTTATAGCATTTTTGGATCATGAAAAAAAAGTAAAATAGTGAAAAATTTTTTGGGCGCATGCATAGAAAAAGTAGTAGGATAACTGTTTAATGCATGCAATAAACGGTTTGTCCTTCACTACGCTCGGTTGTCTAGACACCATGAATGGCTGAACATGGCTTTTCTGGTAAATGTTTGTATATAATTGAAAAATAGACTCAGGCATGCACATTGGTTGGCAACTGATGTAGACGGTTGTTGTTGGCTATGTAAGCAAATGTATACTACTATAGTGCGTGTATTTTTTGCTATTGCCCGAATCTATCCTTCAAATAAATTTTTAAAATCGGGTTTTAAACAGTTTTTAGGATTATTGTTAACAAGTGTTGAAGTTTTAAGAGCCTTTGTTCATTATGGTTCGAACATGTACACGATTTCATCATAAAAGTGCGTAGTAATGTGCGAAGGACATTATTAATAATACACATTTGCCTATGGAAATATTACTCTAGCCTGCTTTCTTGGATAATTTTATTATAAATAAACATCATTATCAATATGACACCGATAAATACTAGGCTAAATTATACGGATAGTTAAATAATCATTGAAAATGTAACGGGTTTCGAATGTACAGGTCTATTAAATAAACCTTTTGAATATAACAGAACTGTATATTTGAATACTACTAGCTAACTAAGATCAATTTGAAGAAAAAAGCACAATTGTCTTAAGATGCTTAATAAAGCAATATTTCGATTCGGTTCTATTGTTCTACGTAAAACATAGTAGAATGCTGATCAGTTTAAGTCCCTAATAACAATTGAAAACAGTTATATATTAGTGACCAGACTTGAACGCTTTCTTTTGTAAAAAGGCAAGTGGAAAAAGATTTGTTTTCTCTTCAAACACTCTACATCAGTGTGAATATAATACACCAAGAAAAAGGCGTACTTGCACTGCTCAGTAAGGGGCGAAAGGAGAACAATGTTTCAGAAAAGATATCAATACCGTAGTAAAGTTGGTTGGCTTTTAAAATCTACATATGTTTAAACTGTTAAAGTGAGGATCCATCATTACCGGCTTTTTGGCTTGTTCCTGTCATGATAGTGCGTGATTGTTTTCGAAAATCGTGAAACAGACCAACTAACACACTAATTTTACAGCTGATGAAATAGGTCACATACATGTAGAATTGTTATGTTATTGAAGGCTGATTTTTATCCAAAATACTTTGTGAAGTGTGAATCAAGCTTACTTTCATAATTCTTGTAAATATCAACAAAACTGTTTATGGTCATCTTGAAACGCAATCACAACATGTTCTACGATTTAGAAAACTATTTGTCAGTATTATATTCAGGACCCATAGGCTTAATCACAACATATGAGTATTTATAAATTATAATTCATGGATCTCGCTCTAAGAAAGCAAAGGAGCCAAGAAACACTCCTGTTTCAAGCTGTCAATAGCGCATTATACTGGATTTGAGGATCGTGCATGGGAAAATGCACTTTTGTATGGTGAGACCAATGCAATCATGCTGCAGGTTGACGTGTAATTATGCGATAGCGCATGGTGATCTATTATAGTATCTACCGAGATTTGATTTGGCAAAGCAAATAGTGGATTTTTTTAAGAGGTCTGTTGTTAATCTACAGAGGTAGTAAAAGTCTAACGATGCAATAAGAATTCAAAAGACAAAAATGTATAAAATTGGCGCAAGACCAGCTTGGCCATAAAGTAAAAGTAGTGTAATAAAAGAGGATTAGGGAAGTGAAAATTTAATGCAGAGCTGACAGGCGTAAGGAATTCCCAAAAAAAAAGTAGTAATGCAAAATGGAAAAATAAAATGAATAAATATTAAAACAATGCAGTACACATGAAGAATGATAAGTCATAACAGAAGGTGGAAACGTTAGCAAATGAATTTAACACATCAAAGCGTTCACTTTCATTTTGTTAGGAGAGTCTTCTTCCTGTTTAGTTTGGTCTTCTTCTTCTTCTTCTTCTTCTTCCTTGGAGCTGTCGGTCTTCAATTTCTTGAATCTTCTGGAAGTGTAACCGTTCTCATTAGCATGTGTTCTGTAGTGTTGCATACAACTGTCGCTTCTAGCAAACTTGGATTCACACCCAGGGTATTGGCATTTGTATTTCTTTTCACCGGTATGGACCTTTTTATGTCTGGAAAGGTTACCTGCGGTATTGAAGCCTCTGGAGCAAAGTTTGCATCTGAATCTTTTTTCCGAACTTTTCAATTGTAACATCTCATTGTTTCTGATCACCTGTGCCAACTGTTGCAAGCCATTCATTTGTTTCTGCTGCACTTGCATTTGGATTGGTTGTTGGAAAGTGAACTGTGCTTGAGGTGGGTTGAACACAGCAAATCTTTCTTGCTGGAATTGCAAAGGAGATTGTTGTTCCTGACGAATTGTAGCTGGGGCCAATAACTGGGATTGCTGGGGCTGTTGAGGAGTGGATTTTTCGTAACTGTATGGGTCTTCGAACTGAACTTTAGAATAATTGTAGTTTCCAAAGAAGGTGGAGTTATCGTTAATCAGAGGGCTGGAATGGGCACTAGTAGTGGCTGGCAAAGCTCTGAAATTTGCGTTTTCCAAATGCAAAGAATTCATTAAAGGAGTGTCAAAAGACAAGGTAGTAGCAGCCTGGTTCTTTTCTTGAGCATTTGGAGTATGGATAGATTGAAGAAGAGATTTGAAAGAAGGTAACTTGACTGAAGGAGTGGCCTCCTTCTTGATAGGGGATTCGGAATCAGAGTTGTAAGGAGAAGAAGACTTGCCAGAATAGACATATGTATAGTTTGAGGTAGAGTCCATGGACTGGTATTTCGAAGCACTTGAAGCATCAAGCGATGGCAACTTTTTTGGAGTTACTTTGGACACATAATTATCGTAGGAAATTTGTTGATTATTGTTGGCATTGCGAGGAGTGTTCTGATAATGGTAACTGATTTGCAGAAGTTGAGAGCTCATGATGGGCGAATTGTAATGACTCAAGATTAAATGGCTTCAAAAGAATGTGAAATGAGTTGATATGACTCAAAATTAGAGATTGTTGAGATTAACCTGCTTCAAAAGAATGTGGAATGAGTTGATATGAATATTAAATCATTAATGTTGAAATCCCTAACTCCATAAGGAGAAATAGCCTGGTATTTATGCATGAGGCAGCGTGCGTACCGCAGCAAGGTGCTGAAGACCTGCAGGATAGTCTCCCACGGAGGTACCGCCGCTCAGTTGGGCAACCAACAGATTACCATTCAATAGCCCGTTTCCTTCGAACATTCACCAATGGTTGATGGAGCTTCATAGTTGCACTTATCTGTTCCCAAGGATCCCAGGGATTGCTTTGGGATTCCAACGGCAGCTTGCCAGAACCCCTCGGATAAGATTAGTGTGTGCAATCCATGGTGATTCCCATGAAAATCCACAACTATCTTGTGGGTAATACTGATACCAGGGCTCTACTCTCTTTCTTCTGTTCATAGTAGTTAAGGGCTGAAGGGTTCTGGCGCCGCTGCTATTATTGGATGTGTTGTCATTGGAAACCAGTTACCAGTTATTTTACTACTTTTTTTGTAAAATTGTTTTCCATACCTTTTTTTAGTAGCCTGGTAGCGAGATGACTTAATCCATGGTGTCTAGCCTTTACTAGTATTGGTTTTATTTAGCTATTAGCCTTACGTTCTCGCTCCAAATTCAAGTAAGTGTCTGGATAATGTCATGACATTCGTTAACGATTTACATGTATCGAACATCTAAAGGCAATACAGTTAAATCATTCATACTAGATTAATATGTGTTGATACCAGAAATTTGATATTCAGTAGAAGCCACATTTTGAATAATTCAGTAATAGTGGCCATGGCAACAACGCCAGTTCCTTAACATTTACAATATTAAGTGTTTATATCTCAAACAATCCTTAACTTTAAGATTCCTCATGATCCACTTGCCGAAAATGAGATCTTTTAGTTTCTATTTTATTCGGCCATAGAAACTATATATCAATTATGTAATTATGGGTGTATGGTAACGTATCGCACTCAATACCGAAAAAAAAAAGTGAAAATATTGAAAAATTTATTACTGATAATCACTTTTAAGTGGCTGTCTTTCATTATCTAGTGTTACAATATATTATGCAGGAAGCTAAAGTGCCCAAGAAAATGTATGTAATTAACAAAAACATGTGTTGACAATTTTTACTGACCTTATCCAGTTTGGTTCTTAATCCATTAGCAGCTAAGCTTGACTCTGCTTTGAAGAAGGCTAACCAAATCAACGTATCGAATGGTCCATTTGATACTGCATTCCTTCTTGGAAATGTCCTTCCAGAAAACGATACCAAATTGCCCGATATCGATATACCAACCTACTTTACAGAAGGTATATCTAGCATAGAACCTCAACTGAAAAGTGCAAACAACTTTTCTTATCTAGGAAATTATGGGGTAAAAATGTTGGACAATGGAATTAATATAGGGTTTGTCACAGGCAAAATAGTAGAACAAGATAAAGAACAGATAAACAAATTTG
Organism: Saccharomycopsis malanga; assembly: GCA_004014935.1. Lineage (NCBI taxonomy): Eukaryota > Fungi > Ascomycota > Saccharomycetes > Ascoideales > Saccharomycopsidaceae > Saccharomycopsis > Saccharomycopsis malanga. The sequence goes on from CP025321.1 coordinate 3,285,582, forward strand.
TTGATGCTTTCCAAGAACAGCAGTTAGATATTCTTCTTACTTACCAATGGCCAACAACTATTGCAAGTAAAAATAATGTTGATGCCTTGGGTTGCAGCGCCATAGATGAAATAGTATGTCTATGTAAACCACGGTATATATTCTCATGCGGTAAAGATACTGGCTTGTATTACGAACAGGATCCCTTCAAATGGAAAGACAGCCAAAGAGTGACAAGATTCATAAGCTTGGGACAATACAAAAGTAAACAGAAATGGTTCTACGCATTCAATTTCGTGAACGAGGAGTCCTCGCCAGAGGATATTTTTAAACCAAATCCTTTCGAAGAAACATCTCTTAAAAGAACTACAGAGACGGATGATACGGCTATAGAGAAAAAGCGTAAATTAGTAGTACCAGCGGTTTGTTATTTCTGCTTGTCAAACCCCAATGCCGAAACTCATATGATCATATCCATAGGCACACAATGCTACATGACAATAGCCAAGGGCCCATTAACTAGGCCCAACAAGTCTAAAAATAAACCTATCAGTGGGCATGCCTTGATCATGCCAATAGACCACATATCAATGCTCAAGTCTATTCTGGCTATAACCAACTTAGGTGCAGAAGACAATTCTGAAAAACCTATTATTGATGAGCTTTTCAGGTTTGAAACCTCTGTCAAAAGCTTTTTTTACAAAGAGTTTAACATGGGTACATACCGGTTTGAAATAAATACAAGGAGCTCTGCGCATTATCATAGACAAATCATGCCAATCAATTTACATGTGTCTATTGACAAGATAATGAAAACTGTTGCCCGGTTAACAAAAATGTTTCATAACAAACGAAATCACAAGAAATATGCAATTGAAAAAACGCCAATGAAGTTTCATTTGATAAAAAATAGTGTTGATAACAAGCCCTATGATAAAGTGAAACAGATTGTGGGCGAAAATGGCGAATATATTTGTATTGAACTTTACGTCGTCAATCTGGATAATAAGTTGACCGGAAACAATGCCAAGAAGCATGAAAATGATAAAGAAGATGGTTTCGGGCAACCATTTATTGAAACTGAAAGTGAAAACACACAGCAACCAGAATCATACTTGCTCGTTTCTGCGATTGACTCAACAAAGTATGTTGACTTGCAATTCCCTCGCTTCGTGATTGCCACCTTCTTGAACATGAATCACAGACTTTACTGGAATAAATGTACAGAGTCACAAGAAATGGAGACAATCGAGGCAGAATCTTTCAGAAAGTTGTACAAGAATTATGATTTTACTGTAGAATAAATAGTATGTAAACTAGAACTGTATATTACACAGTTTTAATACAAAGCATTATCACTGTTGAAATTTTTGTAAGTTATACTACAGTTTTTACTTGTAAATTTATTATCAGGATACTCAAAAGCAATTGTCATATAATCGACATGTCCTACCTCACCTGGAACCTTTTAAAGTCATTTGATCAGTTCTCTCTTCACATAGGCTCAAGTCCAAAAAAATTCACGTTTGAAACCTGGCTATGCTTGCAGTAATCTGAATGTAATCATCGGCCCAAGGTTTGATCTCGCTTAGATAACTTACTAACACAACGGCTTCTATTGTGTTTAGATTACCATGGCCTAGGCGCGTAAGGTTCCCATGGATCATATGGAGTAGCAAGAGATTACCATTTTAAACACACCCAGGGAGTGCACTGCACTATGAGCTTCTGAAACTAAGTGTGGCTATTGTCCATTGAGACGTCAACCAGTCAGGACTACAAATTAATGGACGATACTATAGGTTTAATTTATTCTACAAAAACCATGATCTATAAGTCTTGTTGTTGACCGCGAAATTACATGAATTGTTAATTATACATTGATTTAAAAATGAAATTATGATTACCATCTTAATAATGGTTGGGAATTCATCATGATACTTGTAGACATGGCCAGATTCACCTTATTATGTTGGATATTAGATAGATGGTTGGTTGTATAACCGCGCGATATACCCTATGTTTACATCACGTAGTTCACGTGATCTTGAAAGAATATAAACAAACAATGAAAACATAGGAATGATAAATAAACAATAATCTGGACTTTTGAAATACCCTTATATAGTCAATTTAATAAGGACTATCTTATCAGCAGCTATTGTAATCGCTTTGAGCAATCCCGAACGCCATGCCCGAAATTATAAATGACGGAAACATCCAACAATATCTTGTTAAACTCAAAGCTTTTCAAGAAAAGGCAGTTTATAGTGGTATCAGCAGACAACTATGTTCAAATATAATATCAACGGCGGTAACAAGACTTGGTCAATTTATCCAGAATGGAAAGGAAAACGGCATCCCCGAGGAAACTCTGGATATTTATATTCAAGCAGGAACTTATGCTTTACAAGCATTAAGATGCCAATTGAATAATAGTTCTGATGTTGATAAACAACATCGTGCTTTCTTGGTGAAACTTATAGAGCTTGAAAGGTATCGAGAAGCCGAGCTTCAGTGCTGGAGCTTATTCAATCATTTGAAACTAAGGTTGAATCAGGAATCCGCGGAGGACAAATTCAATTTCTATAAACCAAACCATAAATTGATTATCCATGGCATGATTCATGTCAAGACAGATACGGTAATATTTCAATATTTGAATTTTATGATACTTTACTTGCAAACGATATATATAAGCTACAAATATCAAGATAAGATCATTGGATCTGAGGATTTGCTCAGTCTCTTTGACATCAAAAAGTCTTTCTTTATCAAAACATTATTGGAATCTAAAGATGAGATAAGGAAAAATACATTCAAGCTTCTATGTAAAATATTCACATCTTTTACAAAGTTGCCCAATTTCCCAAGGATACTCAAATCTATTTTAATCTTTCGCTTTCTTCAAATTTTGCACATTGCAAACAAAGACATTTTCCAGTCCATTCCAGAACTCCGAGCCTACACTTCCAACTGGATACAATGTGTCTTCAAAGAAATCCTGGTGCATCAAGCATCTGATCCTTCTAAAGTATACAAGTATTTATGTACTGATTTGTACAAGTTTTCCAAAGATTGCTTTCAAGAGTCGCCGGAGTACCTCAAAGATAGAGACTTGAGCTATATTTCATCTCTTGTATCAGACTTTCAGAACGTCAAAATCACATGTAACTTGAAAGACAGTTATCAATGGAACGAAATCATAGAAAATACTGGGAAACAAAAAAATAGCACTGAAACGTCCCTTGTGCTATTTCTAGATAAAGTAATGACATCACCACACTCTGCCACTGTAGATATGGTCCAACGTGTGTTTAAAAGCTTGCCTTTATTGAATGACACCAAGTTTTTGAAAGATCTTTTACGTTGTCTTTCACTGATAGTTGATGACAAGACTCTATCTGATACAGTCAAAAGTCAGATAATACGGGAACTTTTATATAAATTCAATACGTATTTTCAAGATGCGAAAGCCATCTTAATAAGACCGCATTTATCTGTTTTAGATCAGATTACCATATATGTTAAAAGTAAACTAGACTCTGGTGAGGACTTACAATTTATTACTGAATCATTGGACATTTTGGCATATATAACAAAAAACACCGGGCAAGTTAAACGGTTTCGTAACATTTCAAACTTGTATTATAACATGGCTTTGAAACTCATAAAAATGTCTCAAGAAGACACAACTGCCATACTCATTGCAGACCATCTCAGGAAATGCATTGCCATTGAGGAGGCAATCATACAGGCAGAATATGTTGATACCAATGTATCTCAATATTGTGATAAACTTCAAAGAGCTGTAACAATTCTTCTCAAGTATGATAATACCAGTTTGTCAAGCAATATGATATGTTCTTTTCTACAGAGAACGGCAAGCAAAGATAGCACAGATAATATTTCAGATTTTTATTATGCAACAAAAACAAAATATTTTTCCGTATTTGGTCTTCTTTTCAAATGCTTGAAACATAATCAAAAGTCCTTCGTATTCTCTATATTCCCTCCTCAATTGAGAGCGGTGGTTTTTCTCAATTTATTGGATATTTTAGCCTCCATAAAACTGATAGCAGACAAGTCTGATATTGCCAATATTCTACTTGACCTGCTTAAGATAGATGAGGATCCTCTCTTATACTATTATTGTTACATAAATTACCTAAGTCTTCCTGGCTTGGGAGACGTGGCTGAGATTCAATTATTCGACGAGTCCGACACCACAATATTTGACAAAAGTTGCTTCAAAGAGTATGAATTACTAATTATGAGCGCTTTGAATTTCCGAGTATTAACCAAATTCAACAACGAGCTAAAAAACAGTAACCTTATATTGGATTTATTTGAGTTATTCATCAATTGGCTAAGTCAAAACAATGAACATTTACTCATGAATAACAAAATGATGTTAAATTTAGAGCAAACCTTGATAAAACTGATGGCTCCATTTTTCAAGTATTATAACTTGATTCCATATCTTTCTGTGATAGTTTCACAATATGCTGGTAACCGTCCAACATTATTGGATTCCAATATTGAGTTCCAACTATTTCTCATGTTTGAGTCTATTAATTGTTATTCAACTCTCGGATTCAGTAATATTCTTTCTCATGATCTTGAACAACTTTCAGTCTTTATGAAAAATAACTCCTCGACACATTCAAGAGTTTTAGACACTTTCAATTTGAAAATTCATCAAATAAAACATCATTTGATGACAAACAATCTAACTCAAGCAAAATACTGTTTGGAATCAACTCATTCTTTCATTCAATCCAACTCTCGCCAATTTCCTACGTCCATAGTAGATTACATCAAAAATGAGCAGAAAGATTATTGGTTAATGATAGCATACAGCAAGTTTTCGTATACAAGTGCTTTGCTAAGATTCAAACTTGGTGTTTATGAAGAAACCATTGCTGATTTGAGACGTTCTGTTCGCATAATTTTAATTATGATAAAAAATTTAAGTGGGTCAACAGACCTTGGTTACTCTGAGCAACAGAAGGCCAGATCTACTCAAGAAAACGAAATTTTAGTGTGGGAAGCCAATTGTGTATTGAGAGATGTATATTGTTTTTTTGTGCAGGTATGTTTGCACTATGGATTTTCCAAAGACTGTGAATACTATATCAAACAATTGGCAAAGATCACACTAGACTTAGAATATTTGCCGATGGTATCTTTGAAATGTTTGTATGTAATTGTGCTGTATTACATCTTTTCTGCAAAGGTTGAGCAAGCCTCTCAATACTTCCAAAGGATCCAAAGCTTGTATAATGAGCTACTATATATTGATAAAGAGCTTGAAATCACACATGCCAGCACTTGCGTAAAGTACTATCAGTTCAATGGCATTGCAAACTCAAGCAAAGATGAGGTAAAAGGCATTGACAGCAATGTGCTCAAATATCACAACAAACTTTGCCAAGATATTGAATTACTCGAAGGATACGCTGAAAGACATTATGGAAGAAAGATTGCCAGTGCGGCAAACGCTCATAGTCCTTTAGTGCTAGCAGTATATAACCATATAACCGCTCAAGATATGGTGAAATATCATAAAATCAAATTGGAAACCGAAAACTTCATTGTCTCACTGTTTGATTATGATAGCATCAGAACCTACATGTCGACATTAGATTTTTTCAAGCCAAACGTCAGTACCGTTGGAAACTCCAGCAAATTGTTGAGCGCCTTTGTTATGATAAAAAAACTGTTGCTTAATGCCAAAGCCAGATTCTCAAGTGATCCTGTGTTGGCAGTGTTGCAAGATTCTGCCATTTCTTTACCATCTATAGACAATCAAAGGCCATATTATATGAACAGAGCCATTGAGCCCGCTCAGAGTTCCATTAAAGAACTCGAAATGGTGGAAACATTGATTTCCAAAATCTTCGACACCTCCAAGTTATATTGTTCCAATATTGAACTTTACAATCTAAGTTATATTTTTTCACATAGTCTTACCTTATTATCAGCTATGTCGAACGTTGACAAGCAGTTACTTACACAATGGTTGTTTCTAAGCGAACTTCCAAGACAACTTCCTTTCCGCTACGAAAGGCAAATTGCTGATTACGAAGAGGACACAAAATCATTGATCCCGTCTGCCAAAAGTAAATATTTCGATGAAATGAGATTGAGTCTAGATGGCGACACTTTACAATCAGAAATATATCAATATTTACCTGAACGTTGGAATGTCATCACTATCGATATTTGTCCATACACTGGCGACTTGTTATTGGCTAGATTGGCAAAGCAGGATTCTCCATTTATGGTACGCTTACCATTGAACCGATTTTCCAGCAGAGTTGTTGGCGAAGAGTATATTTCTTTCAAAAATGCAAAGAAAGAGTTTCTCGAAATCATTCGTAAAAGTAATGAGTCCACTAAGTTTTCTAAGACCGCCAACATCATCGATGTAGAGAGCAAGAAAAACTGGTGGAGAGAGCGGTACACCTTAAATGCCCGGCTTGAGAAGTTGTTGAAGGATATAGAGTTTTATTGGTTAGGGGGGTTTAAAGGCATATTTAATCAATCTCAGAATTTTGACAAATCAAGTTTGGCAAAATTCAAAAGAAGATTTATGGAAATTTTAGAAGAAAACCTTCCCTCACGTAAAAAAATTAGGATGATGGAAAAATCAACAATTCTGTCAAAAAAAAGATTCACCAGAGCCCAATCCATGCCTTCATTCCGCAGTTTTCTGGATTCCAGAAAAGAGCATGTACGCGACAAAATTAGTATTGATGATTCGGTCTTTGAAATGTTCTTTGCATTGGGAAACCCCTTATTGCTCTCAGAGACGGAGTTGTTGGAAGATTTGATCTATTTCACTTTAGACGTGCTATCATTCCATGGAGAAGAAAATGCGTATGATGAGATTGACATTGACCAAATATATGTCGATGTAGAAGAAGCTTTGAAATTACATTACAATACTGCAAGAAATCTTCAAGAGTACAAAAATATATCGCAACCGCATTTTATAGAGCATACTGTCTTAATTGTGGGCAAAAGCTGTCAAAACTTACCATGGGAGTCACTTCCTTGCTTCCAAGATGCTTCAGTTTCTAGAATGCCTTCTTTAGACTTGTTGCTTCAGTGTTTGAAAACACATATGGCGTCTGGCAAAGACTTGACAATCAACATAGACAAGGGATACTATGTATTGAATCCTAGCCAGGATTTGACTAGAACCCAGATTTTATTTGAGTCCAAGTTTTGTGAGGACTTGCCTGATTGGTCCTACAAGATTGGAGAGGCACCAACAGAAGACGATATGTTAGGCGCCTTGACAGATTCTGACTTATTCATTTATATAGGACATGGTGGTGGCGAACATTATGTTCGAAACAGCAGATTGAAAAGAATTGGAACTAAATCACAATCCTGTGCTTCCTCGTTGTTGATAGGTTGCTCTTCTGGTAGTTTGTCTGATAACGGACAACTTGAACCAAATGGGACAGTGTTTTCATATTTGATAGCTGGAGCACCAATGGTGTTGGCCAACTTGTGGGATGTCACTGATAAAGACATTGACAAATTTAGCATGTCGTTGTTTGAACACTGGGGCCTTTTTAAAAGCGGACAAGACAATCCAAACAGGTTGAATATTTGCCAGGCTGCAGCGAAATCTAGAAGTGTTTGTTTACTTAAGTATTTGAATGGCGCTGCGCCAGTTATCTATGGTTTGCCTTTCAAGGTTGATAGGGTTAATTCTCTATAGTGTGATATAGTATAGAATAATGTTATGATATGATAGATTTATAATGAATTAGACTGATAATTGAAATGATTGTTCTTATATTATTTGTAGAAATTTAAAAGTGTTTTTATTAAGCAGGATATTGATGAATAATAAGGCTACAGTATACCGAGACGAAATGTGCGGTACATTGAATATTCGTAATTGTCTGGTAATACGCATAATTTGCCCATACTGAACAGTAGTTCTACTTGGCAGTAGTTTACTATTGGCGAATTGTCAAGTGAGTTGACTTTATCAGTTTAGTTTCTAAGTATGAAAAAAAAAGATTAATAACAAAACTTCAATTAATAAATTATTACATTGGCCACATCTACTCTACTAAACCTGACAATTGTCTTGAATATAATTTAAACAGTGTAGGGCTTACTACTTGGCCCAAAATTCAAAGAAATTATTTTCTAGCTTTGTGTACTGATAATTGTACACGAGTTTCAGCAATTTAGCACATATTTACACAATCAATCATAATGGCTTTTCCTATAGGATCAATCTTATATCATATATGATTATATTGATGATAATCTATGGTGCACCTCCAATACACTATTCGCACTCCGTAATGAGACGAAGAAAAAAAATATAAACTGATATTAACAAGCTGATTTGCTGTCATCATAACAAACAGATCTGTGCTATTATAACAAGAATCTAGGTAAAAAAAGGCGCAGTGGTTTTATTTTCAGCAATTGGAATCATTTTGACTGCTCAAGTGCGATTTATTAAACTATTTTTACGGACGAATTGCTTACTATAAACAAATAATAACAATGCCAACGCTCGAGGATTCAAATGCGGTTTTCACCCAAGTGAGCCGTGCTAAGGCGCTTTATCAGATCAATCTTGACAAAGTAACGCCATTTGTCAAAGAAAGATGGATTGGATTTGGTGTTCTTCTCTTTGTTTTTTTTGTAAGAATCCTTTCTGCCCAAGGATGGTACATTATCTGTTATACCTTGTCAATCTACTTGTTTTCTTTATTTCTTCAGTTTCTTCAACCAAAGTTTGATGTTACGTTGCAACAAGAGCTCAGAGATGAATCTATTGAAGAAGGGCTTACAGAGGAGGAACGTAATGGAAACAGTAGCGGCGCTGTAGATGACGAGTTTAGACCATTCATTAGAAGACTTCCAGAGTTCAAGTTCTGGCATAGAGCTACTATTGCCACCACGATCTCCTTGGTCTTGTCGTTCTTCGAGATTTTCAACTTACCTGTCTTCTGGCCTATTCTTTTGATCTATTTCATTGTCTTATCTACCTTCAGCATGAAGAGACAAATACAGCATATGATCAAATACCATTATGTTCCATTGGACATCGGTAAGGCAAAGTACAACAGTAATAAATGAGGTACCAAGTCAGATATGATATTGGCCAGGGACTACGGATTGATTAGTTTATGTTTAATTAATGTAATTTTATTCACGTTTTTTTAACCAGATTTTATAGAAGCTGATATGATTAACCGTTCAGCAAAATATTCGCCCATGGCTTCAAAACTTTTAAGCCAAGTTGAATGGTCATCATAGAGTTACTTATGTATTTAATGGTTTATTGAACGAAACATATTTGGCATATTTGGTTTTTTTGCCTATCTAGTATTTATTTTTAACATATTGTGCCACCCTATAAATTGTTGGAACCTACGTACTATTCATTATTTATCAAGCTTGTTAGTTTAAAGTGGAATTATATGTAGTTATGGATATATCATATTATTTTCAAATAAATTTTTCTCAAACCTTTTCATAACACTCAGCATTTGATATATGAATGGGCTTGGGATACAGAAAAATTATTATGAAAGCTAATATACGGAGCAGTTTGATAAATCTTGATTGAGTATAAGAGACAATATCCAATTTCACTGTAAACAACTTGCTTTGTTTATGAGTATCATCAACAAAACTTGTGTCCCGTAAAATATCAATAAAAGAGAAGTGCACCAGATCTGTATGTAACAGAAAGATATTTCTAAGGTATTGCAATCATGAAGCAAATAGAATGCTACATTGTGAGTAAAAGTTTCTCTTTGACAAGTTACAATCACCAATATAGATACAAAAATCATAAATTGTATTCAACATACATACAAACAATCATAACAAAAAAATTATACTACTAAGTTCGTGATAGCAGAACAAAATTTCATCACCATAACGAGTCATTCCGGTTAAGCAACTTACTTCACAAATAAACAGTTTAATCAACCTCTTCAACAGTTGGGCCGGCCTCACCGCCCCCTGGGGCTCCTCCCCCTCCTGGAGCTCCTGGAAATCCACCTGGACCTGCTCCTGGAGCTCCTCCTGGGGCTCCTCCACTGGCCTGATAGAATTTGGTAACAATTGGATTAGCAACTTCTTCCAACTCTTTTTGCTTGGACTTGTATTCATCAGTAGATGCTGATTGGGATTCGTCCAACCAATGAATAGTCTCAGTGACTTCCTTCTCCAATTTGGCAACGTCGTCTTCACCAACCTTATCTTTGAATCCAGATTCTGACAAGGTGTTCTTCAACGAATAAGCATAGGACTCAAGGCCGTTCTTGGATTGAATACGCTCAGCTTCCTTTTCGTCCTCTTCTTTGAATTTTTCTGCATCAGAAACCATTCTCTCGATATCTTCCTTGGACAATCTTCCTTTGTCGTTTGTGATGGTAATCTTACTAGATTTACCGGTACCCTTTTCAACAGCAGAGACGTTCAAAATACCGTTTGCATCGATATCAAAGGTAACTTCAATTTGTGGAACACCTCTAGGGGCAGGAGGAATACCAGACAATTCAAACTTACCCAACAAGTTGTTGTCTCTGGTCTTTGCTCTTTCACCTTCAAAGACTTGGATCAACACACCAGGTTGGTTGTCGGCATAAGTCGAGAAGGTCTCTGATTTCTTGGTTGGAATGGTGGAGTTTCTAGGAATCAACTTGGTCATGACACCACCAGCGGTCTCGATACCCAAAGACAATGGAGCAACGTCTAACAACAACAAGTCTTGGGTCTTTGATGAAGTGTCACCAGTCAAAATAGCAGCCTGTACAGCAGCACCGTAAGCAACAGCTTCATCTGGATTGATGGACTTACTTGGTTCTTTACCGTTGAAAAAGTCAGAAACCAACTTTTGGACCTTTGGAATTCTGGTGGAACCACCAACCAAGACAATTTCATGAACGGAGGATTTGTCAATCTTAGAATCCTTCAAAACCTTTTCGACAGGTTCTAAAGTATATCTGAACAAATCACCACACAACTCTTCAAATCTAGCTCTAGTAATGGAAGTATAGAAATCAATACCTTCGTAAAGAGAGTCGATCTCAATAGAAGTTTGGGTGGAAGAAGACAAGGTTCTCTTGGCTCTTTCACAAGCAGTTCTCAATCTTCTCAAAGCTCTTTGATTACCAGACAAATCCTTCTTGTTCTTACGCTTGAACTCCTGGATGAAATGGTTCACCAACTTGCTATCGAAATCCTCGCCACCCAAATGAGTGTCACCAGCAGTGGCCTTAACCTCGAAAATACCTTCGTCAATAGACAAAAGAGAAACATCAAAAGTACCGCCACCCAAGTCGAAAATTAACACATTTTGTTCTCCTTGCGAAGTGCTCTTCTTGTCCAAACCATACGCAATAGCAGCTGCAGTAGGCTCGTTAATAATACGCAAAACATTCAAACCAGAGATAAGACCAGCATCCTTGGTGGCTTGTCTCTGGGAGTCGTTGAAATAAGCAGGAACTGTGATGACTGCATCTTTCACTGCTCCTCCCAAATAAGCCTCGGCAGTTTCTCTCATCTTGCCCAAAATCATGGAGGATATTTCCTCAGGAGTAAACACTTTAGTTTCGCCTTTATATTCCACCTGAATCTTAGGCTTTCCTCCTTCATTGATGATCTTGAACGGGAAGTGTTTAGCATCATTTTGCACCTCGGCATCATCGAACTTTCTACCAATCAAACGCTTGGCATCGAAAACTGTGTTTCTAGGATTCATGGCAGCTTGGTTCTTTGCAGCATCACCAATAAGACGCTCGGTGTCGGTAAAGGCGACATAGGATGGGGTAGTTCTGTTACCTTGGTCATTGGCAATAATTTCCACCCTGTCGTTGGTAAAGTGGGCCACACAGGAGTAAGTGGTACCCAAGTCAATTCCAATTGCGTTAGACATATTTGCTTGAATAAAATGTAACTATATTTTACAATCCGCTGTAATAAATAGTGAAAGGGGTAGAAAACAAGCGGTCATAAAGATCATTTTCGCCAAAACGGAGCCAACCTCCCTATATATAGAACCATAACGTATGTTTCTCAGAGCAAACACATTGCTCCCGTGCTTTCCAGGAAACAATTCTAGAAGTTTCTTCGAACTGTGGGTCTTGTTTGCGATGCTTGCTACGCTTATTGTCCCATCTATTCACCCTGCGCGGGGCGTCTTCTTTCAGATGAACCTTATTGCACTCATATACGACATTCCCTAACAACACTAGCCTACTGAAGACTAACCTTACACGCTCTTTAACTACAACATCCCATGTCCTTGGAAACTAACCGACAAGTCTGTTGGGAGTTATAGTGACCGTTTAATGGACCATTTTAAACGCATACTTTTCAATTTGACGTCTCAGACTAATGTAGGATCTATAAATGATCGGCGAACCCCTACATTCTCAGGTCACTTTCCAATCATGCTATTCAAACTACAAAAAGCTAATTTTGAATTGAAACTTTGAATAAAACTACATTCAACTGCCCAGTGTCTTTATCATAAGTTCTATTATCAGTTAGATACTGAAAAAAAAAAATAATAGCACCACTAGGTTTCGATCCTAGGACATCAGGGTTATGAGCCCTGCGCGCTTCCACTGCGCCATGGCGCTAATTGATGAGTAAAAAAGTTTTTCAAAGTAGTAATGAGTCGTTTACCAATAATCTTATCAGCTGATACTATTATTATATACTGGTTTTACTTAATGGTCACATGAAATGTCACTCAAGTTGCTTTCATTATCACCAGTTGAAAAGTTTAGAGCATGTGATGCTACCAAATAAGAAGGTAAATTTAACCTGCATCGGCAAATCAAATGGTGTATTGTCTTGAAGTCAGTGAGGACCAAATTATAAGTATAAAAGGGTATTTATAGGTATTCTATTAAGATTTAAGAAAGATGCTGGGAATCAGTTTGAGTTAATTATTGTAATTAAGGCGAGTTTTTACCAATGACAGAATACAGTGTTCATCGCGCTTCCTTTTTATATGGATTAAAAAGTTTACAAGTAAAATTTGATGGTCTTTTTGTTTCGTAGATAATTTTAGACTTTGAGTCTATATACTTTCTTTTTGTCTTTCGTTTCTCTACCAAAAGTAGAAAAGGTTATATTTTTGTAAAAACGAATTATTTATAAATATGGCCCCATTGTTTATCCCACATAGTAATTAGCACTACTAACCGAAGGCAATATATAATTATGTTGCTAAAATGGGCAGCCAAGGCAAGCCAGTACTGGGTGAGATTTGTGATGTAAAAGCTTGGTGCAAGTAAGCTTAAAAAGGTTACTGTGAATTGCATTTTCATCAAAATATTTATGCAGCCATTCCAAAGTTTTCTAGCTCAGAGATGCATATCAGAAAATATCAATATATATTAGGAAACAAAGACAATAAAGAGGTTTTCCACATTAACTAGTTAACTCACATCATTTTTATCAAATGCAACATCACATAATATTAAACGGTTATGCAAACTACACAGCTTGCCACATTAAGCGTGTAAAGCATGTAAGCATGCTCATATTACTTGTAACGGTTATGTAAGGGTTTGCATAACATTGCATTTGTCTGTGCCTATCATACTATTAACCCATTGATAAACCCCTTTAATCTCGCAACTTTATTGCAAAATATTTCATACAGTACGATATAATCCCCATAAACAGAAGACACGATGAAAACTCAAGGTAGCCGGGCGCCATTTTGATATATACATATTTTATGCGCCAAAAACACACGTGACCTAATCTTTTTATGCTGCACCATAATGCAACAATCAAGCCAGACGTCATGTGACCCGACAGACGGTTCGCTGGAATCATATTGAAAAATAGGAGATTGGCCATTTTGAGCGGTTGGGCGTTGGCTTTTACGTGTGCGATATACAGACTGATCTCACTAATTCTGACCAGGTGTGCAATTATACTTTGATACGAAGGTAAAAAGTGCTGATAATACTGCGTGCTCGAGACATTGGATTGCAAGATGTATCCGTACAACAATTTTGGCGGATTTCAGTCCCAGCAATACTCGAATGGGTATCAATTTCAGAACCAGAATCAACAGCAACAACAACCACAAGCAAATGGCGGGTTCCAATCTGGATTCCAACCACAGCCTACTGGGTTCCAGCCACAACCTACGGGGTTTGCGTCTCAACAGACAGGGTTCCAGCCACAGCAGACAGGGTTCCAAACAGGTTTTCAATCGCAACCAACAGGATTCCAATCTCAGCCATTCCAGCCACAAGCGACGGGATTCCAATCTCAACAGCCTTTTATGCAATCTCAAGCCACTGGATTTGGGTTTCCAGGCACTACTTTTCTGCAACAGCCAGCGCAGCAGCCTCTTGTTTCGCAGCCAACCGGTTTCCAGACTTACAATGAGACGTTTTTAGTAGCGCAACCAACCGGGTTTGCTGCAAAGCCTGTCAACGATGAATTGAAGCTTCCAAACATTCGATTGTCGTTTGTCACTATGGAGCAGCAGCAAAAGTACGAGAAGTTGTTTCTCAAAAGCGTTCCCAAGGGCGAAAGAGCTATATCTGCGGAAGCTGCCCGGAAGATTTTATTAAAATCCAAGTTGCCAGCCGAAACCCTCAGCAAGGTTTGGGCATTGGCCGATACCAACAAGGCTGGCCTGCTTTTGTTTCCGGAATTTGTCTTGGCATTGCATCTATGTAATGTTGTTTTGCACGGCGACAAATTGCCAGTGGTGTTGCCTCCTAAGATTAAAAATGAAGTCACAAGCTATGTAGACAGCATTAGTTTTTCTATTCCAGACACTTCTGAGCCAAAATCCAACAATTTATTTTCCGATTTTGGCAATTCTAGTGGTCAGAAACCAAGCAATGGTTTGCTTCAATTGAATCCAACTGGTTTTCAACAGCAACAACAACCAGTAACTAGTTTCCAGGCTCAACCAACAGGCGGATTCCAGCCACAATTCACTGGAATGCAACCACAGTTTACTGGATTCCAGCCACAAGCAACTGGTATTCAACCGCAAAATACCGGGTTTCAACCACCAATCACTAGTTTCCAGCCACAAATGACTGGCATCCAGCCTCAACAAACCGGTTTAATGTCACAACCAACTGGTCAGATTGGTTTGGTTCCGCAAAAAACTGGTATTGTCACTCCTGGCTTACAAGCTTTACAGAATCAATTCATCGGCAACAATTACTCCCAAAACTTTTCTTTAAACTCTAACCAAGTAGGAAATGTTAACAACGAGGTGTTGACCAAGTCTGAAATCAAGATTTTCTCCGACATTTTCAAGCAGCATGCCATTTCTGGGTATCTTGACGGCCCTGCTGCTATTGAGGTGTTTTCCAAATCACGGTTGGCCAGACCTGATTTGGAGCAGATTTGGACGTTGGCAGACACGACCAACAGAGGTAAGTTAACCCGAGAAGAGTTCATTGTTGCTATGAAATTGATTTACAACCGGTTGGCTGGCATGCCAATCCCATTGCGGTTGCCTCCAGAATTAGTTCCGCAATCATCAAAGATCATTGAAGATGTCAAGTCTTCTATCAAAAGCTATTCTTCTGTCAATTTGAAGTCCAAAGGCAAAGGTACTAGCGATGCTGCTAGATTCAAAAACGATGATGACGATATTCAATATAGCTCCAGCGCACGTCATAGAAGACCGTCAGCTTCTTCTAGCTCAGTGAATGTGTCTGGAAAGGGTAAGGAGTTAATTTCTCAGTTGAAAAAGTCCATTCATGAGAAGGAAATCGTTTTACAAGCTTTGGATGCGGAAGACGATAAAAACAGTTTAGATTTCTACAAACAACAAAAACAAGACGAGGTGGAGATTGATAACTTGAAACGTAGAATTGCTGATGTCCAGAATGATATCAGCAAGATCCCAGATAATAACAATTCTTTCAGTGCATCCACTTTTGAAACAAAAGATGAGTTGTTAAGAAAGTTGAACTATTTGACTGCAAAAGTGCCGGACCTAATTGCCAATATTCAGGCTACTGACAAAGAAATTAATAGTTTGAAAATTGATTTGTTTAAGGCAGACTTGCTCAAAAAAAATCCAAACTCAAGTTTTGGTTTGAATAACATTGATCCTAATGACAAGAAAGCTGTATTAAGAGCAAGAATATCTGCTCTCACCAACAAAAATAGCGGCTCTAACTCTAATGATTTGTTGCTTAGCAATGAAATCAACAGATTGAATCAAGAGAGCTTGCAGCAACAGCAAATCATTGGAGATATCGAGAGCGGTATCAGAGATCTTGAAAGCGGCTTGGAGCAAAACTTGCGTGCTTTCTATAATGGCCAGGACCAAGTGGGCTTTGAAAAATGGGAAAAAGGTGTTGGTGTCAGTCCAAAGGTTCAAAGCTTTATTTTCCAATTGAGTGAAAATGCTTCCTCTCAAAACCAAGTAAGCATTACTAACAACCAACCTACCTACAATTCTAACAGTCAATCGAGAGAATTTGATAGATTTTCTCCTTCTCCAGTTGCTGAACAAAAAGTCCCACCCCCAGTGGCAAAAAAACCATCGTATTCCGGAAAAACACCAGAAGAAAGAGCTGCTTTTATTAAAGAACAAGCTGCCATACGTATGAGAGAAAGACTTGCAAAGTTTGGTTTGAGTTCAGCTACTATTTCGTCGCCATCTTCATCTACTTCTTCACTCGCTTCTCCTAAACCTGAGCCTGTCAGTAGACCTGCTCGTGCTGCGCCACCAGCACCTCCTAAACGTGCTCCACAGGCACAATCAGCACAACCAGAGTCTCAAACAGCACAGCCAGATTCCGACAGTTCGGATGACGAAGAGTACCAGGAGTTGTTGAAAGAAAAACAAAGAATGGAAAAAGAACGTGAAGAACAGGAAAGACAGCGTCAGGAACAAGAAAAACTTCAAAAAGAACAAATGGCTACAAATGTAGACCCTGCAAAGAAAGAAAGGGACGAGAAGAGAGAAAGAAAAAGACGTGAAAAGGAAGAACGTCTTAGAAAGTTGAAGGAGGAAATGAGACAATTAAAAGCTGGGTCGAGTTCCCCTCAACCTCCTGCTACAAATGGCAAAGCTGTAAGTGAGCCAATCAGTAGTCCTTTGCCACCTCAAGCAGAACCAGTTACTCAACAAGCTCCTCCACCTAGTCAGACTCATGGATTCAACCCATTTGCTAAACAAGCTGTACCACAAGCTGTACCACAAGCTGTACCACAAGCTGTACCAAGCGCACCTACTCCAGCTTCTAACAATCCATTTTTCCGTCCTCCTCCTACAGTTGTGGAAGCCAAGAAAGAAGTCAAGGAAGAACCAAAACCACAACCCTCTTCCTTTGATATAAACAAAGCCATCAGTCAAAGACACCGTAGACCGTCTGACAGCGATGACGATTGGGGCGATGACGACGATGGAAAAGACGATGATAACGAAGAAGACCATCCAATCAGAAGTAAAGATGGTAATGGTATTGCTAGCCTACTTTTTGGAGGTGCTCCAGGATCTTCTACTCCACCAGTGCAATCAACCCCAACCCCAACCCCAGCATCAGCACCATCAGCACCACCGGCACCTTCAGTAGTGCCTAATTCGCCAGAAATCGCACCTGTTGAGGCCCCTCCTTCGCCAGCCGCATCTGACGCTTCTAGTTTGTCTATACCTGATTCTGTAGATTCCTTTGAAGATGCTCTTGATAAACAAACAAGCCAAACTCCTTCAATACCACCACCAGCACCTCCACTTCCTTCTGGAGATGCACCACCAGCCCCACCATTAGCACCACCAGTCCCAGCTGGTTTTGCCCCACCAATTCCACAAGCTGCCCCACCAGCTCCTCCTCCATTGCCACCAACCGGCGCTCCAAATGGGATCCCGCCACCACCACCACCACCACCAGTAGGTGATGTACAGCCTATGGCTCCTGCTGCTACTGGACCACCTCCAGGTCAGCTCAATGCTCTATTTGCTCAAATCACGGGTGGTAAGTCTTTGAAATCGGTTCCAAAGGAAGAAATGCATATTCATGAAAGTAGCGGTCTTGGTAAAGTGTTGTGAGTATCTTGAAAGTGGCGAATAGACGCTTGAAAGTTGGTTTTAATTGGCCTTTTGCAAAAAGAATTTTTGGTTAATTTTATCATGATTTTTTTTTTTTTGTTTATTGTTTCGTGACTTGTCTAAGAATTTGAAAATAAAGCCGATTTTTGTTATTGAAATTGATTTTTTTGCTTTTGGTTATATTGTATTGAATTATAAAAGTTTTTATGTTATGAGGGCGTAGAAAAGGAAACTATAATGTGCTCTTTAAAACAATAGAATGTCAAAATACGAGGCTGAGAATGTCTATACTAATGTATGTGAACAATTGTAATAGTGATAATCATATATTTCTAGGGCAGTACATAATGTTTTGAGAGGTACATTAATAGTTTCATAACAATACTCATGAATATGCTGTAGCCAGATTTATAATAATAATAAATTATTATATATTTCGAGTCCAGTACATATCAGTTTCGTATATACGTGCTATGTATTAAGGGACTTGGTAAAGTCCAATCATGTCCAGTTGTTCATAATATTCTCGCCCAATTGTATGAAAGTAAGCATTTTTTGGCCTAGGCCATGCTTAAGACAGTTGCACTTGCCTGTTCAGCATTGTGAAAAGCAGCGAGTAAAAGTGCTCGTCTTGGGAATCAAACCCATGTTCCTGTTAGGTCTTTTTTTTCTCGTCTCTGAAAGCACTGGGCTGGAATATGATGATAACCATAAATATTACAGTTTACGTTACAATCTTCAACTATATTTTATCTTCCATTCACATTATGCTATATACAGGAGCAAACAAAAGAGCAGCACTTTCAAACAGATCGTGCTGCTACGGATCATTAAAAATGTTCATTAAATACTAGTTTAGTCAGAGCCCTTAACAACGCCGACCTTGGCGGCTCTGAGGACTCTGTTGTTCAACGAGTAGCCAGGCTGTTGGACATGGAAGATAGTGCCAGCTTCCTTGTCTGGCTGTGGAATTTCAAAAGTAGCTTCGTGCACGTTAGGGTCAAACTTTTCACCAATAGGATCAATCTTGCTGATACCATGTCTGGTCAAGGTCTTCTCGAAGACATTTTGGGTCATTTGAACACCCTCATACAAGTCTTTGATTTCTTTGCTAGCTTCCAAACTCTCCTTAGAGACAGCGTTCAAGGCATGTCCAAAGTTGTCGATCGATTCAAGCAAATCCTTGGCAAACTTTTGCAATGCAAAGTCCTTGGCTTTTTGAATTTCTCTCTTGGTGGTCTCCTGAAGGTTTCTGAAGTCCGCAACTGAACGGACATATCTGTCCTTGAACTCCGCAGCTTCCTTATCCTTCTTAGCATATTTCTCTTCCAATGCCTTCAACTTTTCATTGAGTTCTTCTGCAGATGGCAATTCTTTGGATTCTTCTTCAGATGCCTCGGCTTTAGCAGCGTCGCCTTCAGCAGCCTTTTTAGCCTCCTCGGAATAAAAACGCATACCAGTAAATCTGCTGTTGATGCCCCTGTTGACGGCTGGTCTGGCCAATACCGAGGCTCTAGTGGCGACTCTAGCAATCTGTATTGGCTGCGCCCTCAAGGCACATCTGAGAATGGTTCTTTGCATGCTGTATGTTTTTGTATAGTACGTGCGCAAATGCTCAAGCAGTTTTGACTCTTTTTCAATCAAAACAGGTCTGTTATTCACTCTGCCAATGGCCTACAACACTGGAAAATAGCCATAAAGTCTGTCTTGAAAAAAATGATGAAAATTTTGGAGTGCGGTTAGTATGTGTAAATCGGGGGAGGCGGGGTCCGGTTTGATATGCAGTAATGGGGGTGTAACTCTGAATAAGGAAGTTGGCCAATAGTTCCGAACATGTCGTTATTAGTTGATTAGAGAAGATCACTACTAGTAATAACTTTGAAAGTGAAGATTTATGGGAATTTAAAAGAAAAAATTAATTTGCTATATATTATGCCTTCCTGAAACATACACATAGAGGGGTTGTATTATCAACAGGTTTTTTTGTTCAGAATAACTACACTTTATTACATATTGTGAAAAAAACTCAAATCCTCAGTTTTGTTAGATTTTACTTCGGACTGTTTTTGAAACCCATTTGTCGTTTCTTTATATTTGTAATTTACAATATCAAAGGAGAGAAGAACTCTAAAATAAAGGAGAAAATAGAGTCTCGAATAGTGATCAGAACAGTGAGATGCCTAAAAGAGTAAACGAAGGTTCTAGACCATTGTGTAGACTCATAAAGATAACGAACCAATAAGGCTTCATTATTAGACAAGCTTATAAAAAGCGACCAGTCACTTGGGTAACATATTACCAATTAAATATATTCCACTTACGAATCTACTCTCCTTTTCATAAAACCTACCTGGGGCACCAACTGAGTGGGATAAACACAGATTAAAATACAACTGTCAAATATTTCAAGTCTCCACACAAAAAACTTCTTTTCAGTTGAGTTAACAATCTGATGTTAATATAGTCATTATCAGTTCGTAGTATGCAATTATGTAGCGGAAAAATGTAGTAAATTGATAAAATAATAACATTGAATAGAAATTGGCTCAAATCAATGAACTTAATTCATCAGTCTATTTAGCAAAGAATAAAATAAAAAAAAGCATCCAGTAGAAATAATAGTATCTTGAAATACGATACCGGAAAAGACATGTATAATAAATAGGCAAAGCATATCTATTCTGGGACAGAAGATAAAGGCAACTTTCCTGGAAGAATCTCTCCAATAACCTCTTCTTTAGCTCTGAGGTTCTGAATCATTTCCTTTCTGGTCCATTTTTTTTCACCGCGCAACACAGCCATTTCTTCTTCTTTCCGGTGGCGTTCCTTGCGCTCCTGGTCCTTGAGATCCTCTTCTTTAGCGTTTTTCTGTTCTTCACGAATGGATTGCATGTTAAGCTCGTGGTTAAGTTTTTCTTGTTCCAACTCCTTGTTAAAGTCTTCTAAAGACTTGAACTTTTTTGCTTCGGAGGCGCCTCTGCATCTGTTAATTTCATCCACGTAAGAGTCAAAATCCGGCGGAAGTTTCTTGTTCAAAGCCATTTCCACCAAATACAAGTTTTTTTTCTCCTCCAAAGTAAATTTTGTTTTCACCTGGCGCCGATTTCTGTTGGGAAATAGTTCTGCAATAATTGCAAAATCTGTTCCCCAATTGGTTAATGCCCTGTAGAACCTAACTGTTTCTTCAAACGACCATCTATCGGAGTACTGATGTTTGCTAAAGCTTCTACTGTGTATTGGATTTTCATAAGGGTTTTCGTTTTCTACAATACGCTGTCGAGAATCGTTCAAGTTTTCGCGGGTGTCGTAAAACTTGGACTCAGCATTGACACTAATTTGGCCTTCCACCAAATTCAACTGAACATTTCTCACTGCTGGTTTTTCTTCTGGCTGATCAAACACACTGGTGCCTCCTTTGGGCTCTTCTCCGTTTTCTACAGAATGGAGATAATCCTCAAACAACACACCTCGTTTTCTTGCTTCAATTCTCATGTGGCGTCGTTTCTGATTGGCAAGTCTACGTTTACGAGCACCTTCCTTGGCAAGCTTGAAATCTGTCGACACCTTGCCTATAGGCAACTGCGGAGCACAGAGCTCGCTTATGGTGAAGTTGTCTTCGTCAAGCTCAAAGTTCTGGAACAACTCCTCGTTAAGATGCACTGCACCTTTAGGAATCTGGCTGAGATCGCTGATCTTAAATGACTCGCCTATGTATTGTTTATACTTGTTGTAGTCTTCTTTGGAGATCTGGCGCACCTTGTTGGTGGAAACATCCAAGATAAGTGCTGTATCTACATTGGTGTCCAAATCTTCTTCTTCTGGCGACAAGGCTGTGTCAGGTTTGTCGTTTTCTGGTTCGCTTGATTTGACACGTCTGTTTCGACTTAATATAGGTATAAACTTGATGTTTTCCAACATTGACAGCGCAACTTGTACATCTTGCTGTTTACTACTATCGCTTTCTACTTCTGTTTCTGGACTAGAGCTTTTCCTAATGTTTGCAGGTGCCGGAATAGCAGACGATTTCTTACTGGAAACTACTGGTGCCAACGGAATGGCTGACGATTTCTTTACGGAAACTACAGAACTTGTCTTAGGACTGTTGCCAAAACTTGGTTTCTTTAACTGTCCCTTGACATCCAGGAAATTAGAGCTGGCCGCGAGCTTTCGTTTCTTTATAATATTCTGCGGCGTCTTTGTTATCACTGGAAGTACTGGCGACTGGACCTCTGCTTCGGTAGTGGTGCTAGCATTGCTACTGATTTCTGGCTCAGAGACTAGTCTGCCAAGCGGCTTTCTGTCCATTCTTGAAATGGACGACAACCGTCTTGTTCGAGTGCCTGTTCCATCAGGCATCCCCGTGTTGCTAGATACAGAAGATCTCCGTGACAGAGCTGTCATTAGTTTGATTGAAGACAGAATGTCATTTTGGTTATTTCCGTTGATTTTATCATCTTTTTGCTTGTTCCTCGTTATCTTAAGCTTCTCTGCTCCACTTTCTGACTTCACAGACGCCTTTGAAGAGAACGGCTGTTTGATAACCTTCTGGGCAAGGCTCTGTATAGATTTGGCCTCAGCGGCCGCAACTTCTTGAGACGGTGTTGTTTCGAGTCCTGATGACAGCGGCAGACCAATTAAAGACGCCTGGCTGGAAGCAACCTGAGGAAGTGCCTCTTCTGGCCCTTGGCTGGATTTAACCGCCGGCTTGGGCGTCCTGTTTAATGCCTTGCGAGGCTTGATCTTCGGCGTGAATTTGGACTTGGATTTGTTCACAAAACTCATACTGATATCATAAAATAACTTGTTCTATCAAACCTTGCAAATCTCAGGCATCTGTTCCAGTTATACTGATTGTTTCACGGTCAACAAGCCCATGCGTTTTTTAGCTTTGATTTCCACACTATTTGAAGGTTTTCGCGTATCTAGGAGGGAAAAGCGGGTGACCACTCTATTTTTTGTATGAGATGCTACTAGATAAATTATAGAATATAAATGTAGATTGGAAGTATTCAGATTAAATTAGGAGAGTACTAATAGATCTATGTAGTCCATATCATGGCTCCCCAGCAAAAGCATGACATAGCGGTTTAAAAATAGTATTTATGGCAAGTTTAATAAAAGTTGTTTCATTGTAAGATTTTTGGGTTTCCCTACTAAATTAAGTCAGACAGCGTATATACACACTGGAATATTCTGTAGTTGAAAAGAGGACATTGATATACAACCTACACCATCAATTCTCTAGAGCAAAGCAACTGTGCAATCACACTGTACATTAGCCTATACAACACTGTATGAAATGATTATGCGTATAATCCAAGAATATGAGAAAAAAAATCATGTAGTGAATAAGTAGAAAAAAATGAGCCAAGAAATAACATAAACCATGTTCTGCTGGATGGTGTCATGAGAAAAATATCATAAAAAATAGGGTATTCAAACGAAATCATTAAAGGAAACAGACTGCAACGGATGCTAACATAGAGACAACCAAACCTGATAAAGAGAAAGAAAGTGCAGATGCCAAGTTTTTAGTGTTTCCACTATCACCACTACCGCTGCTTCCTCCACTGCCACTGCTGCCGCCACTGCTGCTTCCAGAGCTAGATCCTACAGCAGTGGTGCTGTCCACAATAGATCCAGAATAAGTAGCAGAGTATTGAGCGGCGGTGGTTGCACTAGGAACGGCGCTGGTGATAGGCTCGATATCTTCAGACTGAGAGTTGAGAACAGCCTGAGCCAATGAGATTTGGTAGTTTTCCAAATCATAAACAACATAAGCTGCTCTTAAAAAGGAATCGCCTAAAATCAATCTGTTATCGTACGAATTTGGAATAGCCAAGGCACAAGTGCCTGATTTGGATCCACTGGAACTGGTACTTAAGCTACTGCTGGAGCTAGAGGAAAGTTGCACCAAAAAGTTGTCCAATGGAACATGGATGACAGCACCAGTGAAGTTGAATGTGACATTTATGTTTTGTTGGCCAGCAGAACATTTCATAGTATATAATCCAACGCTACTAGAATATTTAGCACCTACGCTGTTACCAATACTGTCGATCAAAGCAGCAGGCATGTAAGCCAAAGTAGTGCCGGAATCTAACAAGGCAGGATACTTGTTGGTGGAAATAGTCTTTGAGTTTACCGAATTAGCATTTGAGTTGACAGAGACCGAGGAAACGGTGATTTCAAATTTAATTGGAGAGTTGTAACCAGAGCTCTTCAAGGTATTGACAACCTGAACAGTGGTCAAGTCGCCTGTATATTTGGAATGGTCAATAGCACCAAACAAAATAGAGCCTTTAGAGTAATCTTCACCATTAAGATACAAAGAGTAGACGTTTCTAGCAATTAATCCTTCGCTAACCATTTTGGCTGGCAAGTTGAGGTATGTGTAGCTGGAACCCACACTGTTAACGTTGGTGGTTTCTAAACCTTCCAAGCCAATACCAAGAACACCCATGGTAGAGTTTGTTTCGTTAGCCAAAGCAAAGGAAAACTTCTCGATACTAGTGTTACCCAACTTGATAGTGTCGTACGCCCAAGTACCAGAGGCAAAGGTGTTGTCACCGTACTGGATAAGGAAATCGGTATGGTTGTCATGGAAAGAAGAAGAATCAGAATCATCAAAAGTACCATATGTATTACAGTCCATGGTGGCTTCCGAAGAAGACACTTCTGTCGCAGAGGGCACGTCAAACGAGTTACTTCCAGCAACAGTGTAGCTGGTGTAACCTCCTCCGCCGCCCCCAATAGCGCTTTCCATACTTCCAAAGGCACTTTCAATCTCAGAAAATATGTTTTTCTTGTTAGCATTAGCAGTCATATCGTCATTCGAGTTGGCAACCACCGTAGAAGTGGACGGCGCAGCAGTAACAGTGCTAGTTTCATCAAGCTCAGCATCAAGCTGGTCATGTCTCTTGAGAAGACCAAGAGCGTTCTTGACCTCTACACCGTATTTCTTGAAAGACTTTGAAGTAGAGTTTAATTTCTGTAGTTTAGCTTCAACTTCACGCGAATGATGAGAATTACTTCCCTTACAATAAGGATTGTCCGAGTTCATGACCCACAAGTCAGAAGAGCCGGTATCGATCAACACACCAACCTTCTGGCCAGGTGTACCCAACGTGATGTTGGCAAGATAAAAGGATTGCTCGTTCATAAGAGACACTTCGACGGTTTTCCCATCTCTTTTGGAAAACTGTGTTCTCTTTTCAATAGAAGCGTCTTGCAACTGGGAGCCTCGAAGAATGTCGAAATCGAACTTGACCGGCTGATAAGTAGCATCGACAAGCGATATTAAACCACACAAGGCAGTAAGGGCTGAAAAATGCATGATAAAATGGTTGTAACTATAGTTTCTAGGGATTTTAGGAAATTGTAAGCCTTGTGGTATTTGAATAACACTTTTATAGCCAAGAAAGTTGATACTATATGCCTTAAAAATTCAGTAGTATACCTCAAATAACACTACCTAAATATGATAAAAACTGTTTCCTGTTTCAGCTGGGCCAATTTTCAAACAATAAACAATGAAATCTCGGTCCGACTTTGGTGCACACTTGAGATTCAGAGAAACGGTTCAAATAAAGAGAATACTGTATATCTAGCTAAACAATATACTGAACGACAGTGCAAAGTCAGAAATTTATATAATTGTGAAAAGCAATGAATATAAATGGTTTTTGAAATGGTTTTCTCTCACTTTTCCGTTCTTTTGATAGTAGACAACTTCTTTTCTAGAAAGGAAACACTGTGCCACTACGTATGACGTTTGCCAAAGTAAGGAACCAGACTGTAAAAGCAAACTGAACCGATATAGGTGGCAAGAGAAACTATTTGACGGTCAACCTGAACTTGAGATGCCAAGATGCTTTATGGGTGTTTCTACTACCATAGAAAGAGCCGCCACCGTTCGTTCCGCTTCCGAAAACAAGTAATTTTACCCTTCTTAACGGGATATCGAAAAGTGAAAAATACACGTCATCGTATTTAGTTGCCCCTAGAAAACCTTTCAAAACAGGATAAAAAAGAACCTCCTAGGGTAACCCTAAACAAGAGCTTCGCCTCTTGCAAAGCCAAGAGCCCTTACCAAACTGGGTGTCAATTATCCAGTAGAAAGTCAAAGGTGGCTGGTGGAAAGGCTGGTGGGCTTGGTAATATAGAGGCTTTTGGATATACGGCGGCGATGAAGGAGAAACCGGATGTGGCCGTAGTGGAACGTCACATCAAGGTGGTCATTAGATGTCCACGTAAAAATAAGACTTTTTATGTAGAATGAAGAGCACTCATATAAGAGATTATGTTACACTTAGCATCGTTTTTTCAAGGATAATCAACCATCTTTGGAAAAGCGATACTAAACAGTGTGATAGGATCTCTCTTATCTCCATTTGACAAAGATTTATAATTCCATCTGCCCATATTGAGACATCCACTACAAGCCAATTTTCAAATACGGAGAGTGTCTGCGACACGCATATCGAGGCATGCACAAGAAGCATGAAGATCGGAAAACAATATAATTTCTGCCCATGTCCACAGTATGTAGGATGGTTAAATGCACGCACGGCCATGCACCATGCATGTCTCTATGCATGATTGACAGTCGCTCATAAACAATCTCATCGTGATAATATAGCCATAAAGCAAAGACATACAGAGACAAATTGCAAAAGAATCATTAGCAGCAGTGGAATTGTCAAGCAATCTTTTCTTTTTTGAACATTTTGTTCAGCTATTCACTTACAGGGTTGCCGTTTGATAACAGCATGTCTAATGGTACTATACTACACTAGGACGTACTGAGGCTATTGTCATTGATTGGCATAAAACTAAAAGTATGGTGTCGACCAATTTCCAAATTATTCATACACGGATCAGACAATTTTGGATTGTGATGGGCTGCAGCATTTGACCCCGATCCAATCTGGTTTAGGCTGCTTTTTAGCTTTTTAGCTTTTCTACAAGACATTTTGTCATTATTGTTTCTATTGTGAAAGCCCCAGCTTTCATGGCAGCACTGTTTATTCTCTTAGCATCGAGCATTCCTAGCAGCCTGTCCTGTTGTCAAGACCGACAATCTTTTATGAAAAAGGCCACAGGCCCATCTAACTTTGTTTCTTTTCCTGTTCTCTTCAAACTAGAAGCTTATATTCTTGGCTATTTCCCAGGTGAAAAATACATTTTTTTTGCAAAAATTTTTTATTTTCACAATTTTTTTACTAAACATTTTTATGCTTAACCAACCATAGGACTTTTTTGGTTTCAACAAAGTGCTGAGTCTGCCCAAGAATGTCTGATAGTCACATCATTCTTCCTTACACGAATCCGGCTGCAATACCTTCTTTTTCACATAAAAGACCACTGTTCCAACATCATAGGCTCAGAAGTGGTTCTCGAAGCAAGTTACTTTTTGCCCCGAAGCCCAAGCTAGAACTCACTTGGAAATACTCCAACAATGATTCGTACAATAGCTGGGCAAATTCGCGTACTGAAGACGAGGGCTCATTATCTCCCAGCTCTCTTGACTGCGAGTTTCCAAGGAATTGTTCCTCAGAGCCGCTAAAACCAGTTGTCATCAGCGATACTTCCAAGGCCATGAAAGGATTGGTGCTTGCGAAAAAGGGCTCGTCCAATGAGCTCAGTTTGGAGAACAATAATGAGCTAGACGCATCTAGTTTGATAACATCTGCCCCGGTATTTTCTGTTTCGAAAAAGACTATTAGAAACAAAAGACACAGTGCTAATATGAGCCACGTTGTTAGCAATACCAAGGAAACCCCTGGTTTGAATAACGAACTCAAGAAGAGATTGAAGAGTTATGGGGATTTTTCAGTTGCTCTTAATAGACACAACTCTTCTTCAAACGTCAACTCTCCAAAAGACAGAAAACAATTTTTTCGCCACCATAGTTACAGCGGTCCTGATTCCCATGCAAACTATACTGTTCTGGAATCCAAAACTTCAAATCCAAAAGAAAAAAACGATTCTATTCCTAGTTTGGTATCTATGACCTCATTTGGCTCCACATCATCGTACGACTCCCAACTATCACTTTCTTCAAATCCAAATGCTCTTGATCCTGCTCCATCATTGACATTCAAGCATAAATCATCTTCTACATCAAACAACACCCCTCCTCTCTATCGCCCTTCCTTCTCGGAAGCCGCCTTCAATTCTCCTTCTCAATCGTCCCATTTCAATCTCTTTCTCATGTCTGGGTTTGGACTTCTTAAATCAAAACCTTCTTCAAAGACCACAGTTGAGCCTGCAAGCATAAGCCCAACTCACACCGTCACGGAAACAATTCTTGTTGATCAAGACAGAAGCCCGTCGCTTACACCATCTATTGACAACCTCCATGCCAAATCATTGACCATTTCCAGCCCAACGACCTTGGCCCTTGATGGCGACAGTCGAATGGAGACCTTGAACATGGATGGAATTTACTTTGAGAGTTTGGACAGAAGACCATCTCAAAACTACAATATGTTATGAGTATTTAATGTTTTTTTATTGCTATTTTTATTGATATTTTTCTATTGCTTCTTTTTCTTGCTATTTTGGTTTGGTGTTGTTCTTCATGTACAGGTTTGGTTTTATCGTTTTCTGCTATTTATCTATATATTATTCATTTCATTGGGATCTCTCGATATTTCCAATAGTATCTTTATGTCCATAATATCGATGTTACGTATTTTTTACAATCTTACAAACACCCAATGTACCTTACCATTTTCAGATGACAGTATAGTGTGAATATCGTTACATGAAACTTTGCTATTTCATGGGCAGGCTTACAGTTTACGAAGACGATGACAGGAACTGGTTTTGCTGTCAAATAGTGTAATCCTTGCCAAACGGCTTCTTGCAAGCTTGGATTATCTGATCAGCACTAGGCAGAAAATGGGATATATCCGGTTGACTAGTGAAAACAAGGCTGTTTCAACAAACCCCTTTGTTTGTATTTTGATTAACATTGTAAAGACACCATCTCTACAAGCTATTTGTAGTGTTGCTAGGGTTTGTATAGAAAGGAGGAGAACCGTAGATATGAGAATCACAACCTGTACAAGCAATTTGGCAATAAACCTGGCAAACCACTCGTACGTTGTCGTTGAGACGGAAGATCTGTTATTGTTTCATCAACCATACAATGTGTGGCCATAATATTCAAGAGCAAATAGCACCGGAAATCATCAGGTGAGTACACATCTTCCCAATTGCCCTTTAGTGCAATGAGAAGCCTGCTCAAAATGACAAGTGCACACAGGGTAGCATTAACAAATAGATAATCTCTTCTTGTTTCAAGGGAAAATTGTATATATAGATAGATTACAATAGTTGTTGCCAGAACGTGAAATTCTAGGAATTGTTATTGGAACCACTTTTAGTACACAGATAGTGCATTGTATTTGGTGGTCTTGAAAGATTCACCATCTCTGTTATAATATAGTAGTTTACTTTCTATTGCAACTTATAGATACATTCTTGTAAAGCCAAAAGAAGAAGCCAGGGTACTTCTATATGTTTTTTTTTAACGTGCATGCAAATGCAACAGTTGAGTGCATTACAGTGCAGTGCAGAGCAGCGCCGCGAAATGCATTAATCTGGCATACCTGCAGGATGATGCGACCACCATTTGAATGAATTCTTATTAATACATCAGAATAAGGATTTTTTATTGGATGGTTTGGCTAATTAGTTGTCTCTGTTTGCTTTAGCATGTCTCGCTATGTTTTGCTTATTCTGACCCGTACCATGTGTGATTTTCCCCTTCAACAGAAAGAGCAATTACTTTTATTTTGGAATGCATTCGTTGGCATGCTCGCCTTTGATAGTCGTGGAGACATCAACAGCGAGCAGCTATGTTTGTATAGATGTCCTTTATAGTTTTAAATTATCTCAAGAGCAAAAAGCACGGGAGTACTCCGAAGTTTAAGACATTTCAAAGCCGTTTATATTAATCGCGACTTTGTCTAGCTTGTCAAGAAACTGTAATATCAGAACAATCTGGCATTTCAGGTATGTTGAAACCGAGGTTTGTTTGCACTGTGTATAGATGCTGATAAGTTCCTATTCTTTGCAAAGTTTAATATAGTACTGAACATTTGTTTAACTGAGTATACTATGATTCTTACATAGATGTAAAATTCATCTTACTGGTTGAAAACTTTATAGAAATGCTATAGCCTTTAACCCTTTCGAATTCCCCTTACAATACGTCTTATCTTTACTCCTCTGAAACGAAACACGTTTTATCGGTACTTTGGCATCTGCAAGTAAATTGCCAAACTTTTTACGTTGAGACTTAAGCAGTCCATGCCTCAAAGATGAAGATTGAGAAGAGTTTAGATACGGAACATGCGTAGAAGTCAAAGCAATGTCAATCATTGACTCAGATTAAAGGTTGTTGATTAATGTAAGGATCCGCTGACAACCGTAAAATACCGGTACTATTTGAAATTAGTGACTAGTCTATAATCATCACCAGGCTCTCTATAGTGAATGATGTCTAAGATTATCACAAATAACTGATTATCTTCATCTGGGTGTCTTGGTCATCTACGAACAGTTTACCAAATAAGGTATTAAAGCCAAACCTCAAATTCGCAATCTTATCTTGAATAAGATGGCTAGAAGATGGTGTTCATCTTGCATTCCTTTCCAAAAGAGACAACAGGTTTCACACTGCCAGCAAGTAAGCCGAGAATTACATGTTGCTGTAACTGTTTTGGTCATCAAATAAAACAAAGCTTAAACATACGTGAACAAGGTATACATGGTAGAATTAGTGTATGGACAAAAGAGTGAAGTGAGCATGTCTTAATAAAGTGATACTAATACATTTTATGTTCACTACGGATAAGAATCAATCAAAATGGATACAGTGGTGGATGTATACGATTAAAAATAATACATCAATTAATGGTATGATTGCAAATTGAATAAGATTATGTGCCATTATGCCATTAATATTAGCATTACAAGTTTTTAACAAGTTCTTCTCGAGAATAATTCAAAGTTTTAAAACGGCTAATAAAATCGTCTTTAGTGTAGTAGGCTCCACACATGCGGCGTTCTCCAGTGAAACTGGTTCGCGAGTGCAAAACACGCCAATTGTCGAAAAGCAACACTTGTCCTGGCTTTAGAGGGTATTCAAACTCATTTTTACAATCGTGGAGCAATGCATGAAAGGCATAGAGCGCTTTGTAGAATAGTGTGACTAGATCTTGTTTATCAACTATTTTATCATCCCATTTGATGCTTGAGACATCAAAGCCTTTAGGGATTTTGAATGCCGAGCGGTCCAGGTTATTCCATCTGATTTGGACAACATTGCTGTGTTTTCCGAGTTCCGAATCAAGGATTATGATTGGTCTGGCCACAGCAGGCTGGATGAATACGTTTTCCTCGCCAGCGCAATGGAAATCTACAGGTACGGTGCTCAACACCTTGAAATACAATGGGTTTTCTTCTCTGAGTATTTCAGCACATCTCACGCCATCGCAAAGCGTGGTCACTCCTCCTTTTCCTTCATGTTTGAGCAAATGAAAGCTCTGATATCCTGGTGCCTCTGTCCAATATGTGCCGTCAGTGTGTAAAGGAATGGCGATGTTCGTGTAGGCAGTGTCATTCATAGAAAGATCGGGGGTAAAATCCCAGAACCCTCCATAATGTGTTGGTTTGATAAAAGTAACCTTCTCAAGAAGCTCTTTGGTTTTCCTAGGGTCCACAGGAACGTTTTCTACCAAACAAAACCCGTAAATATATGCTTTGTTCACCCATTCTTTGAGACCATCATCACTATCCATTACAGCATGGTAATCCACCTTTGGAAATTCTTTTCTAATGGTCGGTACATCCCAAGGAACTTTTTCAATCACTTTGGGCTTGGATTTCTGTATATATTCCGGCTGATACGCATTCTCCAAAAGCCATTTTAACAGATACACGCTCCTGTGTCCGTTATTGCTCCAGTACATCTCAAGTTTCGTATCGTTGTCACTAAGCCACACCTTTTTTGGAAACACATCAATTGGCACCGAAAAGGTATCCAAAAGCCTTTGTTTCGTCGTTTCATGGTAACACTCGGCACAGTGGCAGTTGTCGCGAAGCCAGATAAAATGGAATTTGGACTGGAAAGGCAACCCATTGGAAGACGCCTCCGGGGCAGCAACACTAATGGGGAACGTAAGATTGATCGAATCGGCTCCAAGATTAACCGCCATTGTAGATATGGTGATATTCAGCATTTCCATGTTATATTCTTAGTCTGACATCCTGTCAAAAAGTATCTACTTTTAGTTGGTGCAAGGGCGTTATATTTGAAACATCCAAAAACCATGTGCATTGATATACGGTATATATGATATGAAGCGGTATTCCTAAAACATAAAAGGGAACTATTTAGCCTAGGAGCAGCAGCTGTAATAAAAATGAGGAAACAGGGCTGTTGAGTGGTAAATAGAACATATGATTTGATGATAGCAGAAAAGCTGTTCGTATGTAATCGTAAACTAATGGATTATAACTATAACATTGGTGGTAAACTCCCATATGTTTTTGGTCCTACGTATTTATCGACTAAAAATACTAGATTCTATTTTCTTTATTTTAAACTTCATCTAAGCGTTTGTATAGAGCCGGCTTAATTTCCCCAATCTACAATTGATACCAAACCATCTGAATATACAATAACCAAGTGAATATTGAGCATTCTGGCCATCTGTTGGTCCGATAAGAAATTTTCATATAAAGAGTATTTAGGTAGGCATCAAAAAAAAAGAATAACCCAATTGCTTCCATTTATACCCCCCAAGAAACTTGGCAAAACCGTTTATCCGTTTATGCTGTATAATAATCTTATCACCATCTAATATAAACACTACACGGGTTAAAGTGAAATAGTGCTTTGAATGCAGATCTTGTCAAGTAGCGAGTCTTATCTAGCTCAAGGAGGTTAGTTAAACATCTAGCCGCTGATATCAACTAGCTAAAATAGCTTACGGTATATATTACGATGCAATATTCATTGAATTGTTTAGCATATTTAACACTTTTACTGAGCGGCATCTTCTTCTTGTTGGAGAAGTTTATTGATCTTTTCTTTGCCGTAGTGGTCAGATTCGTATTTGATGTAACCGACGGTGATACCGCCCACCAAAGCTGTCAACGAGACAAAAATATAGTTGATTGGGCCAGGATTCATGTTGAAAACCGTATGGGTTAACTTGTCAAAGTACGACTGACTGAAATTGACTATTCCGGAAATGGACATCATAGAGCCGTAGACAATGCCAAAGGTCTCAAATCCAAATACCTTACCGGAGATGTCGGATATCGTTGTGTAGAAGAATGGTCTGTAAACGACAAACAACAAGACGTTGACAACTCCAACAAAGAAAACCCCTGGAATAAAGCCCAAGACTCCCAAAAGCACAGAAAGCCCAGTAAGAGTGGCAGCTACAGTAACTGTGGAAAAGTGGTCCAAATAAAAACCAACAAATGGGATTGAAACAAGTCCTCCAAGAGGCAAGGCAACGTCGAAAATCTTGTTAAGACGAGTTGCCTCTTCATGGGAGCCAAACAAATAGGTGTACTGAGAGTTTACGGTGGAAATGAAATAGTTCAATCTGACCATCTGAATGGTTGTGAACAATGCAAGCAAAATGAACCAGTAACTAGAGAATTGCTGTCTTGCAGTCTGGCCATGTAGAATACCAAAGATACCACCACTGGTGACAGTTTCCCTATTTTCGTCTTCTCTGGTGACAGGTACTCTAGTAATGCTGGATAATGAGGATCTTCTACTTGTCATCAGTGGTCTTTTGTTTGGAAGCAATGCACTATGTTCGTTAAGTTCGTTTTGAACAGCGTTGACATCAAACAATCTTGGTGCTTGTTCTTCATCTTCAACTGCTGAATCACCAGCAGATGTTTTTGAAGCTTGGTACGACTCCTTAGGCATGAGGAAAAGCTGCACAGCAAAAATAAAGAAAGGAACAAGCAAATAGACTTTGAAAAAATCAGAGATGCCAAAGTAATAGTTTTCAGAAGATATAATGCTGTTTAAAATGGAATAGATCAAAAATACAGATGAAGAAGCATCAAAGGCGCCAGTAAGCAAGGCCAAAATGGTTCCAGAATATTGAGGAAATGAGTTTGACAAGTGGAAAGATGAAATAAATGTAAAAGGGCCTCCCAAAGAAATCAAACCATAGCCTGTCAAATATGGGTCAAACCAGGAGGATCCTCCACCAAAATGGGCAAAGAAAAAGCCAGAATTGATGACAGTGACAGTTCCTAGCAAAATGAAAGTGGCACCAATAAGCCCACAGAGCTTCGGACCGTAGTTGTCTAGCAAAAACCCAATAGGCAATGCTGAAATGTTAGTGAGGACCGCACACACAGTGAAAATCAAATTCAACTTAAGGTCTTGCTCAGGGCACTTTGGGGCAACTGCATTCTCAGTGTTGATAGTGACTTTTTTCAAAAACGTCTTGTAAAACTCGCCCATTGCCGGCGATTGTCTAGTGCCGAAACAAATGTCCTCATAGACATGTTCTTTAATCAAAAAAGGTTTCAAAGCAGCAAACCCAAATAATGGCCCGGCAGCAAACAAACACCATACAATAGCACTTGCAACCTGAAAAAACCTGGTCGTAGAACTCTCTTGGTAGTGAAACATGGCAATATCAATCTGTTTTCATTGACTTTCCTTAGAGAAAAAAAAGCTCGAAAATACTACTAACACTTGTATGTATATAGCAGCAGAGTTAGCAACAGTAATAACAGCCTTGTATTACTCCTCCGTAGCTATGTCTCTTCACAATCCAATCTTTTTCGAGAATTCTGAGACATTATTCAGTTTATCAAACCGCCCAAGCAATTTTGGCACTATCTTATCAGTGCTGTGATACGTGCGTCGCGGTGCATGGTACATGATATTGCCTTGAGATGCATCGTCTTCAGAAATATGAGAAAGTTGAAAATAAAGGAAGAATAAACCAGTAATAATTTATTATAATGGGTGGGATAGCAGGAAAGAGCTGATTTGTAAAATTTGGGTGTTGCAAATAGGGTAGTTTTTTTCTTAGATTGAATAACGCCATATTTCTGTAATCGTACGTTTACAAAATATACATTGTAATGATTTACGGCAAATATCTCGCACAGTAAGTGCAAAAACTCCTGTATTTCACTTTGATTAGTCTCCTTCAAAAGTGACTTGGCATGTAGGCATCTGAAACAGTTTCCAGCTTCTTTGGCCCCTCGTAGTGTTTCAAAGTCAAATAGATGTCTGTTGCATGACAAGCAAAATAGAAGAATTAAATAATCAATTAAAATATCTTACTATGTAACGCCTGTAATGAGTGAAGCAAAAGTCAAACAAAGAGGCAAGTTGTATATGAGGACAAAAGAACTATAAAAGACAAAGACAGGACAAAATTATCAAGACAATATATCAGTGAGTTGGAAAAAAGAGAAAACAAAAAGCAAGCAAGGCAAAAAGGAGTGAATATATAATGGACATATATAGTGTTATACTCTCAACAAAAATGCAGATTAATATTTAGAGGAGGTAAAACGTATGGGATTATGTATTTGCTGCGTGAACTAAGACATGTACGCATGTGTATTGTATTGAAATCATGGTATAATTATTTTCATCATCATAATCATCATCGACATTATCGTAATAATCATTATCATAATCGTAGTCATCAATTTTTTTAAAATTTTGTTGATTTTTTTTTTGTTTTTTTTTTTGTTTTTTTTGTTATTTCTTTAAGTTTTAAATGTGAATTCAAATCAAATCAATGATGGTCTTCCGCTGCCCCAAATATCTCTTCTTCCGGAATTTGATACGTTCAAATTTAATCCTCCAAGGCCATCGTTCAAGCTACTGATCAAGTTTTTTCCACTATTTGAATTGCTTAACGAAGGGTTATTCAAATTTGGACTGTTAGAAGCAACCGAAGCTGCTGAAGACTTCAATCCGCCGGTATTATTTGGGGTGTTAGGGTTATTACCAGCAAAAGATACGTTGGCCACGCCACTCGAGGCTGGTGTGTTAGTTGCCGAGTTGGCTGTGGCATTGCTGCCACCCACAGGCGAAGCAATACTGTTGAAGCCGTTAGTCACGTCATCAAAGTGGTTAAAGTTTGTAGAGAGCGTTGTGGAGAAAGTGTCGCCACCGGTCAAGTTTTGGGTCAAGTTGAGCACAGAATGATTATGAGTGAGGAAGTTTGGGTTTGAGTTATTATAATGATTATAGATCCCTTGAGAAGGTGGGTTAAATCCATTATTATTAGTATTGGTATTGTTGTTTTCACGCAGCGATGCAGTTGCAAAATAACCAGAACTGTTACCTAACAAACCAGGGGTTTGTTGATTATGAGATTGATTGAGGAATGACGATGAGTTGTTGTTATGAATGTACGGAGATTTGATGTTGTTGTTGTTACCATTATTGGTATTGCTGCTATTAT
The DNA here is from genome assembly GCA_004014935.1 of Saccharomycopsis malanga. Taxonomy (NCBI): domain Eukaryota; kingdom Fungi; phylum Ascomycota; class Saccharomycetes; order Ascoideales; family Saccharomycopsidaceae; genus Saccharomycopsis; species Saccharomycopsis malanga. The sequence goes on from CP025321.1 coordinate 3,322,131, forward strand.
TTTGGCCAAATCGGGAGTTTACTTCGATTCCAGGAGTAGGAGGCTGGGAAATATTCAAATAAGTAGGAGAAGCAATATTTGGAGTTCCACTGGAGTTTGGATTATTGTTATAAATATTAGACAAACCAAACGGCACGTTACGGACATCAGCATATGATCTGGTGCCTCTTAGAATTGCTGCGGAACTTATATTGTTATTTTGCTGATTGTTTCCACCTGTGACGTTCTGAGCCATAGACAAAGCAGGGCTGTTGGTGACGCTGCTATTATTGAGCAAATTGTAGTTCTGCGACGAAGGAACTCTAGTTGGTTGTGGCTGATGTGTTGGATTAGAAGGCTGGCCTCTGAATCTTTGATTAGCACTCAAGATTGTTGGGTTGACCGCCAAATTTGAGGTGTTCATATTGGCATGTAAAAGAGGAAGACCATTGGGTGCGCCTACTACAGCCACAGCATTTCCAGCGGTGTTCATTGTAGCAGCCTTTCTTTTAATGATGATAAAACCGTTTTCGTACGATTCGGACAATCCAAGAAAACTGGCCAATGTGTTGAGATATTTCTTGTAATGATTGGACATTGTCAAAGGGTAAGCAATCTCGTCATATTTACGCAGGCTATCAAGCTTGAATACCAACAAGGTGGAATAGAAGTCCAAAGCCTCTGGATTATTGAGATCCACCAGCAGAGGAGGGATTGGCAAGTTATTAGGACTATATAAAGATGGAAAAAACCGTTTTTCTGTTTCATTGAGCTGGGACGACGAAGGGTTGTTAAGATTTGCTAAAGGAGTGTTGACTGGATTAGCACCCAAGAGTCCTGGAGCATTAGGAAGCTTCCCGTTAGAAATCAAAGAAGCCAACGAAGTTGTAGAAGCAGAACGGTGCTGTTCCTCAAGCTGGCCACGCTTTTCACGTTTTTCACGCTCAATACGTTCTCTTTCTACCAATGGAAGCATCTTTTTATACTCTACGCGGAGTTTACGGCCACCGATTTCTTTCGAATTCAAATTGTTGACCACCATTGCAGTTTCCTCTGTGGAAGTGAAGTTGGCAAATGCCAAGCCGCGGAATACCCCGTTGTCAAAGTGGTAATTGAATGCATAGGGCAAAGGAAGACTTAGTTTGGTCATTTCGTCTAAAAGTTGTTCCTTTTTGATAGAAAAAGGAATGTTTTTAATGACAATTGCAGTAGGAATCACTTCCTCATCAAGCTCGTCCTTTTTAGCAAGATTCGAGGCAGATGTGGCTGGTTTTGTCTTATCGGTCAGTTCAGGAGTGGCAACAGCAGAAAGAGTGGCAGTGGAAGCAGGTGGTGTACTAGAAGCCGGTGGCACAGCAGTATTCTTGGATTGTTGGTCAACCCAATTGTTAACATTCAACGGGTTTATGTTGTTAGATAACGAGGGAGATAACGTGTTGGATGATTGCGGATTCTTTGCCAAATTCTGATAATAACGTTGTTGGCTTTGAATACGAGATGCTAATAAGCCACCAGAAGCAGGCGCAGCGGCGTTGTTACCGTTGCTGTTGCTATTGTTGTTGTTACTGTTGTTGTAGGAATAACTGTTACCATACTGACTATTGGAATAGGTCAGATACGTCGACGTGGTGGACATGGCAGGTGAATGCGGTGGCATGACACGGCTTCCATACGCGGACACATTGTTGACAGAATGAAAGGCTGACGATTGGCCCGAAGGCGGAGCAGAGCCTGCAACACTCTGGTTCGACAAATTGGCAGTGTCCTCCAAGTTAACCGGCGTGGCAGTGAAAGGCCTCAAGTCCATGGTGATGCAATCAATAATCCCCAAAGAAAAACAGCTTGGTAGAATAAGCAAAAACAGCTAATTAAATATCTGTGGTTCGCAGCCTCTCTAGAACAGCGTATAGGCATGTAACAAATGCAATAATCAACACTATACAATGGCCAGCGAGTTGTTGGGTCGTGGTCTAAATTAAATAATAGCGCTTCTTTTCAGCCAGTCAAAAACCAAGCGTCTTTTTGAGCGTCTTTTTTCGCTGAAAAAAACTAAAATCAAACGGTTGTGTGCCCTGGTAGGGGTTTAAAGGGGTGAACAGACCAGCACCGGATGTCGTGGCAATTGGTTAGAAGTATATAGTAGTATGCTATAACAGTAGATATTTTATGATTCAAGGATAATGTTAGTGAAAATTTTATATTTCAGGCATGGTATGAATAATGTTAGTGAAAGTTTTATATTTCAAGCATGGCATGGAGAAATAATTATATATTTTTGTAGGGAAAGTATGGATAATGTTAGTAATAATTCTATATCTTAAGCGTAGTATACATGTAAATTGCGGATATAAATGATATTATAGAAATATGAAGCTAAAAAAAAAGTCAATAAACCTCATTCAATAACTGAACATTGATTACTTATTTAGTTGAACTATGAGGGTCGGTAGTAAGCAATAGACTATGTCAGGACATTTTTCCGACAGTTTGTTTATCTATGTAGATAAGGATTGAAAATGAAATATAGCGATATATAGAATAAAATAATAGTAACAATAAAATATTTGTTTTAAAAGCGTTTTTTAATAGTAACAATAAAATATCTGTTTTAAAAGCGTATTTTTCTTTTTCACCTGGCAGAAAACAACATTATATAAATGTCATAAAAAGTCATAAAAAGCCATTTCCAACCTTGTTCAATAAAGTACCATTGATATATTCTCTGTTAACTCTATTAAAATATTCAATAATAACAGCAACGAATATTTACTTTTGCTTACTCACTGTAAAATAGGAAAATCGCCCAACTCAGATATATTTAGGAAACCAAACATCAGTGGGTAAACTGTAAATACGAACAATTATAAATCAAAACTACAATATATTATGCCATCTTCTGTATCAATATGAACGCACACATTAACTAGATATAGTTGAGAACCTTACAGATTTCCACAACAATTGCTAGGGTTTCTTCGTCAGTAATCGTGTGAAGAACCTTGTTAATGCCTGTTTTGAGAGTATGTGTTTTAAAGGCATAATTTTTTATTGTCTCGATTTTGGCAGGGTCTGTTTTGACAGACTCAACAATGTTGAGCAACAAGTATACAATACGTAATACCAACTGGTCAACCTGAGATTCCTGATACTGATCGATGTTATTGAGGATTGTGAGGAGTTTTTCAAACAACTCTATGTTTTTATGTAATTCATGAGCTATCATCTCGTATTCTGAGGCGTTGACTATAATGGTAAGTGCGACGATTTGAATTTCTATATTACTAGAGTTAGTAAGTTTGATAAGAATCTCTAGTCTCAGTTTCGAATCTTTGTTTTGCTCATTGAAAAATTTACTAGCACATATTGGACAAAATATCAAGTTGGAAACCAACTCCAAAGCTGCCTTTTGAATCTGTTCATTAGGATCAAGAAAAAGATTTTCAAGATATTTCCAAGACTTGGTGGTGATGATTTCTTTAATTTTCATGTCTTCTATAGAAGCGATGTTTGTCAAAGATAACAACGATTCAAACACGTCCAAAGGCTTGACCAATCTTGCAATGAACAGATGCATTGTTACCTTGTCATCTTCAACATGAAAGCTCTCGTCATCTAGAAGTTCTACTAGAAAAGGAATAACTACTAGCACACTGTATTTGTTGAAAACAAGATTAGGATTGTTGGAGATGAGAATCTTTGCAAGGCTTCTCAAAGCAAACAAGCGTGAATAATTGTTGTATTCAGCAGCTTTTGAGTGTTCCTCGTCATTTATTAGATAATCCACCAACAAATTGAGCCCTCCTTGTTTTACCACTTCTGTACGGAGTTTCTTCTCCAATGAGACGTTATATAGAAACCTTATCAACTGGTTCTGGATATTAGTAGTTAACAGTTTAAAAATACCGTTAAAACTAGATATAACAATCGATTTTCCGGTGAGCAATTTTGTCAAGAAGCCTCGGATATCCTCATCATCGTCTTTTTCTTGGATACCAAGCTTTTCATTTTTGATTCTTTCGTCGTTATTAATGAAAGTGTTGGCATTGGAATAGTTTTTTAAATATTCTATAGATTCCTCTTCCTTGCTGAGCTTCAAGTTGAAAGTGGCAATATTGCTTACCACAAGTAATGCCCCATAGATTAACTCGTTACTGAGACTGTTTTCCAGCTCATTATCTTCCATACTTTTCAAGACATCTACTTGTGCTTTAATAATTTTTTCCAACCGAGCTATCAAAGCAGGATTCCCCCGTATTTGTCTTTTGAACCGCACTTTCAAACTAATAAACGCCAATCCTTCTATAGATTGTTTTTCCACCTTCTGTGACGACTCGCTCTCCAAACAGTGTACAAAAACATCAAAAAACTGCTGCAAATCAAGTGAAACTTGCTCATCAGCCTCTGAATTGGCCTTGTCAAGCTTCATTTGTTGATAGGTGTTCCAACATTTGATAGTTACCAAACTAGCCAAAGAGGCTACAAGTTGGTCAGATGAGCGGCTTAGTTCTACTATAAGATACAAGTAGTTTTTCACAATGGTGGCCACGCATGTTTCGTCAATCGTGATACTCTCAAAAACTTGTAAAATGCTGATTACAAGCTGTTTACTGACAGCACTCAAGGTGAACTTCTCCTCGTAGAATTTCCTAACAAGTGCCTTGACATTATCACTAAGAAAGTCGGAGAAAAAAGCTGAATGAAATATGTTTACCGTGTAGGAACGAGGGAAGGTCTGAACGAGAACATTATACATTTTTAGCACGGCAAGCTTTTTGCCGTTGTCTGTTTGCAACACGATAGCGGTTTCCAACTCGTTTAGAATAATATCCTGTATATCAAGCTCAGACAACCTTACAAAGATTAAACGAAACATTCTGTTAACATCGTTATAAAGATCTGTGCTCTCGGGGGAATGTTCATCCATCAATAAATGAGTAAACGACATGATAACCGGTACACTGGACTCGTAGGAGTTCACATTCAACCACATATGGTATTTGGTATATAGAAGATACCAGAGCACTAAATGGAGATGAACAGTAGGAATATTGTCAGACCGATTTTTGATCGTCTTCAAACTGTCTACTTCAAGCTGATAGAATAGTTCTTTTTTCACATCGTCCTTGGATATGCTGCTGACCAACTTGAGAACATAATTAGCTGCCATAAGGTCTTTAGAATGATCGTCTGTGCCCTCATAGTATATTGTTTGAATCACCGACAACCCATCATTTGATCCGCAGCGATACGTCACTATCTGTCTTGCCAAACTTTCCCTAACGCCGGTCAGGCCATACAATTCGTCCCTGTTAGCTATTTGCAGCAATACTTGGTGAGCTTTCTTGCAATTCTCTGGATTTTGCAAAAAGTTTGCCGATTTGGCACTGAAAAGTTGTACTACAAACTGTTGAACTTCCTCAACGTCCAGCAACTTACGGACATTTGCCAAAGATAATTGCGAAAACTTTTCTAAAAGAATAGAGTCGGCATTAACAGATTCGCTCATGATACTCAAACAAACTCCGCTCCTATTGGTCGAGTCCTACTCTAAGCTAATATACATCTTCAAAATATACCAATATATACCTATATATATGACACCCTTGCATACACCCTTACCTCATAATAAACACCCAAGGTATTGGTGCATTACACAATATCATCCACCGGGTTGGTACACCCCTTTAAGCACCCTCCCAGTGATTTGGTACCCTGCGAAATATAGGGGAAAACTTGTTTATTTCGGTCCAGCCAAATATCCGGATGATACTCTAACCGCTGAACCGACCAATAGTCGTTGAAGCTGTTAAGCAGGATTATATTTTGCTCTACTAAAGTTATAGATACTGCTTGCTACTTTAGGTTTCGATACTGACTTTCTTGCAAACTTGGTGTGAATTATCCGTGTACACAGGATCAGAACTGTTCTAGTAGGTGCTTTAAAGGTAATTTGATTGATTTAAAGAGGCGGTTAATTGAGGTATTCGTTTTCTTGATAATTGTTGATAATTTCTGGTAATTGTTGGTAGTTGTTGGTAGTTTTTTTGATAGTTGTTGGTAATTTTTTGATAATTTTTTGATAATTTTTTGATAATTTTTTGATAATTGTTGATAGTTACTAATATCTATTGATAGTTGATTTTTTATTGAAACAGATCAAAATGCCGGCTACTGGAACAATACAGCATGAGCGTGGAAGTTCGGTTATTACTATCAACAACCAGCTGATGAATGTGAACAATCAGAAGGAGCTTATACAAAAGTTTATACTTGCGTGCCAGAATGGTGACATGGCCACGGTGAAAGAACTTGTAGAGAGCAAGTTGGTTTCTCCAAATGACCATCTTGGCGATAATGTCACTGCGCTCCATTGGGCTGCTATAAATAATCGGTTATCTATATGTCGATACTTAATCTCTAAGCATGCCAAGGTGGATCATCAAGGAGGAGATCTTGAGGCAACTCCTTTACACTGGGCATGTCGTTATGGGCTTGTTTATATAGCTGATTTTCTCATCAAAAATGGGGCAGATCCAGAGTTAACTGATGGCCAGGGATTCAATTCTTTACAGTTGGCAGTGCATTCGTCAAACATCATGCTTGTGTTGTACATGCTTCTTATGACAGACGTTCCTGTAAACAGTTGTGATCCTAGTGACAAAACTCCGTTGCATTGGGCGGCGTATCAAGGTGATGCTTTGTCCGTAGCTGCTCTTTTAAAGTTTGGAGCCAACGTGAACAAAACAGACAACACTGGATTCACTGCGTTTCATTGGTCGTTGATCAAAGCCAATCCTCTTTGTCTTCGAAGCTTGATTAAAAACAACTCCAATATTTTTGCTACTGCCAATGACGGAAAAAACGCATTTGATATTGCTGTTGATATGGACCATTCTGCAATATTGCAGCAGGTGCTCAAAGAATGCGGCAGAGACAGTGATGGAAATAAAGTACGTGTCCCTGAGATTTTTATCAAAAACCCAAAGTTGCCCAAAGTAATCACGTTTTTAGTTCCGTATGTTGTAATTGGTTTGACCTTAGAATTCTTTTCTGATTATTACAACATTTTCCAGACCATATTTTTCGACACGGGTGTGTACTTTATGGCCTATTTTTTTCTCCAGAAACTCATTTTCCCCAGTTATGTCCATAAAAAGAAGTTCTTCAAATCGCCTCTTTTTGCTGGTCTTTTTTCGTCGTGTGCCGCCTGGGTCATCATCAACTGGCTCCTCTATGTCTTGCCAAACACCCTAGACACAAATGTGTTTGCTAACATTCTTTTTTCTCTTTCCGCTACCAGTGTAGTCTTCTGTTTCTTCAAGGCAATGTTTCTTAATCCCGGTACAATTCTACCTCTTACGCTCACCACTGCTGAGAGTCCCGAGGAAGACAATCTTCTTGCCAACGAAAAGGCAAAAAACAATGTCAAGGCAGATATCAGAAAGCTCATTGCCAACGGCAAATTTGACTCGACAAACTTTTGTGTCCATTCCTATGTAAGACGGCCTCTCCGATCAAAGTACTCTGACTTTTCCAAAGGACTAGTTGCTAGATTCGACCACTATTGCCCTTGGGTTTACAATGATATTGGGCTCCGAAACCATAAGATCTTTTTGTTCTTCGTTCTTTCTCTTGAATCTGCCATCTTGACCTTTGCTTATTTGGCTATACAGTATTTCAACTATGTATCTGACTACGCTGCCCAGTTTGTCTACTCCTACGACGGCAAACTAAGAACCGTCAAAAGACCCCCTCACTCACCTTTCCAGGTATATCATCCTATAAATGAGAACGAATGTTCTATTCTAACCAGCAGTTGGTGCAATGGCTACAGCGACTCATTCCCCTTATTTATGCTTGTGAGCTTCTGTTTGTTCCAAGCTGTTTGGGTGCTCTTCTTGCTTTTTGTCCAGTTTTACCAAATCTCCAAAAACTTGACCACATACGAAGCTCTAACTCTCAAGGGTCCAGACGACAACTACTACTTTTCCCCTGTACCTATAGAGCTTGTCACCGAGTTTGAAAATCCTAACAGCAGCACTTTTGGAATAGACAGTACTGCCGGTGATACCGTCAAGGAATCGCTGACCATCGATGGAACCTTAGGAAACAGCCACGAACCTCCGGATATATTCAACTTGCGTAACTTTCCTCCAAAATTCTGTATCACCTTGCTAAGATTGATAGGAATCACCCAGTTCGTCGACACATTGAAAAACAAAAAACGCTTCCGTTCCAGTCACTTCAACTTTGGAATGCGTCTCAACTGTTTGGAGTTCTGGTGTTTGGGAAACACCAGCAAGTCAAAAACTAGCATCAAAAACTTTTTCCGTATTCCTTCTTTGGATAACGGTCAAACTTATATCGGCGACCAGCTTGTCGACTACTACAAATTGTACGATTATCCTATACGGAAAGTCAGCTACAAGGAATTGGTCTGAACATCTTCTCAGCCCCTTGCATCAAAAATTTTCTCCGTTTTGCTAATAGCTCATGCTCTTTTATAATAATACACATTATTAGACAAGTATTCGTGTAGCTGAACCTATTTGTAAAAGAAAAGTTCACATCAGAGGAGCGGGGATATATAATACAGTATATTGTCCATATAGCTTGTGATATTATACAGAGTTTACTATGATACCATGACAAGAGCATGTGTATTTCCTATAGAAGTGCAAAGGCATAAACCGTTTTATTCTGAATTTCTGATATTTGTTTAAGAGAACCTTTCTGGGAATTTCCTAGCCACTCCTACGCTCTATAGCAACATGATACTGAAACATGCATGTTTTTTTGGTTTTTAAAATTAACAAAATCATGCCAATTACTATTAGTTTATTATTGTAACCGGTTTTTCTCTTTACACGGCTCAAATTTAGGCTTATTGTCCATACACTTTTCACCCAAATATCCAGTATCATAGGACATGCATCTACATGCACATCCATGCATTCCAACGCATGATTTTCAGCGCCTTTCAACATGAGGCTAAAATTATCCTTCGACTTGGAATACTCAACTTATCGAGTGCTAGAGTAGTTGGCCTTGTCTTGGTACATTTTGCCTGGATGTTTGGAAGTTTGTAATGTTTGTGTGAAACTCTCTTCATTGAAAGTACTAGCACTGAGAAAGTAGTTCATTACATGATTACACATACCAGTAATATCTAGTTCAAGCATACAATTCTGAATAGCTATTGTCAATTCTGCTTTACGAGCTTGAGCGCCAAAGATCCACATGGCTACCAAAATAGGTGGATACATGCCGTCACTTGGAGGAATGTGCATAACTAGATTCATTATGGACTTTACTAAGTGACATTTAGCCTTATAGCAATGGCAAAAATGAATATTCCTAGTTGCCAAGCTTTATAGATTCGTTTATTGATTATATCCCATTGATCCATTTAGTTTTATTTTTAACATTGTTTTTCAATATAAAATAAAAAAAGTATCCTTTTTTTATCTATTTGAGCGATCACGATTAAACCCAGCTATTTATCCAAAAGTACAATACCTATATCTCTACAATCAATCCTAATTTCCAATATTCATAATGCAATTCACTAAGATCATAAGCACTATCCTCACCTTTTCTGCGTTGACTGTTCCAATACTGGCTGTTCCTGTTGCTGAGGCAGAAGCTCATGCAGAGCCAGAGGCCCTCACCAATCCTTTTCCTACCATTTTCAATGCCCAGAATAAGAAACCACTTATGGTAGGCGCCGCTCTTGGTGCTGGTGCAGTTGTTCTCGAGCAACAAGCCAAAAAGTTGTTTGGTGGAAAGACTCCTAGACACACCTCTACCCTTACATCCTCAGCCAGTGTTCCAACTGCTCCAACTGCTCCAACTGCTGCTCCTGCTGCTCCTGCTGCTCCTTCCAGTGCCTGAAACAGGATTATATCATTTTCACGCTAATGCTTGAAGCATTATTGAATTTCAGTTCTACAATTGTCAGTTTTTCTCCTTTTGGATTTTTTTAAAAAAACCTTTTCATTATTATTTACTGTTTACGTATGTATTTTTGGTGTTAATTGTTTTGTCGCTGATTAATACATTCGGATTATTAAATAAATTTACTATTAGCATTCTGTAGGACTTGCCAACAAGTTGACCGAAACTCATAATGTGTGTACACCTGCAAGTGAATTCCAAAATAACGCATGCCTCGGATTTAGGCAACTTGGCCAACTTTCCTCAAGAAAATTTTGCAAAGAGGCATTTAAAACTATCTATAGATACATTTAATATGCGACTTTTGAATGGGTTTCTCTTTTGGATGTACAATAGCATTATATCGGTTGCCATAATGCAAAGTGGGACCTTTACTGGGAGACGTTGTTTGTCGGCTATTGTTATGTATGGGTTGCTCGTAATTTTGCGTGATGCGGAATTAAGAGCTGCATATTACATCAACAAAAGCACATGGTTCTTTCCCAACATGCATACCGTTGGAAATCATAAGGATTGTTTATCAAAATAAAGATTTGATATAAAATCGAAAGAGTTATTTCAAAAGCAGCCGCCAAAGTACGTATTTTTGTCCAAAATATGTATAAATTGTGGCATGCCCTACTGTGGAGATGTAGGTGAGAATAGTAAATGGCTTTTCTGATATACATCATAGATTTACTTATTTATCAAAACAAGGCACTGGCAACTAATGAGTGATCCGCTGCAGAGATTTAGACTGATTGCATACCATTTGATATAAGCAAATTGCAAGCCAGGAGTAAAGTTTTGTAAACTGTATTTGTTAATTTTTAAATGTAATGATGATTGTTTAGTTACTAAAAAGAGTGCATTAGTAACCAATCTAAAAGTTGAATAAATAATATCATATATCTCGAGCCCAGTACATATAGGTTTCGTATATACGCACTATGTCTAAAGAGACTTGGTAAAAACCCAGTGGGGAAAACCCAATCAAGTCCCGGACATTGTAATTTTCTTATTTAATGTATTGAAAAGTAAGCACTAGACTTTTTGTAAGAGAACTAACCATTGAGCCTTACGGCGCAGGGCAGTTGAAAGAAATAGGTTACGAATTATTTTATTAATGTATTATGTGTATTGAAAACAAAGGAAACAAGTAAAAGCATGAGATAGAAGGGGAAATGAAGATTCCATTATATTATCAAGATAGACTAAACCTTTTCGGCAATATGTTGTTCACGGCTCAAACCATCATCGTCTTGGCCTGGGTTAGCGGTTTCGTACTTCAAAACCTTGAAAATCTTCCAGATACCAAAAGCAATGAGGGAACCCAAGAATGGACCAACCCAATAGATCCAATGGTAGTTTGGGAACGATCTTGCGGCAATGGCAGGTCCAAAGGATCTGGCAGGGTTCAAACCAGCACCGCTATAGTATACCGAAATCAAATGGCCCAAGAACAAAGAGATTCCAATGGCAAAAGGAGCCATGAAAGTGACTCTGGACTTTTCTACTGCAGTAAACAACACAGTAAGACATAACAAAGCAGTGGCAAAAGCTTCTATAAAAAGAGCTCTGGATCTAGAAGCACCGCCACCAATAGCATTAGCAAACAAAACCTCGCCAGGAGTCATGGCAGAAGCAGCGCCGGCAGCAGCCATTCCACCAATGATTTGGGCAACAGCCATGATGACGCCTCTCAAAGGAGGAATGGCACCAGCCAAGACCAACGACAAGGTAACGGCAGGGTTCAAGTTGCCTCCAGACACCCTGAAGAAGATGAAAACACCAACCATCACACCAAAACCAAAACCAAAACTGATCATGATGATCCGAGAGGTGCTCACTTCCAAAGTATGCTTATCAGCACTGGTTGCCAAGGTCTGTGCATAGTCATGGTTGGCAATCTGGGCAATGACAAAAGCAGTCCACAAGAATAGAAACGTACCAAAGAACTCGCCCAAACCAGCAATAAGATGGTTTCTCCATACTTCGCCTGGTGCAGATGGAAGTGTATCTTCAGCAAGTCGAGGATCATGCTGATTGTGCTCCATAAGCACCGTAGGCTCGTCGTATTTCGAAGGTGAGTTGTTGGTTATGGTGTCAGTACCAGCAGCAGAGTGAGACATTTTGAAAAACCCAGTATCAGTTCTATTCGGTATGCTGTTTTTCATGCAATTAATATCATACAAAATAAGGAGTTTCAGCACATATTTATATTCTATCCAAACCACGAACTGCCGGCAAGTTACAACCTACACTCATTGCCTAAACCTTACTCGACATACTGTCCATCCTCTTCACACACTTGGCCGAGCTGGGCAAACTGCCCTCTTCTCTTTAATGTTAAAGTTCTGCATGTTGACGCATAATGCACCTAAGCATGCATGAATATGCACAACTATGCACTCTTCAAATTTCAAGCCAGTCTTGCCATGGCGAGATTTCTTCTGAGGAGACAAATCAAAAAGTTTTCGGGGAGTCGATTGTGGTGCAAATGCATTCAAGTGTAATTGCAATGGAATTCATAAAACACAATGTGAAGTTTGGCATATCATTCATCTTGTTTCGAAAGGAGAATTTCATGTCCACGTAAACTGTCCTCTTGCTTCCTGCAGACTAAAACGCCGCAGAATTTTCTCAAGGTTTTCTGCACTTTAAACTTTTTGCTTGTCATCCCTTGATATCCTTTCCGGGGTTATCTGCCGTAAAAGCGCCTGTTGCATCGATACATGCATGTATGCATATCGGTAGTGTCCAACAAGTTGAAAAGAAGCTTTTTTTTCTCTTCTTTATTCCACTGGAAAGATGAAATTCTGCCTTATCCAACTTGCCACTTTTCTTTAACATGTCTAAAAATACATCTCATATTGAACATGTTTAATTGGCCATAGATGCTTATAGCACCCTGCCATCGCTAATTTACTAGCATTAAGTCCTGTCAACATACTATCACTGGCAGAGATCTGCGTGTTTCACCTGGAGTGTCGCTATTATTGTCTCTCCTGTAGAGAGCGCCCCAAATAATAGATCTAGAATGCAATAGTAGACGATAAAATAGTATAAAGCATGACACCTGAACCTCCATTACATCCATACATATGGATCTCCACTATTGGTGTCACTGCATAACAATAGCGCGCTACTATGCACCTCTGCTGCACCTGTACTTGAACCTTTTTAACATGAAGATATACAATTTCGGTGCTCAACTCTATCAGACTGTACAAACAATTGATACCCATGACAGCTATTTGCCTCATGGTCTAGTTCTCTTTAGCGTAACTCCAAGATAAAACTTACATTCTGTGTAGTGCTGCATAATGTTGATTATAAGCCAGCAAGTTTAGAGCAACTACGATATAAACTTCTTTTTTCTTTTGTCGCCCCAATTTTCGTTGTTTCTTACAATTTCTCAGTTTATTGGTTTGTATATCCATGTAATACAAGTCTCTTTAAGTCAGAAGTGCACCTAAACTTTGTTCTGAACCTTGCGTGGCCTAAATTGCAGTTCGAGAACTTTCAAACCCTAGCGCAGGAAACTTGTCAAAAGTATGCATTTTCTTACCAAAAAAGTCTCGAAGCTCTTTAAGAGATATGCTATGGCTAAATTGATTAATGAACAAATCAAGTGAATGTGACATATGTGACTGGTTGAAACCGAATCTTTACCTGTGATTTGCTAGCCGAGCTGGATCTTCTTGGCTTTTACAAGTCGATTAATGCACAGCACATATTAAATGAATCATTACTCCTGAATATTTGTTATTTTATTCAGTCTAGTATAACCTTGTCACTAACATCTTTTCGTGCAAACCATACACATTTACTTATCTATTGTGTAGTTAGACATATATCTTGTTTGTCTATAATATTCTGTCTCCTTGCCAGCTTTAAGGTCTCAATTCGAGATCAATATGAACTTGCATGGGTTCAGTGAATGTTTATTGTATATATAAATGGAGAATTTATTGAATAAAACTCTTAAGCCCCTAAGAGCAAGAAATCAATTATAATTTCCAAAACTGTTTAACAGGTAACTTCAACCTTTCGCTAAACATGCCAAACAGTCAAAAAAACAAGTTAATTTTCAACAGTTCTGAAAGTCCTTTACAAAAATATTACATGGTGACATTCATCATTTATCAAGCTCAGCAAACCTTGATAAAGTTAGTTTGCCTTCATCTACAATAAGGTTTTGGCTTGCTGATATTCAGAAGTAGGTTTACAGACTTATCCCAAATACGACGTAATTACATGTTATTGTACTTCCTTCACTATTAGAAGACCGATAATCAAGATATAAAGGCTGAGTGTCAGAAAAAGTGCTTTTGGTAAAAAGGGTTATCAACATGGTCGTTCAGTAGCAGAACTGGAAATAAGGTTTTTCATCATAAAAACAGCCTTTATACCAATTTTATCGTGTAATCCAATATAAAGAAAACAAAGTTACGCTTAAGACAATTCTGTCTAGGAAATGATCGTAATCAACAATCCTTTGTCTATATTTTCGGTTAATTGCAAGCTCTTGATTTGAAAACTTGAGTATTGAAAAGCAGAAAACCAAATCTATTCTTATATTGAGGTCAGATGGTGATGCATGTTTTTTCCATGGATCATTTGAAATCACCGGGAAAAGGTTGTGATAGGTTTCATCATTCAAAAAAATAAGCATTCCACTTTCAAACCCAGTTCTCAAATGAAAAAAATTGCTTAGCTGGAGTTGCCAACCAACTATTTCCACTTGACAAGGGTCCAATACTATGTAATCAAAAAAAAAATAGACATACTGATTAGGTTCAAAGTAACATCATCCGTACAACTTGAAGAATTGAGCTCAGTCTATTGATAACACTGGCAACAACTTTCAAATCGTTTGATAAATGACGATAAAATATTAAATAAAAAGATTACCTGAAGCTTAAGAAAAATTTTTGGCCGCCATTTATACTAATTTTTTCCACTATCCACCCGTACACCAACCTGGTGACCCGGACACGGTATCATCTCGACACCTGCATATTTTTTGGTTTTATTGATATTCAGGAAACATGACATTCGAGTTGTCTTATTGTTGATACATTATTGATAGTAATACAAATTGATTGCAATATTGTTTTGTTTCTTTTGGTGCAATCCTAGAATGTTGATTAACCAAGCCTTCTAAGAGTGTATTACCCGCCCGACGCGAAACTTGAAATTTTTCAATGTGAGTAAAAGGACGCGTTGGGAGCGCACCAGCCGCAGAACTTCCTAAATAGGCTGGATCGCGTTGCATGTGCCACAGCAGTATTTTTCGGTATTTTCGCTAAATTGCAGAGAAGAGAAGGATTAGTATGGGAAATAAACGTTTAACAGTGGTGACAGATCGTCGAGAAGTGGTATTGAGTATTTGAAAGCACGTCTTGTTGTATTGAGGATATTGGACGTGTTGAATTTTGTTGGGTTGGGGTATTTTGCTATGTATAAACAGACCCACTTTTAAAACAGCAAACCATCTCATCTATCATAAAGAGTCTTTCTGATGAATCATCAGCAAAATCTTGATCAGACCAACAATGCGAACAGCCATGTTCCCGAACCAACACAGACACAGGCAACCCAGCCGAATACTCAGCCGAACACTCAGGGCAATGGATTGGTCAATGAGGGCAAGAAGAACCCATTAGAAGGAATACTTGTGCGGTTGATCTGTACCAAGGGAAATCTTCCTGTAGTTGATTTGAAGGAGTCTGAGAACAAGAGACAGTGGGTGTTTGGCAGAAACTCCAATGTAGACCGGCCGTTTGGTGTGAAGACGCCTCGGTTGAGCGGGAAGCATTTCAAAATATGGTATTCCAAAGACAATAATATATTGATCCAGGATATGTCGACAAATGGCACGTTTATCAACAATTCCCGGATTATTTGTGGCAACAACTATCTTCTCAACCAAGGTGACGAGATCTCTGTAGGAAACGGTGTGCCGGAGGACGTGCTCCGGTTCATTGTGGTGCTTCCTCGCAAGAATCTTGCTGAGAACCATGTAGATACTGAGCAAGATTTCCAGTTGCCTGATGACGGAAGGCCGCACATTGAAAAAGACTATATAATCAAGAATGAAGTTGTGGGCCAGGGTGCTTTTGCGACTGTCAAAAAAGCAATTGACCGCTCCACAGGCGAGACCTTTGCCGTGAAGATCATCAGTAAACGTAAATTGGGAATTGACAACAAGAACGGAGTTATCCGCGAGTTGGACATTTTGAAAAGATTAGACCATCCTAATATCATAAAATTGAAAGGGTTTTATGAGGATGTTGATTATTACTATTTGGTAATGGAGTTTATTTCTGGCGGAGATTTGATGGATTTTGTTGCTGCCCAAGGCTCAATCAACGAAGTAATGTCAAAAGAAATTATTAGGCAGATTCTTAAGGCCATCAATTATGTCCACAGTATGAACATTTCTCATAGAGACTTGAAACCAGATAATATATTGATATCCAATGATAAACCCATAACAGTCAAAATCACTGACTTTGGACTTGCCAAGGTGGGTAACACTGACCTCAATCCCAATCCCAACCATCCAGGCTCTTTTTTGAAAACATTCTGCGGCACTCTAGCCTACGTAGCCCCTGAAATCATTATTGGGAAACTAGTATCGAAAAATAAACAGAACAGAAGATCGTACTCGTCGCTAGTTGATATGTGGTCTCTTGGTTGTTTATGCTATGTCATTCTAACTGCTCATCTACCTTTCAGCGGGAAAACTCAAGACCAGTTGTTTAAACGTATCAAAAGTGGATCGTATCATGATTCTCCTATGAATGATTCCAATTTATCAAATAAAGCAAAGAACTTCATTGACTGCTTATTGCAAGTAGATCCAAATAAACGTTTAAGTGCCGAAGAAGCTCTCGGACATCCTTGGTTGAATAATGATGACGCTGTTGGAATGGATTTGAGTGATGACGAGAGGTCGGAAATGCCTCAATTGGAAAGTCCAATCCAATTGGATCTCAATACAAAACTACCAGACAGCAAGGAAAACAAAGGTCTCACCAACAGCTCGGACAGAATTGTTGTTGATAAGAAAAAGTCTGGTAATGATAAGAGCAAGGCCAATAATATAGTTATTGACCAATCTATAGTCAAGGACAGCGTCATCCAAGTCGATAAGGAAGAAGAAGAAAAAGAAGAAGAGCAAGTGCCACATGGCACGTTCCTTACTTTCAAGCCTTTGAGCCATAGTATCAGACATCCCAAGATCTTTGTGCCGCAGACAAATAAGCCTTTTGTTATTGGAAGAACCAGCGGATGCAATTATATTATTGATGATAGCCGTATCTCCAAATTTCATTGTGTAATCACCAAAAAAAGACATCCTATAGGCACTAGTTTCTTTGAAAGTCCAGCCCAAGGTCTTGACGATGTTTGGTTGATTGATTACAGTACTAATGGATGCCATATAAATGGAAAGAAAATTGGCAAAGGTAAGAAAACTTTACTTAAAAATGATGATCAAATCTTGTTCTTCCTCGACAACTCCCATAAAGAGTCTTTGGGCTTCAAAATCATATTCAATGATCTTACTGGCCTTTTTATTAATGATTTGAAAGTTGCTAAAGGCCCTAATCCAGAAGACACGAAATCGAAAATTGAAAACTTTAACATCAAATTTAATAACACCGTGATAGAATCCCAGGACGAGTTTGATTCAACATTAATACCAAGGTTTGTGATCCCTGCTCGACTTTCCCAAGAGTTGAATGCCCAAAAACGTATTCAACTCATCAACCAGGTCACATCCCAAGACGCCAATGGTAATGCCAGAAAACGACAAGCGCAAATCGATCCTGATAATGATCTTATCCATCATCTTTCACAGCCTCCGGCTAAGAAAAGGGCATCTTTAAAATCAACCAACCAGTCACGCTTAGAAGTCTTGGATGGACCGGCATTCCAATCTTTTGTAAAACCAACTCGTTGACTAAGTTATAAGTACAGTTTCACGACTCGCACAATTGGTTATATTAATGAAAATGTACGTTTTAAATGTTTACGCTGAAATTATATGATTACTTGTTCTGCAATTTCAATTGTCATCTGATGTAGAAAAAAGTACAAATTATGATATGCGTCAATACATTACTGTATTAACTATTGAACGTCTATATATGCCCAAATTTGAATAATTTCTAATTGGACTCTTTTATTCACCTTCTTATGATATATCCTGATAGTATTGTTATTGTTTAATAACATGTACCGCCTTCTTGATATACCTATCCAGCCTGACCACCCACTGCTTTTAACTCTTTTCAAACCTTAAATTGTATTGCCCTTTATATACTTTACTTATTGCGAATTTAGCTAATAAATTTAGTAACAAAAAACCTTTTCTTCTTTGAAATATTAAAAGTACAATATCAAACACTTGTTAATGAAAACATCTGATTACCAATTAGAGTAGCTAAATAGGTAGAAAATATGAAGCAGAGCATTTGATCAACTCCTAGTTCTTGTTTTTTTTTTTCCTGTATTTATAATATCACATTAGTCTTCTCCTTACAAAACAGACCATTGAACCAGTGTTAGGTTAGACTTTCGCTCGCTATACCTCGAGCTATACATAACAGAAATGTTTCTATACGTTGCTAAAATTTATTCATGAAGAACGGCCATACAAATCATCTTACCAACCCTTCTGAAACCCGGAATTTACATTAAGATAAATATAACTGCAAAAAAAGTTTGTTAAAATATATATTAATATACAATTCGGGCACGGCTAACGACGGCCAAACTCTTTTGGCTTGTCGTTATCTCTAATCAAAGTCGCCAATTTTGTCCGTTTGAAATCAAATTGTTCTCTTGTGTTGCAAAATTTGCTTTGTTTGAATAATTCCAAAGCAGTTGGTCTTTTGTTTGGATCAATCTCAAAACAAGAGCTCAAAAACTGCTTACCATCGCCGGAAACATACGGCTTGATGTCATCTGGTATAGGAGGGGCCAACTTTGTTTTTCCGATTCTATACATTGCACTCAATGCCTCTACGTTTGACCATGGTCTTCTGCCAGCGAACATTTCAAGCACAACACAGCCAAGAGACCAGATGTCGATCTTTGCACTGTAGCCTTGTTTCTTGTTCTGTACAACGTTGTCGATGACCTCAGGAGCCATCCAGAATATGGTTCCTTGCATAGACATTTCGGAGTCGTTTTTGTAAATGTTTTCGCTTCTTTTGGAGATGCCAAAATCGGTGATTTTGCAGACCCCATCAAGATCAAGCAACAAGTTGTCGGCTTTCAAATCACGATGCAAAATGCCCCTTGAATGTAGATATGAAAGTCCGTCAATAACTTGTCTTGTCAAGAACCGTATGAGATCTTCTTCAAAGCGACCGTACATTCTTAAACAAGAACCTACCGAGCCGCCAGCTACATAGTCTAGAAACAAAGAATAGGTATTTCCGACCTTTTCAAAGCCTAAATATTGAACAATGTTCGGATGATCCAAGTCCTTCATAGTCTGAACCTCCAAATGCAACGCATCGATGATATCTCTCATTTCTTTGTTGGCATATCCAGTTCTAGGTATGTCTACTTGTTTGACAGCCATCATTTCACCGGTAGTTACGTTCAACGCTAAAAACACTTTTCCATAAGTGCCCTTGCCAATCAACTCACCCTTAATCCACGCAAACTGTTTGATTTCCCCCTTGTTATTCTTCAACTTACTGATATAGTCATACTTCATGTCTTTGGACGTCAACTCTATTACTTTTCTGCCCCACAACTTTGTGCTTTGTCTTCTGAGCAAAGCACTGTTGTTCTTCGCCTCTGCGGACTGGGACAATCGTCTTCTGGCAACACTGTACTCACGGGCAATGCCACGGATGGTTTTTCTTCTGCTATTTCGTGACATTTTCTTCGAGTCCGACGAGTCTGGAAGCATTAGCACTTCATCCGAGTCGGAGCTAGGGATATTTGGTGCCGACTTAGCAACTTCTTTTCGAGATGGCTTTTCGGCATTTTCCTTGATAGGAGAAATCAACTGTTTGCTTCTTGTCTCCAAGGGCGACACCGGAGGTGTGTCTACTTCGTATATAATTGGTTTGTCGAGATCGGTGTTAGGAAAGAAATGCTCAAGATTGTCATACACTATATCTGTAGAAGGTCTGACGACCCATTTGTCTTTTTCGCTTTTAACTTGATTGATGCTGGTTGCTGAGGATTTACGAGAGGTCTGTGAGTATTCGGCACCTGCAGTTTTACTAGTGCTTGTAGGAGCTGTGGAAACACAACTTTCTTTATCGTCAAAGGTTCCTGTGGTGCTTGGACCACTGTATACACTGTCCAAGTCATTCAATCTTTTCTCCTTTGAACTCATACTTTCTGCAACGCTTTCTGCAAGACTTTCTGTCGCATCATCTTTAGTGCTTGTGAGTGTTTCAGCATCAACACTTATTGCATCGCTATCTGCTTTGTTTTCTACACTGGTATCGGCATCTTTCGCCAGTCTGGCGTCTTCAATTTTGGGTTTAGGTGCCATGGCCCAGAAATCCTCGTCAGAGTCCTCAATTTCCTCAGATTCCTCTTCCAACGAAGGAACACCTTCAAATGAAATTTTATTTTCTTCAAACTTGCTGGTGCTCATATCAGTACCAGCCCAAACAGCCGATTTCCTGTTAGATATACGGGACGATCTGGAATCAAGACTCTGCCTTATAGAGGTACGTCTCAACAAAGTTCCAGAACGTCGCAAAGTGTCGGTGCCCCCAACAGAACCCCGTGAAAGGGTGGTAGATTTATTGCCCTCATCATGTTCTATTATAGTTGCTGGCGCAAAAGACTCTACATTGGCATCTTTGTTCAACAATGGAGAGCTTGATATCCTTTTAGAAACAGAGGCAGACCGTTGAAGACCGCCTTTAGGAGGAGCAGGGGCTGGTCGTTGGGGCACCAAATCCACCTTGGTTTTGACGAATGGTGACTCGCGTTTTTTGTCAAAGTTGATTTCTCGCTTGTTGGTCTCTGGTCTGATCACAGAAAACGATGGTTTGTTGGTATCGTTCAATGCCGCAAGGGGTCTGGTAGTACTGTTGGTATTGTACCCAGAAGAACCAGGACTCAACGGGTTGTAATTCGCATTGCCAGCGTCTGATTCTTTGAAATTAAGATAATCCACTTCTTCTCCCTTGCGAGTAACAGCCCCTTTATGAGACCCGTCGTTTATCAAAGAACTAGGGGTAGCAGGATATGCCACTCTGTTGTCGGCAGCAAGTTCAAACGAAGCAGTGTCAGAACTTTTGGTGCTTCTTGTGCTCTGGGTGCTGGAATGTGTCAAATCAACAGGAACAGGGGAATCATAATGTACATAGAATTTCACTTCATAGTTTATAAACGAAAACATAATCAAACTATCGATGGTTGAATCAGACAACGCAGCACCATATTCCGAGTCGTAGTCAGTCATATGGAAGGTCAACCGTTGCAAGTCGTTAATAGGCAAGTTCAAAGCTTGTGCGATGTTCTCTTTGAACTTTTTCACAGTGTTCAATTTCTCCTCAGCAATCGGAACAAAAGCCACATTATCTTTAGTCACCAATAAATAATGTTTGGCTTTTGTTGACAAAGGCTTTGGAAACTCCCTGTCGGTCAATTGAATATGACCCACCAACTCTTTACTATGTCTTCTGTTAGCTTCAAAAGACGTGGTGGAAACAGGACTGACTGGTGATGTGCCTTCGCTATTTTTTCTGCCAGCGTAATGTTTGAATTCTGGTTTGTTTTTATCTTTCTTCAAAAATGTTTTCATTAAAAACCCGCTTTTTTTCTCAGAAGGCTCGGATCTAGCAGAATGATCATGGAAACCAGACGAGGAGCTCGTTTCATTGGCACTCATAACACTAGCAATATTATCAGGACCAACGGAACGAGCCCCGTCGCTGTCACTACTAATACCGGGAGGAAAAGCACTGTTTGTGGGAGAAACAAAACTTGGTCCTTGGAAATCATGCTGTCTACTTGACCGTTTGAAAAGAGCACTATATGGGGAGAGTGGCGACTCTTTACTATTAGATCCGCCCATAGTCTTATTCTTTGTGCTCTCAATCACAGAAAATGGCCTTTTGATATAACTCAATCTTTTGCCTGTGCTTTTACCCGAAGAATGATGGGTTACCGTAGACAACGGCTCAGTGCTGGCACTGCTTCCAAGCGTGCTAAATGTGGCACTCGTAGCAGATGACGCGTTGGACCCATTGCTTGTCGCATGGTTGCTTCGGTTGTAAGCAAAAGTTTGGTTAATGGTGCCTGTGCTTTTGGAAACAAACAGAGCAGGCTTGGTATTGGCACCCAAACTGAATGTATGTCCCTTATCGTTCATTGCCGAAAATTTATCATCATTCCCTATATATCTATTGATGATATCGTCACTATTGCTTCTTCCATGTCTGTTGAAATCCTCATTAACTCTTTTGTTCTTTGCAAGCAAATTTAGATCGTCAGCAAAACCAAACAAATTATTATTGAATCCTTTCGTCTGATTATTTGTGCAATTCACTGGGTTAACAGGTGTCTCTTTAAAATTCGCCAAATCTGAATTACCATTTTCCTCTTCAATGGTTCTTTTGAGCAAAAACCGGAATTTAGAAGAGCTTGAAAGGAAACCGGTGTAATCAGTTTTGTTGGAAATAGCACTCCCACTTGATCCTAGATTATTGATATCGCTTGGCTTTGTGCCTTCCATTTGACCAGGAAAATCAGAAGAGCCAAAATCCAAGTATTCATTGTTTAACTTGAGATATGTGTTGAATTTCGAAAACTGGTCGTCATTGGTGAGCTCTAAAAATTTTTGATGGCATACATTATATTTGGAAAACGTTTCCACCCAGGAGCTGTTGAATTTATACAATTGAAGCCATTTTACCACACGATCCATAGTCCATTCTGTTGGATCGGTCACATTCCAGTCGATTATCGTACGCGAATTGTTGAGTGTTTTGAAGGAAAGTTTCTTTGGAGAAATCGGCAACGGCTCTTCTGTAATCTGTTTGTCATTGTTTGACACGGTGCTTTCCGTAGTAGCATTATCACTAGAAATGTCCATCGGCTCTTTTTTAACATTGTCCACACTGTTTGGAATGTTTTTTTCATTCTTCTCATTCTCTGTAGTCTTATAAAACTCGAGTTCTGGTGTTTCTACTATAGCATCGATAGAAGTACGCTCGTGGCCTAGCACAATGTTCTCGTGTTTCGTCGGCAAAAGTGGATCGTTGTTTTTAAGTTGTAAGTGCAATGGAGTACTTGAAGCAGAGCTGATAAAGTTTTTAGTAGGAGATCTTGGAGGACTGATTAAATCTGATGACATGGAAAAGTTTGGAAATCTATCTAAATATAGGTCAGTTTTATTATTGAAAAGCTTACTAGTATCGTTACTAAGTTCACCACTTGTTTGTTGAGATTTGCTTTCTTCAGGAGACATTGAGACTTCTGATGGTTTATTCTCGGTAAACAGTTTCAGAATTGGGTGTTTTTTTATCAACAACAATGATTTTATTTTGTTTTCAAGCTCGGCATCGGCTTTGTTCGACGACATAAGTGACACACGGCTATTAATGCTCATTCGATTTTCAGGTTCAGTGGCTGAATGATAATTGCTTTCTTCTTCGGAATCGTTTTTATCATTTTGCAAATCTTCCGTAGCAGACGTCTTGTTGAAGCCTTCAGTAGACCTCAAGCTATGTTTGAGCACCATAGGTTGATCCAGCGACTGGCTTGACAAGTTCAACAGGCTATCAAAATTATTATTCATGATGTCGTCTATTCTAAGTGAATCTTGATCTTCATCAACCGGAACTTTGAATCCGGACACCTTTTCGTTATTTAGATGATAGACATGTTTTTCTATGGCATCTTTGTAGCTTTCTTCCTCGTCATCCGAAAATCGGCTTATATCAATCTCTGCCATTGACATGATTTTTTCGTTAAAACTAAATGATCTCTCGACTTTACGTTCGCTTGTAGTATTGCTGTACTCTTCGTTGAAATCTAGACTATTGAGGATGTTGTTGAAACTGAGAGTTTCGTTCTGTGTTGGAAGGTTATCTGCATCTTCTTCGTCTTCTTTGCCAACATAATTATTTTCGTCCAATGATTCGTTTTGCTCGCTTTTTTTTGGACTGTTTGGAATTTCTGTTACAATTGGCCTTATATCCTGGTTTTCCTTTTCGTGAACCTTTTTGCTGGTTTCTTGGAGTTTCTGGTCAATTTCTTCGTCCATCTCCTGCTCGTTAATTCCTAGCGCTTGTTTGATTCGTTCTTCCTCATCAGAATCATTCTCCAACTTGACCATCTTACTGTCTTGTTCGTCATCTACATTTTCAACAACATCATTGAATAAATCATCCAGGCTATGTGAATGCACAGAAATAGGCGATTTCGGGGCAGCTTTCTCCTCTGAAGTGTCCATCCTTATGGCAGAATGAGGAGAATTCTTATAAGAGGTGTTGGAACGACGAGATGAAAAATTTACAAGCGGAAAATCCTCTGGGTTTTTTATGGGAGAGTTTTCAAAGATCATAGACTCTGGAGTCTTGAGTGTCAGCTCATTAGAATGATTATTTCTCTCTGGTGATTTAGGAATCTTGATTCCTAAACCAAGAGTAGAGATTCTATGTTGCTCCTTGAGCGTTTTGTTTGTATCTGAAAAACTACTCGGGCTTTCATGTAAAACTTTCTGTTGTCTTGACATGCCAAGGTTGTCGCTGGATGGTGTTTTTGAAAACACTATTCCGTTTCTACTTGCAAAATGAGACCCACTGGAAGCATGTATGACATTTATACTAGTGCTGTTGATACTACTACTACTGCTACTACTATTGTCATCAGTGCTGCCCAAAGAGTCTTTTGTACTGAATTTAGAGCCAAAATTCAACTTTTTGCTACTGTTGCCGCTTATGCTGCCATTGCTTCGGGGCGTGCCACTCTTACTTGTTCCTAAAGGCGAATCCAAATGCTTCACACCCAGCGTGGGTGTGCTTTCATATTGATAATTCTTATGATGCGTTCTGGACGCCGAAAAGCTCCGATCTCTTTTGTCTGGATGATCTGTGGAAACAGTCAGACTGGGCTTTGAATTAGCAGGAACTTTGCCTGAAGGATACCGCAGCTGATGAATGTTGGTATAAACAGGAGTTCCTGCTCCAGAGTTGGTTCGATACGGTCTCTTTTTCATATAGCTCATGCTCGGATACGGCAGCCCTGAGTTGTAAACCCCGTTTCTGCTCCGTATAGATGACGTGGGACTCTGGGTGGCCAGAGAAGTCTCATCTAGAATAGGAATATTGTCTAGGAGAAAATTCGGCACTTTATCCCCGTCATCACCGTGGTTAGCGGACATTGATTGCAGCCTGTGAGAAATCGCTTGAAAGCAAAAAACCTTTTTTTTGGTTTTCAATAGTTGAAAAAGTCCCTTGGCTACAAAATCCAACCACTTAGTCGTTATTACTATATACTAATATAATTCTCCATAATACTTTGACACTTAGTTATTATGTCACGTGTTGCTGATTGAAGAGATTATGCATTTTGAAGCAAGAGGGTGTGACAGTTGCCTATAAGAGCAGCAGAGGTATAGCTGTTGATAATGGGCTTTCTGAATTGCTGTTGTTGTTGAGTATTTGTAGAAGAAAATAGGCAATCTATCTGTAAGACATGAAAGTTTCTTGTTACAAGAAAAACAAGGCGGAATAGTAGCAAACAAGGAAACAAACAAGGAAACAAGCAAAAACAGAATAAATACACAAGGAAATGAATAAATAAAGAATAAACAAACAATTCAAAACGTCATATCTGAGAAAAAACTAATAGACAAGCTCAGTAGCTTGCTTCTCTTTTGAGAACCCTTATTATATATCATTTTTGGGCTAACTTGTGTACCGGATTGGCGGGCCGTTCGATTGGAACGAAAGACAGCCAAAAACGGCTTTTTTTCATAGTAATAGTACTATTATCAGAAACAAAAGAAAGCCCAAACAAGCCGGTATAGCAGCAATCAACAGTAATTCTGTCTATATACAAAGTTAGAATTTTGACAGACGTTCCTGTTATAGACATTTAGCTGTTAGTCCAAGCGCAGCATACATCCCCATCCTTAGATATCCGATATTAGATATTAGATAAGACATGTCAGCTGTATCTATACAAAGTAACGATTCGAATGACAGTCAGCTGAAGAGCACCCGTAAGTCCTCAATCTCGTTCCGGGCCCCGCACTTGTCTGAGTTCTATCGTTTCGTATCAGGATCCGGAAGCGGTACGAAGCAGCTGGTTGGGCAGACAACCAATGAGAGAGGCCATACACGGCAACAAAGTTCCATCTCCACTGGCCAAGTACTGACGAGAAACAGACGGTTTTCCACTTCCACTATGGACACTGGGATCTCTCTTACTCCGTCCATTTTTGATCTTCCTATGATTATATCCAGTAGAGACCGCGACGAATTTGAGCAAGTTCTCAAGAAATTGTCTGTTGCCTCCAAAAATTACGCCCAGGCATTGTCTTCGGTGTCTTCTGCCGCTTCGGAGTTTGGATTATCATTAGAAGGCTTGGCCAGACTCAAAGGATCCCACACCCAGTCACAGAACTTGATGACGTGTGCTGGTTTGCATTTTCTCATATCCAATCATCAACAAGTATTGGCATCGTCCATAGAACAACAGTTCCAGCACCCGCTAGACTCTATTATTGTCAATTTTAAGAGTAAAACTAGTAAGAACGACCAGACCTTCAACCGCGAATTGCGATCCAGAATTAAACATTTGAAAAGTTTGGAAGGAATCAATTATCGTATAGCCAAGTCTAAAAAACGTAATTTGGTAACTTACAAGGACACTTTGAAAAGAATAAACGACCAGATCGACTCTATCGACGGACTCAAGTACAATTACTATGATTCCTTGTCGAAACTCATACAGGATACTAATGGAAAAATCATAAAAAACTGCTGTACTGTGGCCAAGGCAGAATTCGAGATCTACGAAAACATTGCCAGAAAAGGGTGGACGGGCGGCGGAATGGACGAGTTACTTGTAGATTGTCCTGATCCGTTTGGCGATGAAACTGAAACTGAAATTATAGACGAAGAGGAAGATTCTAATGAAGAGGAAAAATTGAACTCTTCAACAAATGCTCGTTCTGAACAACCTAATGGTAATCACCAACAACAGCGACAAGACGATAGTATTTTTCATACAAAATTATCAACTTCAAAAAAAAGTCCTCGTAAACCTCAGTTAGTCAACACTAAAAACGCTTTAACCATCCAGGACGATGTGTTTTCCAACACGAATGGATCCCGTGCATTATCTCCAACCTCTATCTCTAGTAGCGCCAATTTTTTTCCAGCCAACATTAGCCAGTTGAGCATAAAGGACCCCGAGGATAACACATCTGCTCCTACAAATGGGCTTGGCGTCAGGACAAATAGTGAAGTCGCAGATAAAAACACTGAAAGTATAACTGACAGAACTACTGAGGAAATTTCTAAAGATAAAACCAACAAAGCACCTTCTACTGTTCAATCCGATCCACAAACTTTTAACATTACAACTCTGACTGACGGTGACACAACAGCACAAGGCAAGGAATCTACGTTACTGTTACGTGAAGAAAGTCATGATAATCCTGAAGCGAAAAGCGATCATGCTAAAGAAGATAGTAACAATGCTGATGACTTACATACTCAAACAGAAGGTGAAGGTACGTCAGATGACGAGGAAGATGACAACTCCTTCTCATTGCCATTGCCGTCAAACCTTACTTATAAACCTGGTCTGCCTAATCAGCCCCTATTTAAAAATGCATGGAATGATTAAAGATGTCAAGCGAATGTTTTTCAAAAATCTGAGGGTCATGGTTTCTCAACATTGTTTCTATATTTTTATTACGTCAACATTTATTCTTAATTTTTTTTTTCACAACACTCCATTTGAGCAATTTTCTTTAGTCTGCCTATCTACGGCCTTTTAATATTCCCTTTTCATTTCTCGTTTGTTTAACTTTCATCTACTTTGGGTCAAGAGCTTTATATACATGTACTACAATGCGTCACATTCCAACCTCGTACCTTTATTAGTAGATAAACTGATGGTCAATATTATAACATGGCCCATGTACATTTTGACTGAATGATAAAAACTCCTGAAAGAATAGAATTTCCAACCATATTGAGGGGCTTGACCTTAAGTGGTAAGCAAAACATATATTTAAAATACGACCTAAAGTTTACATAACTTTTACACCTCTATAAACCTATTTGCAAAACACTGAGACCAAACAGTGATAATTGTAATATTTATTAAAATCGATGTTTTATAACACTATATATGCTTCAAGCAATGAGGGATTAAGGACGATAATTTTCCTTCAATAAACAATTTCGTTCAGCAGACAGTTCAGCCAATTCAAATATTAACTTATTGGCATAAATAAACTCCTCAAAAACTTCTTTATAAACTTCCTCATTGTCATCAACAAAGCTACTAGAGTCGCTACTGCTACTTTTAATTTCGCCGCTTTTATTTCCACCTTTGAATTTTTTGATATCTAACAACTTTTGAGTATACTCTGAGACTTTTTGGAAAAAATGGTTTTTACTTTTGTTTCCATCTTTTTCCTTAGAATTTTGAATCGACGGTTCTCCATTGTCTTCTTGAACTGAAGTTTCTTGTTTGGAAGCTTCTTGCATTTCATCATTCAAGGTTTTATAAGTTAAATCTTCACGAGACAATTGCTCTCGCAAATTCTCAAACGATGCTGTTTGTTGAAAATTGAAGACACTTTCATCATTTTGTGGCTCTTCAAAAGTAGAGACTGTTCCATCTTTTTGCTTATTTTCTTTTGATTCGGTTACATATAAACTGCCAGAGTTGATCAATACCCCCAAGACTTTTCTTGAAACTACCGGATTGAGAACCAATAAAGTCTGTAAAACTCTCAATTTTTTGTAATAATTATCCTTAGTAATTACACCCACATCAACCAAGACTTTTGGAGAGTTTGACTGGTTCAATTTCTCAAAGATTTTGTCAATATCGTCTTCAGACAATTGAAACCCTTTTTCATTACTCAATTCCAAAACTATGAAAGTATCACGATTACCAGTTGTACCAATAATTGCAACTTGACCTAATTTTGTCACTGACAAAAAGTGGTGAGGATTTTCAGATGCTAAAATGGCTTCTTGAACTGCTTTGATTTTGTATTGGAAACTATCACAAGTAGTAGGAAATGCATCACTATCCAATGTTTGAAAACCTACTGGAAAAGATGATCCAGAGACCAATTCCCGATGTAATTGCGATTCAACCAATGATGAACCTACCAAAGATAGACAGAATAGATCAGACAAATATTGAGGAGTTAGCGTGTCCGAAAGTTGGCCAGCTAGTGGAACTTGTTCGGCGAGCTCACAAAGCAAAGAACGACAAATAGGAATTCCTTTTTGAATCTCAAAGCTTTGTACAGTTAACGTTTCATTCTTTTTATTTTTATTGACATATTTTTGTATTTGGTCATAATCAATATTACGTTTCAACAAGTTGGCTCTCATTGCAATCAATACATCATTTCTACTTAATTTTCTATTTCCTTTTGCTACACCAGTATAGATATCCTCAATACATTTAGGAAGTTGTCTATCTTTAATGGCTTGTGCAGAGATTGCATTCGTAGTGGCATTTTCCACAGATATCAGATTAAGCCAGTTAGAACACGCCTTTGCTTGAGTTGGACATGTAATATAAGTAGGTCCAGCAATAATTAACAAGGGAGAAGAATCTTTTCTGACAAAATCTTGATGCAAAATGTTTCGCAAGAGCTCTCTAGTATTGATAATTTTATTAGTCAACTCAGCACTGATAGGATAAAAATACTGTTGAATCAATTCCGGTTGAGCAATTGCTACCTTATCTTTTTCTAAGGGGGTCAGTTGTTAGAATATTTCACATTTATCATTCAACAGGAGAAAAAGGTTCTCGAATTTACCTCCCAAGTTCAGAGCTGAACCATTAGTAGAATTGGCGGCAGAGCCTGACGATGACGGCATCACACCATAATCCCAAATCAACTTCTTATTGCCCGAACCATTGTTCCTAGTACCAGAACTTGGTTTGCTGTTTGATAATCTTGAAGGTGGTGGTGTTTTTATATTTTCACGGCTACTATCAACAGCAATGGTATCTTCTGACATATTTAGGCCTTGAGATTTGAATAAAAATGGATTCAGTCTATATTATCAATAGTGTTACTTTCAAGTTAGTCTGGTGGGAGCCATTAACTAAGCTTATATTCTATAGTTTGTGTAAAACGCTTTGTTATGCTCTTATCATCTCATACGGATATGAAATATACATAGAGCTGCCTGTACATGCTTCAGGCCGCCTTCTACTCAATCAGGAAACAAGTCCTGTAAAGTATTTCCAGTAGTGACTATATACTTCTAGTCAGGGGCCTAACTCTTGAAGAATTATATTTTTTTGTCTTTTAGTCAAGACGTTGTTATTATACATGTCCAAAATGTGCACCAGAATCTTCAATATTTCTAGATGAAAGAAAAGTGCAGATTTACACAACTTACATTGAGCGGAAAGAATATGAATGAGGGCGTGACATGACGATAAGGGTTTTTAAAAGATAATGAACAAAGTTTAGAGAAATAAAGATAATTGTCAAGAATAGGTTCTAACAAAAAACATGCATTATAAACCTACAATGCAAAAAGGTTTTGAAAATGCATTTACTTTTAAGAAAGCAGATACAAGAGCTTTTCTTCATTGTTAATTTAGTATACACTTTTTTGTTAATTTTCCATCGCTGCACACTTATTTGGAGTCGAAGCATTTCAATATGGAGGTCCAAACATTAGCTGGGGATTGGGAAGCATCCACACCAGCCCAAATACCGGTCTTCTTGTAATAGTCTACAATTGGCTCGGTTTGTTTGTGATAAGTGACCAATCTCTTGGTCAAGGCATCGGCGTTGTCGTCGGATCTTTGGATCAATGGTTCACCAGTGATGTCATCCTTCATTTCAACCTTTGGTGGGTTGAATTCCTTATGGTATGATCTTCCGCTAGCTGGATGGACCAATCTTCCGGTAATTCTAGAAACTAACAATTCGTCGTCAATCTTCAATTCAACGGCCTTTTGCAATGGGGTTTTTCTTTCAACCAACATTTCGTCCAATTTCTCAGCCTGTGGAATGGTTCTTGGGAAACCGTCCAAAATAAAACCGTTCTTACATTCTGGGTTACTGGCCAATTCAGACTTGATCATGTTGACCATAATCTCATCGGAAACCAATCCACCGGCGTCCATGATCTTCTTAGCAGCAACACCCAACTCGGTCTTTTTGGCAACTTGCGATCTAAGCATGTCGCCTGTGGCCAAATGACAAGCACAGAACTTCTCCTTGAGCTTAGGTGCTTGAGTACCCTTTCCGGCACCTGGAGGACCAATCAAAATCATTCTGATGGACTTTGGAATGTGCACTGGTGCCAAACCAGCCTTTTGTTCAAGAGAAGTGATTCTGTCTTGAAGCTTCTCAACAACTTGTTTCAATTCCTCAACAGTAGACATTTTCAATCGTTAGTTCCGTGGGAGATATCACAATTATGTAAATTCAATATACCTATTCCAAAAAACCAAAGTAAATAAAAAATGGAAATTTTCAACTCTCTATTGTCTGTTTTTCACCTCCACTCTGGCCAGCCCTTTTTGTTGGGGGTCTCTCCGTCCAGTGACGATAATGTGCCTTCCTGCCTTATTCGACGGAGTGCGATTAGTGGTAATGGGCGCCGTTTCAGCGAATCGCACGCGGCGGAAAGGCCCGCTTGGGAAAAACAAATGATGATGAGTAAGTGTGCTTAGTGAGGTGACTAATTGATGAGTAAGTGTGTCTAAGTAGATTACTCCAAATGGTAAATAACTACTTCCTTTCTTCCAGGATTGGTATAATACTGATGTACAAAAAAGTGGAGTCATTATACGCTTAGCATAGATGTTTTGGGTTTTTGTAAGGTTACGAACTACTACGCTGTTTTTTATAAATAATCTGTATAACTGGGTACATAAGTTGAGTGTTTATTGTAAAAGATATCTGTCTGATGTAGCCTTTTTATCTTTTGGTCACAATATTTGAGCTAGAACCACTGGCAATGACAGGGGCCTGTCCATGTTGTATATCTATCATAATATCTCAGCATATAAGTTTAAGAATGCCTTTCAATAATCAATAGCATTTATATCTTCTATATGCCCTAAAAGAGCCTTTAGTGCTCGATTGGAACTTGAGCATAAACAATTATAGTAATTATAAGTATTGCAGAGCTCAATACGGTATACTTAGTATAGATCAGACTAAGTTAACATATACAAAACCGTATCACTGACTTAGCAGAAAAACCCTACGATACAATAAACTCAGAAACCTTTATATATTAATAGCAAAATTTAATAAATCTTAAAATTCCTATAAAATCGATTATGTACTCCAGTCAATCATCAAAATTCATACAAAGAAACCTAGTCCCGAAGATTATTGATTAACCACACACATTGAGTTCCCCATTTGGTACTCCTTAAATATACCATATGCCTTTTCA
The DNA here is from genome assembly GCA_004014935.1 of Saccharomycopsis malanga. Classification (NCBI taxonomy): domain Eukaryota; kingdom Fungi; phylum Ascomycota; class Saccharomycetes; order Ascoideales; family Saccharomycopsidaceae; genus Saccharomycopsis; species Saccharomycopsis malanga. The sequence continues at coordinate 3,354,701 of CP025321.1, forward strand.
AATTCCTCAAAATCTTTTGCTTGTCCCCTGGAAGCCCTTTTCTTAAGATGTATTGTACCAAAAAACAACCATAGACGTTTGCAGCAATGTCTACCAATCCTATTTTGACTTTGTGAGAGCTTTTGGAGCATACGGTATCCAAATAGCGTTGCATTACCGACTCATCGCAGGTCTTGAACATCTTTTCAATTACACTTGATCCATACTGGTCAACACTGTATTCTGCTGAATGTTCTACAACATGATCGATGACCTTGTTTTTATGTTCAGTTCTTCCGTAATCCAACAAATGTTGTACAACCCAATTTCCCCATTGGTCGCACACCAATCTATCCAGGTTGTCTAGTAATTCTTGGACACATTCCATCTTACCATCATTGTTGGTGTTGCAATTTTCGATCAATGTTTGGACCACCAAACTTCCAGAGGCATTCAAAGACACCTCGACCCAGTGGCCGCGTAGCTCGCGATTGACAGTTGGCATAATGTCAAGTAAGCCTTCTGACTTCTCATTCCAGTTGATCTCAATTAGTTTCTGCCACACATGGCATGTGTACTTTTGGGTGACCGCAAATTTAATGTTTTCGAGCATTTCCTCAATGATCAGTTTTTTGATTGAGAGACTAGAATAGTCCAATGCTTTTTGAATTACATGGCAGCCGTAAGGATCTGTGGCTAGCTTTGAAACATTTCCAAGGATTTTACTAGTGATTTTGAGAATCTGATCTGGTGTTCCATTTTCAAATGCTCTTTGAATCAAAAAATTACCAAATCTGTTAATCATCAACAAATACGCTTTCTCTGTGATGGCGTCAAAGATCCTTTGCTTAACCTTTGGATTGGCAACCTTCAATTTTTGTTGCAAAAAGATTGACGCTTGCTGTTCACCGGCTTCTACAATCCTAGCGACGATTACATTCCAATTACCATCAGAGTCTCTGTCTAAAATACTGCGATAATCAAACATTTGACTGTCTGAGCTATAAGATCTTTCATTCGGACTTTTAACTTGACGTCTACTGCTCGGTCTTCTGTGGATTTCAGCCGGAGAATAGCTTAGATATGGAGGAGTCTCATAGGTCAAGTTCTGTACAGTAGGAGAGGAACAATTGTAATGGTGATAATAGTTTTGTCTTGGCCAAGCTGTATTCACTTGTGAGATTTGGTTGTAAGGCAAGTTGTTGTGGTTGTCAACAACAGGAGTATTGTATGGGTAGCAGTATAAATGAGGCGATGATGGTAGTCCTTGGTAGTTTACACATGAGGAAACGTCCAACGATGGAGACATGCCGGGGTGGAAAGAAGAGATCGGGTCACCCAAAGATTGTGGGATATACTTATAACACTCCATAGATGGAGGCCTTCCCAGGGGCAATGGATAAATATTTAAATGTTGATAATCTGGAAATGGGTTATGACCAGCCAGTCTATTAGTATATGCTCTGGGTCTTTCAATGATTGGAACTTGAGATCTGTGATCCTCAAATTTCCATTGCGATATAGGTTGATGGCGGCTGTAACAACCTTGATCCCTGTTCTCGACTCTGCCATAATTCGAGGTGTAGCAATGCCCCTTGCCTTTATCACTCTTTAAGCATCCCTCTTCAAAACAATCACTTTCGTCTTCCAAATCAAAACTGTTGAACATTTTGAGCAAGGCAGCTGAATCCATTGTTTTTAGGCCATCATGTATCAATGGTTTGGAGGGACCATTGCTGGAAATTTTGGAAAAATCAGAGACAGCCTCACTATGGGCTTGTAACGAGGAAGACGTGTGTGGAAACTCAAACCTGCTTAACATTGGAGCCCTTAGAATTTCTGAAAAATGTATCTTAAAAAACCCACCACCAGCAATAATATACCCGATTATTGTATACGAAGAGGCGTTATCACCACTTTAATTTAATACCAGTAGCCCTCTATCATCACCCACCATAATCAACAGTAATTAGGATAGCAGTGCAACACAAACTGTTATAGCATAGATGCTGCATGTCAAAGGCTTGCATGATGTAATTATATGCAATTATATTCATGTATCATATGGTTATGCACTACCCGCATATTCACACAGCTTATTGCGCATCCCGCATTTTCCTTCGCAAATTTCAGGCTGGTGGTGTTCCTTTGTTCCTTGTTTCTATATACACCTTTTTAGGAAGAAAAGCGTGAATGTTGTGTTGAGAGCAGGCCAAGTCTATTCCATGTTGGGCAGTTAGTATTCAGGACATTTGCTTTGTTATATTATTGCTTTTGTTTACCTTTTCCATTCCATATATATCGGAACGCATTGTCTCCTGATAGTATATAAGGATATTTCATTTTTTAAACAGAATATCAAAATTGATCTTGCAGAACAGCACACGTCTGGCTGTTTCTTGAGTGCCCCTACAAATCATGAAATTATTTTCAGGTAAACCGAAGCGAAGAAATAGTTTGCTTTCGTTGAGCAATCCTAGCAGCGGCTCGTCGCTTCCACCTATAAGTCAATATGTACCGTCAAATTCCAGTGGTGCACGTCATCAATATGGTAGTCAGGACTATAGTACTGATGACGATTTTGATGATGACGAGACACGCACCAATACTCTTAGAAACAGTACATTATTGTCACCACAGACCAAATCAATTTTGAAAAAAAGAAGCTCTATGACTTCGCTCCAAAATCCTGGTAATAGCAACAATAATAATGCTAATGCTAATGCGGCCGCTGCTGCTGCCTTGAGCAGGTCAAACTCATTGAAAAACACGTCGATACCAAGTCACGCTAATAACTTGCCATCTCAGTCAAATTACCAGCGTCCACAGCGGAAATCGAACTTCATAAATAGCAGCACAAGACGCACCAGTCTTCATTCAGCCAATGTTCCAGTGAAAAAAGGAACATCAAGAAGCTATTCTCTTACCAGAATAGACGAACAACAAGCTTTACCACCCAAAAATACTCCTCATAGGCATAAACCTAGAACAAGTGCTCCAATCCAAAAGGCAACCAAAAGCAATCAGGATGTGAATAGCTACAACCAAGACGTAAATATGTACAATCCCAAAGTACTTTCGAGTCCTAGAACCAGTTCTATTCTTAGCAACTCCAGAGCACAATCATTTACGTCTCTCCCCCCTATTCAGTCAAGAAACCTTTCTATGACTAGTGCACTCAGCAATAGTTCATTTGATATGAATGATATGACAATTCAATCAACGACTACCAAGCGTGGTAATATGTTAGTGAAGCAAACCAAAATAATAGATTCACAAGGAGTGACACGACGTATTATTACGAAAACTATCAAGAAAGTTGGTAATTACGAAGTTGTAAAGTCTAATATCATCAATTTATCTAATGGAGAACACTCTGGTAGTATACTATCCGATAGCAATGCTCAGATTGATGAATTGGGCAAACTAGAAGAATTAGATGATGATTATGAAAACCTTTTTGCTCCTCAAACTAACTCCTTGATGGGAAATCAATCTAATAGAAATCTGTTGCTTCTTTCTCCTAATAACTCGGAAATAAATCAACATTTTGAAGGATTTGACGAAGCAATTGATCCAGAATTTGGTTTTTCAAACCAACATCAATCATTTCAACAAAACCATCTTCTGTCACCTCTACAAGATCCTTTGCAACCAATTGAAGAAAACCATCACCCACAATCAACCCAACAAAATCAACTCCATCCTTCATTTATTCTGCCTCCTTTATCTCCTGACCTAGACAATCCTTCCGGAACATATGATACCAGCACAGCCCAAACCAGCAACAACAGTAGTTCCGAAACTGCTTTAACTAGTAACCATCCTTATGCAAACTTTGTAGAAAACAAAGGAGCTTCAGACGAACTTACAGATAAGTCTTACAAAGTTTCAGAGAAATTTAGTTTACAACCAGAAGACCCACATAAAGATACACCTAGTATTGGCGCTATAGATTCAACAATACCTCCACGTAACAAACTACTTGATAAAATAAAGACTCCTGGACATGAGTCTGAAGATGATACTGAGTCGCATTATTCCGATGCTCTTTCACATCCAGTTATTTTAGAAAAAACATCTACATCTGCTTTGCCTAGTAAGACTCCTTCTACTGAAGGTTCTTTCAAAACACCTTCAATACCACTGGCAAGCGACCCTGCTAATATTCAAAAACTGATGAAAGAAGCGTCATCTGTTGTAAGCAATGATAGCAAAGGTGCTAATGCCAGTAAGAGAAGCTCAATTTTGGCACCGTCAAGACTTGAGAACTTTGATATTGCGTCTGCGAAGAGTGGAAAGAGTAACAAAAGTCATGTGAGTTTCAAAGGAGTTGAATACATTGACGATATGACAACACTGCCGAAGAAGTTGAGCGAGTCTGAAATGTACGAAGCTGCTTTGAAAGCAGCACATGCTAAAGTCTTTGGTACTTCCAACAATACCAGTGGCCTTTCTAAAAGCAAACCGCTCAAGACTAACGAACCATCTAGATCATCGTTTGAGAGAAACAGGGAAAACAAGGTTGCAAATGGCCCGCAGGATAGTGTTTCTACATACAGTAATAACGGGGACAGAACATTTTCTTTGAGAGGCGGAACTGCCCAAGCTAGTATAAAATCTCCTGTCACACATGAAGACGAGGCAGACGGTTCTCCGAGACTACGTAAAAAGCCCCTGAAATCGGAGGGTTTGCGAGGCTTGTCTAGTATTGGATCGAAAATCAAGGCAGGTTATGTTGATCGATACAATTTTAATAATTATGATTCAGCTAAGAAGAATGAGAGGTTAGTTGATGAGAATGACAAAGCGTCGACCCAAACAACAACTAAAGCATCTGTTAAACATGATATTCTGAAAGATTTAGGATTTAAAAGATATTCCTTGAAAGAACAGCCGGATTTTGAAAAAAAATCCAAACTTTCACGCAAGGAAAAGAAATATTTGAAAGAAAAAGCCAAATTGGAAAACATGAATTTATCTGATGAGATAAAGGCTATTCAGCAGAAGAAAAGCAGAAAAGGTGGACTAGTTGCCCGCGATTCGCCAAGCTATCGTGGATTACGGAAAAACCATGAGAAAGTGTCAGATGGCAATGAATCTAGTCAATTTGTCGGGTTGGAAAATGATGTGATGGCTAAAAGCCTTTCGGAGCAGGCCTCCAATAAAGAGCAATTGCTTAACGACGAAGTAGAGGACGAAACAGAAAAGGAAAAAGATTCAGCCAGTGCTCCTGAAAAGAAACGGTTCAGCTTTTTCAGACTACGCTTGCGTTGAAAGCTTGATAATAAAAATCAAGAGTTGAAAAAATCAAACATGAATACATGTATTTAGTTGATTGTCTAATAGTTTTATTGGTTATTCGTTTTACTAATTATTTGTTATATGTATGTATTATATTAGATTACTTATTAAACATTCGTTTTATTGTCTTATTCACTTGTTATTTTCAAATTCTTACCTAATCTTAATATACACCTCATAGGACATTCCACACAACTGTTTAGAATCATATATCTAAGAACTAATGCAGAAGCGGGGGAGGAGGAGGAGGCGGGGGAGGGGTACTCAGTCGGGATTGGATTGAAAGAGCGGAAAGAAAAAAAAAGAGGGTTCATAGAGCGAAAATAAAGATAAAAAACGATACAGTTACGAGGCGACTTTTTAGTTAAAGTTAACGACGTCAGCAGTTGCACCAGGTGGCGGAGGGCTCCTAGAGAAGAGTGGGGGTGGGGAGCTCCCGGCGACCCGTGCACCTACACCTATAAGTTGCTTCCTGTTTATATAGGCACGTAAATTGAGTTTTATATGGCCCTTCTACATTGTAAGCCTATTATAAGCCTCTGGTCCAATAGGGACCTGATTGCATGTGCAATAACCCTCCTGGTATCAGCCAGCCAAATCGAAACTCTCATAGTAAGCGGGGTGTCAAATGATGCGGCGGTACCCCACCAGACAGCAAGAGACGCAGCAGTCTGCAGTCAGCGGGGCACTTGTCAACAATATAAGCAACGGTGCTCAACACTCCTTCTTTCCCGAAACCAACTTTTAACAAGGTAAAAGCAGCCTTAAGAAAAAGTTTAAAAAAAATGATAATCAGAAAACAGGCGTCCGCAATGGACTAGCCAAAAATACCGATGTTCGGTTAATTCTCTACTACACACGGTGCACATCTGTTTCATTTTTTAATCCTTTTCTTTTCCTATAATATTTCCACGTCTTATATTCTTTTGTTGTACCAAAACTACCTCATTATCTAAAAGTTTTTCCAATAGACAATAATCAAGTACTTTACGAAATCAAGTCAAATGCCTCCTACACGTCGGTATATTTGCTCATTCTGTGCAAAATCTTTTCTGAGATCAGAGCACAAGTCTCGACATGAACGATCTCATACCAACGAAAAACCTTTCAGTTGTTCCATCTGTTTTGCAAAGTTTGTCCGCAGAGATTTGCTCCAGCGCCATCTCAGGACAGTCCATAATGAGCACAATCCTTCCAAACTCATAAACACCTCCCCTGCTTTATCGCCTGAACCTCTGGCGACTACAACTACAAACGATGCAGACACTTCTGCCGCCAAAATACTGAATGGCACGTCTTCCAATATTTCCAGCGCCGACAACTGTTCTTCCACCTCTAAACCAGTTCAAGACTCCTCTACATCTGCAAAACCGGCCTCCGCATGCCCCTCCAAGCTTGTTGACGCACAGGTTGCAGGAACTGCAACAGCAGCTGATCCTGGCAGCCAGCTGCATACAACTAATAAGACCTATTCCTCTGATGCCAATCCGGACGAATCACTAGTTTCTAGTAGTATCATAAGTTCAAACTTCTATTCTTTATCGGAGCGTAATCTTATACTATTGCTCACGCTTTCCAAAAAGTTTGCTAATTTGGACTTGGTAGATGGAAAAGTTGTGCCAACCAATATTGTTCATGATATCGAATATCTACGCAACAAAAAACCTATCATTAGCAGCTCCAAGATATCAAACTATTTGTTAATATGGGGCACAATTTCTAACATTAAGTTCCCCGTAATTCTCAATCTCAACAAACTTCTTTCGCTTTCAACAATACCGGTTTCTGGAAACCAATTGCTGTCCCAAACCGATAGACCAGTATCTAGTTATCCGTCCTCTAGTGCACATAACAACACTGTCTACAACTCATGTTTGTTTTATGCTGTCCTTGCTTTCGGAGCCGCTGAGTTTGGGCAATTCAGCGACTGTCTAAAGCTATTCAATGTATGTTGGTCACTTATTTTGCAACGAATGGAGTTCCCTGAGGAAATTATTGAACCTTTAACTATTCTTGCATATGTTTCTTTCAACTATCTTCAAGAATTGTACTATTATAAGCCACCTGATAACACTGCTGCCAGTAAACTCAAGTCGAACACCGTTTCCATCCATACAATCTTCCAATGTCTCAATGAAGTTATATTTCTCTTGATTTCTAGCAACTTTGATTCTATCAAACGAAGCAAATCCTACCATGGAAGTATTTCCTTGAGTACCATCAATTACTACAAATCGCATGGTCTTCCAATCCCAGCAGATTTGGTGTCACAAGAGGCAACACCACACTTGATAAATACTAATATTGATAATGAGTTGTTCAATTATTGGTACACGTATAATCTTTTATCTTCATACTCGCTTAATTTTGGCAAATCTCCACCAAAAATCCATTCGATTTTCCTAAACAAAATTCTTCCGACTAATAATGATTATCATTTAATGTCCACCGAAACTCAGGTCAAATCCATTAACAAGGCAGGTAATAAGGTGGTAGATATCAATAAGAAGATTGATTTTCTTTCTAACGAAACTCTCAAGGATGCGTTAGGAAACCTTTCAAAATCGCCAACATTACTTAAAAATTTGATAGCAAGCGATGGAAACACCTCAAATAATATCAACTCTTTAACTAATGCCATTTTTCCAACCAACACCTTCAAAAACTTGACATTGAGAGAAAACTGTATAATTATGGGGCTTTCTAACGAATTGCAATCTCTTCGTTTAAGTGAATCTAATTTCTTTAATAACAACAAGAACTCTCTTCATAATTCCATCATTATGGCGAATAAGTCTCTTAATACAAATTCCAATTATCAGCAGTTCAGCACCAATTCACGTACCGTCAATCCATCTTCCTCGACAACTACAACTACCGCAGCCTCTCCAACAACACACGAGGACTCACAATATTCTCTTTTATTGAACTCACCATACTCTTCACATGTGTCGAGTCCAGCCAATATCACTTATTCTCGTAATGTTTCCACGTTTGGATCAAAATCTCACGGCGTTCATTCTCCAAATGAACCCAATTTAAACATTGTCAACAACACTACCATCAATTCTAATTCAAATTATCTTTTTAGCGTTAACAATTTCTCCAACATGATTGTGAACAATAATATAAATCAAGACTTGATCAACATTTACAATCTCATTATAATATTGAAGAAAAAGGTTTTGATCAATTGTGATAACAAACTTATACAGGATTTACTTATTGATTATATTATCATACCTAACCATGAGATTTATTGGAATTTACTATATATAACTATCAAAGAGTTTACTTTCATCAATTCTGATTTTACACAATGGAATGAAATGGATGACGAGACCATGAAACATAAATTCCAGCAGTCTTATTACCAAGCATCCACCCATCCACGTCATCTACATGGAAGTGCAAGTTTTTCCAATGGTGCTTATGGGATTGGTCCATATACAAACGATCATTTATTCAGTTCGTCGTTCAATGGTTTTGCCGACTTGATCCATGATATAATGCGCGATGTCAATGTTAACGATGTGTGCTCCAAAATCACCAAATTTCTTGTGGGAAGCTCTCAAGACAATGTTATCATTAACAATAATTTGGGTTTAACCTCACTACCTCTTTTGTTCATTGGATACTTGATCAGTTCTCTCTCACCTCAAAATTTGGCAAACGAAGGATTCCGTAACTTTAACGTCAATTCTCCAGAAGACATTATTATGAATTTTCTAAACTTGAATACTGGTTCAACATCAAATAGTAACTTGGTCTTTTTGAAGTTTTTCCTAAAGCTTCCAAAAAATTTTGTCAACTTATTGATTGAAGACTTTTTTATTTTGATTAAAATCTTTTACAGCTTTCGAAAACAAGCCATCACCAAAACGAAACAGGAAACTGATGAAGATACCGCTCATATTGCCAAAAAACAGAAGATTCACTCTAACGGGTCTTCACTGAGCACGTCTACTACTTCTTCCCCATCGCCTCCACCGCAGACCGAAAAATCACACATCAATCCTGACATTGCTAAGATTATCAGCTCACCAATATTGCAGTCCATAATTTACCTTATTCGTGAAATGGGTTCCAACCTACGAAACGACGAGTTTCTTGCTTCTTGCAATGTGACCCTCACTGGCTCCCATGCATACGACAGCAAACCTTCTGCATTGGGTAGTTCCAATAGTTTTCAAATCGATAATTTGCTTGATGCCAAAGATGACGTGGTTTTGTATTTCTATTTAAAAAATGTCGAAATTCTTTTTATAACTTGGTTAAACTTTCTTAACTTTGGAAACAACCAGTTTATCCAAAACAATAACACAGTTGCCGACAATTATCTCACTAGATTGATAAGATACATTGAAATAACCATGGACGGTTTATATCGTACCATGGATATCGGTGACATCAAACAGCAGCAAAAAGACAAGAAACAGCCGTACTTTGGAAACACCACTGAAAAAGGACAGTTTCCTTCAAACATCAATTACCAAGCCCCTCCAGCTTCGTATCCTTTGCCTACAGATCACGGCAATAGTTATCGTTATAACGGTCATTACAGTTATCCACGAGAGACCCAGCCTAAAGCACAGTACCAACCTGCCTATGACACGTCTCACCAACCAATAGCACAACAGGCGCTTTCATATCATCAATATCTGCTGTATCCTCCAGGACAAAGTCAGCCTCTGTACAATTACTCTTCGGCACCTCCTGCGGCAAGCTCAGTCTCTGCTCCATCTCATTTGCAACCCCAACCAGCTGAAACTTCTTCCTTACACTCGTTTCATCCTCCACTGTTGGTAAGTGGACCTGTACAAACAGACCTGTTAGTTTCTGTCAATCGCGAAGCTAGAGCTACTGAGAGCATCTCACTTCCGCCTCTTAGATCTACTTCAGATGGAAGTATCAAAGCAGTAGCCCCAAACTATGTGGCTCTGCATGACACTGATAACCATGAAAGGTCTCAACCTGTAGTGTCAGTCAACACGGGTGACAATACAGCGGAAAATGTAAAATCTAACTCGATTTTCAATCTAATTCATGGATCTCAATGATGGCAAATGTTTCGTTTGTATCCCTGATATATTTGAGACCTACTCATAAATAGCCCAAAGAATTTTGTGAATAGATGTTCTCATGTTTGGTGAAGCACAGTATTACTAGTTGAAATTTATTGTAAGTCTTTTAAGACACACACAACAGCCGTACCTTGTTTTTGGCTACTGCCAATAATAATGATATTATCTTATGCTGTCGATCCCGGTACACATAAGTTTCGTTAGCTTTTTTCATACCGTATATTCAGATGTGATACTGCATGTTATCACCTACCTTCAATACTATCAATAATACACGTCTTGTTTCAAATTAAAATTTCTGTGTTTGTAGAATATCCAACAAAAGGAGAAACCCACATAATTATATGAGCTACAAGCCATTGTACTGAAAAACATTTTAAATTAAAAAAACATGTAAAAACATTAGATGAGGTTAACAAATTAAAAGGAATTTATATCATAAACAAGAACTTCCAGCGCTCCTATATATGTGAAAGAGATCGTAACATAACATACCAACACCAGTGGTTAAATCGTATTTAAGAAACATTAGCAAGCTTACGACGCTTAAGATTTTCCTCGTCGTTATTACTCTTTTTCTTTCTTTTCTTCCCACTTTCTCCATCTGCATCACCGCTCGGTGACCCATTAGTCTTATTCTTTAAGGTACTGGCGTCACTTACGGCCAAATCGCTGACATCAAAATCTGGTATACCCGTGTCCGGTGTCCGGTCAAACCGGAGTTTGTCTGTCAAAAAACTCATATCCAAAGGCTTAATTTCTGTATTTGCAGAGTCAATGGCATTTTGGTCAAAATTAGGTCTGAATACTACGGGGCTAATATCACGTTCTGCCTTAATATTCGTATGTTTTCCCGGCAAATCGCTAATATGCGATTTATACGACTTACGCAACTTTATTCCCTTAGAACCGTCCGGATTTGTTCGTGCCACCGAGAGCGCTAGCTGTGTGAGGTTGTAAAGATCTATCAAGTTTTGCCGAGGCGAAGGCTTCGACGATTCGTACGTCTTGGAGGGATCCACATAGTAAAGATTCGAGGTTCCCATTGAAGAAGTTATGGTGTATACTTGAAAATTGCTCGTATACAACAGATTGCGATATTTAAATTTAGTTAGTAGTATCCCTATGCGTAATGACACTATATAATGAACACCGCTTAGCTTGTGCCAACAGCGAGCTACTTTTTTAGAAACGTCTTAATATCACTACCTACTCCAATTGCTTCTACCCTTCAATTTTCAGTATCCTAAGTAGTGCGTATAGTGAACTAGGTGTGGTCACTTGACCAGCATGTGAAGATAGCAGGGCCAAGAGGTATATAAACTATCTGAGATTCAATGATATTTTAATGCCTAATATTAGGAAGTAGATATATATCTTGGGGACTAAATAATTTTAATCATACTCATGTTTATTTATTGAGCAAAAAAAAACAGATTCGACATATGTTTAATATCTTACATTTTGAGTCCAGTACATATCAGTTTCGTATATATACGCGCTATGTCTAAAGGGACTTTATAAAAAACCCAGTGGGGAAAACCCAATAATGTCCCGGTCGTTATAGTCTTCTCATATTATAACTTGGAAAGTGAGCACTATTATTCTAGGTCGTGTTCCAGACAGTTGCACTTGCATGGTCAACATCGTAAAAACTGTGATTAAAAAGTGTTCGTAATCGGTAATCGAAGCCTTGATCCTGTTACGTCATTTTCTCTTCTCCGAGAGTACAGGCCACTGAGCCATCCTATCCTGCCCAGAGGCAGAGATAAGATCTAGAGATATTTTTGTTGAAAATATTCTTTTGAACTGGAATAAATACATACATTCTTATGCCGGAGTTTACTACCCAATACAACAGCATTTATGGAGCAATATTATCCTTATTTTTTTCGAATTATATAGTTTTGGCACTTCTGTATACTCTTTTGTAAGTTATTACACAGTGTTTTATTCCTTTTTTTCCCTGCAAAAATTTCAAATATAACGATGGTTCATGCTGGGCAAAAATCAGGAGTTTTACATCTCCATGTAAAAGTAAATGACGCCTTCCAGTATTACTTGCAATGTTCCCAAAAGCAGCACAATCACTACATTTTATTTATTCAATGACTTTGATAATTTTCAAAAAATAACTTTTTTAAACTGCATTAGGTGGTTTAACTGAACTGAGAGCCGTTTGTTTTGAGTATTGTAGTGGCAACAATGATGCGTGTTTGGGTGGCACAACAACTCAGATTACAGGCTTTTGAAGTTAACTTATATACTTTAGGTCTACTTCTACAAAGTACTTTTCATAGTCTACTTACAACTTGCTCTTGAGCTAATCTATAATACTTTCAAAGCAATGATACAAGCCTCAAAAACGTACCTGTCATCTGAAAGATGGATCAAATCAAACCATTACACATCAAGAAAACAGTGAACTTCTTCGCCTTTATGTAGCACTTTCAGTAATTGATACTATATATATAGAGTTGTCCAAGAGTTTAAAGGTTACATGTGATGTATCATCTGTTCCGCACGGGGTTCTTTATAGGGCTCATCCTTAATTCAAATGAGCAACTTTTCACTGTCACATTGTCACGTGGCGGCACGTGATCCCATTAATAACTGTTTCTCCCTTACATTTGTAGGAGGAGGTAGTGGTGAAAAATAGAGTAGGAGGCAGCCTAGAGCTTGTTGTTCTATAGTGAAAGCGATCCGGGTAATGCATGGTCTCATAGTGGAAAGTTTTCAGACGGAGAAAAATCTAAAGCAAATTTTCATATTATATTGAATTTCAGTATACTTGAATATTACTAGTGTTTGAATAGAACTTGAATCTATAACAAAAAATAGAAACAACAGTAAAGGTATGTGGTACAATATAATAACTCAGTATCGGAGCTGTACTAGAGAAGCAATATTTTGGAATTGAAATAAAGTGGTCAATAAGAAGCAATAAGTTGGCCATCCAAACAAGAGAAAGTCAAGATCATAATTCGTAAATTTTGAAAAGGATGTTCATCAAGAGTTGGTTAGCGTAATTTCAATATGGTGTTGTTATGGGAGATAAACAGTTATCGTGAATCAATAATATCAAAAGATTAAGCACATTAGCTATGTCAATCTGAAAGGTAATCATGTTTATAAAAAGTCTTTCAAATTGCATTATTTCCCTTAGCAAGAGACTGTTTATCAACATCTATACCAACATCTATACCAACATCATTATTTCATTGATTGAAAACAATGGACATCAAACGTTCAATTATTAAAAACAATATTCAAGGATCCAAAATAGAAACATGTTTAAGTGAAATTATAAGGCAAATAAAATATTTGTATACTTTGGGAACACTCTGGCTTATGTTATTTCATAGTTTGATTACTAACAACGTTTTTAGATGGCTAGTTCATTACCTCACCCAAAGATCGTGAAGAAGCACGCTAAGAAGTTCAAGCGTCACCATTCTGACAGATACCACAGAGTCGCTGAGAACTGGAGAAAACAAAAGGGTATCGACTCTGTTGTCAGAAGAAGATTCAGAGGTAACATCTCTGAACCAAACATAGGTTACGGTTCCAACAAAAAGACCAAGGGTTTGTCTCCATCTGGCCACAAGACTTTCTTGGTCAAAAACATCAACGACTTGGACTTGTTATTGTTGCACACCAAATCTTACGCTGCTGAAATTGCCCACAACATCTCTTCTAAGAACAGAGTTGGTATTGTCACCAGAGCCAAGGCTTTGGGTATCAAGGTCACCAACCCAAGAGGTCGTCTTTCCATTGTTGCTGGTGCTGAATTATAATCATTCAAATCAGGTTTCGTGCGCTTTTGATTTTTTATAATTTATCTACTAATGTATAAATAATGCTAATAACATTTTTATCTATAACTTGTAATCATTGATTTGAAAGTATACGTGTGTCACTAAGTCATAATGAATAAGATTGCCGTTGGTTTCTATCAATGGAATGCCAAAGTATAGGAGTATGCTTTATGCTCTTGATGTAACGACTTGTATATTGCTGTACTTATCAACACACTACCTGCGCCTTTTTCAAGCAGTTTTATACATCACAAGCCCTGAGACTAGTATTACAACTTTAACGTTTCCGGTTAATACAAATAACTACAATAACATTCAAATAATATATTGTTTCGTAGAATAAGACACTGTGTACTAGTGGAATCATATCGACTCATGCATTTTAATCAAATGATTTACCATGGTTCCGATATTGTATACGATTTAGCATGCAAATTCAATTCAGTACAAATCCTAGTGTTGTCCCCACTTGAAAACACTCCATCCGAGTGATAAAGATGAATCTGTATATAATTGCTGGCCTGTTTCACCCTCTGAGGCCCCCAATCCGGCAACAATCGGCATCAAATGGTCCAATGTAGGATGAGCCTTGTATAACAAGCTTTTCTCCTTTTTCAACAAGTTGAACTGGGCCAATGCAGACTCACCGGCAACTTTTTTGTCTAGTATTTCTTTGAGTTTGGCGTTGAATCGGTCTACATAAGGCAACGCTTGTCCGCCTCTAGCCATGGCAACTCCGAGGTCCCTTAAGTTATGTACAGAAGATCCTGAGGTAACGATAAGCCCACCTTCGCTACGAAACTTTCGCAAAGCTTTTCCCAACTTATAATGGAGATCAAAATCGTCAGAGCGTCTGGCCAACGAGATTTGCACAATAGGACAAGGGGCGTCCCAATGTTTCGAATCTTGTGAAACAATTTCTTCATCTGAGGAGCCAGTCTTGATAAATGTGCCAAAGGCAACTTTTAAAGGAACCCAGACACCATGATCGAGTCCCCTTTTAGTTATTATAGAATTCAAACCATGGCTGGTCAACTCTTTTTGTATTTGTTCAGCTATTTCTACTGACCCTTTAGCATGAAACCGCTCGCGATATAGATTGTCAGGGAAACCGTAAAAATCGTAAATTAAACTATGCTCCCCTGCCTCAAGTTTTTTAAAATGGTCATCGGTATTGGATTTAAGAGAACTCTGGAAGAGAGGTTCATCCTCATGCTTGTCTACCCCAGACATAGTAGATTCATCAGGAACTCCAATTTCGAATTGGTTTTGAGTTGAGGCTTCCCAATGACCGGATATGCATAGAATAAACTTGGGCTTAACAACATCCTTGACATGCTGGCCTATGGATCTCACAGTTCTGTAACAACCCAAATTACCCCCAAAGTCATCATTATACAAAAATGTAGGTCCACCGTGTGACAAAAAATACACTGGCGCTTTTTTTGTCATGTTAAATTGTTCAGTGAATCTTTTTTCCACTACGGGCTTCTTAATATTATTCGAGCTATATGACCTGTTTCCGTTAGACTTAGTTAATTGTCTAAAAAGAACCGAAGCTGAGGTTGAACTGAAACCAATGCCTTGTAAGGCCCTTGTAAAATACTGCGATGGTATTAACACTGTGATTGTAACAATAAGAATTGAAATGACAAAAAGCCGTTTGGCATCAATCATTAAACGTTAAATGTCAAAAGACGGAAAGCATGCACCAAATAATGAACCAATCAACTTTAAAAAATGTAACTTGCGATAGTTTTTTTCTAAATGCAATTCAAAACTGTTCTATCTGAAAGCTGTTTATATAGCCGAACATTTCAGCGAGTAAACCTGGAAAGTTCAAGACCCCTTTTATGGTGTGACACAGCGGTATTTAAGAATGCCCAAGACGGAGATAAGGTTACCATGTTTATTCAGTTTGCCAACAAAACTGATATACCTTACATAAGGCTTACTAAGCTATAATAATGCACCAGCAATAGAGAAAGGCAGATAAAATGCCAAAATCATCATGCCCTATATGTCACTTAGCACATAATAATATAGTATACCAGTGAGCTATCCAAAAAATTGGATAAAAAAATCTCTCGGGTGTGAGTCGAACACACGATCTCAAGATTAATGTTGACATTACAGTCTTGCGCCTTAAACCAACTTGGCTACCGAGAGGGAATTTGGAAATTTTTTTTTCCGGTTTTTATAGTCCGTTATGTACTATAACGGCAAGCATAGTATACATTAATCATTTAACTGATTTCACAGGGCGGTTATCTACATAGTAATAGTGTCGTTCCTAATAACACATGGTAAAATCCAGTTACTTCTAATCCTATTGACAAGTGTGACTTGACACTTTGGATACATCAAAATTGTATTCCTCATTCTCATATTATTATAGCTACCTAGCAATATAAGTAAACTATACAAAATTAAAATATTAGAAAATTAAAACAACGCATAAAAGATTAAAAATTCATAAACCATCAATCAACGAGAAGATACTTTTCAAGACATTTTGCTTTACTGAATGATCGTAGATTCTACAGCCTTCACCGGTACCGGTGCTGGAATTGTTCAAACCGCCCCTGATCAACCAAGCAATGTCACTTTGCAAACCTAGTGGGATTCCGCTTTCTGTTAAGCGTGCCAATTCGTTAGATTTCTTGATTCTTGAAGTGTGTTCTAGCTCGTTTGCGGCAACTTCTGCCTGGTCGATGATATCAGAGCTGATACCACACATGGAAGCGACGTTCATCCCGAAAGATCCAGCGGCAGCCCCATCTTCCAATTTGTATAAGAACGTGACGTTTCTGGAGTTGCCGTCTACCAAAATGGCCATCCTAAGAGGTTTGACTGCCGGATGGTTTTTGAATGGTAATCCCAAGCTGGCGTAATGTGTAGCAAAGAAACCAATAGATTGTATGTGTGTAGAGATGTGATGGAGTACGGCTTCAGCGATTGCAAAACCATCTGAAGATGAACCACCACGTCCCAATTCGTCTAAAACCAACAACGACTTAGGCGTGGCTGATTCGAGAATACGTTTCGTTTCTGATAATTCCACCAAGAAGGTGGATTTTCCTTGCATAATGTTATCGTTTGCTCCCAACCTGGTCATGATTCTGTCAATTGGAGTCAACTTTGCAGATACTGATGGAACGTAACTGCCAAGTTGAGCAAGAATAACAGCCACGCAAGTCATTCTTAAGACGGTGGATTTACCAGCAGCATTAGCACCGGTAAGTAACCCAATTTTGGCGTTGTCGCCACCCAAATTGACATCGTTTGGAATGAATTCCTTGGTACCACTGACGCCCCCAGTGATAAAACAAGGGTGTCTCAATTCTTCAAAACTCACTTGGCCTTGGTCGGACTCAATGAATTCAGGTCTACAAGAAGGATCGCCAAGAGACTCAGACGTCAATGCCAAACTGATTATGCAATCCACATTAGCAATTGATTTGACAGTGTTTAACCACAAAAAATAGTTTTCATCGAACTTGGAGAAAAACTTGAACTTCAAGTTTTCTACTATTGCTTTGTGTAGTTCTCTAGCTTCCATTAACTCTTGGACAATTTCTTTGACCTCTGGAGACCAATATCTTTTAACTTTGGAGGTGGAGCCCATGATTATCCATGTTTTTGGTATTTTCTTCACAATTTTAGTAGGCACTTCAATCAAATAGATTTCTTTACCTGAGTCTCTGTAGCATATTTCCTGGGACTTGTATTCTCGTTTGTATTGTCTGAGCAAGTCTAACAACTGCTTTTCCAAATCTTTTTGTTTCTCATTCGAGGCATCGAACTCAAGTTCTACACCTGGTTCGGGAATAAGCAAGTCTTCGTTTAATGCCTTTTCGTGGTCAAAAGCGTTTTCCCAGCTTTCAATTAACGAGCTTAAATTGGAGGGAATAGATTCAAAAAAGTTCGAAAGAACACCTGGTAAATTAGAGACAGAACCGTATTCGCTATTGAGAGTATTGACAAGTTTCTTGATATTGTCGAAGTTGTCAATAACCTTGGCAAAATCTTTGACACGAAGGTTACCTGAATGAATTCTAGAAAGCATTCTTTCGAGATCAGGCAAACTTTTTAATGAACTGGTTAAGATTTCCATCAAACCACCATCTTTCAACAAACCATCAATAGCATCCAACCGTTCATTGATAGCAGCAATGTTTAACAAAGGATGGCACACCCAGCTTTTCAACATTCTTCTGCCAAAAGGAGTAATGGCACGATTGATAAGTTTGAACAATGTGCCTTTGTCACTGCCATCGAATGCATTACTGAAAATTTCAAGATTTTGCAAAGTTTGGCCATCAAGAATCAAGGTGTCAATAGATTTATAGATGTCATATTGTTCAATATTGCCTATCGAAATCATGTCATGGTCCAATTTTAAGGAGCGAAGATACCATAATAAGCCGCCAAACGCCGAAAACCCCACTGACTTTTTCTCGGAATATTCCACCAAAACTTTAGGCCAGTTGGATTTATCGTCCAAATCAACAGCCTCAAAGTATTTACCCTTGGAAAACTCTTCCAACGTGGTTTCTTCATCCCAAAATTCAGCATCTGGTTTCAAATGATTCCAAAGAGAGTTTTCACTGGAGTTGAACTTGATAATCTTGGTAGCCAAGGAGCTCAAATTGTTTTTCTCCACAATGATTTCCTTAGGCTTAATTTGATTGACAAGAGTTTCAAGATTTGTACATTCAGGATCATCATTAAATTGTAACAATCTCACTGCACCAGTAGAAGTATCAATGAAGGCCACACCAAAAACACTTGAGCCATCATTATTTGCGTCTTGTTTTACAGCTAAACAATAAGTAGCCATATCATCATTTATCATGCTTTCTTGTGTTAATGTGCCACCTGTGAGTACACATGATAATTCTCTTTGTATAATTTTATCCTTCTTACCACCATCACGGTCTTTGATTTCCTTAGCCAATTGTGTTTCCTTTTGATCAACTTTAGCGATCTTGTAACCTTTTTTAATAAACTCAGAAGCCCAATAGTCAAATGACATTTCTGGAATACCAGCAAGCTGCATATTGGCTCTACCGGTATTGGCAAGTTTAAGGTCAAACAAAGAATGTCCTAACAAGGCATCCTTTTCATATAATTCGTAAAACTTTCCCTTTTTGAAAAATACAATACTATCCCACATCTTGGACTTGATTTCCCAATACTGCTTCTCAAAAGCAGTGAATTTGGCCCATGCAGACGATGGAATATACAAGGTTCTTGGGTCGTAATCTGGGTCCGATTCTAATCTCTTCTCCGCATCTCTGATAGACACCAACCATTGATACCTTTCTTCATTTTGTTTTTTGAAACTCTTAGCGGAGGAATCTGGCGAAGAAGACTTTTTCTTGATTTGAGGTAAAGGTTTACTAGCTGTGTAACTGGAGCTTGCTTTGAACTTGTCTGAAAGCTTGGAAGAGCCTCCTGTAGATTTGGTCTTCTTGGCTTTTGGCAAATTCTCAAGAAAATAGTCATCATCGTCATCAAATTCGTCAGCATCACTATTTCCATTAGACTTTTTGTCGTGTTCATCTAACAATTTTTCCAATTCATCTTCTTCTCTACCTTCATTGGCCAGAGGAACATCATCATCGTCCTCTTCTTCGTCATTTTCATCCGGAACAAAATCGTCTTCCAGATCTGAATCTAAGACCGACTGCTTCCTTCTTTTAGAAGAGGCTGTGATAGTTTCGTCTTCATCGTCACTCAACTCAGAGTAGTTTACCTTTCGACGCCCAGCTCTTGATAAAGGACTAGAAGCAGGCACAATAGTGTCTTCATCATTATCGGTATGTTCTTGGCTAGAGCTGACAGGAGTAGACAAATGTGCTTCACTCTGTTCGCTATTGAATGAGCTGCGCTCAGACTTATTCTTCTGCTCTGTTTCCTTCTTTTCCTGCTGGTCTACCACAGTTTTATTAGATTCATCATAGAGTATTGTATTTGGTTTTTTGGAAGAATCTTTATTAGATGATGCAGGAGGAGATGCGGGTGATATTGGAGTGCTGCTTTTGAAATCTTGGGCGCTCTTCTTACCTGGTGTCTTCGAAAAGAAGTTGAAGATTGAAGCCTGTTTCTTCTTAGAACTGGCGCTAAGCTCAGTCTTTTTGACGCCTTTTCTCATTGGAGTTACAGCCGCCATCAGTAATCTCTGCGATTGATACTTCCAGGATATAAAATAAATAGCGTGAGCTAAAAAACTGCTAATAGTAAAGTTGTAAAGGATAGAAACTAACAACCAAATGTACCAAATTTAAGAAGAAACACGAAAGGTATTTAGATTTTTTATACGGAGGAGGCGCGATTAATAATATGACATTTTTCGCGCAGAACTTGAAATAATTGGCAATTTCGCGTTATCTTGATAGAACGCGTATATTGCGCTACGCGTTGATGGACCATAAACTAGCAAAAACTGCACTTTAATGTTTCCATCAAAAGGTATAATTTAACAAACCAAATTGTTCGGATTAATTTAATATCATTTTACTGTGAATTTAAGCTCAAATGCTCAAAAACATTCACTTACCTGTAGAAACGGAATCATTTATTCTTTAATTAAAATATTTAGCGCTTTTTACCTAAACAAACACAAGTTGTTTGGATATGGAACATGGCCCAATGCTCATCGCATACAATAAAAAATTACATATCATTAATACCAATTGACCAAAGATTTATAACATGCCTTTACCATAGCTATCGAACATCATTATGAGTCAAAACGGTAATAACGGCGGAAACACTACCTCATTCGCAAGCATTTTGGCAGGAGTCCAAAAACTTCGAGATTCTGCTAATAAAATACAGGTAGAAAATGGAAAATCATCAGAAACCAGTTCGGATAGAGCATCTGACAACACGGTAAGATCAAACGATTTCAGAAAAGCATCGCAAGTTGATGATATCAGCAGCTCTTTAAAGCGAAACAGGGATGAAACAGCAGCCAACTTGACATATCGGCCAGCAGGACAGACTTCTCAGCGGCCAAGCAGCATTGGTGTTTATGACAGCACGAGATCTAATAGTAATAGAGAGCAACTGACATCCTTCACCAAAACATCGCTTTATCAAAATCAGTACGCCAAGAACAAAGCTAAAGGGACTGTAGCTTCAAAGATAGCAATTCATCCTTCGCAAAAGGGCAATCCATTGATTAAGTCTCTTCGCAATATTCCTTATGAATATACGTCAATAATAAAGACAGATTATCTTATAAATTCACATATTGCTGTGCTTTTCTTATCATTGAAATACCACAAGCTACGCCCGGATTACATTTATGACAGATTGAAGAAGTTTGGGCTCACCTCTGTTGTTGGTGAAACTCCAGTACGTCATAAGGAAAGTTCGCATCTTAAAATTCTTTTGTTATTAATAGATTCAGAAACCAATTATTGGGACTCGTTACAAGAGTTAACAAAATTATGTGTGTTCAATGACTTTACACTACTCGCTGCTTGGACCTTTGAGGAAGCAGGTGATTATATATATTTGCTCAAAAACGTTGACTCCGCAGCTTTATTGAAGACCAGAGGATTGAATGACAAGTTTGATCTTATAAAAGGTATACATAAGGCAGATTACTACTCCAGATTACTAGAAACATTGACCTCTATTAGGTCTATCAACAAGACAGATGTCAGTAAGGTGGCCAGTTCTGGAAATTTCAAAAACTTCCACGATTTGATAACAGACACTAGTGGAAAGTTGGAGCTAATTGAGGGCTTTGGTGCAGTGAAGTTGAAGAGGTTTCAGAACACTATAGAAGAGCCTTTTATATACGGGAAGGATTATGACAATGATCCAAAAATACTTGAGTGGAGAAAAAAATGTAAAAAGGTTAAGCTAGAACGAGACAAGAAACCAGAAGTTCAACATGATTCTGATGAAGATATTGCAGAAGATGACGGTATACAGTGACATTAAGTATTGTTTGATCATGGCGATGAATTTTTTTTTTAGTTTATAGTAGTGATGAAATAGACGGTTTTAGTTGGCTGCTGTTAAAGCCTAAAGTATGCATTACAAGTTACAGATATTCTTTTTTTTTTTTTTTTTGAAGCTGAGATTTTAGGCCTGAACATAGCTTTACATCAAATTTAGTAAAGCACGCTCTTATCAGCGATGGCCCACTAAAATTAGTCAAAATCCAATTGACAAGTTGCTTATTATACATATATTCATATATTCATATATTCATATATATAGTAAAAGCCTATAGTTCCAGCATAGATTGATTCCAATACAACAAATTGCTATCGTGTCTTGGAGACCCTCGTAGACCTTATCGTACACACTACAATTCGTTGATGGCCTATCATCGCATCGAGATTTCCTGGCGGCATTAAATACCCGGAAGGAAGGACAACAGGGAAAACCCATGACCTGCATTTTTGCAAGCATTAGGACAATAGCTCCATCTCATGAGCTGTCTATCTATTCTCAGTGTCACTTAAACTTGTTAGTTGCTGTTTTTAAACCTCTGTTCTGGCATGTTTACTATATGTAATCTTGGCCGTTTCTCCACAGCACGCGCTTTCCAAACCAGACCACTAATGACATTTCCTTCTGCTGACTCCTCTAAATACACTTCTTCAATTCTTAGCCATCGTCTTGTTGAGTCGCTCAAGTCAAGGGGATTCCAGCGGGTATCACACTTGCTTTATGAGAATAACGAGCATGTTGAAGGTTCTTTGACGGGAGACACATTAAGTGGAGACGATAAAATTGCCAAGTTCCCAGTATTTTATTCTTTATTAGCATATGATGCCCACAAAGAAGTCGCCACTAATGCTAAGGGTCTCCCAGAGGACTACAATGAGCTCTACGCTTTTTACCATTTAGGGTCGAAACTCCATGGTCACCCTGGTATTGTCCATGGCGGCTTGTTGGCGACAATTTTGGATGAGACCTTGTACCGTTGCTGTTATCCATTGATTATTCAACGCGGCAAGTCTTACTTTGGAGTCACTGCCAATTTGAATATAAATTACCGGTCTCCAACGTATGAAAATCAATTTATTGTTGTCAAGACAAAAATTCAAAAGGTTGAGGGTCATCATAAATATTTTATCGAAGGCCGCATTGAATCCTTGCTTGATAGTCCACTGTCTACTGCTGTTGAAAATAAGAAATCTACTTTGCTTGCCGAGGCCACCCAGTTGATAGTCGTGCCTAAATGGTTGGACAAATAGTAGCTTAGTAACTAGTTTTATATAGACGTACTATGACTATATTCAATCTATAAACTTATCGTTCATAACCTTATACTGGATTCATGTCTGACATGATATTTTGTAGGAAAACAATACTCCACATTGGGCTAGTTGAAGCTGCAGAACATAGTATAAATGAAATACATACGTTCTTTCATTTAGCTTAACAACTATCAAGTTTAGGAAAATAGAGGAAAAGAATTTGCAGGAATTCGTGTCAAAACTTTCTAAGGCGATCAATGAGGAGAAACAATAGAAAAAACATAAAAGGAACATGTTAGCCAAATTTTCAGGCTTTCTTCTGATAAAGCATAACCAAAAGAAACCTTCGGTACGAATTTTTTAGCTACAAGGATTAATTTCATCACTTTTCCTACTTCAACATAGTATCCTATGAAAGTTACTGACCCTTACACATGGAAGCCTAGCTGAATGCAGGAATATGAACCAAACATCTGTTAATTTAGTTATAGCCCATTTTGTCACACAATATATAAAAACAATGTAAATACTAACAAACTATTAAAAAAAAGATTATAACCATACTGATCAAATTGACAAGATTTCACCTAAGATAACTTAATTGACCCCCTTTTTTATATTGAGGGTGTACATGCGTAACTACGAAGACGAGATAACAGATTAGGCAAGATACACACTTTAGCAAACAGCATTTCTGTCTTCTTCTCAACTCTGGTGATATCATAGGGGAAAGGCTTTGAATAACAGCTTGGAAGCTGGTATTAGTTATTAAAAGGATGGATATTGAGAAAAGCGAGGCGGTTGGGGTTGCTAACTATTGTCGGAACCCGCAGAGATCAAAGATAAGAGCTAGACAGGTGGCGATATTTTTGTTGGTGTTCATAGGGGTATTCTGGCAGCTTCAAAATGTTTGCTCGGGGAAAACAATGCGGAATGACTATGGAAATGATAATCATTTACTATTTGGAAAAGGACTCAATATGGGGCCACCAAATATGAACCCGAGTTTGACACCGGAAATGAAATATTTGAGGAAAGGACGACACGCCGCTGTCGCCTCTGACATTGATATATGCTCCAAATTGGGTGGCAAGGTTCTTCTGGAGCTTCAGGGCCATGCAGCAGACGCAGCAGTCACTGTAGGGCTTTGCATTGGACTCATAAATTCTTTCAGTTCCGGTATAGGTGGTGGTGGCTTTATTGTATCGTCACGTCACAATGCAGCTGATGGGTCTAATGATTTGGTGAGTATTGATGCGAGAGAACAGGCGCCAGCTGCTGCGTATAAAGAAATGTTTGAAGCTAATGAGAGCAAAAACGTAGACATCATGGCAGACTGGATGGACGGGGATTTGGAACACATGTCCAGAGCACTGCCTTCTCGCTTCGGAGGGTTAGCTGTGGGGATTCCGGGAGAACTAAAAGGTTTGTACAATGCTCATAAGCTCCATGGGTCTGGAAAAGTGACATGGAAACAATTGATTGAACCTGTTATAGAGCTAGCCGAAAATGGATGGAACGCCAGTTCGTTGTTAGAAAAAATGCTACATATTGCTCCAAAAGCTTTCCAAAGGAATTACAAGTTGTGGCCAATGTACGTAAAAAACTATAATGAAGTATGGGATTGTGAGCATTCATCTCTGAACTCTTTGACGAAATGTTTCGAAAAAGTTGATTTGATGAAAGAAGGTGATTGGGTTAAAAGACCTAACTTGGCAAAAACTTTACGTTTGATAGCTAACAATGGGAGTGATGCAATTTTCTATGATCCTCAGGGCCCTATTGCAAAATCGTTAGTGAAAACGATCAAAGATCATCACGGAATAGCCACTGAAGAGGACTTTGCCCAGTATAACGTGAAAATTGGTCGGCCCTTGAGCACCAGTTTTCTTGACAAATATGAAGTGTTAGTGCCGCACACCAGCAGTAGCAGTGGTATTGCTGTTCTCAGTGGCATCAATATCATGAATGAATATTACAAACAAAATCACAGGGATCCTGATTTCGCAGTGGGTGGCGATTTGACAGAAATCCAGACCCAAAGACTTGTAGAGGTAATGAAATGGATGGGTTCAGTGCGAACTAAACTAGGTGATTATGTTGAACAAACTAATGAAAGTAGTGTTGACATCTCTGATGATATGGTGCACCATAGAGCCAGAATTGAAAAAGTACTTGGTGAAGAATGGGCTCATCAAGTATTCAATAACATTTCTGACAATCACACTCTCAAATCATGGAAAGATTACAAGCCAGAGTTTCAGCCCGTAGATGATAACGGAACCGCCCATTTCTCTATTGTTGACCAATACAATAATAGTGTGTCCATGACAACCTCTGTAAATTTGTTGTTCGGCTCATTTCTCCATGACCTCGACACAGGAATCATTCTTAACGACCAGATGGATGACTTTTCTATCCCAAGCGATGCAGGCAATGCTTTTGATTTGGTACCATCAATTTACAACTATATTGAACCATACAAAAGGCCGTTGTCTTCCATGGTGCCTACTATAGTTTTCAAAAAGAATCGAGCTTCTATTGACACCCAGACTCTCTATGGAATTCCCCATCTCACAGTTGGAGGAGCAGGAGGAAGTCGCATCTATACATCTATATTCCAAGCTGTGGTGAGAAAATGTATGTACCAAATGCCGTTGTTGGAGACAATCGCATACCCGAGACTTCATCACCAGCTTTTGCCTGAAGTACTTTACATGGAGAACTACACTGGTACTGCCTTCAAAAAACAAATGCAGGTTAAGGGACATCGTATAGAGGTGACCGAGTCAAAATCTGTGGTTAACGGTATTGCTCGCGACGAGATCACCAATAGCTGGCATGCTGTGAGCGACTGGTGGCGTAAGCATGGCGTGGCCTGGGCCTATTAGTGGTTGGACAGTGTAACTAGTTTGAATAAACAGTTTTTTGTGAATAAATAATTTGTATGTGGAAGGTCTGTTTCCGATAAAGAGTTGAAGGAACAAATTTGGCATTTATCTTATTTTTTTGTAATAATTTTTTTCTAAACGACGTTTTCTGAAAAGCTAATAATAAATGAGTGTATTTTAGTATCAATAAAGCCTATATTCAAAATCGCTATACATCAGTTACACATAACTGCACTATAAATGAATTCAGCGTGTTAATTGCAAAGATTCTACAACTATTTACCATAGCCTTTTTGGGAAGTCAAGCTGATAACAGAGAATAAACTTGTTTCAAAAGGTTACGATCCTTTTCATTTACATGGTGAAATTATAAAACTATAGATAGCTGAATAAAAGTATGAATAGTTAAAAAAAAAAACCATACAATTTTTTCGCTGAAGTTCATACCAATAATTATAAAGGCTATGGAAGTATTCAAATAAGAAATAGGATAATATAAAATCTATGAAAGCAGCAATTTGAGTCAAATTGAATAATCAGCCATTTTCAATGACAGCTCATGTACCAGACGCGCGACCCAATGCGGAAATATGTAAACATCGGCGAAGCCATGTGCCCCTACATGAGCCAGCATTAACATGCGTCTCCTATCCGAGTATTACCAAGAAAACCAGAGAAAAAAAGCAGGAAGGGTGAATCAGGGAATAGGAAAATGTAAAGGCTAAATAAAAGAGCCAGCCATCGAGGGATTGGACGTTGTTATAATTGACATCAAGAGAGCACGCAGCGGTGTTTTTACCATTGTGATACAAAAGCTCATTTAGGTGATTGGACTGGACATTATACAAGTAACAAATCAGCACAGTTCTGGACATTATTCGTTTGAAGGTTTACTTTAGATCAAGAAGTGTCTGAGTGTAGCAACTTAACGTTAAACTTGGGCTTTCATAATTGCATGCCTCTTATGATTATTTTGCAGGACAACAGCCAAGAATTAGATTAGAATAAGCCGCAAGACATAATGGATCAACCTACCAAGGCGTCTTTCAAGGAGAAGACGTTTGTAAATGAGATTGAGCTTGACATGATAGATGAGTTTGATAGGGGGGATATCAAGGATCTTATTCATATACTTACGTCGGAACTAAAGACAAATGGAGCCAAAGTGCCTTATATTTTCCTACCATTTCGAGTTCAGAATGATGACAAGAAACTTTCGTTTTTTCTCCAAAAAGTATTGCAGAATTTGAACAATCCTGAGCTTGTCAAGAAGATTGTGAAGCGAACAGACTGTTTCACTCTTATTTCTGCCCTAAAGTTTCTTTGGTGTCGATTGCCTGGCTCCTGTGTCATTGGCTGGGATTCGTATGAAAAGTTTAGAATATTGGAAAAAAAGCAAGATTATCCTAAAAATGCATTTTTGGAGATTATGCCAACATGCTTGCCCTCCGCTGAACATGCGTCCATAGTCTACGATTTTTTGGACCTCTTGATACGAATTGCTGCCTACACTAAGGAAAACCATCTTAGTGGACGTAAGATATCCAAACTTGCGGGTCTATGGGCTTTTTCTGGTCCTCCACCTAAATCATTGAAAGAATCAACGTCCAGCGCATTCACAGGCCTTTATAATGATACAAGGCACTCGTTTATAGACGGTTTGGAAGAATGGATTCCTGCATCTGAAGCGATGTTCCATCTTTTGCTTGCCTTCTTAAGATCCATGCTTCCTTCAGATGCCAATGCAAAGGTGAAAATACAAAGGTCCTTGCAGGCGTTACTAGCAAGCAATCCGTACCCCCCGGAGAACGTGACGTCGTCAGCTCATTTGACATCCATGCCTTTGATTACAATTTACAGTAAACAATTATCAGCAGACCCTATTGAGCTTCTTGCTCGCACCTCAAAAACGTTATCTTTTGACAAGCCTGATTATTTTGAGGCTAAGGAAGACTACGTGGTACTAAAATATCTATTCAAAGACCCCAACGAAACAATCATTGAGAAACTCACGCCAGAGTCGAGAAAAATCGTAGACAAGTTGTGCACCGACAAAAAATACTATTTGCTAAAGAATGGATGGTACCGTGACGAAGAAAAGAACAGAAGCCAGCCCGACGTGTTCAATGTCCATAAAGCATCGGTGTCTCGTATTGCTATCGATGACTACTACATTTGGACATGGATGTCTAGTATTGCCTCGGAATCTGCCGACCGCGAGAGAAACCTTTTTGGGCGCTCTCTTGTGGCTGAATTTGAGTTTCAGAACAATCAAGTCAAATGGCTCATTATCCAGGAATGCCAGATCTTAGACGAGGAAAGTGCTGAAGAAGAGGACCCCTTGTATGCTAGTCAGGGCTCCTCAATTCCTGAATCACTATATACTGATATTGAAGTCACTCGAGAATCTGGGGGAAAGAACAGGTTGTCCAGTAGTAACTACACTGCTCCAGAAACCGAGCCTGTCACCAGCCATAGCCCTACTACCATCACCGCCCAGTCCCCACCAAAAAAGTCTCCCCACAGAAAATCACCAAACAGACACAGTGTGTCGCCAACAAGAGGCTACGATGACAATTATTACCACCAGCCACCGCCAGCAGCTGATTACTACTATGATCAGGGCTACGACCTGGGATACTACCAACAGCCCCCACCGGGCCCTAGAAGACGTCAAGCACCCGGGCCAGTTCCGAGGGGCCAGCCAATGAACAGAGGTCCTCCTCCACAACAAGAATATTACTATGAGAACGGCGAAGGCGACTACTATTACGACCAGGGATACTACCTGCACCCACAGGCTCCTCCTCCACAAGGCTATGCTGCTCCTCCTCCACCGCCTGGCGGAAGATACTCCCCAACCAGACCGGGGCCTCCTCCACATGGTTACCGTCCTGGACCTCCGCCTCCACAGGGCTATAGACCAGGCCCTCCACCTACTGGTTACAGACCAGGCCCACCACCTCCAAATGGTGGGTACCCTAGATACGGTCCGCCACCAGGCCCTGCTGCTCCACACTCAGGGAACGTGTCACCAACCATGCCAGGTGGTCCTGCTGCTGCCCCAGGGCCAGCACCGGTGGCAGCACCAGTCGCAGCACAGCCACAGCCACAGCCACAGCCTTTGACTCGAAGCGACTTGGCAATTGCCTCCATGCCTGCGGCCACAGGCTTTAACAAGCTTCATGGCCCAGGAACGAAACAGACGGACAAAAAAGCGCTTCGAAGTGCATTTGTTAGTGGTGACTTTGGCATCTGAGGTGGACCTCTACTTGTATTATATATTTCACCAGGTACCCATTGTTATTGGCACATATTTTTCACCACTATAATCAAATGTTCTTTAGTTTTTACGTTAATGACACTCCCTTTTTCCCATTATATCTTTTAATTCTCATTTTTCAACTACTTTCTCCACAGCTATATATTCTATGTTCTCTTCGACTTGCTCAATTTTTCAGTTTTGTTCTCATAATACATTATTTTTTACCCATCCAATTGTTATCTGCTAGTAAACTCAACATGACTGATAACTACCGTTTAACTACAAGTGTCTTTCGGCTGTCCATAGCAACTAAATGTCTCTTGTTGGTAGCTAATGACATGATACTATTATTACTCCAAGTATAGCTAATAACATGTAGAGATGTTTACGATATCGAAGCCGTCAATCAAGTATTTAAAATAACAAGCCTGCTGATGTAATGTACCTAACTAAGAACACCTCCAGAAATTATTTCAAAAAATGAACGCAATGTCGTGATGGTTTGGGCCACTGGGAAAAGTATTTGACATTAATCAACTTTCCAATAAACCCTTAAAATCGCGAACTCGCCCATACTTATCCTAGAGTTTACGTTTAACAACCTGAACTGTATAAAGACATTAGTTACAGAATGAATGAAAACTATAGTTTTGTTTGAGGATGTATATAGGCAAAATGTTCATGTATTCATTATACATTGGGATTGTATATATATAAACTAAACGTGCCAAAGTTATCTTAGCAAAATTACGTATTGGAGGATCCCAAAAGTCGTATTGGTTCTTTATTCATCTACTCCTAATCTACTTTCAAAGTTAAAAACGTTGGCCAGTTCAATATACTTACTTTGGTTAGT
This sequence comes from Saccharomycopsis malanga, assembly GCA_004014935.1. NCBI lineage: Eukaryota > Fungi > Ascomycota > Saccharomycetes > Ascoideales > Saccharomycopsidaceae > Saccharomycopsis > Saccharomycopsis malanga. Next base: position 3,385,134 of record CP025321.1, read on the forward strand.
ACGGTAGGCCCAACAGTTCGCTTTTCCGGGTAAGCGCATTGTTTGTTTATTTTTCTTGTTTATTTATTTTTCTTTCTAATATTTTTTTTATTGTTGATCTGTTCAAGTATAACTATTGACTGAGAGACCGATTGCCGCTATTGATTTTCGTTAATTAGACCCAAAGTTTGCTGCAAAAGGGGCTTAAACTGGTGTCAATATAGTAGTGTGTTTTGGAGATTGTACGCTGATAAGTTTATAATTACTTGTTTTCAATATGGACGGAGACATCTCTTATCTTCAAAAGGGTATGTATTACATGGAGCCATTATCTGTGGAAACCGACAATATAGTTTGTTAAATACTAACAAAACCTAGGATTCAATCCCAATAATTTGAAAATACCCCAAATCAAGAAAATATTGGTATTTCATGAAATAAAGTTTCCGTCAAGTGCTAAAAAGGCCCAATTAGTGCAGATTTTCAAAAACAAAATAACTGACAATGCGCCAGCTTTGCTTAAAAAGCATGAGAACAACGAAAATTTGAGTTTGCAATCCATAGAGCAATTAGAAGTGGAAAACAAAGACGAAAAGGAGACGAGAAGTGCTGCGAAAAAGCAAGCACCAAAGAAAGATGATGATAACAATGGTGGCAATGTAAGCACGTCAAGCTCAGAGGAGACTACTGAAGAAAGTTCTGAAAGCTCTTCGGATGAGGACTATCAAGAACAAGAACAAGAACAAGAGAAGGAGGAGGAGGAAGATCATGTTGATGAGGCTAAAGATAAGCCAAGAAAAAAGCAGACCGCAAGAAAACATATCAACACAGCTGATACCAGCAAAGATACTGAAAGCGAAAAGCCGCAACGTAGAACTAAACAGACTGCAAGAAAACACCTCAAACCAAAAACTGAGGCTGCTGCAAGGATCTCAGAAACAGTTTCATTGAAACCAAATGATTTGGATAACAGAAAAAGAAAGAAAAGATCGTTACCTGAAGATGTTACTTCTAGTCGAAAAGATTCTAAAAAGAAAAAGGTAGAAGACATTTTTGAAATTTCTGGTTCATCTGAGTCATCTGAGAATGAAGATGATTTTGAAAAACTCATCAATAAGAATTTGAAAGATAGTGCCCAGATCTTACAATCTCCTCAAAGAGATTTGAAGCACACTTTGAAGACCTTTGCCAGTGCTACTAAAAAGAGACAAGATACCCCCCAGAAAAATAGATCTGCCGGTATCAGCAAACCTTCTGCTGCAAAGGCTGCCTCTGTTAAAAATACACCAATAAAGGGCAGTCCATTAAAGGTGGCTCCATCAAGGGGTTCCCCATTGAAGAGTACATCATTGAAGCAGGAAGTAGCTAAGAAAAGCCATATTTCCGAAAATGAAACACCTAAAAAGGAGCATGCCAATGACGAAGCTTTTCTTAAGAAAGAAACGCCTCTCAAAAAGGAAAGCCCTAAAAAAGAGACACTTCCTAAAAAACTGTCAATTACACCGTCCCCAGTATTTGAAACTAAAAGTTACTCTTCTAGACACTCATCTCATGTTAAACAAGAGCCACAATCTGTCAAGAAAGAGACTCGGAGTTTTGATCCCGATGCTTTAGCGAAGGAATTAGGTATTAATATCCAGGGCACTAGACCTGCTGTTTTCAATGCTGCATCTGATCCAATTATGTTTGGTAAGAGCACCAACACAATCTCCAACAAGTCATTCAAATCCAGAAGAACCGAACTTGCTGAAATTCCACTTCTTTCAAAACCTCAAGAAGCGGCACACAAAGCTGCTTCTGATGCTGATAATGAGCCTGATGATGAATCTGATGACGAAGAGTTACAGTCGGAAGATGAAGAAGCAGAGGCATTCAGCGGTGAAGAGATCAAGGAACTACAACATTCTGACCGTGACGCTTCATTGTCTACGGAGGAGGAGGAGTCAGTAGAGGAAGAGAGCGATAGTGAAAAATCACCGCAAGAAGAGCAAAATGCTGCGTTGGACAAACTTCAAAGTGATATCAAAGAAGCAGGTGACCAACTTCTTACTGAGTCACAAGAGGCAAGTGACACCATAAAAAGTTACTCGAATGTTTATTCCTTCAGTTTTTTCAGTTATCTCAAGTATTTCACTATATTTCTTTTCTTCACTGCGCTTACCGGTGTTGGTTTTTGGTACAGAAATCAGAGAGTGTTGGTAGGTTATTGTGGCAGTTCAATTGATCGGAGAAGTATTCCCAATCCTAATGGCAACCCTTACATCGAACAAGCTGAAGAGCTTTTAGCGCCTTTGAAGCCAAGCTGTATTGAGTGCCCTCCACATGCTTATTGTTTCCCATACTTTGATCTCAAATGTGACGATGGCTTTTTAGAGATTAAACCACTTTCCTACCTTTTGACAGGCAAACAATGTGTGCCAGACTTGAGAAGACAAAAACGCATCGAAAGCATGACTGCTCTTACTTTGAAAGTGTTGAGACAGAAAAATGCACAGGTTAAATGCGGTAAAGGGTCGGACTCTGAAGCGGGCTTGACTGCAGAGGAGATTCACGATTTGTTGTTGGAGGTCAAATCCCCGGAAATCAGCATTGAGGAGTTTGACGAAGTATGGCAGAAAGCCCAAGACTTTTTAGAGAATCATAAAGAAATTATAACGGTAAGGCAAGTTTAAAATTACTTATAGGGAATTTATAATAGACTTTTGGGAATGTCTAGCAAAATTCTCTTTTACATTTTATTGAAGAATAACTTACTAACATACAGGAATAGTTCTATGAGACAGTATCAAGTCCCTCAGGTGGCGATGACACGGTTTCCGAAAACGAGATCCAAACCAAAAGCTTTCGCTCGACATCGCTTGCAAACCTTGACTTTAAGTGTCGAGCCTCAAAGATTATCAATTTCCTTTTGAAAAAATATAAGAAGTACATAGTATCTCTAGCTTGTGTTGCTACTGTTCTCTGTCTCGCTATATTTAGATTGAAACAGTACACTGCTCGCAAAAGAGAGATTGAGAAAATCTCCAGTATTGTGATTGGAAGATTGAAGACTCAAAAGAAAGCCGCCATCACTGACGAAACAGGTTTGACCAAACAATACTTGGGAAGTGTGCAATTGAGAGACGAACTTCTTCTCAATAGAAAAAAAAAGAAGGATACATGGAAACTTGTGGAAAATAGGGTGGAAAACAACGCCAACGTTTCTACCTTATTGTTAGAAAATTTTGGTCAAATCATGAAAACCTGGGAGTGGAATGGGCATATTGAATATTAGCGTACTTCTTTGTTACTACTACTACTACCTATTAATGTAATTCTTATTCAACTTGTATATTTTTTTTACTGTGACACTTAATATTTATTTCTTATTTACCAGACATTGAATTTGTTTCTATTTTTTGTTAAATTTCAATTTGCTTTTTACTAATTTTACCTTCCTATCGTATAATTTAATACCATTTAATACTTTTTTTGGTTTGTGGTACTATTTAGTAAGCTCTATGTTCAGTACATGTGGTGATTATGTTGAATTGCATTAATGCTTTTTTTATTGTAAAAGGAAAGTAAAAGAATAGAAGTACAAATCAGAATAAAATTGTTAAGCAACAAAGGAAAGACAAACAAAACAGTACAGGCATAGTTTATATGTTAAGAGACATCAAGGAGCCGACAAAGGTCAAGATAAGCCTAGAACGCACCTCATTGATATCTTCTGGAACCAACCAGATCAATGCACCCAACTTTCTGGCAATCGAGATGGCCAATCTAGCATTGGCATATTTCTCTTCATCGGTTCTACCAGAAGTTACCAAATCATAATCGACATATCCCGGTTTTAAACCGTTCAATACATCAAGCAACCAAATACCGTTAGATAACGAAGAGTCGCTAAAGGATCTGATGTTACTGTGCTTTCCGCCCTTACGGACAGTTTCATTAGCCCATTTGAGAATGTCGGCATCGGTCAAGACTTGGCCGTTCTTGGCCAACTGGCTTAAAGTTTGAATAACATTTCTTCTCATCAATTGCCATACTAAAGCCAAAGTCAACAACTTGTTAGAGTCAAGAATGTCAGAGCCTTCTATTCCCACCAAAGAAAAGTGGTTTGCTTTGCCAACTTCCACAGCATAGTTGGTGTTTTCTAAAGCCTTGAATCTCATCAATTCTTTGCCACTAGCTGGTTTCTTGTTAACATATTTTTCATTGACAGAGCCTGGTAAGACTTTCTGGAATGCTTCGAGCAAAATAGTGCCATCTTTTAAGTCTTCGAACAAATTGACGACAGGGGTGCTGACTTCCAAAGAGTTCAACCATAAAGTGAAAACTCTAGCTTCACGTTCTCCTTCGGCATCGAATTCTTCAATTTCTGGTTTTTCCGCCTCTTCAACAGGATCCAAGCCAGGATGGGTGTTGAATAGGTGAGCAACAAAGGCTAAATTCAACTTAGGATTACCAGCGACCAAGGCAGTAGCAGTTAAATACTTTCTAGCATTCAACTTTTCTGCATTCTCCAACACTTGTTCAGCTCTGGTGAGAAGATCAGAAGTCTGCAAAGGTTGTAATGAACATAAAGAAGAGTCCAATTGGTTCAATAATACTGTGTAGTTTTCACCATCGGCAACATCTTTACTGAAGTTACTAACAGTTCTGTGCCATCCAGCTTGTTTCAAATGATAGTTGAACCATCTTATTAAAATCTTTTCTGGAGACAATCTCAAAAATTGCTCCAATTCTTCGCCATCTTCTAATAATCTGTAAAGTTCAGGGTGATATTTAATATCAATTTTACTCAAAAGACCTCTTCTAATAATTTGCCAAATCAAACCCAAAATTAAATGCTCAGTACCATCGATTATATCTTCGGAATGGACATTGACAACAACACAGCCAATAGCCTTGGCAGAGTTAATAACAATGTTGGCATTTTCCGTCATGGTGAATTTATTTAATTGCTTATTAGCTTTAGGCCAGTTTAAAACTCTGGTATCAATGGTGTCAGGAACAGAATCATTGATTAACTTAGACAACACCAAACCGTCACGGCATTCATCGAAGATTTGGAAAGTGTCTGTTGGAAATGGCAATCTGTTACCAATGTCTGGATCACCAGCCAACACACTGTTGATATGTTTGGTGAACTCTGTTCTTTCTTCTTCGTTGATAGTATGCTGCGTGCCAGAACGACTAGAAACAATAATCTTCGCATTAGCACCTTTACCTTTATGGATCAAACCAGCAACCTTTGGAGCACCAGCATAACCGCCTGGAGCGCCACCCTGTGAAGATACCGATGGTTTAGAACCAGCTTTATTTTCCTTCAACTTGGCGTGCAATTCTACAAAATCATCAAGTTCTACATGGTCTGAAGCATCAACATCAACTTGCTTGAGAGTCTGGCGCACATTGTCGTACGTGTCAGTCCCGTCTTTCGACACTTCTTCAATGACTTTTTGCTTGTCTATCCAGCCCTTGTCATCAATATCAATTTGTCTAATAGTTAGTTTATTAGTCCTACACTTGGTTTCCTTGAGAATTTTGAAGGCACAATACTAGTGTACTTACCTAAACTTTTCAATGACATTGAACAAGTCTTGTTGTTCAAGAATCGGAAACTTCTTCTATAGTCCAAAGCGGTTAGTAAATCTATATTTTGAGTCTCTCGAGACTCATCGCGGCAATTACACACTCTGTGAGGCAATTGAGCCAAATGCTACTTACCTGTAGTTTAACAATATTCATAGCGGAAAAATGTTTTTTATTATGGTTGATATGGTATTTCAGAAAGCTTTGTAGAGACTGCCTGCCATCTCTTCTATTTTTACCCGTCTACTATATAACATTTATATATTACTCGATACGCCATCGAATCGTCCCAGAAATGTGTTACCCGCTATAGATACGTCATACAGAGAGTCTATAGAGGCGTAAGTCGAGGGCGAGGGCGAGAACTGAAGAAACAAGCATGAAGTAAGTCTGAACTTTCAAGGTTTCATCAATATCAGTCAACTCCGAACCGAGTAAAAGTTATTTTACATATGTAGGCTTGGACACACAGTGATATTTTAATACAAATAATCACGTACTACGTGCAGTAAGTTATATATATTCCTAAACACCAGTGTCTTACAATATTTGTTGGTGTTTTCACTGTTCAAGGACTTGTTCTCTTGCCATAAATGACCTATTATATTACATATGGACTGGCTGGAACAAGTTTATCTTAGTTTAGTCGTTATAATGTTTCGCTGGCCGCAACTGTTTTCGCTACCCAGTAACCCAATCCACTTCTTTTATGCTACACAATTCTATATTTTCCATATATTTTCAAGTTACGATTCGACTTTGAATAGTTTCACCGTATAATTGTAGAAGAAGTCTGTTGTAATAATGCGCTGCGTTTAGCATTTATCGCACATATATCCATCTCCCTTGGGACGCCCAACGCGGCGCACACTGTATAAGCATATGTATTTGAATGTTCAACGAGAGTATATAAGAGAAGTAAGATCATTAAAACAACAGTCAGAATAGTTGGTCCAGCAAAGAAATGCTTTTGACCCTTGGTTGGACATGTCCGGCTTGAGTCGAAATCAGGTGACACATTTACTATGAAGAACCATTACTACCCGGAATAGTTGAATTTTTTGGCAAATTATGGGGTATAGCAGTAACAGATAGTGAAAATATTGGCTTGATAATAACCATCTTGAAGACTATTTGTATCTATTCTTATGATATTTGTGCTTGGGTGCGGCAACATAGGGTCTTTGGTAGGTCTGGCTCTTCTGAGGGTGTCAAAGTCCGAAGTGGTATATATTTTCAAGAATCAATCGTCATTGGCAAAGTTCATCCGAAATGATACAAAGCTCACAATAAATTTCACCAATTCACTGGAGCCTGCAAGAATAACAAGTTTCAATGCAGTGACGCTTCAGCAGCTTAATGAAATTCAACATGAAAAGTCTTTGACATCTTTACTTCGAAAAAATGAGCTTGGATCATTTTTCATAGATGAGTCTTCCAAACCAGAAGTCGGCCAAAGTGTGGATGATTCGCCCCTGCTGTATATTGATAATTTGATTATAACTACAAAAGCACATAAGACTATTGAATCATTAATACCCATCATGCATCTTGTGAATCAGAAAACCAATTTGATCTTTTTGCAAAATGGGGCAGGAGCGGTAGAACAGTTGTACAAGCAATATTTCCGTCAAATGCCAGAGTCAAAAGCTCCTAAAAACATTTATCAAGGTGTAATCACACATGGAGTGCACTCTATTGCCAAGGATAAGTTTGTATTCAACCATATCAACAGGGAAACCGGTGAGCTAAAGCTTGGAAAGTTTATGCCTTTAATCAAGAAAAAGAAGGTGAAATCTTCAATAGTTCAAGACTTTAAAAATTTGAAAGCAAAACCACTTGTAGGACAGCGGAGTTCTTCGAGTTATAAACGGAAAAACATAATTGCTACAGCTGAAAACATAGATGAGTTGGTGGAGCAGGAACCTACTCCACCTATAATACAAGACTTGCTCCGTAGTGATCTCAATGCATCGTATTTTTCAGACCCATTGGATTTCAAACTCTTATATTTTGAGAAACTTATTGTCAACTCTATCATTAATCCCTTGAGTGTTATTTTTGAGTGCAGCAACGGAGAATTGCGGAGAATAAGTTTATTTAATCTGTTGGTTAACGGATTGATTCGAGAAGACGCAGCAATTTTAAAAAAACACTTTATTTTACCATCACAAGTCACTGAGTGTAGCAGTAGTGTATGGAACACTTTCTTATCTAGACAAAGACTCAAGGGGGTTGTAAATAAAGTATTGGACAGTACAAGTAATAATTATTCATCAATGTTGCAGGACTTCAAATTGTCTAGAAAGTCTTTGGAAATTTATTACATGAACCAATACTTTGTCACTTTGGCAAAGGGAAGAGCTCCACTTAATAAGATGTTGATCAGCATGGTCCAGGGGAAGCAGGATATTCAGCAGCTAAGAGCAATGGAGACTAAATTATAAATAATTGTAAACAAAATAGAGAAGGTTTCCTTCTGATATATTTTATGATAGAGAGTACACAAATTGCTGATATTTGTAAGAAAAAAGGATTTATAAAAATCAACAAAGATTGAGAACCAAATTGTATCTAAGACGGTATGTATGTAGTCTGAACATTACCCTTGACACTATTAACCTATCCTGTACCTTTGATAAGTCTCTGACAACTAGTAAACCTTACAGAGATGTATTTCATAAAAATTGGCGAATGAAATTTACTTTCAAACTGATTTGTTCAAATCAAACAACATCTGAATCATAGTGACGAAATTTCATTTTTAATTTGGTATGAGACAGACCTATTCAACTTTTTAAATCAAAGTAGTTGAAAGTAAATGAAACATAATAATTCAAGCTAAATTGTTGCCTCCACTCAATGCCATCATACCTTCTGTTATTACAAGAGACCAAATGTCACATTATCTACAGAAACTAATCTAAAAAGTATAAAAGTAGGCACGAAATTAATAAGACGAAAAGTAATTGTGACATAAGCAAAGGTTTTGAAGAGTCTATGAAAAAAATGATAAAAACATGTTCCAATATAATAATATAGACTCTGGATTATTAACGTACAGCAATCTGGTCTTTTAAATTCTCGTCCCACTCGGAAGTTAACTCCTCAATGTATTTCAATACATCAGCTGCTCCTTGAGGGTCAATTTCCGTGACTTTTATATATTCCATTCCATTTTTCTTGCAAGCACTGCCGTATTTCAAATCCTGTGAATCTGCTCCAGTTGAATCTGCCTTCAAACTTGTATATATGATAGAATTGGCTGCTTTATAGCCTGAAATATTATGCCAAGGAGAGCCGATGAATCTTGCCAAGTAAAAAAGAAATAGCATGCCGTAATAAGTAAATACATTCAAATATTGGAAGAATGAGAAACTGGTAAAAATACCAGGATGAGCTACGTATTGAGTAATATTATACTTTTCCTTCAACTCTCTATAAGTGGCCAAATGAACCAAGTCAACTAATCTCTTTGAGCCTTCATATGACGCATTGGATTTCAACAACTGTAGGTCATCAAATGATAAATATTTCGCATCTGACATTAAACTAGATATCCAAATGACTCTAGCTTTGCCTTTAGATAAAATAGATTTGATTCTGTGGATCAAGTAGTAAGGTCCAAACACATTGGCTTGAAATACCAATCCTAAACCGTCTTTGGACTTCACGCCAACCCGCTGTATCTTAAAAGTAGGATTCGTGACGGACTCTAAAGGATCAAGGATAACTTCTTTGGTAGCCTGGATCCAATCTATTCCATCATAAACACCTTGGGCAGCATTGATATAAAGATAATTGATGGCAGTGTATCTCTTGGAAAGCTCATAGTAAGCACTGAGAACAGAAACCATATTGGTGAAATCAACGAGTAAATAATCAAAGTCTAAAACCGCCTTTCTTTTGGTCACCTTCGAGTTGTAATCTGCTATCTTGGTGATGATCTCATTAACTCTTGGAAGAGAACGACTGGTAACTATAAGTGTCAACCGATGATCGGTTGGAATCGACTCTAGAAGCCGGTAAGCAATATTAACACCCAAATTGGAGTTGGTGCCTGTTATAAGGGCTATTTCTCTGGTTGACATTTGTATAATTATAGATATCAAGCCTCTCTAGGGTTTTTCTTCTGTAAAATATGTCAAATCATTAAACCTTCTTAGTCAATAAGCTTAATTTATCCAGCATTTCTTCTTCATCATGTGACCTATACGACCGTTGTAACCTTCTGTAGGATTTCGAGAAGCTCGCGTGAGATTTCTGCAATTGCCATGTGGCCGGAAGCAGCATTCGATGCGATGCGCTCGCTTGCGGTTTCACTGGTTATGCATAACCAAACGGCGTCCCTCAAATAGTGCAGCGTTGGCTAAGAAGAGAAAATTAAATGCTGCGTTTGGCTCACACACCACTCGCAAATATTTTTCTTAGCAGAGAGACCAAGAGCACGGAATAGACAAGCTAACAACTCCACACTTTGAATTTCAACCCCAGTCTTTTAATATACTTGAAGCTATCACTTCTGCTTTACATGTTTCAAAAGACATAAGCTAGGCCGCTGTTCCCACTACAGACATATATCCTATTTCCATTCCGGTGGTCCCTGAAAGTTAAAATTAGCCCATTATTGGTTCCCGCTTTCACGCTCCACATTTTGAGTCACTCAATCACTCACAGGGTTAATTGCACGACACTCACAAGTATATATTATCTTTGAAGCGGTTTTTGTTACTCATATTCCATTCAGATATCTAAGCTGATCAAACTGTTAGGCCCCTGCTTCATAAATTTTTTCAATACCCAGTGGGCCATACAACTTCCATATCTCTTTGATTTGATTTGTCTAAAAATTTCTTTAGTTATTAATAGTGTCACATAATGGGTCAGCTACGAAGCAAACACATGGAGAGACTCAGACTCTTTCATTTTATCTGTCCAGATTGTATCTACAAATCTACCAATGAAGAGTCCTTGAGAATTCATTTGCAGGAAAACCATCACGACCCAATAGGCTGCCCCCATTCTTCCTGCAGCGCTCGTTTCCACACCATGTCTGAATGTGCTGATCATATTGTATCATATCATCCAGAAAACTCCGAGTTCTTGTATCGAAAGTTTGCCTCCTGTTGCAATCGCCCTTATGCCAGAATTTTCAAATATAATGCCTACCAGTACAACCCAACCAAAGAGTATTATATTGAATTTCTGTCCGACAACTATCTTCGAAACTTTTTTGGCTACAAGTAAGTTGACCACATTGTTATGCGCTCCATGTATTATGGATTTCAAAGGACTTTGGACAACATGCCACTTAATTTTGCTATCTTCATATATTTGCAATCCGTACTACAAGTGTTTGCACGCCTGTTTCCATTATGTGTCACTTTTATACTATATATATTATATTGTTCACTAAACCATGCTTCATTTCTGTTCTTTCTCTAGCGCACAGTCTAGTCAAGTCGGTTTATATTCGAAAGTTTCATGGCTTTCGACTGCTTGCCAAATTCTTATTTTTTAAAAAAATTTTCTTTATATTATACTTATCACTGTTTATTTCTTTATTATCTTATGCAAGTTTTGCTACTTTTTTTTGGTCCCATTCTCATTTTAATTACTGTATTCTAAAGTCATACACATCAAATCGATAAACTACTGATCCGATAAGTTCGATCCTGTATAAATTAAAGCTTCATATGTTGTTTTTTTAGCCTATGACGTACCACCATGGGCTAATGAGCGATACTAGTTCATCAGGTACCTTAGAAAACTAATGCTCTGAGGTTTCTTATATAGTTGCCTGCAACATCATCTGTTTCTTTAGAATCGAAAGTAATATTAAATTTATGTAGTAACTTGCAAATTAGGTATAGTTATTAACCGCCAAGAATTATGTACTACTAGGATTAATAAATTACTTTCGATGACCAAAATACAAATCAAGTGCAAGGATATTTGAACGCCTATGAAGTTTAAATTTCTAGTATACATTCACATAACAAATATCATTTTCTTGAGTAAGGTATTCAGACTAAGTCACTTGAGGTTTAAACTACCAGACGTAGTCTTTGCTCATTCTGAGATTTAATTATGTCTCATTGAACATGAATATATATTTAATTCAATACATCTCAATACATAAACAATTTAAGATCACATGAAAATGATTTCATACCTTCTTAAGTACATGTTTTTTCTATAAGTTACTTTCAGGAAAAACCAATGCATAGGAGCAACTGATATATGAACAAGATATTCAATGTACAATAACAAAATTGTTTGAATTGGCCAGAGGCACCGGAAGTAAGGTATTCAAAATCTTCTTCTTTTCCAGTATATTCACACTTATGTGAGCTGCAAAAGGATGGTATAAATTTGAGAATTACTCTGTCATTTATATTAATACTTGTATCTGAAATTCATTAGAAAGTATTCAATTTAAGGGTAAGATGTTCAAAAATACAAAATTCAATGTCATATATTATTTGCAAAAAACAATTGCCAACTTCATTCCTCATGGCCCAATGGTTAAGGCACTCGACTACGGCTGTATAGGAATCGAGGGATTCCAGGTTCGAATCCTGGTGGGGAAGCTTTTTTTTTTTGGTGTTTTTTCTGTTTACGTTTTGATTATCTAATCTAATAGATGAAGGATTTCTATACACATGTGTATATTTCTGTCAAGTCTACCTGAAGAGGCTAACAGAACCACGGAGAAAACATCAGTGGATAGTAAAAAGCGGCGTGAAGAGCTCGTGCTTTTAATGTTATTATGAGCAATAATATTGAGGGTGTGGCCGAACTTACAAGTGCTGTTACTAGAACTTCTGCTTCTATTGGATCCACCGCGGTAACCAAACCCACGTCGTATTCTAGCATTATTACAGGATATTCTCCGATTTTGTTCAGAGCATTAAGCTACGTCAAGATAATTGTTGGAGTTGGTGTTTCGTTAGCAGCCATTAGTTTGGCTGCTCTTTACAAGTGTCAAAACCACTTGGTATACCCATCCAATTTGAATGAGGGACGTACATACCATGACACTCCTGCCAGCTATGGTATGGACTATCAAGAAGTGAAGATTAAAACTTGTGATGGCGAAGTGTTAGATTGTTTTGCTTTGAAACATAACCCGTCTGAGGATTCGTACACGAATAAGACAATTGTACTTCTTGGGCCAAATGCAGGCAACATGGCACACTATCTACCTATAGTAGAATTTTTCTTCAAATACTACCACTACAATGTATTTGTATATAGTTACCGTGGATATGGAAGGTCCACGGGCAGTCCTTCAGAATCTGGGTTGAAGACAGATGCGAAGGCAGTGCTCAACTATCTTGCAGATGACGACCAGTTTTCTCAATCCTCAATTATTTTATACGGAAGGTCTCTTGGTGGTGCTGTGAGTATTTATATGGCTTCTTTGTCAAGCCAATATTATGAGGCGCTATCTAGTGAAGAGGAAAAGGAGTTTACTAGCGTAGATTCTGAACAAATAATTTCTGAGGTACCAGACATAGAATTAGTAGATACTAGAACATTCAACGTCAAGAAAAGAAAAAATACATCAGAGCTTTCTCTCCATTCTGATATTTCTCTTGCTACACGAAGCTACTCTAACTCAAGCAACTCGGACAATAAGTACGAAAAAAGTGTTACTTACATATACCCAAAAATATCCGGGCTAATTTTGGAAAACACTTTTCTAAGCATTCCAAAAGTTATCCCATATATATTTCCAATTTTGAAAAACTTTGCCGGCTTGTGTACCCAGAAATGGAGGAGTGAAGAGGAGATCCTACATATCAGTCCAGATATTCCACTATTGTTTTTGGGTGGATTGAAAGACGAAATTGTTCCTCCAAAACATATGGAAAAACTCTTTGAGTTGTCAAAATCCTCCAAAAAGCAATTTAAAGTGTTTAAGAATGGTTTTCATAACAATACGTGTAACCAGGAAGATTATTGGAATACTGTGTATCTGTTCATAAAACAACAAGTCAAGCCAGTTGAATGACTTCTATTTATTCAACAGCTAGCCTCACTTTATTTTTTTGTTGTTGTTGTTGCTGGGACTTTTCCGCTTTTGAGAGTGCTTTTCGTTGACGATATTAGCCTGTCTTTCATTCATACACGGACATAACACATTATATTACTATAATACACATTTCGCGAAAACAAAGTTTAATGGCAGAGTATTAGTATGCATGATGTAAATATTGATATTATTCACTAAAAAGTACCGATGAAGAGATATAGCAAAAGGCAGTAGGACGGTTATTTTTTCAATCAACAATACCCACTGTTATATAGATGCATACATCAAAATATTAAATTCCACGTACAGTCGGTTGTATATCTTATAGTGAGTAAGTCACTAATTTTAGTCTTGACTCATATGACTTAAATATGTACCGACAATTAAAATCTTTTCATTGATATTTTATTTCAAAAAACTAAATATATCAGCACTAGGCTTCGAAGCGGACCATATTTAGCTACCAGAAAAACCTTTCTATTTGATTGCATCTCGATCTTATGGACAAACTGCCCAAAAGCTCTGTTACTGTTATAATACAAGTTGAAACTCTTATTTCTCTGAGTTATATATATGAAATATACTTTCAGGGTGCTTTTAAAACAACACTTATCCAGCCATTGGCTTTAGCTACATGCTCGTAAGCACCATAATAAACGACATTTTCACAAATTCTCAGTAACCATATCAATACCCAACTGCTTTTTCAACCGGGCTGGCAACCTGCTAAAATCCTCGGATCCATTAGTTCTATTTTGCCTAGGAATCTTTTTTATTCTCTCTTCTGAATTGCTGTGTTTCTTTCTTTTTCCTGCAGTCTTTTTCTTTTTTATCTTAGGAGCCTGTATCTTGAAAGCATATTTTTTGGCCCCTTGATTGAAAATATTATTATGAATATCATAGTAAATGTCATCATCGTTTGTTTCGTTTTCGTCTAAATTTGAATCGAGCCTATCGATTCCCCAGTATGCAGGACCATGGTAATATTGAGGGTTGATACTTGTATCATCATCTTCCTCAAGCTCTTCTTTGTAAGCATCATTGATACCTGCCACATAAAAGTAAGAGATATGTTTATCTTCGTCAGCCAGGTTTGCGCAATAGGTTGATAATTTTTTCAATTTTTTTGAGGAATAACTAGTACTGTTGGTGATTTTCATCAAACTACTTATTCCTCTTACGTTAGCCGACCCATCAGGGCTAAAGTAATCCTCAAAGTTGAGGAAGTGTATTAGATGCAACTTCTTATAAAACCATCTGATAAACCCCTTACATGCATCCTCGCCGCAATAGCATCTTTCCGGCTTGATGTTGTATACCCTATTGAAGTTATAGTTCAAGGTGAGTTCCTCTCCAGAATAAATAGTTTTATTTTTGGCAAATATTCCAATTTTTGGAACATTGTTTGCATCAAGGAAAATTTCAAACCTACAATTAGGTAATGACGAATGGTTTATGAATCTAGCTAAGGATCCTCGCTTGTAGGCATTAATAACAAATCCATCAACAAAATGCATACAATAATCTTTCGAGGTTTCCAAATTATTGAACTCTTTATAACTAAGTATCTCACCAGTGTATTCCATTATTAAGCTTCCTGGCTCATATTCACGGATGGCCCGAAGCCCATATCCTTTGACTTCTGTATCGAATATCTCCACTCCTTGCCGAACATACGAAAATTTCAACTGTTCTTTATAAGCTTTATAAATAGAGATGAGCTTGTCATTATTGCCTAGTATATCAACTCCATTAATTATGAACGGTTTCTGGTCTTCGCTGTTCAACTTTTCTTCGTAAACATTATCATCAAGTAGTTCAAATCCCGTAAATTGCTCGACATGAACATGATTATCCATTGTTTCTGGGCAATATATATTCCAAGGCAACTTGTAGTCTTTGTTTTGCAAGATGTTGGTTTCGGGCAATTCAAATTTGAATCTCAGCTCATTGGTGTGCATCTCATTTGAACCTTCTGGTATATCTTCTTCAAGCTTTGCGCCCTCAGAAAATAAGCCAGCCATTACCCATATTTTCTTTCGTGCCTTATTCAGACTGTTTTGTTGATTATACCATTGAAGTACTGCTACTTTGGAAGGCCTTCTTCTAGATAATTTTGGACGTCCTTTTATTGGACTCATATCTACTTTAACAACAGATTCCTTCTTATCATCAGAGCTCTCATATAGACTATCCAACTCTAACATAAGCTCATTCTCCTTCAATTTTTCTTTGGTGGCGTTTTGTTGTATCTTAGAATTACGCAATGATATAAACAAATCCTCATCATTGAAGTCATTCATGCAATTTTCATCCTGTGATCCTTCAAGTAAACGAAAACCATCTTTGTCATGCTTTTTAGCCCCACGCTGCTCACCTGCCCTATAACTTATCTTGATACAATGTAACCAGTTTTCTTGCTTTTGGATTTCATTGAGTAATAACCCTTCGTTAAAACCCAATATGGGTTGATTTATCAAAAAATCATCTAATTGAGCAAATGAGTTCTTCAAAGTGGATGATCTCAATGACCTATAACTCATGGTGGGAGATATCTATCCTTAAACAACCTCTGTAGTGGTTAACTTCCATTGAAGTACTTTAAATTGATTGTTTGAAAGACTGAAAATTTTGCTTTTAATTTAGCTATTCTCGGTCACGGCGATATATAACAGTAAATAAACAGACGAAAAATACAACTTTTGAATGTCAGCAACGACTAGTGTACAACACTAGCCTCAGTTTGCAATACTCGGTGCTGCTCTGTATAAATTAAGTCGCCAAAAAATAAAAGGGCATCAAAAAAATAATGGTCCCTAGCAGGATCGAACTGCTGATCTTGGCGTAACATTGCCCGTTTGGACTATATATTAGCACCACGCCTTAACCAACTGGGCCAAGGGACCTTTTCTTACAAAACTTTTCTCACGAAATTATATAATATGTGTCTATAGATATTCAAGTCAAATGCGCTGCAAATTTTGTATTATAAAGCTATACCATGCAATAATATGCGCTATCAGCACTATGGGTATTTGGACACACAGTATATTCAACAGTTTTTATATACCCTTCTTGAAGTCTATTCCTATATTATACGTTTGTATTGAAACGTGGTCGTATTTATCTATAACACTTTGGTAAAATGCCAAAAAATTAGTCTATATCCAGAACTATTGGAATATCAGCCTCTGAGATGATATTTCGTTCAGATGCATCGTGTGAAGAGGCTTTTTTTATTTGTAATGTCAATAAGTATATTGACAATTAGGAACTGTAAACTGTTTTTTTAGCAGTGTGTTAAAAACACTTATAGGCACCTAAGATGCCACATAAGGATGCTGGAATTGAGTCTCCTTTTAACAAATGTTTACCAAAGTATACCATAACACAACTATCAAAATTTTGACAGCTCTATTGCGTGCTGACGTTACATTAGACCATCACTGGTTGTCATCTGTAATAAACCCTACAGTTGTGTCAACAATGAGAAATCTTTCACGATGGTCTTCTTCCAATATTGAGAAACAGAGCACTAAGAATAGTTTTGTCTGTATGCAATATTCACTAAGGGATGTGCGGAGGATGTTAAATAGGAATTACTTGAAGGCTCAACAGTAATACTCAATGAAAAAAACTTGCCTAAGAATCAAATATCACAGTATGAATTTAAACTAATCCAACAATCCTTTGTTTTCCTCGTCCCAAATGGCCTTTTTTTGATGAAGCAGGCTGATTACTCCTTTTCTTCCAATATTCTCATTGTCAGGACCCCCTCCACCAGTTACTATCAAAAACTTGGCAAACACCTCAAAGCCGTTCATATTTGCTTGAGCTTCAAATGCATCTTCTTCCTCCTCAAAAAAAATATCGGCATATGTGGTCTCATCAGTATTACTTTCACCTTGCTCTACTTTCTGTGAAAAAAGCTTCTGTAGTTTTGGGGAGAGAACAAACTCCGTAATATTACCAAAAGGTATAAAAAGCCCATGCAACTGAGCCTCAGAAATGGAAAGCGGAATGTTTGTAACGTGTATTCTTGTACCAGACATTGTTAGTTGTAAAATCAATTTCAAAAGATGTTGAAATATTGTAGTGAGAGAAACTCATTATAATAAATCATATTGATAATGTAATATATTACATAATACAATATTTTAACAGGTATACCCTCAACAGAAAGTAAGTAGTAAGATAGGAAGTAGAAGCAGCAAAACAAAGCAGCAAATACGACTCTTTAAATCAATATGGAGCAGAAGATTCTTGCGCACATGAATCAGGACCATAAGTTGGCTCTTGAAGATTACTTGGCTGTATACGGTGATGTGAAAATTACGGATAAAATCAGCAATATCAAGCTTAAGTCTATTGATAAATCCAATCTTGTGCTCAGCTTCAACCACAAGGATGTTGACTTTGAAATTGAAAAGATTGTAGTTTTGGATCCTCCAATGGCCAATGTTGCTACTGATGCTCGTCCTCGTTTGGTTGCAATGGCGAAAGAAGCTGCAGAAAAAAGAGGCTATTCTCATGTTCAGATAAAAAACGTGGTGTATCCTCATAGAGTGCCTGAATATTTGCTTTTGGCTTCTCTTTATGTCTTGATATTTGCGTATTTTAAGCCAGAATACTTTTACGGCACTATAATAGGACATTATTTGGGTGTCTCGTCTGCCAATCCGGTAGTCTCATCTTTGAGAATCTACACACCAACTATCCTTTACAGTACCATTGTGGTACACTTTGCTGAAATTGCTTTAGTATTGTATCCCTTGTTGAACAAGTATAGAGTCCCAGTTGATATCAGAGTCGAGTGGGTGATCTCTGCATTGTTCGAGGGATTTTTTGCCATTAAAAGATTTAAATCTTTGATTCCTCACAAGCATTAGAAGTGAAGAAAAAAAAGTATTGTTTTATTCTACTTAGTTTACTGTAATATTGTTTAGCGATAATTCTTTTTTAGATGATTATACAATCATATTAAATGTGATATCATAATGTAATTTTTGTTACTTTCCCAATGAAACAGTGTTACAAGGCTTGATAAAATAAAAGTTCAAAAACACCAAAGTCATACGCTTTTCTATTTCTTCATCATATTTAATGTACCACAACTTTTTTCAGCTGTATTTTGAGTTTTTCATCAATATACTACAAATAATAACCTCTATTTTGCTATAACTATAGAAAGGAAACTAAGAAATTTGTTTTAATAACCAATAGGGCATTTATAAATAGAGTTTTTTAACCAGTAAAATCTTTCCTCTGACAGAATTGCTATAAGCATGTTTCAGTTCTCTACTTTTTTTTTGCTGATACGCGGATTTTTGGCTGCTGGTCAAATTAAAAGAATCTGTATATGTCAGAACTACTTTGAGAGATTCTTCTGAACTAAATGGTGATATATCCGGGATGCATGCTGCTAGCATACAACTAGAAATGAATTGATATATTGTTATCCATAACATCTCGAGTTTCTCTGTGTATGTAGTCTTGTAGTGTTCTGCCAATGTCTTGTTGAGTGCATCACCAAGGATATCATAAATGTCAATCGTAGCATTGAACATTCTTTCGTGCATTCGTCCAAGTTTGAATAGATAATCTTTGATCTGCGAGAGGTCTTTGAGGTTGAAAATTATAAGTCTTATAATACTCGCAAATGTCGACTTCAAATGGGATATTGGTGGCAAAAGCAAAATTGCCTCACTGTTGCTCGAAAAGATGCTAAGTACTGATACGTTATGTAAAACTCGTTCCCAAAAAGGTGCTTGTTTCATTAAGCTAGAAACTGACTCAACTTTGATTGCTTCAGATTCATCAAAACAGTCTCCTAGACGAGAAAATGTTGGGGTAATATATTGATGATTTTCTGACCAAGACCATTGTAGAAGCTCAATTTGTTCTGCAGTGAAATATACATTAATGTTTCTAAGGATACTTTCTTTTGAGTAGCCCTTCCATGTGCTATTCTGGTTACTTTCGCGACTACTTGCAATGCTGAATGTTGATGACGGTGCAGTGGTGATATTCGTCAACAGTGAAGTGAGTTCCAAATGGTCGTCTTCATTGTCATCAGAGCTGGCCAGTGAATGATTCAACACTGATGGCACAGTGTGTCCATTTCTGAACTTGCTCTGAGGTTCAAGATTGTTGTTAGCTGTTGTTTTCGAGTCTACAAGACGAAGGGGCAGGATATTAGAATGGTACGCCTTAGAGTTATCTTGTCCAGTCGGTAAACACTGTGGTGGTTGAGGAAGAGCATTCATGCTGTCTTTTTTGAAAGTATTGCTGAAAGAGATAAAGCTATTTTGTTTAGACAACATCTTGATGTTTGCCACACTTTTTCACAATAACCTGAAACTTTGAAATAACTTAAATTCAATCTTACTAAGGATTAATATAAATATATGAACGAAATATCAACAGATCGGCGAAAGGTATGACATGGAATAACCTCAATTATGATACGTGCAACAAGCTAAGAATACAAATTCATGATTTTACTTCATGATTGATACATCTAGAGATGCAGCAACCCCAGCTGGGCACTGATTTCACTAGCGTTGAAACTAGTGGCTTTTAAACCTTTCATGGAGATAAGCTAAGATGGCAGATGTTGAAAAAGTATGCATGAAAATGCAGTTGCGTTGTCGGACATAATAGCGATCTACGAATATCAAGTTTTCATGAAACCATATAAAGCTGAGTTTGCTAGTAAAGCTAAGCTAAGCTACTAAAATGAACGCCGTAACTAGTATTTATTTTGGCTTATTTTAATTGAGTAGCAGATAGTATTTGCGTGACATGATCAACTTACATAAGAGCGGGGGTGTTTGTTTATTATAGGTTTAGCTATAGTTTATTATCATGTATCTTATAGTCAATTGATTACAACATTCTCTAATATTAAATAGTAGTTTGTTGAGTTGTTTTAAAAATATGACTTATTTTCTCTTTTGAAAGCTTTTGAAAAATGAAGACAGTTCAAGGGGCACGGATGACCCTTTTTCCTAAGTACTACTATAAATGCTTGGCATGCTGTACATAGTAAAATCGCCAAAATTCTTATTTCTCATGAAAAGTTTTTCATTATTTGTTATTTGCTTTGATCAAGCACATCAACTCAAAGTCATGCGATGCATAGACCAAACCTCAAACAAATAAATATTGAATCAACTGAAAAGAAGCGATAGAAAGCGTAAGATTAAGTATTAAAATCATAACTTTATATCGATAAATTATGGTGACGTTGATATAAGGGTTTTGTTAATGATACTCTGGGCCGTAACTTTACAGAAATCCTTGAATGAAAAGAGTTAACACAGTGTCTAGGGCAGATTGTGCTAAGCTAGAGTAAGCCTATTTCAAATATCATTACTTGCGCGGTGGCTCTACAGGCGACTTTATACTAGTCGTTAGCAAAAAGGACCATGAGTGTGTGCCCCGAACTTTACAATATGTAGACCACAGTTCAAACCACTATTTCAAGCTACACTTAAACATTGTACAAGAAATAGTTCACATATATAAACCCCAAAAAAAAAAAGAGAATAAAAACATTTACTCAGACCACTTTTGGTCGGTCAACTTTTCGTACACTTCGACATATTTTTCTTTAGTCTTCTCTACAATGTCATCGTCAATAGTGACATCATCCTTGCCGTCAAGCTTGTTATCAGTCAACCAGTTTCTAACAAACTGCTTGTCGTAAGAATCTTGGGTTTCACCGACCTTGTAGTTGTCCAAGCTCCAGAATCTGGAAGAGTCTGGTGTTAAGACCTCATCCACAAGAACCAAGTTGTTTTCGGAATCCAAACCAAACTCAAACTTTGTGTCAGCAATGATGATTCCTTTGCTTTTAGCATAATCGTTAGCGGCTTGGTAGAGTGCAATAGATGTTTTTTGGATTTTTTCGATCAATTCTTTGTCACCAATGATTTCCGCGGCTTTTTCTATAGAGATATTCTCATCATGTTGTCCTTGCTCGGCCTTAGTGGATGGAGTGAAAATCGGGGTTTCAAATTGTTGCGATTCTTGCATACCACTAGGAATATCTTTATTGCCATGAACAGTACCACTTTTCTTGTATTCTTTCCAAGCGGAACCAGTCAAATAGCCTCTAACAATGACTTCCAATGGAATCAACTTGAGCTTCTTGACAATCAAAGCACGATCCCATACTTGTTTTTTCAATTCAGGATCACTGAAGATTTCTGCTGGTAGAACTTCTTCTAAATTCTTGTTTTGCTCGCTTGAATTCTTATCAAGCAAATGGTTTGGTACCACATCCCCGAGGTAATTGAACCAGAATACCGAAAGTTGGGTCAAAATTTTTCCTTTATTTGGAATACCATTGTTGAGAATCACATCATAGGCAGAAATTCTGTCAGTCGCAATAAATAGTAAATGATGCTCATCAATTTCATAAATATCACGCACTTTTCCCCTCCCTAAAAGCTTAAGCTTGCCTTTAAAATCTGTGCTAACAACTGCTGAACTGACCATGCTGATAGTTTCTTCTGTACCGCTTTGATACAATACCGAAAGCAAGTGTGATGCTTCACCTATGGTAATTTGGACTAAAAAGTTCAAGTATTACTCATTATACCGTTTTTCATCCCTCTTTTTCATGCCGAAAGAGGATCATGCGGCCCATACCATTTGGGCGGATCATAGATGGTATACCACCTATATAATATAGGTTATAAGTATCAAGTTTCAAGTAAACTATGTAATTAGTAAATAGTGTTTTTAGTTGGTTTACTTATGGGCTTTCAAAAAAAGATATCATTGTTATAAACACTCGAAATACTCGCTAAACCACATTCATTTATAGTGAATAAACGATTCATTATTTCTTCAACTATACAAGTAGAAACCATTTATAGTCACCATTTTCTTGTTTTTTACCTTGCTAATATAACCACCTTCTACCCTTTCTCAACAACATTGTATTGCTTTTTAACTTTAACTTGAATAAACTGATTTGAAGCAATAAGATTCAGTTAATATTGTAAAACAAATATAGTTCAAGTTGTTGGATTCCTTTCACAACTTGTATACCCTAAACTTACGTATTACTCACCATAAGTTTATGCTATAAAACAAATAGCAAAAAAATTTAGTAGCCAAAGGAATTGGAATTGGCTCCAGCAAGAAGGTCAATTAAATTACAACTCACTTCTTCTTTGGCAGAATGGAAAGTTAGAGCTGCCATTATGGAACCTATAGAATGAAAGGATACTTATTAAAAAAAGATTAATTTGTAGACTTTTGAAAACGTCACTTTCTCACATTTGAACGAAAAACTCACATTATAATAACCAATAACAAAACAACTACGCAAGTATAAAAACCTCAAGGACTGATTGAAAAATACTACATAATCAGATATCAATAAGGTTATCACAACTTCAAAATTCGTTAACAGTTGTTTCAATAGAGTATTGAACCCCAAATTATCGTTTCGAGTGGTGTTTTTATTAATAAATTCAATAACAATGATGAAAAATAATTTTTTTCAACAACAGCCGGGCTAGCCTAATTGGTTAGGGCGTCTGACTTCTAATCAGGAGATTCTGGGTTCGAGTCCCAGGTTCGGTGTTTTTTTTGTAGTTAGTGAGCTTGAGTTTTGTTTCATTATGGACAGTGTTCTGTTATATAGGTCTATAGACCTTCATTTTTGCTGTAGTCCGAGACAATTATGACACTTGATGTGTTTTGACAAAGGTTGGTATAAATGCACACAACTGTTTCACAACCTCACAACGTAAAGGTCGACTACTACGCAGAATAATACAAGCTACAAGTGTAAAAGTTTCTTTAATAACATCTAATATACATTCTAATGAACAAACAGAAGGTTCACTTGTTAGAGTTTTACATTACCTAAGTTGTGCTCCTTGATATAGTCTGACCCCATCTCATCATACTCTTTTCTTGTTACATAAGAGTTGTTGCACTCCGCGGTACCAGACCACTTTTGCATTCCCTTCCAAGCGTCCAAAACAGGATCTTGCGCCCTTCTAACACGTAAGTTTGATCCAACAGGAAGAAAGCTGGTGAACTCTTTGACAATACGCTCAGGGAGGTTGTCCAACTTACTGAATCCTCCGGTAAGGAATACATCTTTGATGATATCGTTATTCAGTATTGAATGCTCGTCGCTGCCATAAAAATTTTCGCCAGGAAGCCTTTTCAAGATCAAATTTTCAGCAATCTCGACCACTCCTGCCTGGTCAAGTCCCACAATGTTGGGTTGAATAAGAACTTCAGGAATCCGTATACGCTCTACATTTAAATGTATCTGATGTTGTTGATGCTGGTCATCAGAATCATACATATAAGCGCCTCTGAGAAATTTATGAAGTGTTGATTTTTTCCAATTATATTCAGAATTGAATAAATCTTCGGGGTTGAAATCAGGGTCGTATTTCAAGAGAACTTCTTCCAAAATATTAAGCTCATTATCTTCTGCTTCAATTTCTTCTTCGTCATCAAATTTGGCAATATCACGGTAGATCAGCCAATCTTCATCGCTGGCTCCAAATGTGTCATTAGGATCATTATCAATAGTCACCTTTTTGAAATTTCTCTTGGTTCCTCCGAAGCCGCTACCATTATTTCCACCACTTGCACCAGCACCTGTATTATTCATGCTGCTTAATGAGTTTGGAGACATGTTTCGGGAGCTGGACCCTGCAGTATCAGCAGCCAAATTAGCGATATTCTTCATTCTGATCTGGGCAGCGTGTGATTTACGATCATTTAATTCAGCTTTCAACTTTTTGCGTTGTTTCTTACGATCAATAATAACTTGCAACTTTCCTCTTTTATCAGCTAACCATCCTTGTAAATCTCTGTTTCTCCATTCTTGTTCTTTGAGTTCTTCTTCCTCTTTCCTTTTTTTTTCAAGAGCCTTTTCTTCTCTTGCTTTCTTACGAGCTTCATAATTTGCTTTTTGCAACCGTTGCGATTTCTTTACCTTAATTTGCTCTTCAGTAAGGTCTTCGTCCTTAATATCTAGCAAATCAAATGTTGGAATCTCTTCTTCATGGTCATCATCATCCCCAATATCTTCATGGCGTGCTTTTTTCAATGATTTTTCTAAGCTTGTCAAATATTTGTGAAAATCTACTTCATCTTCAAAGCCAGCACTTACCAAGGTTTGAAGAATATACTTTTTGGAATTCTTATTTTCTGGATTGAAAAGTTTTTCTTTAATTTCAGAGTAATATTTGAAATCTGCCTCTTTCTCTATGAGTTTTTCCAATCGCGCTTTTTGGGCTTGCTCTTGTAATCGTTTCCCTTGTTCTCTTCTTTTCTGAGCTTGTCTTTCTAACTCTTCTTCTGACTTTTGGGGTTGAACCACTTCGTTGAATGATGCCTCAACTATGATATCCTTTTGATGCAAATAATCCAAATTCATAAGATTGTCTAATTCTGTATTGTAATCTTCAGAAAAATAACAGAACTGATGCATCAAGTCTTCGAACTGATGGTTGGTGATTTTAGAGGGGAAAAACGGATATTTGAGATTTATCAACTTTGCCAAATAATCAACAGATTGCTCTCCTCCCCAGTTGATTCGCTTTGCATGGTTCAAAATTGGTTTGTAATTGATCACAGGAATAACATTTGTTGCCTGATTACCACTAGAAATCACCAATCCAGTCTTACCATTGTTCTGATAGAACGAAAACAAATCAGAAAGACCAAATGAAACCTTAGGAATATTGTAAGCCTCAAAAAGAAGTTGATACATATTGCTACGTTGAGAAGATGGTGTTGCTAGAAGCTCATTGATGATCACGGGGTTGTCAACACCATTCTGAGAAGAAACACCAATATGATCAAACGAATAATCGAACATCCATTCAACATAATCCCAGTTAGTAATCATGGGACCATCAAAAGGAGTCTTTATTGATGATTTAAACGCAGTATCAAGAAAACAATCATGTCCCACATATGTCAAGGTCCGATTGATTCTACGCTCTCTATAACGGGATATCACCGTTGGAAAATCAAGTGCCGGAAGCGGGTCTTTAGTAAGACCTATACGCATATGTGATGTCCCAAAATCAACAGCAATCGGCACTTGTGCTTGATACGTGTTGAAATAAGGCTGAGGATGAGAGGACACTCGTGGTTCCGCGAGATGATGAATCACTGGTGGTGGAAAATTTCCACCAGCTTTGACAGTAGTGTTGTCACTGCTATTGGCAGTCATTATATAAATATTCTTATTGACCTTATGTTATAAGCACTTGGATTAATCGCCAACACAATTGAAACAAAAATCTGCTATCATCAATTATGTAATTGTTTATAACTGTAGAGTTATAACATCTTTCATCAATATACTACTAAAATAGTTGTTACCCGGACATAAGTTACTTATAAGGTGTTATAAGATGTTTTAGATGTTGTTTGAAGATGATGTGTGATAATTACACAGTTTTGTAATAGTTTGGTGAATAGGAATACATTTTTTGTTGACTGAATGGAGGAAATCTAATTGAAAATAATAAATATATAAAATAACACTGTAAAAAGTATGATGATAAATAAAGTTTTTCGCAAAAATACTGTAATTGACTAACAGTAAACAGAGCCGTAAAGTAGGAAGATAAAGAGGAAGTGAGATGATATAGAGAAAAAGTCAATATCTCTTCATACTGATACTAAAAGCACAGTAGAAAACTTTCAATGCTCAATATTTTGTGCTAAAAAATCAAAGACATGAAATTATTTATTATGATCTATTGATGCGAACTGCCTGATATGTAGCAACAGGATCATGCTGTAAAAAAACGAATAAACCTATGAACAAAATAACAACATAAAAAGTGGACTTTCAAAGAGCCAGTAAAAAGAGTAAAGTTTTTTGAACAAAAAACGAGATAATAGAAAGCTTTGAAAACAAGCTTTTTGTAAAAACCGTCAAATTCAAAAGAATAGAAAAAGCCCTTTAAAATCTGAACAAACTTCAAAATAACAAAAAAACAAGAAAACAAAAAAGAAAAACAAAGAACCAAGGTAAAAAATAACCAATCAAGCCCATTTTCCGAGTAAGGCCATGAGGAAACATCCCAAGAGAGTACAGCCAATGCTAAAGAGCAACTTTGGCAAGTCTTGTTTGGCCTGTTCGTTAAAAATAAAGTCTCTAGCTAACAATTCAACCAATCCAGTGTAAATCAAGATTCCGGCAGACAATGAGTCCAAAATACCAGAGACGATAGTGGCGGTGAAAGAAGAGGAAGCATAAGAGGTTCTGACACCCAAGCCAATAGCAATAGAGACAGGAGTAACTAAGCCGTAGGCAATACATAAAGCATATGCCCCCCAAATAGATCTTTCCTTTGGCCATGTAATAGCAGACAATCTAGCACCAATACCCAAACCTTCGAAAGATTGATGGAAAACCAAGACAATATAAAGAGTTTTAAATTCATCAAATGCAGCACTACCCAAGTTCAATCCAATGATAACAGAGTGGAAAATAACACCAAATTCCAACATCAAGAAGGCGGCAATCTGTCTTTCAAAACTTGCACCGCTTTCGAGTTCATCTACGGAATCAGAATCATAATTAAAAGCAGTACCCTTTTTCTCAGAAATAACAGAGTTATTGTTAGTGTTGTTTTCGGCATTAGATTGAGCATGTGTGTGAGAATGACCATCAAGAGCAGCTTCTTGATCATGAACATGTACGTTGGTGTCGGCGTTAGCTCCTGTGATTAATTTCTCAACATTAGGCTCGGCATGAGAGGCGTGTCCGTATTTTCTGTCAACATAAACTTCAGAAAACAATTCAGAAAGAAAAATCAAAAAAACAGAGGCTAACATGAGGGCTGGAGGCCAGGAATAGACACCCCAATTGCCCCAGCCTCCAACACATGTGTCTGGACCAATAGCACCATAAGCAGGGTCCATCAAATGGATGAAGGCAGTTGCAATGATAACCCCAGCACCGAAATATCTCGCAAAAAGATAGAAATAAAGAGGAATTCTAAAGTTATATTGTTTGCAAAGAAGTGGAAGAAGGGTGACAAAAGTGGAGGTGACCAAAATAACAAATATAGAGCCAATTCTAGTGCCTAGACCACCAGAGAACTCACTGCTCGCGTCAACATAGCCGTCCAAGACACATTTCTTGAAAGAGTCCGAGACGCTGTCGTCGGTAAGGAGGATTTTATCCACATCACCATCAAAATGCCAATTAACCATTTTTGAATACCTTGTAGCTTTTTATAAACCGGAATGTGAGATATTAGTTTTAATTAAAATATTATTGTTTTATTGTCAAAGTATTATTTATTATTTTGTTCAATAAAATTTCAAGGAACTTGTATATATTTATATTGCAAGACTTGAATCAAAATTGTTTAATAAAGACATTTCATACAGTGAAGACTCACAGCTTGAATTCTCGAGGCGTCCTTCTATACTTTCTTCTTCTGCCGAACCTTAGAGAACCAGTAACCACCATGGTACCTAAAATTTTTATCGTTTTCGGCGGTGTTTCTGCATGATGATGTATAGTGTGCATGAAAGATAATACACTTGCTGCATATTTGATGCGCTTTCCAGTAAGAAATATGCAATCATATGTCAGTGTCCTATGATAACTGCATAAAACTTAAATTTCCCACGGAAAAATAGAACATAATAATAACCATTATAATTATTATTGAGCAACAGACATCAACTGTCACACACTATAGTGGATATTTCATAATCTTACCTCCACGGTTCTTTTTATTCCACTGATGTACCTATGCCGATCTATGCTATTGCCGTGTAAAAAAAAATTCAGAGCTCGGCTAGATTTAGTTTGGCATTGTAGTTAGATTATTTTGACAGAATTACTCCTTGCTTATTGTAAGTGTTGGATCATTCCAACATTGGTATAGTACTGTATTTACATAATCCTGCTTCAAACAAGTTAAGCCTTGTCAACTACGATCAAGGCAATTTTGCGCAATACCTATTCTAATACTATGTCTCATAACTCGAGTATATGAATATTCAGCTTCTGGATATGCCGTCCATAACCACCACAGTAGGTCTTGGAAAGTTCGAAAGCTCAATGCAGTAATCATTGATGAACCATATGTATGGAATTCTCTCATAAATTGCAAACCTGCCAAGGGCTGTTAGCGATCGTAATCCTAAAGCAGAAAGACCTCTATGTTTTCAATGTAAAATTCATAAAAATGAATTCAAACATCGTAACAAATGTAAAATGACTCAACAATAGAATAGAAAATTTTTCAGCCTAAGGATGGTAGGAGAACTTTAGGATCTCACCAAATACTACTGAATCTTAAAGACTCATTGGATTTACAACTGTTTAGAAATTCATTGAAAAATTGCCAACAGACTAAAAGAAAAATTTTTTAGATTTATAAGAAAATCAGACAATCAGTTAGGACAAGTTTAATTAAAAAAATCAAATAGTAAAGCTACATTATGGCGGTGTCAGTTTGTTTATATTGTTTTCCTACTTAATTACTCTTATTTTCTCATACAATCATACTCATTTATATATTTTCGTTGTTTGATATATTTTCAGCTTTGATACCTAGAATTGTATTTTGTAAAATCCATGTTGCCATATATCACATATTTACTACTTAGACTCACAAGATTACATATTTATCAAGAAGTTTAATAATGGGCACCGTTCTTACAATGTGATTCTTTATAGAGGATCGTAGAAGTTTCACCTAGCTCCTTCTATTTACTCTCACTACTTCATGTCCTTTCACTTTCAACTCTTTGACCAGCACCTAACAATTTTCAGCAGCATATTCAACAAGCTTCGAATCATTTTTAATCAGTATTTCTCGAACTATCAGCCACACCAAGAACACCCCAATTCTCAAGTCTTCTGAAAACACAGGGTGTGTCCCGCCACAACACCTAATGTAGTAAGCAGATCGTCCACATGTCACCAGGAACACTTGTTTAAGACGTAATCTTTCTATATTAGGGTTTATCCCAACTACCAAAAAGATTTGAAGCCAATCAACTTGTCATTAGTAGCTTTTTTATTATTATTCAGGTTATTGATGTATATAAATCTTTGGTATAAACATTTCAAACTATTAAGTCATCATGAAGTTCAACTTTGACTATCGCGATCCACTCCATCTTTCAACCTTCATTTTCTCAAGCATCTCCATAATTATCACCATGTCGCTCTTTTTTATCTTGCTTTTGCAAACCCTTCTACATCAGCTGTATTCGCTAGGTGCCGGCGACGCATCAAATGATGTTTCTTGGAATCCTGAGCAGCCGTGGACTCATTCTGATCAACAGACTATGGACGCCCATTTTCCATTGGTAAACCATCGTCAACGTTATAATATTTTTAAGAAAAGTTTATTCCAGAACAAGAAGAATAATATTTGTAATCCTGACAACTCTACTGCATCACAACTTACACGCGATAAGTTTATCATTCCTGTTCATTCACACAATGACTATTGGAGAGCACTCCCAGTATTTGATGCTTTATCCTATGGGTCCAACTCTATTGAAGCTGACATCTGGCTTTCGGAACCAACTACGGATGAATCAGTAAACAAAAATGGTAAAAAGCTCCTTGTTGGTCATAATCAACTATATCTTACTCCAGCTAACACTGTAGAGTCTCTTTATTTACATGTTCTAAATGATCTTCTTGACGAAGTAAACTGCGATGCTGGTAATAATATTGATGTGAAAAAGCCTGGCACTCGTAAGAATGGCTTCTTTTATAATAGTCCTCATACAACAACTTTCTTATATATCGATATCAAGACAGAAGCCGTGGAAACGTACAAAAAATTTATAGAAACAGTGATACATACAACTTCCTTGAATAAGAAAGATTATCTCACCTATTACAAGTTCGGTGACAATAATGACGGGGCCCTTGTATGGGGCCCTTTAACCTTGGTTATCACTGGCAACGCTCCTCACGAGTTTATGAAGAATGAAAAACTTTCAGACCCATTTAGCTTGAATAAACGTATTGCTTTTGTTGATGCTCCTTTGCTTGATATCGCTACGGGAGTGGCAGGCCAGAACAGAGGCTCATTTAACAATGATGAGAGCCTTGCAGTTATTGGCTCTGCATCGTTACATCAACTCATTAATGACAATTCAAGAATTACTTCAATAACAGGCCTTTCAGATGATCAAGTTGCAGTTATTAAGCAAACTGTTGATGCTTCCCACAAACTTAACATCAAGACGAGAATTTGGGATACCCCAGACTGGCCCGTGTACGTTAGATACGCTGTATGGCAACAGTTACTCGACGCCGGTGTGGATTATTTGAACGTAGATGATTTAAAAGATGCAAGACTATTTTAGTAATGTATATCACATATTAAATAAATGCTCAATGACCATTTGATTACTCAGAATTCATAGTTGTTACCAAACTACAGCTAGCAAATCGATACATTGCCAAAAAGTTGTTCCAACAAAATACTCTTACTCAATTAAAATAGCTAAATACTTTTCTCTTTCAAAAATCGAAGAAAGAGTCTCAAAAATGATAAGCAAAGTCGATATCAACAACATTTAAAATATCAACCTGGTCATCGATTAGTTGTTCATAGATATGATTCCTTGCAAGTCTCGGATATTCTGGCAAATAATAGACTCTACTCAATAAGCCTAACTCATGAGCAGCATCAGATTTGCATCTTATAGCTCTTTCTTGATCATCTGTCAAACCTCCTCCAACACTTCCAAACATTGCACTTCCTGTAATTGCTTCCAAGGATGCACCAGCAGTCACGGATAACTTGGAATAATCATACTCGCAACTCTCCTCACCTTTCACAATAGCTGGTAATCTTTCGAGTGGCGCATCGACAAAGATATATCTCTTGTTGTCGCCGTAAAAACTGCTGTTTTCCTCCTCTAGAATCTTTTCATAAGGGATTGACTCTCCAGTTAGGATTATGGTGATCGGGCCTTTTACAACTTCCTGCTTTTCGAAGTCAAAGTAAGTCAAATATTCAGAGTTAACCAAGTTTTTTAGATTGGAAAGTAATGCAGTGTAGGTGCGAGCAGCGTCAGTGTGTAATTTGATATAAAGTAAAAAGGTTTCCTCTGGTGAATCATAGAATAAACCATTGAAATCACAGGCTGTTTCAAACAATGGGTGCTCTTTACAATTGAGCTCATCAATCAGCTTTTCCAAAGGATGCAAATAAAGGCTTTCCAAAGTGGCATCAGGAGCCAAATATAAATTGTTTCTACCCACATACAAAGACTCGGACTGTTCACTATAATTTTCATCATCCAATAACCAAACCCCAGTTTCAACACTGCGAAAGCCTCTTGATAATGCATCAAACAATGGACGATGATTTTCGTCATCATTGGCCGCATTGACATTGATAATAGTTTTACCTTTATTCAATTGTGCAACGGTTGAATTCCTTGGATAGCAGACTTGATGCTTGTAGTTATGGAAAAGGTGAAATTCATGATGATGATGGTGATGGTGGGGATCATATGAAAAGAGCTGTTCTTCATCACAGTACTCGTCAATGCCATCGTCAGCATTTTCTACTACGTCTTCTGCTTTAGCGACAGCCACAATAGGAGACCGGACCCTTGGAAGACTAGTGCTTACTCGCTTGATATCAATAAGGCTTGATGTAGCTGCCCCAATAAATGCGAGTTGGATAATAACAGAAAATTGCATTTTAGTTGTATAAATAACCTCAAATATACTTTTACTGATTTTGACTTTCAGTCTTGTAATTCAAAGAAGATTCTTTTTCTGAAAGACGTTATATTGAAGGATGGCTCCTAAGAAAAGTTTTTGTACTTGTAAGAAACATGTTGAATATTTGTGGGAGCCGCAAGAAATATGTATGGATGCATGTTGGTAATGCACTATTTCAGCATGAATGTCTAAAATATGTAATCGTAATATTCATGAAACACGTTTAAATTGTATTTGTTATTTGAATATCTTAATATATGTAAGAAAGATGCTAATGATCACTAATAAAAACGTCAATTTGTTTTATTCAACGGCAGATGTAATTATACCCTTTTGAGCCGGCGATAGCCATGTAAATAACAACTGAACTTTTGTTTTTATCAGTTCACTCATTTATGATTTCAAAAAGAGAGAGACGAGTAAACAGTAGCTTTGAGAGAGCTTCTGTATGGATAGGGAGACTGGCACAGCAAAATGTTCAAGGAAATGATAACGTAGAAAGGCTAGTTGCTCATTAGAGATACGGAATAGAAAACCAAAGAAGCAAGTTCCTGGTAAAAAAATAGGTTAATGGTAGCAAATCCTGGCGAGAGAAAAAGATGCTAATTGTAGCTTTAGATGGAGAGATTGTGGTTAGCAGACAATAACATAGGAGTTTGTAGCAAGCCAATAAGGAAAAAATTCTATGTAAAGGCGAGTGCAGTCAAAACAGTCAATTTAGAAATTTGTTAATATACCAAAGTATTTGCTTAGTCAAGTCAACCATAGCTTTGACAGTCCCCTGAATGTTCTCTAAAGAAAATAAGAAAGTATACTTGGCCAAAACTATTTGAATTTTTTTAACTACAGTGTATAAGAGTAACAAAGCAAACATACGGTGTTGATACTATATAAATGAGTTTCAAAAATGGTATAAATATGGCCCTTCCAAATGTAATAAATGTATATATACGGAGCTTATGTTAAAATAACCACTGCTTTTCATCAAAACAAGAGACATTTTGAGCCAGCAAGCGTTTAGTCGTCACCGTGGGACAAGATACGCAAAAGGTGCAAGAACAAATTGATGATGTCCAAATAAAGGGTGATAGCAGCAGATACTTCTTCTTCCGGATGAACTTTTCTGATAATCAATTGAGTGTCAATGATAATATAGACAGAGAAGATCAATGCACCAATTATACTGTAAATGTATTCTGTGGTGGAGGAAAAAGACAAGAACATACCGAAGAAACCAAAGGTCACCAAAGACAAGAGGGCATAAAACATAATGCCTTGCAAACTGGTGAAATCGTATTTTGTTTGGATGGCAAAAAGCGATAAACCAATAAAGATTACTGTGGTGAGGACTACGGCGTTTAGGACAACGTTGGTGTCATAAATTGACGTAACAACACCTACGGCATAGGATTCACATACTGTGAAGCCACCAAGAAGGATCAAGTTGATAGGATATGTCCTGCTTTTGAAAAAAGCTCCAAGCATGAAGCCCAATGAGCCTACAAAAGAGACGATGAGCAACCACGAATTGCGGAGCGCAAAGGCCTTTACAGCATCACTGGAGTTGATGATAAAACCAATAGCAAAAGTGGCCAATAACTGGATAGACAAAAGAGTGTAGACTTTTCTGATGAACATTTGTCTGACTGACAACTCACAGCCTGCAACATTGGTGCCATACTTGAAGTCATCTGGAATGTTATCCTCATCGACAGAGGTGCGTGGCTCGCCACTTGGGTTAAGAAGCTCGTCTGTGTAGCTTGGTGGGGCTTCGACTGGTTGATATGCCTGGGTGCTCATACTGTGGGATAGTGTATACTGTAGAATGTTCGATGTATAACGGGTTGTAAAGAAAATTTAAAACTCCTGAGTTTGATAGATCCATTATATAGTCTATCATATAAAACGTCAAAATCGGTCTTTCAAACAACCGGGTGGCGCGGTGGGATGATACACCCCCATGGTGATAGTATTACTATTTTGGGAAACTGCTGCATCATAGTGAAAATTATTTAGAAGAGTTGGAGTAGAGGCATTAGTTAAATAATAGTAATTGCAATGCTAAAACTATACGTACAATGAGTTACAACAAACCACAGGGAGTGACCAAACCTAGGATCAACAACTCTCGCTCTTCGGATCGTAGATTAGCAGCTGGAAGAGCTCCAGCAAGTTATCTTCACGCCGCCGTGCAATCAAGTCTTGCCACCAGTACTCACAGTCTCCAGGATGGCCTAAAACGACCTGAAAAAATAAACGACAGTAAAAACTTCCATTATGTGACTCCCGCAACTTCTAGAAATACAGCTGGCACTGCATACCAGACAAAAACTGTGCAGCGTAAAGTGGGCAATCAGAAATGGTCAGACCCAACATTATTAGAATGGGACCCTTCACATTTTAGACTTTTTGTTGGTAATTTGGGAACTGATGCCAACGATGAGCTCTTGTACCAGGCCTTTGCCAAATACCCGTCATTGACGAAAGTTAAGGTGCCTGTGGACAACAAGAGTAAGGTGAACCGGGGCTACGGATTTGTTGCTTTTTCAGACTCGGAGGATTACTTTAAAGCATTCAAAGAAATGAATGGAAAGTACATTGGTCAGCATCCAGTGCAGTTAAAAAGGGCTCAGACAGAAATAAAGCCAACAGTGTTGAAACAGAGAAAGGGTAAGGGAAAAGGTGGACGGCACATCAATTGAGATCTGACTTAGCTAGTTAATGTTTCTCGAATATATATATATATATATTTAATTAGTGGTTTTACAGTGGTTTTAAATAGATGTGTTTGCTATGGTTTTGTTAAACAGTGTGTGACTTAGTAGTTGAAAAGTAATGAAACTTCAATTTATCTTAATCTGACAATTTACAAACTTTTTGCAGTTTTAGCTTAAGAAGCAATGGCTTTTATTTATCTATTTCGTTCTACAGGAATATATTTTTCCATGTGTTCTTTACTGATAGGTAAGGATGTAATACTTAAAATATTAATCAATTTCTACATACTTGCTTAACATATAGTTTCCCAGAAGATTCAAATTTAATATTCTTATTTTATAAACTAAAAAGTTTTTGAAAATAAAGGAAACCTTCAATTACATTTTTTTACAATAGACTGTCTTCTCTGACATCCTTTAACATAAAATTAAACGTTATCAGGATAGCCAAAGAGGGTTATCAGAAACCGTTCCAAAAAGTCTTACCATTAACCAGCGTTCACTCTTTTACTATACAGTAGTGAAAATCATCTCCCCGCTGCAACATGCCACTCACCTCATCACCAGACAAACATCGCACATAACCATTGGGCGATCTTCCAGTTTTTCGTCAATTTTCAGTGTTGCCACCCCTTGCGGCAATCTACTCCTTAATAGAACAACAGTGAAATATCAGAATACCAGCATTCAAGCGGCTGAATAATATACATATATATATATACAATTTTGCTTGAATTTTCTGCTTCAGACGCCACTGGACGCATATTACGAATTTCAGCACTTTTGAGCCTTTCTTTGTTGTGCTCGTGGTATTTTTCTGCTGGGTTGCTGCCATTGCGATATTTTTCACGTATCCGTTGTCCTTGAGCGTTGAAATTTCCGATTTATATGGATTGCACCTAGCTTGTGTCATATTTTTTTATTCATCTGTGGCTTTGGATGTTATTTTAAGTGTTTATCTTACTGTTTGTCTTGTGATTCCCTCTTGTATTATATCTTTTCTTGTCAACTCCACTATTATATATTATACCGGTATAGCGGTAACTCCAGTCAATAAACAATATGGCTGCCACTCTACATATTGTTCCATCCAACACATTCAGCAAGAGAAAGCGTCTTCATGGAGAGCTTGATATAGGCGCCATAAACAATGACTTTTCCTACAAAAAAAGACTGAAGCATCAGAGTGGAAAGTACACTCCTCCACCTTCGTCTTCCGAGTCCTCGGGAATAAATTTTCCAGCCGGTGACTCGTTGGATGCCGGCTCCTTGGACAATACAGCTTATACATACTTCAACAGAGACATAAATAGTGTTCTGCCAAGTGCAGAACCGGATCTTCAAGACCAGAACCATGATAAACTCACGCCCAAAAAGAAGAGCACCAACAAAAAACAAACAAAAGTGAAGCTCCTGATTGATGTGAATCTTTCAAGTGATACTGGTCATAGTGATGCTATAGAAGAAAACCCAGATTACATTGCACTTTGCTCCACGTTGAACATGCTTTATAAACAGCGCCAGAAGGCTCAAAATGATATTGTAGAGCTCTCAAAGTTGAAGAAACAATTGAAACAAAAACCTTTGGAACTACAGGCACTTTTAAGCGGCGACAACAAGCTTGCAAACAAGATACCTTCGAGAAACCAGATCGTTAAGTGTCCAACTATAGACTTCACAAAGTATGGTATTGCATACGAGGAGGAGCAGAATTATATCAATCAGCAGCTTGACTGTAATAAGCCTGAGTCTTTATTCAAAGTTTCCAGTCTTTTTGGTTGAAGTCCGTTTGTTGGTGGTAGGACATTCTTGGCTAACGCTCTATTTAATTCTTATGATCCCTTTTATACGTTTTAATGAATACATATATTGTTTTTTATTCCCTTTTTTGTATGGAAAAATGTTAAAATTGGAACTTTTGTGTTTGAATATTATGTGTATGATATTTGAATGAAATCTTAAATAGAAGTTAATCCAACAGTCTCGTCATATAGTGATATGCGTAGGTTAAATTTTTGTAGCATGGAAGTAATCTTTTTGATTGCACATAAAATTTTGCAAATCTAACTGTCATTTAGAATCATTTTCAAAACTATCACAAATTTTTGTGAATCCTTTCCTGCTTAACACTTAACAATCAGTGAGATCAAAATCATATTCCAAGATGCTGTTTGAATGTTTATTCAATCTGAAATATTACAATGTGCACCATTGATATTTCACCTTTTTTCTTATATACCTGATAATGATTTCCTATGTATAATTAATGCCAAGGTTAAACCCCCTCCATTCCCTCCTAAATGAGCGTTCATCAACTAACAATTACTCGTCTTTTATTCCCATTCTGTCAAATACTAAGTAGACTTAAACACCAGTACTATTGTCCACGGGTAACGCCCAGCGAAACGGTACGTCAAGACGGTTTTTCTCGATTCCATGCTTTCAGACACAGCCTAACTATAGTAGCACTATATATTCTACACCTGTTATTTTAGGCCGTGTTGATTTTGAAGGAATACGCTGTTCTCTTACCGCGCATGTCAAGCGGATTGATTTATACAGCGTTAAAGGTAATAAATATTACCAGTGAAAAGAAGGCTATATAATAATACATTATTCTACATCAGGATAATCTCTAGTTCAATTTCAAAATATTATATAGTACCATAATTTCAAATCGTCACGTTTACAAGACGGCATGGAATTAATAACTGATAATACCAAGCTTTGGTATTTTCCACCGGATTCAGAGGATGATGTTCCTCGATATGCAATCCAATCGAAAACTACCACCACCGATATAGAAGATGGTAATACAGAAGAGAAACCCATTTTCAAGCTTTATGATGAAATTCTTCCTTTACTTCCGGGAGACATTTTGAAAATACAGCCTCTTCGGGTGAATTCTGATAAGATGCAGGTGTTTTTTAAGAACAATTCCATTGGGATTGTTGATTTCGATAACGATGAGGCAGAAGACAGATTAACAAATTTTGTAGCTCAATGGAAAAATGGGCTCAAGTTTTTGGATCAGACCAATAGTACCGAGAATCTTTCTGAATTGCGAAGTCTACGGATGAAGGAAGAAAAAAAGCGTCAGAAAATCGAGTTATTTAGATTTTTATGTACCAATTTGCGCAGTTATATCAAGCCTAATGATATCAACGTTAGAATTGTTTCTTGGAATTTGCAGGGGCAATCGAGAGCGTTTGAAAAGGAAAAGGAAAATATAAAAAAACTTCTAGGTATTGGGAATGGCAATCCATCCGGACCTGACATATATGTGGTAAATCTTCAAGAAACCATTGTCTTGAATACACTTTCGTTCTATTCCTCTCCAGTGCTTGTGAATGAATGGGCAAATTTCATTCTTGGTATATTGAATGACAGTCCTGTCAATTCCCGTCCTACCAGTGCCAGTTCCAACTTGCACACTTCCGACAGAATTCTCATGGACGAGAAGGACTCTTCAAAGTATGAGTACTTGGTGGATAATCGGCTTGTGGGTCTTACCACCATAGTTTTTGTACGTCGGTATTTGAAAAAACAAATATCCAATATTGAGGTATCAACCACCGGCACTGGTATCCTCAGTATGTTCGGAAACAAAGGGGCTATATTGATCAAATTCACATTCAGTTATGATAAGGATATTCTTCAATATTTGAGTGATGACAGTAATGATTTGTCCGAGGAAGAAAAAAAACAGGTTATCCATGGCTATAAATTCGTTCTCATTAATGCTCATTTAACAGCAGGAGATAATAACTTGAGTAAGAGAAAAAAAGAACTCCAAGCCATTGAACGAAATCTTAATCTAAAAGAATATTATTCAAATGATAATATATATTTGGTAAATCCTCTTCTTACCAATGAATACTATAATACCAACGAAATAGATTCATTCAAGTTCACTGACCAAGAGACCATCAGAGATAACAAATTAATTAGCTTAGAAGACTTGTCTGGATCATCAGACCTTTTAGCAGATTCCAAGAAAAACTCAACCTCTTCCTTAACTACCCCCCGTACTAACAGAGGCGAAAAGTTTCAGGACATCCCCTTATCCGGCACAAATAATAAAAAAATAGAAGATTATGATGATGAAACACATATTGGGTCTGAGAAAACCCCTGGGTCAAGATTGATTTCTCCTGCATCTCCCACATTTTCTATTGATCCTACTGCTCCTTTTAAAAACTTGATTTCATCCCGGCAGTCTTCTTCAGGCCAAATGTCTTCCATGTTCAATGATTGCTTTATCTTATTTGGAGGGGATCTCAATTTTAGACTATTGGCAAATACAGATGATGAAATAAAAGAGTTGCTCATAGATAAGAAAATTGATGAACTTCTTTCTAAAGACACGTTGAACTTGGAAAAGAATAATTCAAACATCTTGTCAGGATTCGTGGAGCCTCCTATTGAGTTTTTGCCTACTTATAAGGTGAAAGTGGCTAGTGTTCCTAATTTAAACGATTCAACAGCCAACGAAGAGCCTCAGGTTGAGGACCTTTCAGTAAATTCTGATGAAGATTTGCCTTACGATTTTAGCAGAGTGCCCGCGTATTGCGACCGTATTTTTTATAGCGAGTTGAACTCAGACGAAGAGGAAAAGAAACATATTAGGGTCAACGAGTATAACAGTGTTTTTGATACTCAGGTGAGCGATCATAAACCTATATATTTGGACTTAACGTTGGAAAAACTTCAACTTATTGATTTTGACGAACGATACAAACTTATGAAAAACTTTTTAAAAGACATTGATCATCAAGAAAATTCCAACAAACCACTAGCAGAGGTGTCACCTATCGAGATCAAAGCTTCTGAGTTGAAGTGTTTGCACAGACCGAAAGAGTACGAGTTTGTAATAACTAACAAGGGCAAAAAAAAGTTCTCATGGGAAATTGTTAATTACGATGAACAAATGCCTCAGAACTTCATTCAAGTGGAAACAACTAATAATTCAACTCATATAAATGAAAATTATTTACGAGAACCTTTGATTGAAATATCTAATACCAAGGGAATCATTCCTGCTAATGGAATATCCAAAATTAAAATTAAATTGAACTCCTTATCTATAGGAATTAAGAAGATCAACGCGTCATTGATTTTGAGAGTGATAGGTAGTAAAGACTTTTTTCTCAGTTGTGAGTTCACTACGGCTCCGTCTCTTTTTGGTGAATCCTTAGACTTGCTCAATAACATCAAAGGCTTTGGCTCATCTTCGGGCATACCTCCTTCTATATATGAGCTTATAAACTATTTGAGCAATCATCTCAATGAGGATATGTTCAATGATATATATGATTTTAATAACCCAGCTGAACTTGGTCCGAAAATCTTGAATGATTTGGATTTGTCCATACGTGAACAGTTGGAAAACAACGGAGCGTTGGACCAAGAATACATGAACCAGACTGACAAGTTTGACATTGGTTATAATTCCAACTCCAAAGTGATTACTCGAACTCTTTTATTGCTCCTCAACAACCTTGATGGTGGAATAATCCCTAAGGAATTTTCGTTATTTATTCTCGATGAAATCACCTTACCTTCAATTTTTGCCGCGTTCAACTTCAATAGCAAAGCAAAATTTGAACTCCAAAGCGATATTACCACTAAGATCCTTGAATATCTTCCTGGTCTAAGAGCTAATGTATTTATGTACATTTGCTCTTTCTTAACATTATATCTCAGTCAATTTGAAAACAAGAATAGCGGTAATAATGCCAACGCAAACATTGCAAGCAATCGCAGAAACTCCACATCATCATCGATACTTTCTGGAAGAAACCCAGTTGCCAATAACTCTACGGGTCACGCTATCGACAGAAACAGTTTGGTGGCATTGTTTGAAGATGCTCTTATAAACTTGCCAAACGATGCATCTAGAGCGGTAAGAAGCAAGAGAAGAGAGGTGTTGAAAATATTACTATGAGAAGAGTTTCTCAGTTCATTTCTTTTTTTAAATAGTTTATAGCATATTATTCTACTTTCTCGCTTTTCATGTCGACCTGAATGATTTTTGAGCTTTTGTGCTGCTATAATGTTAACAAGGGGCTATTCTCCACCTACTTGTTCTTTACTATTATTATGGAACAATAACTGGCAATGATAATCAAATATTTTTTTTAATCTCAATACGGTAACACCCCACCAAACTTGAATGTTCATAAAAAAAGTAGTAAATCATTGTTTTACATACACATACACACACAGAGAGAGAGAGATATTCTCAAAGTAAAAACTAGAGTCCAATTCTGATCAACTCCAAAATTACCAGCTTATAGAAGCTCAATGTTGAAAATGCAATACTGGAAATGCGTGCACTTTTACATTATTTTGGATATAAGCCACGTTTTGTAGTTTTAATAATGATAAAACCTCGCAGGAATCCTTAGATAACCTGTTTCCGTAATGTTTTAGCCATATTTTGACACACATAATAGCTCTAGAGTAAATTTAAACACTTGGATTCCTGTTCCCAGTAGCTTTATTCACCCCGAGTGTGTTTCTATCACTCAGTCGCATTTCAAAAGTAGCAAACAATAAATTTCTCATCAAGTGTCCTAACATGTTAGTAATAAAGTAAAGCCTTTTGATGTGACAAAATCTTTATAAATGCTGAACAATCTGCATAATATGAGTTCTTGTTTTGGGCATAACAGTTACTTGTGTTCCCAACATTCTTTCATCCGTTTTATCATCATTAAAACACATCTGTAAAATACTTTATAGTACTGCACATTGCTATAATACTATGACAAAGTACAAGCTACTTAATCAATTGGCACTACACTACATATAAACTAGCCTCCAACCCTTTTCAATATACGCTTGAATAGCTACAGTAGGTAATTGTAATCATTTACTGCTTACGATGTAGAAAGAAATGGGGAGATATCATACATTTGTCAATCAAACACTACTACTTCCAATAACTTGCCACAGTCAAAGCTTTCACCTGAGGTGATATCGATGATCTTGACCCCTTGTAAACTGAAGATGCCTTTTTCGATGGCAATTAAATTGATTTCAGTTTCAAAGACAGAGTAATGGTCGAAAGGACCAATACGAACATCGTTATTCAAGCAAATAATACCTGTAGGAGTGAGCTTAGTTTGATTAAAGACCTTTGTCAAGTTGATGGAGTTTGGTGAGTCGGCATGGGTAACAT
Organism: Saccharomycopsis malanga; assembly: GCA_004014935.1. Taxonomy (NCBI): domain Eukaryota; kingdom Fungi; phylum Ascomycota; class Saccharomycetes; order Ascoideales; family Saccharomycopsidaceae; genus Saccharomycopsis; species Saccharomycopsis malanga. The sequence goes on from CP025321.1 coordinate 3,427,385, forward strand.
AAGGATATATAATTTGATTTTTATGGATTTTATTATGTGAACCATTGAAACTCTTGTTCAAAGATGTAGAGCCTCCTGCAGTTATCGTGTTGTGTGACGATGAGGAAAAGTTGCTATTGGTGTTTCCCCCAAGGTTTGCGGTAAGAAAAGAATGGTTATTATTATCTTTCGGCTGTATATAAAGAGACAAATTGAGAATTTTGTGTGACTTATTAATAGCCTGGATTTTCCACTTGAAAATTTGACCTACTTTAACATTGGTGGTTCCATGGAAAGAGAGAATAAGCCCATTGAGTACCGACAGTTTGGATGTTCTTGGGATGTTGACAGTTAGAGAAGCCGATGTTGTTCTGGTTTGATTTTTAAGTTTCTGATGGAGAGATTCTGAGTCTTGATCTAATGAATTTGAAGCAGATTCTCTATAAACACCCATAGAAAATGAGGTGGAATTTAGCAATGGTGATGTGACTCTAGAAGACAGTTGTTGTTGAGGAGGTTCAAACTTGTTTGGTTGGGGTGAACTAGTGGATAGAGAAGATATTATAGAGTTGCTACTGCCACTAGCACCTCTTTGCCAAACATGTTGTTTTCCTTGAGACAAGTTGCCTGTACTATTGTTACTACTGGAGATGCTACTAGAGTTCACCGATTTGCCGTATTGGGATTTCAAGGCTGTGCTAGTAGGAGGGGCAACAATACTAAAGTCAACCAACGTGTTCCACCGGGTAGTGATTCTATTGGAGTTTGCTGAAAAGTCTGGAAGAAGATTGCCTTTGGTGCTACTTTTAGGCACAGGCTGGGATATCAAAGTGATCATAATAGGTTTTTTTGTCAAGTTTTCAGAACTGTTGTTGTTGATCAACTCATAAATAAAATTGAGATTATCATTGTAATTGATTTCAATAGGGAAATTCTGCAATATAGAAGGGATCAATGGTTTTATAGAGCCATTGGGAAACTCAAGATCTATCTCTAACAAGTTCAAAGACATTCCAATTTTGTTAAGTTCTTTAGAAGACTCAATTTCCAAAGTTGTAAGCAAAATATCATTACGACCTGCTGGCTTGGTACATTTAAGCCTCATATTAAGAACAGGATACACGGGCAAGAGAATCTTTGCATTTAAATTGATGATAGGTGACACTGTATCGTCATTGTTAGCATTGGAATATGTGGATATTATAGATGAACGTTTATTTCCATTGGCTGCTGAACCCGACACAGACGTTGCCATATGACTCAAGATTCCTGGATCGCTGGTTTGATCAAGTGACTCGCTGCTAGACGAATGATCTGAAAGTTTGGACACCGGAAGCACAGGAGTGTCAAATGTTTGTAGAATAGGATCGCATTTTATCTGGGGCACAAGTCCCTGGAGTAAGTTTTGTTCTTGTGCCGGCCGATATACTTTTTGCAAAGTAATTTCATCAGTGCTACTGTTTTCGTGAAGCATAATCTTGCTAGTTGCAGCAGATGAAAGAGTATCGAAAAGCTTCGCGTTTTGAATAATCTTTTGATAGTTGGCAAGAGTGAGAAGAATCGAAATGATGATTTCAGGACTGTTTATTTTACGTTTAGGGTAGCTTATTGGTAGCACAAATTTCCAGATAGAAACGAACTGGACAGCCTGTTTCTCACCAGATTTAGTTGAAAATTCTCTTCCCTCATCAGTTGCACTAGGCTCCTCTGCGTCTGACTCGTCGCTCAAAGGAATCGCTTCGCTGTATATACAATCCTGATAACTGTAGTTGAAACTTTTGATTTGGAAATTGTCATAGACACCCATCTGACTGTGAGAGCCGTCGTTCGTCTTTGAGGGACGACGGTGGCCATTTGATGGATGCACCGAAAGATCAATAGATACAAACAGACGCCTGAGTGTAGAAAAGTAGATTTCCTGCTCCTGGGGCGTGAGATAGTCCTCGTTTGTTAGCACGACATAGCCCGTCACCGCTTCATCAAAAAACGCATTCTGTCTATTGGTAGAGGCATGGAGATGCTCTAGAAATTCCAGTAAAGACAGCGATTCATATTGTTCGACACTGAAGGTCGGCAAAAAGACTTTCAAATCCATGTTTGGATAATATTTTGTTGTTCTGCTCTGCCAGTCTCTTCTGGTATTTAAGAACTCTCTTTAACACCCTGTTAATCTGATGTTTTTCACCAACGGTGTCCTTTAGTGCCGATTAGCAAAAAATGTACACTGCTGCTGATATGGAGACACCCCAATATAGGATGTACTATAGCTGAGAAGTCAACTTGAACTGTAGTTATTACATTTTGGAGATTTTAGTTGAGCAAATGTTCAGTTTTGGTAAAAATATTGAGCAAAAAAGCTGTCAATATTATTATATGATAATTTCGTGTAAATTGTAATCTTGTATTAAAAAAGTGAAAAACAGAACCATAAATTCAAACAAGTTGAAATACTAGACAAAATAAACATTTGTTGGACAAAAATTGGGATTTTAAATCCAAACACTCCTTGATGATCCTGAATCCGTTATGAACAGTATTGCCAAGGAACTCAAGACAGTTGTGAAAAAAATTGTATGTATGTAGAGTTGATTTCTCAAACAAACGGAAAACTAATAAGTAAAATCAAGTCTATATTACGTTTTCTATTAGTACTCTCAAATTATGAGTCTCATTATGGTGCTGTATCTTCTTATTTATAGTTTTTACAGAAAAGAAAAAACTTCTTTTTACTGAATTTTTACAATAATACCAGAACTATGAAGAAACAAAGCGAGATTCAGTGTGGCCATACTCATTCATTTCACCCAGGATTTTTATCTTCAAGTGTTGTAGTCATAGTTAGTATCTATATATCTCAGCAAATAAGACAGTATCCGTAGTTCTCTTAGCACTAGTTGTACATTTCCTTAACTTACTATGGCGCATTCTTATTTCCTGACTCGGGCGAATCCCGAGTCAACAAAGATAGCGCGATATTAAGGTTGAAATTTTGTCACATATGAGTCGAGCTATTTCTTTGATTTTGAGCTGAATAATAGTTAATTTCTCAATAAATTAACCATTCATTATTAATCTGCACACTAGAATACATCAGAAAACTATGCTTGCCACCTGTTTTGCCCGTTCTGCCACCAGATTTGGTTTGAAAGCCCCAATGTCATCCCCAGCCCTTGGGTTCATGGCTAAAAGATTCAATTCTTCGTCTTTAAAAGTCGCCAACAGTTTGAATGAAAATGCTGCTCCTTTCAAATTCAGCTCTGGTCCAGTGGCCACCAAGTATACCGAAGAGCACGAATGGATCTCTTTACATCCTGACGGTACTGCTTTCGTGGGTATCACCAAGTACGCTGCCGATGCTTTGGGTGATGCTACCTTTGTTGAACTTCCAGCAGTTGGTGATGCCGTGGAAAAATCTGATTCAATTGGGTCTGTTGAATCTGTCAAATCTGCTTCTGAGGTCTATGCTCCAGTCAGTGGTGAGGTCACCCAAGTTAATGAAACTGTCGCCGAAAACCCATCATTGTTGAACAAGGATCCATTGGGTGAAGGTTGGTTGGCTCAGATTAAGGTCAGTAATGTCGAAGAAGAGTTTACTAAGAATGAAGACTTGATGAGCTTGGACGAATACGTCAAGTCATTAGAAGAAGATGACCATTGATTTATTTCTTTTTTGTATAGTTTAATGCACAATAGTTTTATTAGATATTTTACAGTAGCTGGATATTGCCTCACATCTATTATTTAAAGTACAGATTCTTTGGGAGGTTTTGATCCCTTATATGTTTGGTTTGAGTATAATGTCTGCCTTTGAACATTGAATATAGTAGTTGGCTTAAGTACTTTACTTTTGACATTACTAGCATTTTAGTATACCATTAAGTGATCTATATGTAATGAATCTTTACCTTATTATTTTTCACACAATGTGCTGGGCTCGAAATATATGATATTTTACTATTATTTTCATCATTTTTCACATACTCTTTTCAATCATGGATGGTCGGCATGTCTGATAAGCTAGTAAGTATTTTATTGCATTACAACTTTTACGAATCAAAATTGAACAATTCAAATTGTGTAGTCTATCCATATTTCTGGAAAGCAAATCCGTTTTCATTCTCTTTTTATTATTGTTGTGCAGATTCACGTCTATATACATTTGAACCTTGGGAAGCAGTTTTTACTCATTTTGCCCTTTCTACAGCCTACTGCAATATCTAACAGGTACTCATCTCACATATGGAAAAACATCCCAATAATTCCAAGAGTGTAGCCATGTAGATTCCATAAATAGACCTGTTATTGAAGTAATTCTTGAATTGTCATTAATGAGTTGATGTAACGATGCAGAGCCAATAACTGCAAGGCTCTCATCATTGTTAAATGAGCCTCTGTTCTGGCCTGCCACTCCCGTAGCGATACTTATAATAACTCAAAAGAACTCTTGCTAAATACTGCAGGTAAATACAACTCAGCATATTTACACACATAGCTGCTAAGCGAGTAAATTACATTATCACTTTCATTTTTAAGGAATTGGACACCGATACAGCTTTCAGATATAATGTACAGATCTCGCGTTGTATACAATTCCCAAATATATATAAGATATAAACACTACTAGACAAACAATCTACTTGGAAGCTTCAGCAGGGGTTTTGGTTTTCAACTGCAAAGCATGCAATCCCTCGTTCTTCATCTCGTGGTCTAAAATGCCGTAAACGAGTCTATGTCTATTTGGCTGTGCTCTATGTTGGGCAAACGCATCTGAGACAATTTCTATTCTAAAATGAGATTCGGTAATGTTGGTAGCTCCCCGGAGCCCATGGTGCCCTGCGTGCTTGTGCGAGTCGTTATGTACCACCAAGGATTGAGGCTGTAGCTGAGCAACGAGCTTATCCACTATGGTCTTCTCGAGAGGACCAGGGCTCTCCGAAGAATATTTGATTGAGGCAACAGAGGACATGTGTGCACGAAACGTAGAGAACGTTGACGGCTTAAAAACAGAATTACTTATCCGCAATGGGAACATTGACAAGTTTGATTGACAGGTCAAGATCAAGATTTTAAGTTGTTCAGTAATGAATATTTCACTATATACTAAACCTCCTTCCTTTTTCAGATGTTATATGACCCGCAAGTCACGAAAAACCGTTATCCGGGTAAATACAACTTGGATTTTCATGTTTTTTTGATGTTTTTGTTTCCGTCAAGGAACGTTTACGATTACCTGTTCAGTTGGTGTTGATCTGTCCATACACGCTCGACAATTGCAACGTGCTACCACTGTGGCCTTATTAGTTTGGTACAACGGCGTAGAATAAAATACCTATTTAGAAGTGTGCAGGGTCATAACAAAGGTATAACCGTTTGAAATAGTACTGAAACTGAGTGTGTTTAAAGGATTTATTATATTGTGTGAGTGACGTTCGAAATCCAATCACAATTTATGAAAACAAAAATCCCTTTGAGAAATGTCAGCTACTTATGAACCAGGAACCCGTTGTTGGTTTCCGGACAAACAGCTTGGATTTATTCCTGCAGAGGTTGCAGGTAACGAAAGACTAGCCAATGGCAAGATAAAGCTTACGTTGAAGTTTGAGAATGGCAATGAGCCTACAGATTTAATACTATCGTCATTAGACGAGGAGAAGGAGAAGAATTTACCTCATTTGAGAAATCCTCCAATTCTTGAAGCTGCCGAGGATTTGACGTCTTTGTCATACTTGAACGAGCCTGCTGTGCTTCATGCTATTAAAGTCAGATACTCTCAATTGAATATCTACACTTATTCTGGTATTGTTTTGATTGCTGCAAATCCTTTTCAGAGAATAGATCAGCTTTATTCCCCGGACATCATCCAGGCATATGCTGGTAAAAACAGAGGCGAGTTGGAACCCCATTTATTCGCCATTGCTGAAGATGCCTACAGATGTATGAAGCGTGATAACAAGAACCAGACCATTGTCGTCAGTGGTGAATCTGGTGCTGGTAAAACGGTTTCTGCTAAGTTTATTATGAGATATTTTGCATCGGTTGAAACAGCAGACGAATCCACTCCTAATGTAATGTCTTCCACACATGATCATACCGACATGTCCGATGTGGAGAAGCAGATCTTGGCTACAAATCCTATTATGGAAAGTTTTGGTAATGCCAAGACCACTAGAAATGACAACTCTTCCAGATTTGGTAAGTACTTGGAGATTTTGTTTGACAAAAACACTTCTATCATTGGTGCTAGAATCAGAACTTATTTGTTGGAAAGATCTAGATTGGTTTTTCAGCCTACCTCAGAAAGAAATTATCACATTTTCTACCAAATACTTGAAGGTCTCACTGAAGATGAGAAAGCTCAACTTTCTTTGACAAATGTTGAAGATTATCATTATTTGAACCAAGGTGGTGATGCCAAAATTCCTAATGTTGATGATGCTAAGGAATTTAAGGATACTTCCAATGCATTGACATTGATTGGTGTTGGAACTGATATCCAATTTGAAATCTGGAGAATATTAGCTGCCTTGTTACATATTGGTAATATAAATATTACCGCTACTAGAAATGATGCCCACTTGTCTTCTGATGATCCAAATTTGAAATTAGCTTGTGATCTCTTAGGTCTTGATGCTTCTGAATTCAGCAAATGGATTGTCAAGAAACAAATTGTCACCAGATCAGAAAAGATCACTACCAATCTCAGTGCTTCCCAAGCGTTGGTTGCAAGAGATTCTGTTGCCAAATTCATTTACTCCTATCTTTTCGATTGGTTAGTGAATTTTGTGAATCACGATTTGTGTGCTCCAGAGATTTTGAAGAATGTCAGAACTTTTATTGGTGTTTTGGATATCTATGGTTTTGAGCATTTCAAGACGAATTCTTTCGAACAGTTTTGTATCAATTATGCTAACGAAAAGTTACAACAGGAATTTAACCAGCACGTTTTTAAATTGGAACAAGAAGAATATGTCAGGGAAAAGATTGAGTGGTCTTTCATTGAGTTCAGTGATAACAGACCATGTATAAATTTGATCGAGTCCAGATTAGGTATTTTGTCTCTTTTGGACGAAGAAGCTAGATTACCAGCTGGTTCAGATGAAAGTTGGACCCAGAAGATGTATCAACAATTAGATAAACCGCCTACCAATACTGTGTTCAAGAAGCCAAGATTTGGAGGCAACAAGTTTGTAGTAGCCCATTATGCCATTGACGTGGAGTATGACTCTGAGGGTTTCATTGAAAAGAATAGAGATACCGTTAGCGATGGGCATTTGGATACTTTGAAGGCCACTACTAACGAAAGATTGAACAACATTATAACCACCGTGGAGAAACTCAATGAAGAGGTTCAAAAGCAAAAGGAAGCTGAGGCTGCCGCTAATAAACCAAAGCCAAAGTTTGGCGGTGGCAGAGTAGGCGGGTTTGGCGCTGGTAAAGCTACAAATCGTAAACCTACCTTGGGTTCCATCTTCAAGAAGTCTTTGATTGATTTGATGACCACAATTAACTCGACTAACGTCCATTACATCAGATGTATCAAGCCTAACGAGCAGAAAAAAGCGTGGGAATTCGACTCCTTGATGGTGCTATCTCAATTGAGAGCTTGTGGTGTTTTAGAAACTATTCGAATCTCCTGTGCAGGTTTCCCTACCAGATGGACATATGAAGAGTTTGCTCAGAGATACCATATCTTGGTTTCGTCGGAACATTATGTCGATGTTTTGAATGGTAAAAAGGCCACTCCTGAAGATGTTCGCGCCTTGTGTGACAAGATCTTGCAAGCCAAGGTTGAAGACAACAAAAAATATCAATTGGGTGAAACCAAGATTTTCTTCAAAGCTGGTATGTTGGGTTACCTTGAAAAACTCAGATCCAACAGATTACATAAAGCTGCTGTGTTAATTCAGAAGAACATCAAGGCAAAGGTTTACAGAAAAAAGTATTTGGAAATTCGCGATTCTGTCATCAGATTGCAAGCTTTGATCAAGGGATTCAACAGAAGAAAAAGAATCAGAGAAGAAATCGAAGAGCATTCAGCAATCATTTTACAAACCTTTTTCCGTGGATTTCTTGTTAGAAGAAGATTTTCTTTGGCCAGACAAGCTATCATTGGTATCCAATGTGCATACCGTGCAAAGAAAGCCAAGAGTTCTACTGTTCAATTGCGTCAAACCCGTTCTGCCGTTGTTATCCAAAACGCATGGAGATCTTATGCCGGTAGAAAACAGTTCAGGGATTATGTTAAGGCTGCTATTTTCATTCAATGTTGTATCAGAAGAAAATTGGCATACAAAGAACTTCAAAGACGTAAGGAAGATGCCAAGTCAGTCAATCATTTGCAAGAAGTTTCGTATAGATTAGAAAACAAGGTCATTGAGTTGACCCAGTCTTTGACTGCCAAGATTGGTGACAACAAGAAGTTGACATCGGAGATCGAATCTTTACAGAAAAAATTACAAGACAACTCTTCCAACCGTGCTATGTTGGATGCCAAGGAAAAGGAGTTCAACAGCATTTTGGCGTCTACTAAGAGTGAATACACCTCTCAGATTGATGCTCTTAACAGCGAATTAACCCAGACCAAGTTGGATTTCAAGGAGTCTGAAGGTAAATTGAAGAGATTAGTCAAAGAACAAGAAGAGCTTAAAGAAACTGTGAAGCTTAATATTGAAGAGTTGAACCAAGCTAGAGACCAGTTGGCCAAGTATGATAATAACGAACAAGACTTGAAGAAGACCATCACCCAATTGAAACAAGAAATCATTGCTTTGACTGGCCAAGGTATTGGGCAACAAGCTGTTGGTGATCACATTCGTGGTGGCGGTTTTGACAAACAAGTTTATTACGGCAATGCTAAGAATAGACACAGTTTGACAGGCGGTACTTGGGGCAACGGTGTTAAAGGCGACATTGGTGGCCCAAGACCAGTTTCAGTCATGCCTGTCTCCAACAAGGACGATGAGGAAAACAATAATGTCACAGCAATTAACGAAGAGTTGTGGAAGTTGTTGCAGGACAGTAAGTTGCTTCATAAAGAAATTATTGATGGTCTTTTGAAGGGCTTGAAAATCCCACCTGCAGGTGTTGCTGCTGACCTCACCAGAAAGGAAGTTCTTTTCCCAGCAAGAATTGTCATCATTATCTTGTCTGACATGTGGAGATTGGGTTTGACCAAAGAAAGTGAAGACTTTTTGGGTGAAGTTTTGTCTGTCATCCAAACCATTGTCACTACTTTGAAAGATGAAGATGTCATTGCCCATGGTGCCTTCTGGTTGTCTAACACCCATGAATTGTATTCTTTTGTCTCCTACGCTCAATCCACTATTATTGCTAACGACAGCATATCCAACGAATTGAGCGAGCCAGAGTACGATGAATACTTGAACTTAGTTGCGGTGGTTAAGGAAGATTTTGAATCGCTTAGTTACAATATCTATAATTTGTGGATGAAAAAAATGGAAAAAGACTTGGAAAAAAAGGCCGTGTCTGCTGTTGTTTTATCTCAATCGTTGCCTGGTTTCATGGCCCCAGAATCGTCACCATTCTTGTCTAAAGTGTTCTCCCAGGGTGCCCAATACAAAATGGACGATATTATTAGTTTTTTCAACAATGTTTACTGGTCTATGAAGAGTTACTTTATTGAAATAGAAGTTCAAAACGAGGTCATTGGAGAGTTGCTCAGATTCGTGGATGCCAACTGTTTCAATGATTTGATTATGAGAAGAAACTTCTTGTCTTGGAAACGTGGTTTGCAATTGAACTATAACGTTACCAGATTGGAAGAATGGTGCAAGTCTCATGATATTACCGTTGGTTCCAGCTATTTGGTTCACTTGTTGCAAGCTGCCAAATTGTTGCAATTGAGAAAGAACACCAACGAAGATATCGAAATTATTTACGAGATCTGTTACGCATTGAAACCTTCTCAGATTCAAAAGTTGATCTCTCAATACTACGTTGCCGACTACGAAGCTCCAATTGCTTCGGAGGTGTTGCAAGCTGTTGCCGACAAAGTCAAGAGAAACTCCTCTGGTGCTAACGACGATTTCTTTGAACCCACTAGTAACGAACAGTTTGATGACCCATTCAGAAGAGTCCCATTGAGACCATTTGTAAGACTCGAGGCTTACGTCCCAGCTTGGTTGAACTTGCCAATCATCAGAAGAATTATTGAATTGGTTGCTAAAAACGCTGCTGCTCAAGAAAGTTACTTCATTGATGAGCCAGGTTTCAACGACAGTGAATATTACAACGGTCCACAGGACGAAGATGGATATGAAGACTACAACCAAGTGGCTGTATGAGGCAATTAAGTAGGCCTCTATTTAATATTTTTTCCTCACTTTTCATTTTTCTTTCTCCCACTTTGTTTTACTTATATTTTCCTCTTTTGGTTTTCCACTTCGAAGATTCCCAATTTATATATTTCTTCTTTTTATATCTGACGTTACAAAATTCATTGGATCTTGTTATTTTTCTGTTTTAGTTTTTCTCAGCTGCATTTGATATAGCGATTCTTATTCTTTGTTGATAGTAGTGCAATATATTTCGACTAGTGTGACTCATTGTTTATACTTGGCTTATAAATACGCTTTAACAGCACTTGTAATGTTTAGTATGTTAAACGTTTTTCCGAAGAGGAGAACTTTGTTTTGATGCTTACCAACTCTTGACATGTTCCATACGCCCAGTATTAAAATTGATATAAATTCCTGGTTTTCTGCAAATTTGGAATTTTTTGCACAAGCCTCAGAACTGATATGATGAATATCGGTGAACTCATTCACGAATGTCTTGATATTGAAAATAATGCTGCTTCTCCACAGAAAAGACATGTCTGCTTTAACGCCGATTTTCTCTTTTGATTCAAAATAGTACTGTGCACTTCTAAGAAATATATGTCTGTTATGTGTATGCATTCAACATCCTTGCTGTTATCTAGCAAAGACTATTTCAGTCGTTTAAGCCTGAGCTTTTACCAAATAGTTGCAGCACTTAAAGAGGTGCTACATGCTTTACTATGATAGTGACCATACCCTATATTACACTACAACAAAAATCCTAACAAAGAGTACAAAACACATTCATAGAACTTTATATAATAAAACAAATTTAGCTTAGAGAATATCTCTAAATCCACGAGTTGAAGCGGCATCGGCTTTATCAAAGTCCAAGTACTTACTATCGCCAATTTTTCTAGGTTTGATGATTTGTTTCATCAAGAATATTATACCAAACAAGACAGAAATAGCAGCCACTACAAGATAGACCACGCCTAAGCTTAAATTTCTCCCGCCAATTATACTGTTGGTAGTAAGAACAAGTGACTTTTTACCACCAAAAATGGTAGTTGGATAATTGAGCTCGATGTCAATTCTGTAATTACCATCTTCAAGCTCATCCTTGGTATTTTTAGCTAGTAGTTTCATAAAGCTTGGTAACCCAGCAGTTCTCATCCAATTTTGAAACACTTGGTCTTGTGATAAGTCTGGAATGTTGGCATCCGTGTAACCTTTAGGATACTTTTTTCTCCAATTAGGAGGGGGCACAATATCCGAGGCTGAATATTTTGTTTTCTTATATAGTTTGATGTCCGAGGCCCAAGAGATGTCATCAGATGACATATTGTATGTCTTTTCATTTTCCGACGCTCCTTGGGGGTTCAATAACACAGGAGAACTGAAAGTATCATTGAAATACGAGTTGGCTATAAGACCACAAGGGTAATATATTTTCCCGTTGCTGTCGGTTTTGAGAGGCGAACAATCACTGGACAAATCGCTGGCCTTAACGGCTTCACCCTTCAATTGATACAAGTCATAACTCTCGACATATTCTCTGTGGTTCTGATAGAAATTTGTCAACTTATAATACAAATATACAGGTGCTTTGATAGAGTTTGGCACGTTGAACTCGATGCTACAAACAGTAGTATCGTAGCTATTATCATTGTCAATTGTAACAGTTTTGTTCAGCAATTTCCATTTAGGTGTTGTGCTTGAACTGGTTTTGAAATGCTGAGTGTAATATTTTTTGTCAATAGTGCTATAAGAGTCACTGTTTGCCAATGTATCACAATTATGATAATCTATGACTACCAGCTGCACATTATACGACGTAAGTAGCATTATAATACCCAACGGAGCAAATATCACTGCTACTACTAGTAGTAAAGGCAAAACAGATTTTGGGGTCAAGATTGGTCTAAAATGTCAGTTTTCCGTTCCTTCTGTACGATCCAAAAAATTGTGGTTTAAGCAACTTAGCTTCTCACTAATAGCCAGCTAAGAACAAACTCTGATAATGAAAAGCTCCTCTAATACATACTGCCATGATTTCAATCTCTGTTGTTTGAAAGCTGTATTGGCTGGTTTTCTGGACTTGTGTCTGCTGTTTTCGTCAACAAGACCATTGTCATTGTCGTCCTCCGACTTCCTGCGACGTAGAAAGTCCATATTTTATAAAGAATATCGTTATTTAAGATGCTTATAGCTGTTAGCACGTATAGTTGATGATCTGGTCAAGTCCCGTACATTGGTTCACGTAAATTTTAGAGAGGCCGTTACCCGCGGGCTAACTACGTGGCACTGTATCAAGGCTTCAAAGACCACTCACTGTAGATGAAAATGACTACTGCTAAAAGAGACTTGTTTTAATAATGATTATTTGAATGTTAAGTAAAATATTAAAATTAATGTGTAGTTTGCCACTAAGAAATATTAATAAAAAATTATTTGCTTTCAAGGTTTTTCTGTTTAATGCTCTATGTACCGGGTGTAGTGTAAGGATAAATATAAAGTTGGTACAAGAAATCGATATAGAGGATAAGAATTAGAAAAAAAGTATATAATGAGTGATGGTATAATTTACGCTATTTATGGCGAGGTTTATTAGGACCAATCTAATAATAATTCTAGGTTTTTGTCGGTTGATAAGACTGGAGTATGCCTTATAAGTTAGCAACATTATACCACTCTTTCGACTGCTTCTACCAGATATCTTAGCAACTTTAACGCTTAAAGTAGAAGATGTCGTTTTTTGAATGGAAACAACAGAACATTCTTAATCAGATTAATCGAGAGGCTAAAGAGGAAGTGACAAAAAAAAAAATTTTAAAAACTAAAAAGATCGGGCTTACTTCAACTCAGCAGAACAATATTCAAGATTCTCGTCTTAATCTTTCAAGCGTTGTTTATGATCTGGAAAACACCACTATATTCCCTTGTAATCTACAAGATACAATTTCATTTTCAATGCAATGAATAATTTGTATTACCTGTGGGAATAAATAGATATAAACAGAAAAAAGACATTAATTTTCATCAAACTGTAACAGTAGTAATATACACGGCAAAAACTAAAAAAGAAAGATGTAGAGAAAAAATCACTCCGCAGAAGGAGAGGCAACGTGTTTCAACAAAACGTTAAACAACTTTTCCAATTCTGGAATTTCTTTTGTAAATTGGAGATCAAAGAATCCGTATGCAGAGTTGGTTAAGAGTTCAATCAAGGTGATAGTGACACCCCAAGGATGAGGTCTATGGACAATAAGTCTTTCTAATAAAACTCTGGTGATGACCTGTTGAATTACTAGTTTTTTGCTTCCCCATAAGGAAGAAGAGCTGAAGAAGTAGATGATGACACAACTGAACCAATGTGTATGAGCATTTGGATATCTCAACTGGTTGACAATAGCAGACAAGACCTGATATTGCAATTCCACTGAATCATCCTGAAGAAGACTTGACAAAAGCGAGACATGGGAAGATTTAGGATTGAAATCAGCAGTGTTGTCCCGACGCTCTTCAATGACATTAATACCTGTATATAAAACCAAGGCGTTGATAATCTTAGCATCCACAGTTGTGGTTTCAAATCCAATGCCACCCTGATCGATTGGATCAGTTAATTTGACAGCACTCAAAATGGATTTGAAAGCAGATTGACTTGGAATACGCAAGTAATTGTCAACGGGTTTCTTAATACCAGCTTTCAAGATATCATTACCAGGATTGATGGCAATTGGAGGAGCATCGGTGATACCAGAAATTTTCTCCACCTTGAGACCGTTTTGAAATGGATCTGGCAAGGTAGCAGTTTTAGGGAAAGAAGACAACACAATGTTTTTCAATTGAATAAATGAAGCTGGGATGGTGTAGGACAATGGGTAATGATATTCAATGAAGAACTCTGGATAATCGTGTTGGATAAGAGAGAATATCCGGACCAAACCTCTGTAGATGACAGTGATGATGGCCGGAATATTTTTGCCCTTGATGTTGGCGGCAGTGAATCGTAATACAGACACAAGAAGAATGCTGAGTTTTTTCCAACCCACCTGGTTGTGTAACTCAAGTATGTTTGGCAAAAACATACGATGTGATATCAAAGTGATCCAAGCGAAAGTGAATCCAGGATAAGCCAAAGGTTGATAAATACTGAGGAAATCCGCCATCAATAAATAGAAAGATTGGTCAAGATCCATCAACTGGTCTTTTTCAGCACCATCCTCCATATCTTCAATCTTGAGTCTAACATCAGACCATTCACTAAGCAAGGTGGAGAATATTCTGTAATATGGTCTTTCATTGAAACTCTGCAAATTCTTCTCATGGTCCTTAGTGAAAACGAGAGTAACAATGGTCAAGATCTGACGCAAATAAGTGATCTTCTGTTGAGTGTCATTACCTTGAGCAATGATAACCTTAATGATCAACTTAGACAAGGCATCCACTCCCACAAACACATCGTTATCTTCGTTTCTACTGTATGGGAACCCATCTTCCAAGAAAGATGCCACGGAGATCTCCACAGCAGTTCTAAAAAATACCGACATATTCTCGGGTTTTGAAAGAACCCCTTTGCTTGCCAATTGGTATACAAAGACATATAGCAACTTGTCGTCGAGATTGCTATGTTGTAACAATCTGATCCATTCGACAAAGATGTAACCCATTTGTGAGCTCAAAGATACCTTTTTGGAACCATCTGGTTTAGCGATAGGAGCCGTAGTATTTTTTAGTTTTTCAATAAATTCAATAGAGCTTTTGTCTTTGATTTCACCAGACTTGACCAATTTGTTTAACGTGCCAATTGTGGAGGCAAAATCAGTTCTCAAGCAGAATGGACCATCCACGAACAACGTGTCGTTGATCATCTCAGAGGCAAACTTAATAGCGGCATCATTTTTGGAAACAATAGCTTTGGACAATGAAACGTCAAGATCAGAAGGAACTATCAAACCAACCTTCAATAAGGTGCTCATAATCTTGGCATTATATTTTCTGTCGTCTTCAGCATGGACCAACCACCAACTAGCATCTTTAGCTGTTGATGGGGAAAGCTCACATAGTTTATTCAATAAGTATACCAAAGTTTCCCGTGAAAGCGTGGTTTTGGCAGTGGTAAACAAGGCATTCACAGTAAACTGTGCTACTTTCACATATATTTCGTCGCCAGCGGGAGTGAGGTTTTTAGCACAAATACTGAGAATCTGAACCAAAACAGTTTTAACCGCATGGTCTGTAGGCAACTCTGACAAATGGCCATCTTGAGAGTCAGCCAAAGCTTTCAATAATGTTTCTAGTAATTGTTGCAAGTATGTCACTGATTGAACAAACATAGCTTGAGCAGCGTTTGGCTCAAGTTCCTCCGCTGCTGGTCTGGCCTGAGGTATGTCTTTGACTAAAGGTTGTTGGAATTGTTCTGGTTCTGCAGTTGGCATTCTTCTAACCTGTGGAGTAGTCATGGTTAATCTTCCAATATTCTCATAAACTTGCAACTGTTCGGTGGTGACACCGCCTGGCATCAAGCCTAATGGCTGAGGCAAGAATATGGCATATTTAGAAATGTTAGGAGAAACATATGGCTGGCCAGGAGCATCTAATTTGTGCTGACGACGGGCATAAATAGGAGTCAATAAAGCTTCATCCATTTCGGCAGTGGCCTTTTCCATAGCAGCAATCTCTATGATTTGACAAGCGCCTTCAATGTTGTCATTTATAACTTGTAACAACATTTGTTCAATGACTGCTGGATCAGAGGCAACAAAATTCTGGCCCAAAGAACTAGTGACACTTTCTCCCACATGCTTCAACAACAAGTCTCTAGAAAACACCTTTGCCAAATACTGTGACACTCCCCGGACAGTGTTGGCAGCAGCTCTTCTCAATTTGTTTTCGTCACCTTCCAACGCGAAATCTTTCAAGACCAACGTGTGAGCTGTGTTTACCGAGATGCTAACTGCTCTGTCCACAGCTGGAGGTAACACTTCTCTAATAGCTTTGTTGAAAGCCAATTGAAAAAGCCGTTTGACATTAGGATGCAATTGGTAGAATGCTTTGCCAGACAATCCATTGACAAAGTTTTCAAGCATCAAAGCCAAGTTGTCGGTGGCAGACACTTGCTGTGGGCGTATTGGTTGTGGCAATGGGATTTGTTGGCGCAACTTGAATTGTGCTTGCTGGGAAAGAACAGCTGGCTCTTCCAATCTTTGTAATAAATCTAACCCAGATAATAAATGATCAGAAACGAGTTGAGTGAGTTGCTCATTACTTTTATCTTTCAAAATAGAAGATTCTTCAATGTCATCTATTTTCAACAGCAAAGCATTGAGAAGCACCTCAATTTCAAATCTTAATTGAAGTTTCAAACTGGTGGTCTTGTAAAGCTCAATTAACAACTCTATAATACCCATAGTCCAAGGGTTAGGTGGCTTGAAGATTTTTGAAAGAACAGCTTGATCCAAGACTTTACATACAAACGGAATGGTAAGACTCATCTTATCCAACACATAACCTTCTATCAACAAGTCTTTAAAAGACAAGTTTTCTCTCAAGATTGGTTTATCCCTGCCCAAAGTGATTTTACCCAACCAAGCGCCCAAGTTCTTCAAATATGATCTTTCATTGACAGACTCGGTGTTATGAGTCAACAACCGGTTGATTTGAAGATACGTGACCTCCAACACATACTGTTCAAGCAATGGTGATCCAATAGCATCAATCAAGGCACAATACAAATCTTGATAATTAGGCTCAGACTTGGCCCGAGATGCCACTATATATTTCGAAAACCATTCGTAGTTTCTCTCGGAAAGTGCCTGTTTGATAGCAGTCACTCTTGTCGACAAGTTCTCACTGGTGATGTTGTTCACGATAAACAATATCTTGTCGGAACTTTCTTCTTGAGGGTCTTCTTGAGGAACGTTTTGTATGAAATCAATGTTAGGATTGATTGCTTTGAAAAGAGCCTCTTTGGCAGCCGAAGGCTTTGGAGCTGCTACTGACTCTCCTCTTGCTACTGGAGAAGCTGTAGGTTCTCCTCTAACAGACCGTTCAATTACTTGATAAATCTTTGGTTGAAGACGTAACCCTTGGATTCCATACAAAGCCTCGCAATACTTTGGAAACTCTGGCAAACGAGGTCTGGCAGATATCAAGGCTTGTACTGCAAACTTAAACATATTGGAATCTGGATTTTCTCTGGCAGATTCCAATATAAAGCTCAACGCCAAGGACAATGTGACACCATCAATCAATCTGTAGTTTATCAAAGAGCCAAACAAAATCGATGTCTTTTGTAAGGCATCAATAGGATATTCTCTGAAAAACCGATATTCGTCTAATAATGAATGGATCATGCAAGCAAAAACATCCTGTTCATACGGGACATTGGATTCCTTCAAACTTTGCAACATTCTGACAATTTCGGTAATTTCAACGGTGTTATTGTACATCCGCTGATAATATTCTTTCATCTGTTGTTCAACCGCCATAGGGAACGTGTTTGGAGACGAGCTGACTACATTAGCGAGAATTGCTTTATCATGACCATAACCAAAATTAATCAATCTAGGATAAGCCAGTAAACACTGTTTTTGGACTGCCCGAACTTCAGCTAATTGCTGGGGATTGAGCTGTTCTTGTTCCCCAATGAATTGTAACAACTCATAAACAAGAACCAAGCTTAACGAATTATGCGAAGGATCAAACTGACCGGACTGAGAATAGTCATATTCATTCTTAGCCTCTGAAAGTAAAAAAATCAAAATCTGGGTGAATGCTTCATTTTTCAATTGGGGATTGGCATTGAAATAGGAACGTATGATAGGCACCAAGTTCTTCCAGCCATGATAAACTGCTTTGATAGCATACTTGAGCCAGATATGAAAATTGATCGTGGATCTGGCGGCAGTGTTCAAGACGGTATCCAATATACTGGTTTGCAACAAATATGGAATTACAGCTGCTGCCGTCTTGTTTTCTTTAAAAAATTCCGAGAGAAATACTAAGAACTCGTTTGCTGCTACCTCGGAATATTTCTTAAGAGCTGCTGGCAAGAACGGAGACATCTCCAGTATCCACATAAACAAAAGATTATTTAACAAGTCAGCGGTACCTTTGGTGATTTTGGAGTTTAAAATAGTGAAGACAAGACATTCTGCGTAATGCTTGACATCCTCATTAAACAATTTAGTAATTGCAGAGTCAGTTTCACTAGCAAAAACAACATCAAGGTACAATTTAGCCACATTCACAAAACGAATAATATTATTGGCCAGATTCGTGAGCAAATTTGGAGTCAAATAAGGTGTGTTGATAAACACAGAAGTCAAGTTTTTCAACTGATAGCATTCTGTATTATATCTGTGCAACGTGAAATATAATGCCACCCGAATTGGCATAGAAAGTTCCTGTTGTAAAAACAAGTCTATGATTTCATCTGACGGCAATGAGACAAAAAACTGATTCAATGATACGAGATTTAGCGATGGAAGACTGAGTTGATTAAGAGAAGAAACCAACAGTTTAAGCACATCATTCCAATCTGGTTGAGCCTTGAGCGACGTGATAATAGTACGGAGTTGATTTCCTTTTACAAAAGAGTCTGCTATTGACAATGCAGCCAAAGAAGTAACACTTCCTGGGGTGTTTGAAATCTCCTGGGATTTAGGCACTAATATTTCTGCCAAGACCAAGGAAACTGCATCGTTGATTTTGCTTTGATCTTGTATGACAGAAAGCGTGTTGGAGATGTGGTCGAGAGTTATCAACTCTGGGTTCGTTTGTAGTAGTATTTCCTTTATAGACATCTCGGATAAGTGAGCAAAAAGTTTGTTGATTTGGGTCTGAACGGCGTTAGGCAACCCTTGGGAATCAGCGAAGCGTTTATAGATGTAGTTAGCAACAATAAGTTTTTGGGTAAGAGTTACAGTTTTCGAACCAAAGTAATGGTGTAAAAACGAAGATAAATTACTAGCTTTTTCGAGATTGTGCTGGGTATACTTTGGGTCTTGGAGAATGACAACAAGTTTAGGTGTGAGTTTGGCAAGAACGTCTTTTGTTTCCTTTTGAAAGCTTTCGAATTTAACGTCTTCAACTAAAATTGAGAATACTGTTTGCTGAAAAATATCACAATGGCAAGCAGCAAAGAGAGTATTTAATGAAAACAGATCAACTTCCTCTAATAGCTTCTCTATACCGGTCTTGAAAACAGAGGCCAATTGAAGGTTTGAAGCAATATAATTTAACTCTAATGCAAGTAAATCTACAACGCTTTGCAGACTGTATTTGAATTGAGTTTCGTGAAGAGCAATTGAAGAATATAAGACTAGCTGGAGAAAGTAGTTTTTGTATACAAAGGGATTGTGAGAAGCACACAAGTAATGGATTTTCTCGTAATTCTGATGGAGAGTCTCTTTGGTTACGGTGGTGGCAAGAATGGCAATCTGGTCTGCGACAATTTGAAGGAGATTATTGGAAAGCCCTTTGACTTTGGATTTCTTTGACTTTTGATGTGTGTTAATGCCGCTTTGGTTATCTGCTTTGTTGGCAATGTTCATTAAGGCTGTCGGACAGAAAACCGACAAATGTTGATGTTATTTTGACACGTTGATTTCACTCTTCTTATAAAGGTTAGTATACACATTCATTAGCACAAATTGCGTAGTATGAAATATCATACAGGGTTACAATATCAATTGTTCGTACCTCTTAATGATCTCAATGCAAACCTAGCAAGTATTACTAACTTTATTGATATGGATACTTGAACAGTTAACAGGAATAAACGCCAACAAATTTTTAAAAATGTCCATTTTCCCTTAGACGGGTAACCCGCGAAAGAGTTGCTGGCTATATAGAGGATGATGGTTGATGAATAGAGAGGAAGATCATCAAGTATATTCAATATCATCTGATCGATAAATAGAAATCAACTACCCATAGGATGGCAATAGTTAGCTCAGTTACGTTATCGTATTGGCGCTGTGCATTTTTGCTTACAGTGGCTTTTTTCTTGGTGAAAAGCCCAGAGTCTATAGTATATAACACCTATGTTCTCTTGTTTGGGCATATATTCGATAATGTGGTGGTGGACACATTGGCAGAGTCTAAAAATACACCAATTGTAGGCCTACTTGCCATCTTTCTTACATTCAACGCTCTCTCGGATTTGGTTGCAATCTTCTCTATCTCCAGCCTTTTTTCAAAGCCGCCGATTCTCGATGCCCAGAATTTGCAGGATGTCCAGGAGAACGAGAATGCCAAGCCAAGAGTTGACAATAAAGAGCTTTATTTTGTGTATTTTGAAAACCTTGTTCCTTTAAGATTGATATTTTTCTTTACTCTAACTGCAGCAAGTTATGGTCTTGATAATGTATTAATTGCCAACAATTTGGTCAGTATCTACGGCTTCATCGAGGTCTGGTTCAATTTCGTGATATATAACAATTTGCGTGACGAAAAAGTCACTAGATATAAACAAGGCTTCTACAAGCCAAATGGCCATAGTGTGTTGACAGAAAAGCCTGAAAACAGCGAGGACGAGTTGTCAGACGAGGACGAGACCGAAACTTAGATCTTTGTTGTATATAGCTATAATTTAATGGATTTTGCTAAAAACAGGTGCAGTATCAATCTTCAAAAACTGGTTAATTTGTAATAATGAATGTGTAACATCAATTGCTTATAAATCAAAGAGATTTCAACATCGTCCTTTTTTAGCCAGTTTAAAGAATCTTTGATTGTTGCCTTGAAAATTGAAAAAGAAGGATTTATACTCTTCATCTCCTTATACGATGACTTATCTTAACCCTGACTAAAGAAGGAATTTGCCAAAGTTTAGTGAAAATAAACGTGCTAAAAAGCGCCAACTATTTTAATACAATTTAACAGTCTATATATATGGAAGGACTTTGCTTGTTTCCTTCTCCAACATGGCCTACATTGTAAATGGGTTACGCCCCACAAAAAAAAACCGACCTTACAAAGTTCACAAGGTGGTTTTTATAATATCATTGAACCGTGGAGCGCTGTCCTAAGTAATTACCGACTTTTGTCTTTTAAAATTAGCCACTTTATATAACTCTAACTAGTTCTCCAACCTGACTCTCTAATCGAAACTGCACACCCACCTTTTCACCACCATCGTATACAATCCCTACTACACTTATTCAGTACCGTATCCTAATCCTTTCCTATGTCCAATGCTAAACTGTGTTAGCCGTATCACCAGATTCCATTACTTGACGTCTTCCAGGCCACTACTTTATGCTGTTATGCGTCTATCACGCATATCATACATTCACACACATCATTGTGCGTCTCGTATGGCATCGTCTTACCGAATAAATGAAAAACGTCCAACATGAAGATTTCAACATAAATAGGCGAAAAGAATTGATTTTAACCTTGATAAAATTTTGTTTTTGTTTTTTAGAATATCACTCAAAGCTATCTGGTCAGCAACTAAACATAAGCAAACAATAGAAAATGTCAGGATTCGAGTATACATCGGCCAATGCACCTATCCGTGAGAAGATGGAAGCGTTGGTACGTAGAAAACAGAAAGAAATTATCAGCAGCTTGGAAAGTATAGATTCTGGATATAAGTTCAAGTTTGATACATGGGAGAGACCTAATAATGGTGGTGGCGGCTTGTCATCAGTCATTGAGAATGGAGAAACTTTTGAGAAAGGTGGGGTTAACATTTCCGTGGTCTATGGAAACTTACCTCCTCAAGCTATTGAAAAGATGAGAGCTGATCATAAAAATTTAGGAAGTCCGGATGGGAAAGGCGTGAAATTTTTTGCGTGTGGATTATCTATGGTGATCCATCCTTTAAATCCACATGTTCCGACTACTCACCTAAACTATAGATATTTCGAGACTTGGAACTCGGATGGTACACCTCAAACCTGGTGGTTTGGCGGAGGAGCAGATTTGACACCATATTATTTGTATGAGGAAGACGCTAAATTGTTTCACCAAAGCCATAAGGATGCGTTGGATAAATATGACACCGCTCTTTATCCAGAATGGAAAAAATGGTGTGACAAATATTTCTGGATTCCTCATAGAAACGAAAACAGAGGCATTGGTGGTATTTTCTTTGATGATTTTGATTCTAAGGAGCCTAATGAAATTCTTAAAATTGTAGAATCTAGTTTTGATGCTTGGATCCATTCCTACACTACTATTGTCAAGAGAAGAAAGGATTTGCCTTTCACTGAAGAACAAAAACAGTGGCAATATATTAGAAGAGGTAGATATGTGGAATTCAATTTGGTATACGATAGAGGGACCAAGTTTGGATTGCAAACCCCAGGCTCTAGAATCGAGTCTATTTTGATGTCATTGCCTGCAAACGTCAGCTGGGTCTACAATCATTCGCCAAAGGAAGGAAGCGAGGAAGACAAATTGCAAAAGATTTTCAAACAACCTATTGATTGGGTTTAATCTATAGAATTGTATATACTGTTTTGAGCCCATAGATTTATGATAATCGATGTTTTGTTTTCTAATAGGTTGATAGTTGTGTAGGACTGTTATTATGATAATCATAGGTTTCATGTGTAGCATATATTTTACAAAGCTTCTGGTTTTCTGGCGAAGAGTAAATATTGAGATTTCAATTATACGGTTTACCGTCTGCAATCTTCAATTTTCTAAAATTAATGTAAATTTAAGGTGAATTTCAAATGGTTAAAATTTATGTATGCTTTCGAGAGTATCAGACAATATATTAAGTCATAATGGAAAGTACGAGGCTAACAAATTTACCTAAATCGCTTATAACACAATGCATATATTCACTATTTACAATACCAACTGAAAACAAACAAATCATTTCTTGAGAACCTCATCCAACAATGAACGTATTTGAGCTGCATGGTCTCCTACAATTACAATCTTCTTGCTTTCTTGATACACCTTGAAATCCTTGGGGTTTATATCTGGTAAAGCTGCCTGCAAATCTTTTTTGAGCTGCACAACATCACCCTCAACTCTTCTGATTAAAGTTTCACGAACTTGGCCTCTACGAACATTAGTATAAACCGGCACTCTGCCTGTGGTGGTCTTGGAAATATGATACTGTCCTAATCTGGAAGCACTGAATTCTTTTGTCTGCAAATCTTTGGAAAGATCAATAGCCTCAAGTTTTGGGAAAATATGACTTGCTGGTCTTGTGGTAGCAGGGAAAATCTCAGAACTTTTCGTTTCTTTCAAATATCTGGCCTTGGCAATCTTTCGCAACTCGCTCTCGAGATTTACCGTCGACTGAAATCTTTTGAAAGTAATGCTTTTGAATGTCGCTTCAAACATTGTGAATGGCGTTTGCTGGTTAATTACGCTTATGACAAACTCACTAATTAGACTTTCTTACCTTGGTCTTATACTTAAAGACCTTTCATACGCCAACTGTGAAAAAACAGAAAAAATTTCAAAGTCACGTGGGATATAATATAGTGAAACTATAGTGTTATAGTTATAATTATAATAATATCTTATATTTCAAGCCCAGTTCAAATCAGTTTCTGCTAACCTTTATTTCCCTGAACGCCCGATGGGTTGGAAATTAAGTACTAGACTTTGGTCTAGGTCGTGTTTCAGACAGTTGCAGTTGTCTGTTCACTATCGTAAGAGTAGCAAGTAAAAAGTGTTCGTGTCGGGAATCGAACCTGGGTTCCTGTTAGGTCTTTTTTCCCTTCTCTGTGAGTACTAGCCACTGAGCCATCCTGCCCAGCAGCTACACTATAAGGTTATACCATTTTTTATGGTTCCCTTATGATATTTTGAACATACAAGAATAAATTAGACATAGTTGATGTATTATATTCAAGTTTTCTATAAATGTTGTGCTGTTAAAAAGGGTTGCTGAAACTTGGCGGGAGAACACTGACATTTGATTATGCCATGCCCTACTCACCGTAATCAACGATCAAATACCCAAGCCTTGAAACGATACATACAATTTAAATTTTGAACAGTTGCTTTCACTTGTGATGAAGGCTTTTGTAAAAACGGGAAAGAAGTAAGAAGTCTGGTAATTAAAAGAAGAGACCCCCATTCTCTTCAAAATATTTACATGATATCCTATCAACAAGAAAATATGTACATTGAGTTTATTTATGGTTAGCTGCTGGCTTCTTCTTCAGCCTTTTGTGCTTCCGGTTTACCAAACTTGGACTGAGCAAGAACGGTTTGATAAAGGTTCTGTTTGTTTTCTGCTGCTATAGCTTTTTCAAAGTCAACAATAGATGGATTTATTTTCTCCAACACACTGTTGACTTGTGTAGTAAATGACGAGTCATCAGTTACTTTCAAAAACTGTTCTTGGACGGCTTTCAAAATGAAATATTCAAAATGCTTTTCTGGTTTGAAAGTTGAAGCTTTAATCTTTGCAATGGACTCAATATCCAACTTGGAAATATCTACTTGATTGAACACCTCGATGATTTTGGCGTCTACAACTGCCTTGGCTTTTGGCTTTACACTGGCATAGTTGATAAGTGCTGCTACATAAGTCAAAGCAACTTTAGGCTCCAACAGAAATGCATGCTCAACATTCTTAGGCTTGTAACGTCTGAGTTTGGCCAATGGGATATTCAACTTGTCAACAAAGTCTTTCAAAGAGTAACCCTTCAAGTCTACAGCACCAGCATTGATTTTGATTATATTGTTAAGCACATGAATAAACTCTACGATTTGAAACGAGAGAAATCTGGCAATAGACAAATTGTTAGAATAGAGAAATGTCAAGACATGAGGAAGTTTATTCAACTTTGCTCCTGCAATAAGCAAATTGATGAAATGCTCTTCCTTCAAATAATGTTTGTTTTTTGGAAACTTATTGAACTTGGCATAATCAAGCAACACCTTCTCAGCACGTTGTAACTCTCCATAAGTGCTGCTGCTCAAAAGAAGAGTGGTGAGTGCACTTTTCTTGATAGCACCATCAAAGATCTTTGGCGTTATTCTGGTGCCTTCTTCCTCATTGTAAAGCTCCAATGATAGCAATCTGTTGGCATTCTTTGGCTTGTAAACCAACTCCCTTAGCTTATTGTTGGCCTTATAATATTTTAACCCTTCTTTCAACTGCTCGTACGAGGCTTCATATGCTGCTGCTGCTTCTGATGTCACCACTCCAGGCGCACTTTGACCAACCCTGGCTACAGAGTGGAACGCAGACCGTGAAACATACTTGGACGCACAGTTTAAGGCTTTGGGACACTTTCTGGTAAACATCCTTTAATCACAGCCTCGTATTAATTGATGTTTGATTTGTCTTTATTATCGCTAAATCATAGATTCACTTCTTAAAACTTTTCACTTTCAACGTGCTGACAAATGTATTATGTAATATAATGAAAAATAGATTATGTAACTGGACATCATAGTTAAGGATTTGTATTTATATAATGATATAGCAGTCGCGCTTTTCACTATTGCTTAAGGCATTGGAGAGATCAATGGCAGTATTGTCTCTTTATGTTGTGGTTTGAATTTAAGCTTGTTACTGCATATCTTGTAAATCATAAACTGCGATATCACGAACAAATATTTTTACTTTAAAATATACAGTGCATTCAAGCATTATAAATGTTTGTTAACGGCTCCAAAAAAGAGAGATACCTTGAAAATAGTTAAATATATACTAAATAATATTTTGATGTTTTGTTCGAATTCTGAGCTCGCCAAGCAAGAAAATTAAATGCTTGTATAGGTGGTTCAAATGTGCGCTAATAAAGTTGTCTAACTTTGTTAGAAAAGCCATATTACCAGTCAACAAAACTTTTACATCTTTGTAAAGAGGAAACGTGGTACCAACAGTTATCATGTATTTGTAGGCAAGCTTATATCACTTTCGTGAAAGAACAAGAAAAATAAAAAAAAAAACTTTACCCAAGATTTTTTGTATTGTATTTTACGTTCTCAAAAGGGTTTCAAAAATCTGTCGAAAATTCATACAATTAATCAAAAAAATAAAAACAATTTGCAGGCAGTAAATTTAAAGATGTCCTTGCTTGTTCAATTCTGCAAATATCCATTAGAAACAAAAATAAACTTCTTGAAATTCTTCAACCTAAACGGAATTCTCTATAAAGTTTAAATCTCTCGTCGTGGCTTGGTAAAAACATAAACATTTAGCCACAATACTTCAAATTTTATTTATTTGAAAATGCTGCCCGATTTACAAGAAATCAGAAAGTATTAAAATAGTTATGGTAGAATGCTTACTTTAGAAGCGCACCCGATTAGGTTGTGCCAGGGCGACGGCACCAAATTTCATTGAAGCACGACAAGTATAATGTGGGGACGAGTTTCCTATGCTCCTTTTACCAACAACCACAAGGCAATATGATAAACCTTCAGCCTTTAGATCTATCAAAATGTATGGTATAAGTATACTGGTGTTTTCCTTCGTGAATATAGTGCATAGTACTAACGATGGTTTAGATACCGAAGAAGAGCTTCAAGATGTCGATGCTGAAAGTTATAACCATGCCAAGAGGTTGGTACAACAGGAGCTAAAAACAATGAAAATTGAGGAAGTACATCCAGCAATAAGACAGAGCTATCCAGAAGACAAAAGCACAGATTTGCAAAGACATAAGTCTGTTGTTCTCCTGGACATTCAAAACTTGGAAAAAAAGTATCATGATGTTATTTATGACGAGTCAAAGGAGCGTGTAGAGATTCCCAAAAGCAGCCTGATAGATTTGTTACGGTACACCAGTTTCACCAAGACAGATGGTGTGTCTGTTGACTTTCAAAGATTGTACACTACTTTGGCATATCAGAGCGAACGTCTACAGTCTCTCCAAATCGAGGAGGAAATACAGGAAAGTGGACAATTTTAGATAGTTATATTAAGCATAAACACTAAAAAAAATATACAACATTTACACTGAAAAACTGATTCTAAAAAGATTTGTTCATTCAATCATGTCATGGTCGTTATAATGTAGTGCATCTAAGTATTAGAGTGTTTACTTCATAAAGCAAATGCGCTAGAGTGCTCCATAATGGCCTTTTTTGTAATTTTCCTGAATTTGAATTATAGCTTCTTTCTGGTCTTCTGGAAGCAACTGGATTTGTTCAGGCGTGAGCAGTATTACCTGCTTGATAGCTTCCAACTGTTGTGGATCTGATATTATGGCAGCTTCTGTCTTGTTGGATTCTCCTTCTTCTTTAGGTTGTGCGACTTTTTGCCCTACTGGCTCCTCCTTCTGCTGCTGCTGCTCCTGAGTAGTTGATGTCGCAGTGTCTCTTTCAGTGGCAGTGCCGGATGGTTCAGAATTGGCCAAGTTGACTTCTGAAGATAGCAAAGCACTGACATCTTCGGGGCTTTTCAATTGAAACAATAAAAGTATCTCTATCAAAGCAGATGAAAGTTGTGGACATTGATCCAATAGTTCTACCATTACTTCAGGGTTTTTTAATGCCATTCCTTTGGCATCCTTGATGATGTTGAACAATCGTATCTGTTCAAGAGACTTTAAGGTTCTTGATACCATATCAAATACAGTCTCATTTTCACCTACAGTGACTCCAGGAGGCAAAGGAGGAATCACATTATTCAATCTACGTTTCTTACGTTGCTGGTTCTTTAACCC
Organism: Saccharomycopsis malanga; assembly: GCA_004014935.1. Lineage (NCBI taxonomy): Eukaryota > Fungi > Ascomycota > Saccharomycetes > Ascoideales > Saccharomycopsidaceae > Saccharomycopsis > Saccharomycopsis malanga. The sequence continues at coordinate 3,455,265 of CP025321.1, forward strand.
TCCAATGCCTGCATTTCCAGCGCTGTTGAACTTTCCGTACCCACCCACACCATTGTTTGCCATACTATTCTTGGCGCTTCCATCATCAAGCGTTCCATCCGGATTGACAATCGTAACATTGCCGCTAATAGTCGACCCCGAACTGAAACCACACTTCAAATACCGGTTGCCCACTTGATAATTATTGAGATTTCGAACAGCAGAGGCAGCAGTATTCTCATCAGAATATTCAACAAATGCGTAACCCTTACTCTTGCCAGTTAATTGATCGAATACTAGTTTTATCCCTATAACAGTACCAACTGTATTAGCTATATTGAGAACATCAAATTCACTGAAATCAAAAGGAATGCCCCCTATATATACAATCTTCCCGCCCTTGTTGTTGCTATTCATTTTCCACAAAACTCTTTCACAATTTCAATCACTTTATCAATTATTCAATGTTATTCCTTCTCATCAGGGCTGGCTGGTATATATATCGAAAACTTTCATTGTTACCCGGATGTCGCGATACCATATGAAGAAGCATCATACCTAGTGACCATAGTTATTAACTGTTAGAGTTCTAATTTTATGACCGTCAATATGTAGAATAGAATTGTAAATGTGAAGTTGTTGTAAAAGGATAGAAGCCTTAAAATTGAAGAATTGTAAAGTAACGCAATATTTAGATGAAACAGGGCAGTATTGTAATGTTAAATGTGCAGGATTCAGTAAAAAACAAGAAAATGAACTTAGAAAAACTATAAATTCTAACGCACAAGCTCTTTATGATCATTTCCAAAAAACAAGGTTTAGTAAAGCTGACTTGCTGACTGCTTTTGATTTTAAGCACTATTACCTGTCTGTTTCTCCAGGATTAAGAATTGGAGATTTGGTAAAAACAAAAAATAATATTACAAGCTGCTCGCCATCTTTCACATGGTAAAAGTAATGGTCTGGTCTTGTAACTCACGACAGACTTTTAATAGTCACAAAAACATATTTGCCGAAATAATACCCCAAATGTGTTACGAAATTTTTCCAGATAATTGTAATGTTTATTACAACTTTTGGACCAAAATACAAGTAAATGAAAGCAATATCGTGAAGTCATTATATGAGAATGCAATGAAGTTATATAGACAAGAATAATATAAAATACAAAGTAAAATAAATAGAAACCAAAATGACACCAAACAAAAAAACATAAAAAAATTTTTTTTAGGAAGCAAAGTAATGAAGTGTAGCAAGAAACAATTAATGAAAAAAGAAAAGAAAAAGTTAATGTGTCTTGATGTAACTGAAAAAAAAAAATTATTCGTTTCCTTTAAAATAATGCTCCCAAGCCGAATAGAATTAACAAGGTAAGTTTCAAATTGCTGATTCCATTATTGTTAGTTATGCCAAAGAGACGGTCGTAGCTATCTTCCGAGATATCCAGACCAGTGAGGACCCTTGCATTTTTGCTTAATGCATTTATCAAATGACTAAGGTTGAAATTGTAATAATTACCATAACTGCTAAGCAAGCGGGAGTTCAATTCATAGTGCAAGTTTTTGACTAGGTCTTCATACAAATCGGAAACAAGTAAATCTACCAAGTTCGTTTCGTTGAACGAAACTTTGCAATACAACTTGTCCAAGTTGTAAATTACTGTACTACTGAGAGTGAACTGTTTATCATGAGAAGCCATACGGGATGATGTCAGAGGCAAGGACGCAGTATCGTCATAAGGAATGTCTTGTGCTGCTGTGCTGTTATCTAAAGAGGAAATCTCAGTAGGGGTCAATATCGAGCCATTTTGGTTAGCAAAAAAAGAATGACTTGAGGGGTCATTATTATTGACCAAAGCGATAATTGGTTTCAAGTCATTCAATGATATATAAGACTTATGAGTGAAAAGTGATTTTGGAGCAGATTCTGGAACTTTGGCTATGGCATTGACAAATTGGATCTTCAAATTTACAAAAATATACTTGTTATCACTGGTCTTTGTAAGCGGTTTAATCTTGACTTTGTTAGTTTCCAAAAAAGTCAATTTCTCCAAGGGGAAAACAGATGTGTCTTGAGGGCCATCTAATATAGCCTTTTCCAGTACCATCAAACTTGGTGAGGGTTCTTCCAGGGTAAAATCGTCAAAAAATCTAGCTTCATGGAACAAATTATTAAAATTAAAAACTTGATTATGATGATCAGGATCATGTGCTATGGAAACATCCGATAAAGAGCTTGTCGATAACAAATCAACTCCTAAAAAGTCTTTGTTAACTTTATTGACCTTGGTCTTTATTTCTTGAATAAGTTCATTAACATTGAAATTCTTTTCGCTTGGCACATTGATATCGCATATCAAATTCACTTTACCATCTACAAGCCAATTAAACTTGTTAGCCAATAATGGGTTGGTCTTAAGGTCAATTGCATGTATTTGAACACGGGTGATCTTGCTATCATCATTGTATGTTACGTCGGAGTCGTTATTCTTGTTTGTTTCTTCGGCAACATCTTTCAAGCTATGCAAATCAATAAGACGTGTACTAGGTGTTGTAGAGGTGCGGTTGTGTTGTTTTTGGTGAACAGTGAATAATGAATTATTGAGCGACCCAGAACAAATTTTGGGTTTCAATATATCAAGTAAAAACCATGCAAGTCTCACTTTTGGAAACTCTAAATTAAATATGGCAAAATCTACAGGCGCAGCAAGATTCTCAGAATTATATTGTATGTTCACATTTTGCAACTTAATACTGTTGAATTCATAATCTTCGTTTTTGAAAATCGCCGGCACAATCTGCTTCATATAATTTTTCTTCCCAGGCTCTACGTTGTTATCGCCCATACGGTTCTCCATGACACCACGAATCCCGTTAATATCAATATCGTTGATCAACCCTTTGCCCTGATACCATTTGCTAAAGTCCAATGTTACATCCATATTGTCGACACTCAAATTGAACTTCACACAAGGATCATGTGCCGTCGTGGGAGATGAAACAGATAAGCTTTTTATGCTTATGACACCTTTTCGGAAGTCTGGAACGACATTGTCCTTTAAATCTTTAGCCTTGTTGAATTTGAAAACAATCTTGTCTGAATCGTACTTGAAAAGCATTTTCAAAATTAAATTGTTGACGAACGATGATTGGTCATCGGCATCATTCAAATTAAGCCATTTAACAGTGTAAACCACAAGAGAAACAAACGTGGTTGTCCCAAGAACAAACCATATGATATTGGACCATACAAACCACGATACAAATGCAGAAAGATCATCTGTATTGAATGGCCGGTTCTGTTTTATGAGCAACCATTTCAAATTGAGCTCCAAGCTCTGCAAAAGAGATGTAGATCCAGCAACAAATTGTTTTCTTGTAAGCACCGGTAGTCTTGCTGGTGGCGGAAATGACCGGAGAGGCACTAGCTGCTTATTTGTACCATTAATATCTTTATTAGCCTTCTTCTCATGGACAATGGAAGACGCCCATAGCAGACGAGCCGATATTCGCGGAGGGGGATGTCGAAAAAGTCCCCTCAATAGATGCGACAGACGGCCTAACTTGAGCATTGAAACTAAAGATGCTATCCGACACTATCTATATAACCGTTGGGACAATAATATTTGTTGGGCCCAAAAAAATGTCAAAATTCGTGGGTTCCTATACAATGCCAAAAAAATTTACTACTTTGCTCCGAAAAATTTTACCGGTTTCTATGGCACGTGGTCCGAGGGTATAATATTGATACACGGTTTAGTTTTGTTTTGAGTGTTCTTTACAAACTTTTGAGATTAAAGTAGTCTTTAGCTTTGTTTCTATTGAGAGAATGTGTGTGAAAGTTTGTTCTATAGAGAAGTATACATTATGGTGAAGTGGAAGGGCATGATTTGACGGCGCGCGAGTGTCACACGACTGCCGCATGCGAGAAATGCGCGGCATGCTGTCAGAGGTCATAACCCAGATGTATACGACTCAGGATGGAAGTGAATTTCACTACTCTTTATCAACATAAACAAAGTATAATCATTTGAAAAGAGTAGAATCAATTATTCCAGGAGATTCTTGGCCAATGCGTCAACGTAGAATTCAAACATAAAAATTTTATGTGCATGCCAGGTTAATTTATATAAAAAAAGGATATCTTCCTCGTAATTGGTTCTACTTGTTACAGTTCAACATACACTAGCATCTTATTGTAATGCAATTTTGTAAATTGATATGTGAAAATGTAGTCGATAGTCTTTTTCCGTTTCTTGATTGGCCGTTGCGTGATGGTCTGTAGACATAACGGATTTGCATTTATCTGGAAACACGAAGTGAAGCACTCCATAAACCAAACACTACAAACGGTTGTTTGTTCTTTGAAAACTATATTTGGAAACTACAGTGCAAGGCAAAATGATAGGAACCAGTGTGGTTTTGAATGAGCGACAACGAAGCCGACTTCATCAAGTGGTAGTTTACGGCCAGGTAGGCATTAATTATGCCACAGGCTATGTTGACCCACATGTGCCTCAACAGTTTAACCAAGCGATATTAAACCTTGACTCAAAACTACGGGAGCGGGGCGCAAACCTCAGTAATGTTGTCGCCCTTGAAATGTTGGTGCCAAATGCAAATATTGCAGGTTCTATTGACAACGTGTTTGCCGAGATCTGGTCAAGAAGACATCATAATCCGCAGAAAATCAAAAAAACCTACAGAATAGTGGGTTTCCCTGCAGATATTGGGTTGAAGTTGGAACTTAAAGCCATTGCTAACATTGCCCTGCACCAAACCGTCCTTTGAATTGGTTTACTTAATGTGGTGTTTCAACAACGAAGCACCCGTACGTAACGACATCCTTGCATCATAACGGTCATGCGCCGAGATGCATGGTTCAACCTAGTTTCTGCAACAAATTTCTAACATGCATGATGCACGGCAGAAAACTCAGGATGAAAAATTCAGGCACCAGCCAACTGTTATTTTTCATCTGCTATTTATAGAGTTTTTGGTTCAGTGCAGTATAACTTTGAAACTTATCATCCTTATTGGTGGCAGTGGAAGCTGAAATTAGACATGTCAATTTTAATTCTTGGCCTGCTCTTAATATGGAAACATCATGGCTATTTTTATCTATTAAAGAAACGACATATCCTTTTTTTGTAAAACTTTATTAAAATGGTTTTGAAAAAGAGTTAAAGAAAATATCATATAAAGACAGCCAACTTTTCAACAAATTTTCTTATTCCTTACGACCATTGTATGATAATCAACTAAGCTGAAATTCATCTATTGTTCGTCGTAATGAAAGTTTTCAAATCTCTGTTGATCTTTGCAGCTTTGGCTGTTTCAGATGCTGTTTTTGCTCAATATTTAAACTCAACTGAAGCTCAATCAATCACAGATGCCGCCTACTCTACAACCACAGAAATTGTGAGTGACACTACTACTATTGTAGTGACAAGCTGTGCTAACAACGTATGCTCAACCACTGCTGTTGAGACCGGGGTGACTGTGGTTACTGTTACTGATAATGAAATTGTTACTACTTATACCACATTTTGCCCTTTGACATCTGTGAAACCTGTTCACAGTACCCTGTCTTTGTCTAAACCGATCGAAACATCTAGCAATATGCCTCCTACTGTTGTTTCAAGCGCTCTGACTTTTACATCGCCTACCCAAAGTTTTTTCAAAAAATCTTCATCTAGTATTTCCTCTGCGTCCTCGATTAATAGTGTATCCTCTACTGCATCAAGTACTATCACCAGTTCTTCACCAAGTACTCCAGAAAGTTTGTCTTCAACGTTACTGCTGAGTTCCTCTTCTATTCATACTGAAACTTCCGTCTCCACAGTTTCTTCGTCCGGTACATCTAGCGTATCACAATCATCAACGATCCTGTCTTCAGTTCCAGCTACGATCACCAGCTCAAGTAAGACTGGTACCATTGACACGAGCACCCCAGGTGCTACTTCTACATCTATGTTGAGCTCCTATATAACTGAACATAGAGAAAGCACTACTATTGTTGTGATTACTAGTTGCTCCAACAACCTCTGCTCCCCAACAACTGTCAAAACAGGTGTAACTATTGTCACTGTTTCCACTGACCAAACAACAACGGAATACACCACTTATTGCCCCTTGACCAATACTAAAAGCGAAACTAATACACCTTCTAAGAGTCGGATCACAAGCTCTGAAACAAGTACTATTAGCAAAAGCAGCACAGATAAAACATCGACGCATATTGAAACAAGTTCGAAGACTTCTGACAAAACTATTACAGAATCTTCACAACCACCATACATGCTGAGTCTTGTTTCAACAGTAACTTCTGCCACTGTATCATCACCAATTTCGCCATTCCTTTCGTCAACAACTTCTCACGTATCTGAAACAGAACAACAGCACACAACTTCTGCTTCTGAATCAAAGCATTCTGATATCACCTCAATAAACTCTTCTTCTGTGGTTTCAATTACAACTGTCGGCACTCCTCCATACTTTGTTACCACCTCTACTGCTTCTACTGCTTCTACTGCTTCTACTGCTTCTACTGCTTCTACTGCTTCTACTGCTTCTACTGCTTCTACTGCTTCTACTGCTTCTACTGCTTCTACTGCTTCCACATCCTCTTATTCCTCCCATGATTCCTCACACATTGCAACAAGTTTTTCTTCAAGTTCTGGTGGTTTCAATTCAGCAACAACTAGTATTTTGTCCAGTCAAAATAGTCAGTCTTCCCCTACCGATACGAGTGTCGAGGCTCATTCAACTTCTACTCCTGCTCCAAGCACAACTGTGTTGATTTCCACTAATGTATGTGGTACTGAATCAGACTCCCGTTGCACTCTGGAAAAAAGTATAACCACTGGTGTAACTGTGATGACGTCTACATCCAGTGGAGTAACTACTGTCTTCACCACTTATTGTCCTTTGAGTTCTACCGAAGCTAAAGAAGTTGGCCTTTCTTCTCATTCAGATTCCGCATCATTATCTGGAAGCTCATCTGAATTACCACCATCAACTTCTTCTACTTCTGTTATAGTACTGTCAGAGTCTGCTTCCAGTATCACAGGAAGCGCATCCTCAACAAGTTCTACCAGTCTTACAACCAATACTATTGTTGGAAGCACATCCTTAGATTTTGCTACGAATACTAATACTGAAAGTATTCTGTCAGAGTCTGCCGCTGTACCATTGTCTGAAAGTGTACCACGAACAGCTACAACAAGTGGTACTGTTTTTACACAGCCTGTAAGTGCCTTGACGTCCCCAGTTGGCGCTGTAGAATCTATAACCGTATCCAGTTCATCTTCTAGTTACGCCGCACTGAACTCTTCAACACTTGGCTTATCTATATTTGAAGACAAAGCCTTCGGTAGAAATACCTTACCTTCTTTATTAAGCCCTTTTCTTGTCTTATTATCTCTTTTGGTACTTTGAGCAGTTCAAAAGACATTATAAGACATCAAAAGACACCGAAGCTGTCATTTCAATTAAATCGATTATTTTTGTATCATTGGATCCTCCTTTTACTCACATTTTATCTTATACTGAATAGAAATAGACTGACTAATATATTTGGCAAATCTGTAACTTGATGGTGTTCTAGCCCTTTCTACAATGATACATTATGTCATAAAGATGCTTTAAAATACTGTTAGTGCTCTACTTGCATTATTGCAACATAGTGGCTTTCCTGTACAACCAGTATGATAACTGGCTGAAATGTTGTATACGAGCATTTCCAAAAAGTGATGATCTATATCTGTCATGTATATAAGGGTAAAAAAGTCTGTAAACGGGCCACTTTAGCTCTAATTGACTTGTAGAAATTTGACTCTTTGGTCTGATTGCCTTAGCGTTGAAACATTCTTATTTAGTTATTTCTACATTTTCCTCCTACACGTTCTACATTGGCGCTGAAGACCTGTATGGTTTTAGTTCGGTTTGATCAATATCGAATACATCCGTCTTCACTGATAATTCTTAAACCTACGGACTAACTTTTCAATATAAAATCAAACCTATCAACAGAGTATTTTGAGCTTTACAAGGTCAATCTGAAATATGTGTTACTAATTATCATCTTCATAGAGAATACAAAATGGTTGTTCGTTAGAGATAGCGCGTATATACGGAACTGGTAACCCATTACTTAGGTAGCTAAATTATTTTTAATCATTTTGGTTTTGAATATAAGGTTCTATTACTATGAAGTTTAGACGTGGAAACACAGGTGTGTGCAACTGCCTGAAAAAATGACGTACATATAGTTTTTTTGTTACTCAATCTTGGAATAGAAAGTATTAAAGTTTGTTAGTTTTTGAAAGAGGTGTATTGGCTCTTTCCTTTGGCTTGTACCAATATTCCACGATATATACTGGGCTTCAAATACAGTTTCAATACTCAACATAAATAGTTAACAAAAAATGTATTAAACTAAAAGTAACAAACTAGCAGAAACAGTAAATGACAAAAGCGAAAAAGTCTAGTAACGAGTGAAATGTAACAGACAAATAACCAATTGGTCAAGCCAATAGAAATTTCAGCTCATTTTTGTGCAGATTGACAGATCCTTGAGCAAATATTGGCATTTCCAACATGATAACTACCCCAAAAGGGAAGCCTTTAGCTAAGTCAGTTTTAGTGTAATTGACAATACTGGTGGATGCTCTCCAGAGATACAATCCACCCACGAGACAGAGCTTGCCATTAGAGAAACAGATGCTGCCACCCAGGACATTGACGTGGTTGACCAACAGACCTTTAGTGCGTAACAAGAAGATGAGTTTGCGGACCAGAGACTCGCTCAAGTTGTAAGGGGCAATGAGACGACGCAATTCTTGCTCGTTTCCGGTTTCAATCAGGTCTTTAATAAGAGGCAAGGACCCAGGAACTTCTGGGAAGAATATTTCTTTGTAGTCCACATAGTTCATAATTTTGTGAGAGAGCTTGGCGTAGATCCAGGTATTGGTGTTTAAGTCCAACATGACTGAGCGGAGAAAGGTGCCTTCCTGGTTTTTGACCAATTGTTTGGCTACATCGTAAACATCAGGCAACCAGCTATCTTTGTAGTTGGCGGGCTGGTTAAACTTGCGTTTGGCGGACAACAACTCGTCAAGCATAAAAGAGTCGTCAAAGCCACCAGCAAAAAGCAAATACTTGTCCAACATGATGATCTGGTGATTAGCACGGTGCGCCTCTGCTGCAAATAGTTCCCCAGTAGGCGAGCAGTCGTGATTATATTTGTTTGACTTAGTGGCAAGTTTCTCCCATGTTTTCGTGGCAAAGGTGTATTTCCACAAGTCGCCAAAAAGACCAGTCAAATTGGTGCCTCCGTGAACCAACATTATGGTCTGTTTACGGTTGGCTTTGTTGGTTTTCTCAGTGTCTGGCCCAGTAGTGGTATGAAGGCTACTATTAGAAAAGCCATTATTGTCGCCTGAGGCAGCATCAGCATTGTACTCTTTTCCACCTACGAATTCTGCTGGAGAAAAATGAGAAACCCAACGATGTTGGTCAGTCGAATGATTGTTGACAGCCAAGCGTTCCAACTTTACAGTCTCGTCAAGAAGCGTGGCAGCATGGAAGCCACGAGGTGAAGGACCTTCTGTCTGAGACTCCAAACATCCATACAATGCTTCACGCCGGAACCTGAGAAGATTGCTGACCCCATCATGTGTAAAAGCAAGTTTGATTTTCCAATTGTAGTTGGAGCACGAGAATTTGTGAGTGGTAGGATTGTAGCTGTATCCTCCAAACACATACAAGGACACAGACGACTTGCGAGCCTCGTCAGAGGCTGCTGGGTCATCAGAAATGACGCTTGCCGAGCTTGCCAACATGTCTGGAGCCTGTGTTTGCTGGCCCTTTTGCCCGTTTCTGTTGAATCCAGAGTCTATGCTAAACAGTGGAGCTACAGCAGTGTGGGCAAACCGTTCTAGTTTGATAGGCACTTTCAAAGGAGCATCTGGATCTGGAATTAAATCAAGTTTTTTGAACCGAAACGTGGTGGCATCAAACACCCACGCATTGCTGTTGACGACCAAGTCTCTGTCCAACCTGAACTCTTTGGAATCAGTACTGTTGAACATCGACCGGATCTCAAAGCCTCCGTAATAGAAAATGTAGCGATCCGTTAACACAGTGGCACTAGCACAGCATAGAGGTGGAGGTATGTCGCCTGTGACCAGAGGGCTTTGCAAAATGCTGGTTTCATGGTCCAATACAAATAGCTCCGAGTTACTGACAAGAGCAGGATGATTAAGGATATCGGTTTTCAAAGGAAAAGGAAAAGAAGGTCCCTTGACTTTGATACGAGAAATGTCCTTGTCTGCTGGATCATCTGGTTGTACCAACCGTAAACCGCCAAAAATATAAACTTTCTCGTCCAACGCAGCAGAGGCATGGTAAACCATTGGTGGAAGACGATGTCTTCCAAAAAGAATAGGACAATGTGTATAATTGAGGAAACTATTCTTAAACTCTTCGTTTTTGGCAAGATCAGTAAACCGTTTATGAGCCGCAGTACCAAACGCTGGGCTCGGCGGTCTGGTGGACTCATTACTGCTATTGTCCAAACTAGAATCGCTGATTTGAGGCGGTTCTGGCGGAGGAATCGAAGGCGGTTTGAAGTCGCTGTTCAATAATGGGTCCAGAGTTACTGAATTGGTTATAGATATCCCATTACCATTCAGCGATGACCCAGCAGGACCATTGATGTCCACGGCCTCAAGAAGATCTTTAAAAGCGTCTGTACTGACAACAGGCTCCCATACCTTTGGGACATCAGCATATTGCGAAGCGTTTTCGTTGGAATGATAAAGACTCAACTTGTTGAAATAATAATTTTTCAAATCCTCAACACGCTGCTGTTCAATGCGTCTGATGTTGGTAAGCTGAGCATTTTCTGAAGCTTCTTCATGTCGGGAATACCCATTGGCTATCAATAACTTGTCAACATAACTTTGTGCTCCAACCTTCGTAGGTTTCTTTTCAAACCTGTTTTGTAAAGCATTGCGATACACCACAGGAAGAGCAAATGAAGTATATGATTTGTAGCTCTCAGAGCCACTCTTCTGGTCCTCTGATTCGGTCATGCTGATAGAAAATAAAAATATTATTACTTGTGCTGCTAATCTATTTCCAGTTTTGACAGCACACTCACATAAAAAATTAGGACCACTGTTTTCAACACAGCTTACCAGAAACGTCAAGACTGACAGAAAGTGGCCACTGCTGAAAAATCAAGCTAAAAACATTTATCAGGCTTTTGGTAAGATCATCAATAGGAACGGCATTATATGAAAAAGATTCTCCCATAGCCAATCGTTATGTACCGCAGATCATTATCAACAAGCTATTCGGTCCACTCTCAAGCGACAGCGTGTCAACAGCCAATCACTAGGGCCATTTGCCCCTAGTAAGGTTTATTTCAACTAAGGGTCCCTGAAAACTTTCTGGCTGTTTCTTGGCTCCGATTTAGCCTTACTCGGACGCACTTCGTAATTTTGGAGTGTCCACTGGCGATCAAAGGGTTGTAGATTATTTGTCAAATAGGTAGGTAAATATACTCCTGAAATAAATATCTGTGAATTAAGTAGTTGTCTTATGTCACGGGAGTTAGTAATGTTAAATTTTGCACCAAGAACAACCACTAATGTTCTCTGTTTCAGTTCTCTTTGACTGTATATATAATCATATATGATCGAAAGTAAGATCACCGTACATAGAAACTAGTTAGCATCAAGTATCGTAAAAGATCGACCTCTTCGATATGAAATAAGAGCCAAAGAGGAAACATTGCTAATGAATGTATATGGCTGGTCATATAAGTATGGGAATGAATGTAAGTAAATAACGTTAAATTTAATCATCTTATGATAATATCTTACAATTTCGATCCCAATACATAGCAATTTCGTATATATGCGCTATCTCTAAAGGGACTTGGCTGAACCCAATGGGGAAAACCTAATCATTTACCGTCATTATAATCTGCTCACCATCTTTTCTGTAATATAAATCATATCGGTAAATGATACATTTTGAAATGTTGAGATTTGATTACAACAGGTACTACATACTCGTCTACATAGTAAATAGAGGGTGACGTCTGTTAAGGTTTATTGGGAATGCTGGTAGCTTTGATCTTAACCTAACGATAAACTAATCTTTGTAAAATCTATTATGAAGCTAAAACTTTGAAAACAAATCTCAGTTAGATTTGTATTCTCTCAAGATGACAGGCACTGAGGAAGGTGGAAGAGACCCGAGTTCGGTAATGATCTTGTCAATGTAGTTTGCCGGGGTGAGGTCGTACATGATATTCAATACCTTGAGATTGTCGGTGGTGAGAATGTCTTTTTTGAGAAGAGATTCTTGGGCGTTATCTTCGTTTTGTTCTGCCAATTTAAAGTAAGTTTTTCCTTGTTTTTGCTGCTGCTGTTTGTTGTTATTTTTATTGTTTACAGCGCTGGTATTGGCGGCCTGCTTCTGTTTAATAAAGGTTTCTAGGGCAAAATTCTTTTTCTTTGGCGAGTCAATGGAAAAATCCATTAAGTTATCATAATCGCCAAGTTCGTTTTGGGTGACAGAATCCAATTGAATACGCTCGGAAAACTTTATGGATTCACAGCATACAAGAATAGGAATGTTTTTCTTGAAGGACATCATGGAAATGAGAGCTGTGCCTACACGGGAATACAAACGCCCATTTGAAAGCATGGCATGTGCCCCCAAGAACACGTAATCGACCTTAGTTTCTTCTAAAACGTTGGAAAGAGAGGTGATTAGATAATACTTACAACTGATGCCATGGGCAGTCAACTTACGTAAGAGGGTTTTCCCTTCAAACAAGGGTCTGGAATCAATAATGATAATGTTAAGCAGCTTATGTTGAACCTCATGAGCATGGATAAACAACTCTTCCAAAACATTAGAATGTCCAAACGTAAGAATGGTAGTAGGGCCAGCCTTTTCTGCGATATGGGAGGATGCAAACTGGATAATCATCTTGTCGGTATATTCGATTTTTTCCTTGATGTAGCTGTCTATTTTCTCTATGATCAAGTTCTTAGCATCGGTCTCAGACAAGTCAATACTAAGCACCGATATTTCCTGTTTGACCCAACGGATAGCATTTCCCATGGTGATGCTCAATGGACGCGAGTTTTTCAAGTAATCAATCTGATACGAAAGATATGCGGTCAAACTACGGGTTAAAGTGACATTTTCTGGGGTCTTATAATCTAAAATGACAGTCTTGAACACCTCCAACATGGCCTTACAACGATTGATTGACCCTACAATAGAGTAGTTTGCATATTTTCCTGCAAGCTCAAGAATCTTTGGATGAATCACCTTTAAAATGTTTAATGGAAGTTTGGCATTACGCTGCTCACGAGTGCTTAAATGTGAAAACAACGACGGAATCTTAGATTCCAGAGCGTTTTGGACTGTTTTATTAATGGTCTTTTTGATCTGACTCGTAGTAGGTATCTTTGCCTTTGATTTCTTTGGCACATTTGAATTGTTCGCATTTTGGTTGGCAACCGGACCAGGGGTAGATTCCTTGCTGTCTGTATCCTTTTGAGCAGCTCTTCTCGCAGCCTTTTCCTTCTTCTTGAGCTCCTTGAGCTCTTTGTTCGATAGCTTTGGAGCTGCGTCACTCATACTGTTGTTTGATCCAATCCCAGCACTATTATGGTCATCATCATGGAATGCCGAAAAATTATATGAAAAACCGGCTTTTTAAAGGCCCATCCATCACCATGTGCCAGGGCATATGTGCGGGTGCTACTTGATATAATTTACCGAAGAGACCTTATATAGAAGAGTAGTTGTAATTTTATATTGATTGTTAAGTGATGGCGACTTACTTTTATAAAATTACCTTGTTCTGCCCAGTTTATTTTAGTAGATGGTGGTCATTTGTAATACTAGTACTTATTGATTGTAATATATATGTATATACATATATATTTTCATAAGTCTATGAAGATTAGTTTTTTGTCAACTCTTCCCATAATTCCTTTGCGAAATCAGTTGGATTACATAGATTGTTGCCAACTGTAGCTGATTTTTCGACAAAATCTCGGAAAATACTAATCAAAGCTAGTACCCCCACATCTCGCTCCAAGCCTGTAAACAAAGTCAATTGGAAGTAGCAATATGGTAAAAACACTTATATCACTATTCGCATCTACATAATACATAAATTACTTACTAGAAGCCATTTAAAAAAGTCAGTTTTCAACTGAAAAACACATGTGTTGGTAAACTCATACAAAAAATGAATAAGATATCCTAGAATCTGCAGATTTGGCCTGCAAATAAGGACTAATACTGGGAAAAAAAGCTCTTGATTTCAAGATAGAATACATACACTTTATTACTGGTTACTTCTACAATGTTGTGGCAGTGGAAAATACTACTTAATCTTTTGCCACTCCTTGTCCTATAAAGTGCCCGGTGAGGTAATGGAATCCCCTCAATATAAGCAATGGCACAGCATTACTTCCACACTGCTATAAAAATATTGCTATTTACCAGTGTAATGACAATAAATAGTATACTACCTATTATTCAACTTTATTGAACCCAGCACAGTCATAGGGGAGGGGGGGTTCCATGGGTGACCGGGTAACCCACAAGTCCCGTCAAAATGTTTAACCGCCAAAGATCAAAATTTAATAGGAGACGTTTTGAACAGCCGTCAGATTTGACTACTGATACGTGACAAATAACTTATTATTTAGTGAGCGTCACCTCTAAAAGCCACGCGCCAAAGCATAATACAATTTACCAATAGTCAATATGTCTGCTCACACTCCATACGACCCATATGAGTCCCACACCCCAAGCCAAGGCGGCAACAACCCAATGATCAAACAGGTTCAGAACCAGATCAACGACACTGTTGATATAATGAGACAAAACATTGACCGTGTGCAAGAAAGATCCGAACAGGTGGACAATCTTCAAAACAAGGCTTCGGTGTTGGACAATTCTGCCAGAGGGTTCAGTAGAAGCGCCCATGATGCCAGAAAACATTTCTGGTGGCAAAACATGAAAATGAAAATGTGCTTGATAGCCGCTGTCATCATCTTAATCATTGTTATTGTCGTACCTATTGTTGTTCACTTTAAATAGGCGTGCCTTGTGGTTTTTTGTATTTTCTCTTTTACTAGAAATCAAGTGTGCTTTTTAACATTATTATTTTTTTATACTTAATCACTTTTATCAATAGCGGTAGTTCCTTTGTATGCTAATCTGTTTATACTTTTATTAATTTGTTTCTGTTGGTGTGTGCTACGTGGCGGTTTGTAAGGATTGAAAGATGTAAAATGTGTAAAGTAAAGAAAGACTAAAGTTGGTGCTTGTCACCATAGTAGTTATGACAAGTGTCAATGGTGATAGCTGTCAAATTTAATAGTGCCCAATGAGTAGACTGGCGATTTCATTAAAGTCAGCGAATCATAAAGATTCGTTTTTAAGCGGATTTGCTTATCCTATTTAGAGTTGACTTATTACTGAGTTGAATCAAAACTAGCGACAAGCAGAACACAACTGTTAGGATCTAAAACTTTCGCATAAACAAAATTACAAGCAGCTATCACAACCTTTGATGCCAAAAAGTTAATGTTCAGATGATCAATTTACAATATGGTGATTTTGGTAATCAGAAAGAGATTTTTATATCAAAAACACCTAGTCCTCCTGTAACGGTGGGAGCTAGTGATATCATACTTTTAAAGTGTGGAGTAATTTATATTCACCAACATGATATGTTTGTATGGCTGTGTTTAGAAATTACTGATTGTAACGTAAAAAAGTCCAGTGTCAATTATTAACATATTCTCCTGGATAGTAAAAAGAGAATTTGAAATAAACGGATCATGTTTCAGTTGAGCTGTAAAATAGACCAAAACTAACTTGTTTCTTTATTATTACATTGGTTTGAAGTCTGTTGAGATGCTGGTCAGCCTGCAATATTGGCGAAAGAAGCTTGTATTTATCGTTGCTACACGTAAAGTTGGAAGATCCTTCAAAAAATATCTAAAAGATATAATCAGATACATGAATGTGTCAGTCAGTCAAAGCGTAGGATGAGAAGTAGCTTACCTAATACAAGAATTTGGCAATCATGACCATATTTGACAAAATATCACTACAGAATTTTTAGTCATCTGAACAAGAAATATTGAAAACTAAATAATTACATTACTATCTATAATCATGTCATTATCAAATACAACCAGATCAGGGTCTTGTTGCTGCTGTGGATCTCTATATTGATAAACATTCCATATACGGACGTTTTGAATACTGCCGAGGAAAGTAAACTTTGTTAGCCGACCTCATGATTATGCAGGAAGCAACCCCCCGCAATGTACGGTAGCACCCCTGGTTGAAAGTAAGGTTTTCACTCATGTGAGGCAACTTTGATTTAGCTTTGACAACAAGTTTTGCTCGTCAATTTTAATTCTACTATTTCCCTAGCGGTTTTTATAACTTATAAATAAGTTGTACATATTTGTTAAGGGAAGACCGGTGTTTCAACAATTGTTTTCTCGGCGAAAGTTACCGGACACGCGAGCAGAAGACGCGCGTCTGCAACGGCTATCGTGCAGCAACAACCGTTTTCGGGAACTATCACCGCATGTTTTAGACTGGTCGTTTTTTCAAGGCAGTTCATATAATTCCTCATTTTTTGATTATCTATCTAGCGAGTGTTCTATCTTTATATTGTGTTGAGCACAATGAGCCCGCTTTCTGAGTACAAAAGTTATCCGAAATGGGTTTTTTCGCTGACATACAAGAACCCGTTGGCAGACAGTTTGCAGCAACTGGGTGGGAAACGGTCAGCAGCTGGGGTCGTTCTGCTGGACGAGGTATTAGCGAGAAACGGTCTTGATGACAACACGCAAGACGGTCCTTTGTATGAGAACACGTCGCATTCTGAGACACTGGACATCAATGTGCAGCGGGCACTCCAGCAAGAGGACTTGCGAGTGCGTGAATTGAACAAATATTATTATCGTAATCTTTTTGACGGTAAGAGTAACAGCAATGAGCTTGACAGCTATTTTGCGTCGCATCAGGTATGGGTTCCCTGCTTTGATCTCGTGTCGGCACGGAAAGTGATTCATGAGTCAATGTTGAATGGCCCTAACAACAACATTGATAGTGTTGAAAAGGACAACCATGTCGAAACACATAAGACGAAGTTGCCAACAGCCGGTTTGATCACGTCTTCTGAATTCAAAGACCTGTCTCAGAAGGACATGGCAGGTCCAGTGAAGGATATCTTTACTGGATTCACGTACAGTCCGACCTACTATGGCCGCGAGAGTATTCCGCTGCTTTATTTCCACACCTCGGTGTCCATTGACGATAAGATATACACATTTGGCGGCGTACGGTGTCTTAGCCGCGACAACTACTTGGACGTGGACATTGGCAACATCAAAGTGAAAGGCCCAGAGTACCCGTTTCCGCTCAAAGAAGCTGTTTTTAACAACCCTGCGCTTGTTCCAAACAAGAAGCTTTATGTGCTCAATACTGAGACAAGCATAGTGTTGACTCCTGAGCTCCAGGGCGACATCCCTCCGTCCACCCTCTGCTGTGCCACGGCGACTGTCATCACGCACCGCTACATCTTCTACTATGGCGGTTTTGAACTCCTGAGCAAGCTTGCACCACACGATGGCACCGACGGTATCCGCTATGTTGACCGCGACATCAAAGTCAATGATCGTGCATGGGTCTTGGACACGGTTCTCAATGTATTTAAAGAGATTTCTCTTGTGAACGGCGCAGATGTTCCTATCAATTTCAAGCGTTTTGGTCACTCCACAGTCGCGCTAGGCTTGAAAGACCTTGATATGAGTCGCTTTTTCATCGCCAACGACAACATTGACGTACTCACTAAGTCATCAGCTAGTCTGTATGTTTACGAGGACAACATCGCTGAAACTGTACTGGATACCACCCTGGTCCGTGGCAAACGAAGTCTTGTTCTTTCTCTTTTTGTCTTTGGCGGTTACGTCTACAATACCACAGCACGTCAGTTTGAATGTGTCAACGACGTTTGGCAGATTGACCTTCGAGTCGCGTCCACCAACATCCGTGGGTACTTGCTTTTCAAAAGCACGGCAACTGCTCGGACCTTACCTTCTGAAATTATGAAACCTGCCCCGCGCGGCTTCCACGCCGCGGTTCTCGCCGAGAATGGCGCTAAAACTAACACAGAGGACACATACGAGGCCACCATGAGAAACAAATACATGCTTGTCCATGGTGGAACCAACTTGCACTCGTTATATCCAGACATGTGGAAGTACAGCTTTGCCACCCACCAATGGGAACAGCTCAAGCTCTTTTCGCATCTGTTCAACCCTGATTGTTCTCCACGCCGCGACCTCTTTGAAACACAGTTTGAGCGCGCCAACCACCAGCTCATTCTTTTTGACAAGTACGTCCTCTTCAACGGCGGCTTCAGTCTGCGCTATGTTGCTGACGACATCAAGGAGGCAAAACAGAAACTAGGTGTGCTGTTAGAGCATCAAATGGACAGTCTTCCCGACGCTTTGGACATTGCAGAGGACCTTCAGCAGAAACTAAAAAAGACATTCCACAGACTTATCATGTTGGACTTGAGCTCCAACACCTTTGTCTTCCTCAAATACTCCCAAAGACTATTCTCCTACATCAACTACCGCGAGTTTTTGAGCAACTCAGAGCTCAGCGACAAGGTGGCCTGTGCAATGGAGAAGTCTGTCGAGGCAGAGATGCTCAAACTTATTCAGAGCGAGCAGGGAAAAACCAGCCCCGAGCTTCTAGACAAACTCAAATATCTTGTGCGTTTTATTGCCCACATCTCAGACAACTTGAACGTTCTAGGAGGAACTTCGTGTTTTGCTAATGGAAAGATCTGCTCCATCGGTGGCTCCTTTTTGTTTAGTAAATCTATCATTGACAAGGTCATGGCCGTTAGCCCTGATAAACGCCTCTTTTACCTATGGAATAGAGGATTTCCTGTAGGACTCGTTGTATACTTGGAAATACCAATTCATGCTCAAGGCTACGTCGACCCTTTTCTAAACGGATTAAATTTGCTACGTTAATTTTGCTTTTCTTATTCGCTTCTTTCAGTATTTCGTTTGTTTGGCTCCTTTTTTATAGATATAGTTTTCATCATGTATTTTATTGATCGACTCCTTTCATTTGTAAGGTATGGCCTTTGATCTACGCCCATAATGAGGTATTTTATATAAACCTTTGTTTCACTCCATCCATTATGGGGAAGTTTTTGTATTTTATTACTGTTCATTTCCTTGCTTTATCATTTTTTGACCGTTCGGTCTTTTTTACATTTATTTCAAAATTTTTTCTAGTGTCTGTTTCAAGCTTATTATATTAAAATCAAGTGATCACATCTAATACGTTTATTTGACAAGTTGAATAACTAACTGGTTAATGAAATAAAAATGTTGCTTTACGTCAGCCTCATGGCTGAAATCAACACATAGGCTATAATAGTTGATGATAGTAATAAATTTGCTGTTATAACTGACTGAACTAAGTCAGTTATACATGAAAGTCAAAATTATTTTAAATATCCTTGTTAAAAAGATTGTAGAAGATTAACATCACTAATTCTCGATTTACCAATTCAAACCCAAATTCTCATTTTTCGCTAACATGAAACCATCATGATATTACAATCATAAATAACCTTACAGTGTGTGCGCATGAGGTTTTAAAATTGATTACACCTTATAGCATTTTGCAGATAAACATAACAGAACTTGAGCTTCTCTATGTGTTGGAAAAACCATCTTAAAAAAAGGTAAGAATCCATTGCCTTGGTAGTGCACCCGCCAGATAGTATTACCGCGCGCAGTAGATCGCCAGTAACGAGAACTGGTAAATGCCTAAAATCAACCAAACTATGATGATAAAATGCAGATTGTGAATTGGAAAACAGGCTACAATGGTAAGATGTCCACATTTCAGTTGTACAAGTATTTAATTTTCTATTGTTCTCTAAATATACAAACTTTGGGGGATACCTTTTGGTTCGTACTACATTAGGTTTTTGCCTATAGGCTTTCACATCTTTAGTTTGATAAAGACTACTGAGGCTCGTGTTTAACTTCGATTTCTAAAATGATTTATTTTTGTTTGACAGGTTTCTTGGTAACAGAATGTGTGATGTTGGCAAATCATTGGGAATTCCAACACGAAGCAGCTATGTCTCGTAAGTATAAGTGGGAACCATATCTCGCATATTGGTTATATCATTTCTTTAATACTCATTTGTTTCTCCTTTCGATTTTTTTTTCTGGCTTTGTAAATATATGTAAGTAAACGACATAGACCAAGCTATGATGAGACTTTCCAAATCATTGACAACTTTGGCTGTGTTTCAAGTCGTGATACACCAGACAGAGGCTATCGCTGTTCCCAACATTGACATATCAAGAAGAGCTTTTATTCCACATTACAATACGTCTATTTCCAACGACCAACTTTCAACGGGTAAAAAAACTATCACATTGACTTCTAGTGAATATAACTTGGTGTCAAGTAGTGTAAGCCCTATCAGTACTGCACACAATACAACACTCCATACCACCAAATCAAAAGGATATCATACTTCCAAAACTTATCATGCCATTGCAACCAGTTCTAACCACCACAATTCTACAAAACCTTTCAGAAGTCATGTCAAAGACCTTAAGCGAATCAAAGGTCTTGTCTCTGTATTTTCTGGCGAAAATTCCAACAAAACACATATTGGAGTGACAGAGCATAAGAAACATAACTCAACAAACAAACATAAAAAAATAAAGCATCATAATACCACTTCTTCTCATCCATTGGCAACTGGACATCAGAGCTTAAATAATCCTCAAAAAGTCAAAGGTGTTGTGTTCCCTTTGAGTAATGGTACCACCGAAGGCCACTATAAAAACCAGTCTGGCACTCTATTTAATAGCAAGCCTTCAAGCTTTCACAACTTGTCTACAGAAAAAAAACTTCCAAACGCTATAAATGTCAGTTTAACCAGCCATCAAAAAGTAGTTAATGTGCCCTTGAAAGCTAATAATTTTACCTCTCTTTTTGGAAACAATTCCTTACCAGAAACAAAATTGAACAACTTGATCAAACAGATCAAAGACAATGGGATTCAGCATTTGAACATGACAAACTCTAATCTCTCACAGGCTGTTAGTTTGGCCCAAAAAAAGATCTTGCACAGCTCATCCCTTGGCAGTAGTGCAACCAGCTCATCCATTAGCACCACTGTTGACAGCTCAGCTAGTAGCATGATTACTACCACCAGTTCCAAAAGTCGCCATCGTCGTACTGTAACTGTGACTGGATCAACAAGATTCAGAACAGTTACTGCTAATGCCACTGCTTGAAGCAATTTCACATGAACATGCTTCAACTTACATTCAAATATATTGATCCAGCTAGTCACTTCTTTGCTTTTCATGCCAGAGATTTATACATTTGTTATATAGATACAATACATCATTTCAGGAGTATATAAATTTTGTCAAAAGACCATAAGCCACATTGTAATTATAGTTAGCTGAAAACCATGTGTATGGCTTATTTTGGCTTTGAAAGACCGCTACTGGAGTCGCTGGGCAGTTTAAAGCATGCACATTTGATACTTGCTGCACTTTCCTACAAGCTTAGTATAATCACAAGAACTCCTTAGTGTTGAATATGATACTATTTTTTGTTATTTCATGTTATTTCTTATTCTTCATTGCTACTTATACGCTTATTATTAGAATATGTGTTTTAATTTCTACTTGAGTCAATGATTCATGTCATATTGGCCATGGTAGGCGTAGTCGCTATTTCCAACCATACTGTATATCCAGATTCCTGGATATTTGCTATAATCTTTATAGTATTTCAACTGATGTGGGCTGGGCGATATTATCATTATATAGTGTGAAATTTATGGGCAATAGTAGTAAATGTTAGAAGCACCGGTCCATGTTGCAACGGACCCCATATATAGAGAAACTGATATATCAGTATATAATCTGACGTGAACAACGGTTATGTGGGCCCAAAGGTAGCCATGAATAACCTTGCTGACAAGTTTTATAATACTGGCAAAGAGGGCGTGTTCAAGACTGGCGCGAGTCTGGTCAATGACACGCCCTCTCCAGTAGAGCATATTACTGGACATGACTATTTTAGTGTGAAGAGGGCAGCGAATGAATCCAATGGGTTGTTAGATGAATTTGACCCAATATACAGCCGGCTAACCGATCTCATGCACCAACTTCAGCTGATTTCCTTCGATACCAAGGCAGTGAGTGTAGTATCCAATGGTCTCAATGATCCTAATCAGGCAAACTCCAGCAACTCCAATGACGTAAGTTCAAGCAATATAAGTCGAGGCAGTAGGGGCAGTGTAGGCATTCAGGAGGCCAGAGGGAATTTTAGAAATAAATCTTTTCTAGTGCTTCCAGAAGATATGCTAGAGCGCTCTGTATCGGAGCTCCAGAACTTTGAATATGGGGCGATGAAGCAGTGTAACTCACAGCTATTTCCTCGGGATTTTCAGAGTTTTAAGGCCCTTAAGGACAGTGGGAAAAAGTATTTTTGGACCTCTGACAACCGTAATAAAGCACTGACTGGTGCGATGTTTCAAGAGCAAGAACTGCTTATCCAATCACTTAAACAAGCGGTATCTCTTGCAAAAGAGAGCGATAAGGTTCTGGAGCATAACTACGAATCATTTGTTAAGCTTCTAGACCAACTTTGGCAGTGCAGTGAGGCATTTGCAGATTTAAAAAAAGTGTTGGTAAGCAGAATTCAAACTTTAAATAGTGAGTCCATTCTTGGAGCTACTAATGTGCAAACTCTACTTAATGAGGAATACTTCCAAGGATACTTAGACGATATTGATGCTCTCGAAAAGCACCTTGAAGAGTTAAAAAAATCTATCAAAGAAAGTAGCACATTGCTTCAGGACGTGAACCGTAAACTTGAGGACGAACAGAGGACGCGGCGTCTCTACAATACAAAACAGGCTCGCCGGCATAGGGCCATCATGATTGCAGTATGCTACACTGTGTTTGCAGTCCTTGTACTCTTTCTATTACGAGTGCTGCTCGGATACACTAAAGTATATTTTGTTACAAGCTGGTCTCCAAAGTATTCTGGCAGATAGATGTCTGTTGGACGATATTTTTTTTAATATTAAAGTATCATTGTCATTTTTTTAAAAATGATGTTTACCGAAAGATTAATTGTTAGAATACAGATTGCCAGAAAACTGTCTGTTAAAAGACTGTCTGTTAGTGAAATTTAATAAGGCATTTATTCATTTTTTTTTTTTTGCAACTTGAGGCTAGGAAACATTACAAATATGTTTATGAAACTTTGGTTTATCAATTGGCTAATGTGCTTTGCATAAAAGGTTAGAGTTAGATAATGTAAGTGTCGAAAGATCACATCTTAAAACTTCTAGAAGATGCTAAAATAAACATATTGTGAGGAATGTCTCGACATTATGTAAATAATTGCATCAAATTACAAAGTTTCGTTTCTTGTACAACTATCATAGGGCACTATTAGCCAGAAAAGGAAATCTGCTAGTACAGGTGCTTTCCTTAATAACTTCCATAATACTGGGCTTAGCCCCTGGGCAGGATAGTTCAGCGGCAAGTAGTCTCAGCAAAAAGAAAAAAAGACCTAACAGGCTCAAGGGTTCGAACCCGACTACGAAACTTTTTATTTTCTGTTTTACAATCTTCACAGGCAAGTGTAACTGTATGAAACATGGCCTGGACAAAAGTCCAGTGTTTACTTAAAAATAAATTGGATGAGAAGATTATGATCAACAGGATATGGTTGAGTTTTCCCCACTGAGCTTTACCAAGTTGCTTTAGAGAGAGCGCGTATATAAGAAACTGATATTTACTGAGCTCGGAATATAAGAAATACTACTTTTAATACTGGGATCGGCTCAAGCTTACCGTTTTATACAAGGGCTAGCTGTTCGAGCTTACCCAGCTGAATATTTGATTGGCCATATTGCTCTTTGTTTCGAATAGCAGTTGTTCCCCGTCCCGCTACTGGTCCTTCTTATTTAATGTCAAAAGGTTTTATAGCAATTCTGTTTTATTTAGCTATAGTTTTATCACATTGTTAGTAAAGGAAAGGGCTCACCAGTATAGCAATGGGTGCAAGACAAGTATGCTTCAATGCTTTATCTAAAGATGCAATAAAATCTTTTAAATTTTGGTTAGTATAGTGTTGCAAGGTACAAAATTCAATTATGTTATCGGTAAATCAAATTAATGTATGATTAACTTCGGAACTTGTTAATATCGGTTGTATGTAACTATCAAAAAGTTGTCATATATATAAAGAGTTAGTGCGAAATTTTGTAATTATCATATATTCCACAGTGTGAACTACACGGCACACAAGCACCATTTTTTCAGAAGTGACTTAGTAAAAAATTAACTCAATAATGCGCCTTTAGCAATAATAAGTCTTCCTATATGAGAATGATTTGCATTCTATATGAGAATGATTTGCATTTTTTGTTGTCCCTTTGAAGAGAACATCGAAGAATGATATGACATATGCAGTGATTCAAACAATGTAGATGAATTCAGTGTCGAAAATAAAATGTGTTTTGTTTTGGCAAGAATGAATATAATTTAATGGTTGTACAAAATTATACTGACACTCGATATAGTCAATTAATCTTTAATAATGATCTGATACTGCGCTACTATCCCAATGCTGAAATATGCATCCACCTGCGCCAATATGTTCAAAACACTCACTAACACTTCCTACTACGTCACCTCACATATGTCAATTGTTCCCCACAAGACGTCACGTGCCATAAACGCTCCCGGCGATGACGAGAAAAAAAACCGCCTAGGTGATCTCATTTTCAAACGTCATACTGGTAGTTGAGTCATTCTAACATTAGTGACCGATCTCCGGCTTTCCGTATGCAAATTCAACTGTTTCAAATAGTTTTGGATATTATAGGAGTTGTGAAAATAGAAGCGTCACAATTCTTTTTGAGTTAAGGGCAGTGTTCAAAAGATGATGGCAGTCAAGAAGCCAACAAAGGCCAAGGTGATAAGGTCTGCAGATGGCATAGAGCGTGTTGCTCAGGCCTGTGATCGGTGTCGGTCTAAGAAGACCAAATGTGATGGTAAAAGACCACAGTGTTCGCAATGTGCTTCGGTGGGTTTTGAATGCAAAATTAGCGACCGGCTTTCTCGTCGGGCGTTTCCTCGAGGATACACTGAGAGTTTAGAGGAGCGGGTCAGAGAGCTTGAGGCAGAAAACAGAAAGCTCTCAGGGCTAATTGATCTTAAGGATGAGCAGCTAGAGCTTTTAGCAAAGCCTCGACGTCCAAGTATGGTAGGTAATCAGCATGTGCCGGCGAATGAAAAAGATGCAGAAGAAGACACAGCCGTTGCAGGCAGCGGCATGGCGGGTGCAGCAAACCTTGGAAATACTGGCGCCAGAATACTGAATGGTGATATTACCGAAGGTTTTAATAGTCATTCTTTGGCCGAATTGGATGCTGAGAAAAGCATTTTTGAGCTCAGCGCTGCCAACAAGTTGAACTCATCAAATCTTTCGTTACTCAATCAGTTGAATGGGCCCAAGATCCATACGCACGAAGCGCATGAGCAGGGCTGCAATTGCGGGTGTGCACACTACCCTCATTCGGTGCATGAGCGTCCCACCTCCATCTCGGCGTCAGTGGTCTTGGATGCCGAGCACGTAGATGAGGATGACGCGGCATCTCTCTTGAGTTTTGACAGTGAGCATAACAATAATGTGGATGCAAAGGCATACAACTTTTTCGATGACAACAAGAAACAATTTGACAATCTACGCAATGGCAAAACAGACAATGGGAAAAGCGACTGTCTACGTAGCAACAAGATTGATGTATTACGTAGTAATAAGAATGTTGAGGCAGGCGTACCCAACCTATATAATAATACCAATAACATGAATTCATATTTCAACCATTTCAATGTGTCTTTTGAGCAGAAAGAGGCTCCGGGCGCTGCTGCTGCAATGGCAATTGCTTCGGTGAACAATGATAAGAGTCATCTTAGAAATCAAATTGCAGCATTAGTTGCCATGTCAACTCCTCGGACAACGGAGGAGATGCTATTTATTCCGTCATTGATCGGAAAGGTTGGAAATGTGCATGGTTTCAACTCGAAGCCAGCGGTTTTGACAGCAAAGACATTGGCTCTTTTGAAGGTGACTTTTAAGACCAAAAACCAGGTGAAAGAAGAACACACTATTAATTTAAAAAACATCAATTTCAACAAGATCTCAAAGGCAGAATCTCATTTGTTTTTCACAAATTTAAAACTCCCTAGTAGGCTTGATTTGGACCAGCTTATCACTTTCTATTTTCAAGAATGGGCGGCAATGACGCCTGTTGTGGATCAGCAGGAGTTTCTCAAAAACTATATGAAGCTAACTAAAAGTGCTGAGAATCGTTTCAATGACAATGACATGTTTCAGCGTGAGCGCTTTGGAGCCATTTGTTTGCTTGTAGTGACACTCGCTTTGTTGGGAAGAAAAAAGAGCAGTAAATACAAGACCGAAAATGGCAGCACTTTTTTCACTAATTCAGATAATAGCAATGGAAAATCTATCAAGTTTATCAATAGCGGAGTTAAAAACAACACTCCTATTACTGTAGAGAATGATGTCTGGACAGGAAAAAGTGAGAACACGCTGAATGGAATGATAGCTAATGAAAACGATGACAACACTACAAGACTTTTGAATTATTATGATGCGTTGATCAAACAATTGATTGCTTCGTCTATTGTCGATTTTTGTTCTATGCAGTCCTTGCAAATACTCACCTTGGCACTCATATATACGTTGAATGTCAGTGATGTGGAAACATCTTATATTTTAAGAGGCAAAGTTGTCAGCATGGCACAGCAATTGCGGCTACATAGATGTCCGTCTGCTGTTTTAAGCAATAGCGGCTCTATTGTTCTGAAGGTTCAACAGTCTGAAAGACGTATACTTTTCTGGTCAATCTACACCTTGGATGTTTTTAGTTCTTTGCAGTTGGGAGTTCCTAGATTAATTAAAGATTACGAAATTGAATGCGCATTACCCTTTGCTAATGACGACTTGGATGATAGCAACAACACTAATATTCTTATTATCAACAATGCCAAGTTGTCCTTGGTCGGCAAAGTGTCCAACTTCTCGTTATCTATAATGCGCTACGCAAAAATTTTGGGAAACATCTTAGATTCCATTTTCAGAAGAGGCGGCATCACCATCGATGCCTTGGGCAAGTCTTGTATAATTCTCGAGGATCTTCTTGAGAATTGGAGAAAAGATTTGCCTTCCAGCTTGAGGTTTGACTTGGATGTCAATGGCTTGCTCAAAAATAACGAGTTCAAAAACTATAGCAATAAAACCCTTAGTATCATTACTTTGTATTACCAGGCAAAGATGTTAATTTATTTGCCTGTTCTTGCTGCTGAGCTCCATAGTTCCAGAGGCTCTTCCTCCTATATAACCATCCAACAATCCTCCAACACCATTTTGTCAATTACCAATTATGTTTCTCAGCAAAACTACTTTTTGCCTGCTCCCGCAAACCCCTCCAGAATGCGTGCGCGCTACGGTTTACTAGCTGCCAAGGGCGCCTTAGAGTATACTAGGGGCGGTAACTTGTTCCAGGACCTCAAGGGTACTCTCATGGACCTTACCAATGATTTGAAAGTTGAAACTGCCCAAGAAGTTCCTGGTTGTTTGGCACAGAGCTGTATAAGAACATTCGAAGACACGATTCAAGCTATTCTTTCTCCTCCAAAGATGGGAAACCCGTTATCTATGAACAAGTCCTTGAACAGAAAGAGATCCTCTTCGTTTAAACAACAACATAGTGGTCCAAATATTGGTGGCTCAGCTTTAAAAAATGTATCGTCTAGATTCATCAAAATAGAGCCAAACATGACTGGCAATAGTAGATCTCAAAGTAGAGCTGCGACTGAAGAGCCTCTTCGTGCTTCGATCTTTCAAAATGATTCCCAAACCTTTTTAAATGATGTTTCTTATCAACAAACAAATCACAACCAACAAACCGTTTCAGACTTTAGTTCCACAGTTACTTCTTCAAATAGCAATCTGTTGTCTGCTCAGCCAATGTCTGACAGTAATAGTCAAATATCCAACAGCACTAACCAAGTGACCAATAAAGTATCCCCTGAGCAGGGATTTGAAGTTGATGAAAGCGTCTTCTCTGAGTTTGCGGCCGACGGTTCTTTGGGTCTAGCCCAGTTGTTGGATATTGATTTGGATTACAATTTCAGTGATACAGATCAACTTACAGATTTGATCAATGGAAATTATAACGCGTCAAACGTCAAAGCAGAGCCAAGTCAAAATTTTTCTAGAGAACAGAGTCTTTTAAATCACAATGTCTCAACCACACACCAATCAGCAACATTTAACGATAACAATATTCCTACAGACTCGTTTATGAAATTTGAAAACAGTTTTTTTCAATGGCAGAAATGAACGTCATAATATATAGGCTACGACAGGTATGATAATGCAAGTTTTTTTTTTATTAAATAATTGGGCATATAGGGTATGTCATGTATTAGTCTTTTTATATAATCTTTCTATATTATGGTTATTCTATATTATGGTCTTTTCAAAACATAGACGTTAACTCCTCGACCAATAATGTTTAATCCGCCATACTTGAGCACGGACTTTGCCTTTTTAGTTTCTCCTGGCTCGTCTGTTTCCATGTCTGTAGTTTCATTTGATTGTTCGCGGTCCTGTAAAGCAGCCAAAATCTCGCTGTCGCTCATTTCCTCATTTACAAACAATCCTTCTGAGCGCGGAGCAACTTTCTCTTTTTTTACGGGAAACACAAATTCTGTTCTTTTGATGAGCAACTTTGTATAGTTTCCATAATGATAGTCTGATCTGAGTGGATGTCCGTATCTTCCCATACGTATTTGTTCTATTTGTATCTTGTCAAGGATGACGTGAATTCTCCAGCCTTCTTTCGATAAAGGGATAATGTATCTGTCCTTGGTTTGTTTCAAAGAAGAGCTATTCTGAACGTAATAATCATCGTCAGTAATTTCCTCGCCAGTTAAGGTTCGCTGCTTTCCAGCAGCCAATTTCTTCTTCTGATATTGTTTACTCAATATAGACATTGACTCAACCTCCTCGTAGGAAAGCTTAAAAAATAGGTCTTTCAAGGTGTCCTGGAAAACAGTAACAATTCTATTCAAATCATTGTTCGAAAGACGGATCTTAGTTGAACGCTTGAGACGTATCATGGACTTTGATGACTGTGACAAGGGCACCACCGTCTGGAAAAACACATCGCTCCCTTCATTGTTGCCCTCTTGAGACAGGTCTGAGGGCAATGAAAGCGAATGTGCAATAGATCGTCTGTTGACAAATACTCTGATTGGTATCACCGAGTCGTTGGATATTTTGAGAAAAGTAGTACTCAACCGTTAATATACATGTCAAAAAGTCATAATAAAGAATGATTACTTACGTTGGTGACATTTTAGCATACAATTTTGTTAAATCTCATCAATTCATTTTAACATATCTATAGCAAAGTTGAAAAATTGTATTCCATCGCTCATCTCATCTTGACATTTTACTTTTTCATGAACGGTTTCTGCAGCATGAAAAAACTGTCAACATGTTGGTAAGAACCTATAATAATATAGTATTTCCGCTTAGTAATAGCTCAGTATAAGCTGGGGTAGTAAAAGAGTCCAAAACTACAGTATTGCATGATTTATTTAATGCAACTGATAAAATATCTTTTCGATAAAATCTTGTTGTTTTACGTAACGAGTTTAATCAAATAGAATTGGCATTGATAATATTGTATTCAAAGTTAAACTATAAATTTGACTAATATTTCAGTCAACGCTCTTTTCGCCCCTTAAGAAACCAATTTTTTTGAATCCATTGTTATAAGGCCAATAGTTAATCTGTTCAAGTCAATTAATTAAGGCTGGCTGCATTCCCGAAACACACTGTAAATTTAGAATCACCTTACTCCTATTTAATTAACATCTTCAAAGCAGTTTACCAGACTCGAACCTACAACAGTAATTCATGAAAATATCAATTTAACCATGTATTCAAACGTTTGCCACCTCAAACAAATAAACCAAAGTAAATTCAAACATTTAAAAACAAATAATGTATATCTAGTATTAACAAAAAATCAAACAACAGCAGAGATTGCACCTACAACTTTGAAAACTTGGAATTGTATTTTTGAATTCCATCTTTGATGGCTTCAAGGCCCCATTTAAAATCGGAAAGCTCAAGATAAATTTGTGAGCACCATCTACTCCATAAAGATCCATTGTAAATGAATATAGGAATGTAGGTTCTCTTTTCTAATCTAAGATAATCATTTAAAAAAGTTCCTGCAGTAACTAACCTGTTATAATCATATCCACACTCTTCATCAAACCCTGGGAGTTTAATATTAAACATTGCAGTTGTGATATCATCGTTTTCCCCTGTGAGTAACTGGGAGCCGTTCCAGTTTTTTAAAATGAATTTGACAGCCTCTTTAGCAAGATTTAAATTGTACTGAATAATTGCGTTCTCTCCCCCGCATACTTCTTTACGGAACCTGATAGCTTCAGGGATGGTGAGCATGGCAGAATAGTCTGTGGTGCTCACATAGATGAACTGCAGCGATAAAGTGGTGTTTGTTTTGGTTCTGTTCTCAGCCTGGGTAGACACCAAGTTGGCGGTGTTGATTTCTTGTGCTACAGACTCTTTATTGTACGGAATGTAAGTAGCACTGATCGGTAGAGAATGTACTCTATTGTGATACTTTGGGTCGACATACAAAAGTGCCACTGAGTTTGGAACATAGAACCATTTGTGGAAGTTGGAGGTGAAGAAATCTGGCTGTGTGGCTTTAAGATCCACAGGTAACAAGCCAATATAATGTGCGGCATCTACAAACGAGATGAGGTTATTTTGTTTACAGATTTTCACCAATTCTTGCCATGGAAACAATGCTGAAGGAGTAGAAGTAATACCATCCATAAAGGCCATCACATTGGCAGGTCTGTTCGGGCCTTGGAAGGGTTTGATGGTTTGAAGAAATTTATCGAGAATCTTTTTATTGGAAATGGGATATGTGATATCAATCTTTACAATTCTGATGCCAATAGATCTGGCCAAAAACAACAATGTATTGTAGCAAGCACCATAGATGGTAGAGAAACAAATGATGACATCGCCTTGGTTGAAGGGAAAAGATCTAAGCACCGTGTTGACAGCAGTGGTAGCGTTTGTAACAAGCACGACATCGTCCACAGCGCAATTCACAAGCTCCGACACTTGCTTTCTTATTTTCAAGTTGGCATCAAACAAATTGTATCTGAAAAACTCGTCCGGAAACAGCTGGATCTTCTTGCTATGCTTCAACTTGATGTCAAGAAGTTCTGGTGTGGTGGCCCCATAAGCTCCATGGTTGAGATTAGTGACGTCAGCATCAAAACCGTTGAAATACTTTTCACGAAACTGGTGTCCAAAAGGCACAATTGGAGACATCTTGATACGGCAATTAATGCTAAAGACAATTGTTGAAAGAGATAAATCAATCTCCCTCTTATATACACCGCCTTATCACCCCTGTATTCTGACTCATCACCCTATCAGATATTACTAATCACTTATATGTATGCATCCTGCAGCAGAAATTATGTTGATATACCGCACTTATTTGTTTCTTATAGTCATAATATATTACTCATAGCCTACCAGACTGTCTTATCCCGAGTCCTAATCCTCAGAATACATATTGAATCTATCCAGTAGTTTATAAAAATCAACTGGTGCTAATGCATGATCATGCGACCCTTCATTGCTCTGCATCGTTTTATTTTTCCATGCATAAAGCTGTTCGAGGAATACCTAGTAAGACATTTTGACATAAAATATTTTAGAGGTGATACTTGCAATGTTCCGCAATTATCTTCCTATTCCTCGGGTGTTGAGTTACTATACTCCATCTGATAACGACACTGATCCAAAGAATTATGCTAAGCAAGATGAGGACCCCGTCAGGGCGAATAATTTCCATGCAAATACCAATAATAAGAGCCTATATGCATGTAATTACAGCAGAATTGAAGCCTTTGGTGTTGATTTAAATGACCTGTATTTGATGTCCAATCAGATTTGGCACCCTACTATAGCTAATGACATGTTTGAAAACGTCGAAAAGTTTGTCCCTCACATTGAAGCTGAAGAAAACAGTTGTGAAAATCCATATCAACTACTAAGACAAAGCACCGAATCTAACAGACCAAGCAACATACAAGATGGATTTGTGAATTATTGTCAAATACCAACAATATACAGCAAGTCCAAGTTCCCTCTGATTGTCTATAGCACTGCTGAAGCTATTCGGAATCGTGTCTTCATATTCGGTGGCTTAGTTAACAAACCCTCTGGAAGTTCTGACTTTATCAACATAAAGGTTCCCATGACAGAATATCCTCCTCCTTTGGAAGATTGGATAATCAACAACCCTTATCTTAAACCAAACATGGAATTGCTTGTTTTGGACTCTGACACCAGTATAGTCCAATCAGCTGTTATCTTTGGTGATGTTCCACCTCCCTTGTGCTGTGCTTCAATGACAAAAATAACCAACCGCTACCTTTTCATTTACGGCGGCTTTGAGGTGAAAACAGAGACCTTAGATTTGCAAAACGCAAATGCTGATTCTTCCGATAGTATACCAGACAAGTATTACAGTAGGACACTTGAATTGAGTGATCGTTGCTGGGTACTAGACTCTTACACCTACAAATTTACTGAAATTAAATTGACTGCACACCCTACAGCTGGCTATCTTCATCCAGTAACAATTGCACGTTTTGGCCATTCAGCCACATGTCATTCTTCTCAAAACATTTCGTCTACGGAGACATTCCGTAAGCTGTATTATGACGGAATTACAGAAAACGAACATCGACAAAAAGATCAAGACTCATACACAAGGCCAGACGAAAACAAAAGCTTGGAAAATAACGACAAATCATTTGTATCTATTTTTGTATTCGGAGGCTTCAAGTTCGAACCTAAAGAGGATAAATATATTGCATTGAATGATCTTTGGAAAATTGAACTAATCATATCGGACGAGGGGCCCCAGAATTATTTATTATTCAGCAAAGAAGCACTAGCATCTCCTTTGTCTTCTTTGGACGAAGGACCTACAGGAAGAGCATTCCATGCTGCAATTATTTGTGATGATGAGAAGTTTGTTAACAAGTTTGCTGTTCCTTCATTCAGCAATAGTGCTAGAGGAATATCACTAGGTAAAACAAGTTCTCCTTCAAAACCAGAAGGTTCTCCTTCGGGTTTTAAATCTGGAACTACAACAAGCTTTGAAACTAACAAAAGCTCTGCTGCTAGTAATCTTTCTGATCATGAGAAACAGAAGGTTGGAAACATGTCATTGCTTGTTCATGGGGGCAGCGGAGGTGGCAATACTGTCCTATCTGACTTCTGGAGATATTCGTTCAACAAAAATGAATGGGAGAAAATGTCCACTTTTAGTAAACTCTTCGATCAGAATAGTCTAATGGCTAATGGTACTATTGGGGTCCAACATACTCGAACAAATCACAATATGGTGCTCTTAGGACAATATTTGATATTCACAGGTGGTATATCCCAAACAGATGTGGACAAGTTGCGAAGACCCAGTGCACTGCAGACTGAAGGTTCAGATTTGTCTAAAGATTTCATGAGACTTGATTTGAAAGATCAAAATAGTACTGAGAATGATTTTGATACAGAAATTCTATCAGTGGTCTCCTACTTGAACACCCGTATGCTGAACATGAACTATAATAACCTCCAGATGGAAACAAAGGCTGAAACTCTATCAAAGCAGCTGCCACGGCTTTTGGTCTTAGACCTCCACACCATGACATGGTTGTTCAATCGCTACGATTATCAAACCATCTCTTCCTCCTGGTTTGATCAACAGTTGGGTTCCACAGACAAGGTTAAACGATTTCAGTTCTTGTTGCAGGATGGGAAGGGGGTCAAGTACGACAGTCCTGTGTTTCATACAGCTGTAAACCAACTTTTGAAAGAAGAAATGCCAGGGAAAGTTTCTAGTAGTAAGTACACCCCGGACTTTTTGCTTAAATCTGCGATACTTATTAAAAGGATCAACGAAGTGTACAGTGGGGGCAATAATGGCAGTATTGGAACTGCTACTGTATATTGTAACCGAAGCTTGTTCAAAATAGGAGGCGTTTTGGCTCTTGAACCTGAGTATGCTAATGCTAGTGATATAGGTAATAGTATTTTGAACAAAGGTGGGTTTAACAGTATTATGGATTTCGAATTACCAGTGCACTCTAAAGATGCTCTTCTTACGGATGACTTGGAGCAGGAATACGTATTGAACAAATTAAGCTGATGTTTGTAATTTAAGTATCTTTTTGTTGTTGTTTTTTTTGCTCTTATTTATAAGTATTCCGAAAAAGCTTTGTTTCGATTATGACTAGTAGTAAACTATTACATATACAATAAACAGTTTTCTAAAATCTGTCTGATTTGAGTTGAAAAAAACTGAAAAATAGGCAACTTATAAGAAATGCGAAGCAACATCATGCCCAGTGTTTAAAACGCTATAGTACAAGGTTTCATAAACTTACACAAGAAAATTCGCCACTTCATATAATAAATGTCATTAAATTTTTATTTGGTCGTAAGCATTGTCATAAAAGTTGAAAAAAAAAAACGAAAAAAAAAAAAAAAAAAAAAAAAAAAAAAAAAAAAAAATTAAATCCAGAAAATTAGTAGTTGTGATAAATTACATAGATAATGCCAATTATTATGGCTTAATATTGTGTTTTTCTTTAAACAATTTCCAAAACTGCAAGTTTTTGTCCAAAATAATTAAAGTATAATTAAGCCATGGAAGCACCTGGCTAATTTTCTCAAACAATTTGTAACTGATTTTTTCAATAAAAAAGATTTGACTCAAACATAAGCTAGGGTTTTTTTCAAGCAAACGACGTAATGTATAATTTGTGCTTTGTTGTTCGATTTCTTGATAAATATTCTGAAGAGTTGATTGTTGAGGATCATTTGGACTTGGAGTAGAGGCTGTAGCGTTGGCAAAAAACTGGTTTACCTGTTTAAGCAGTTCGGTATCTTCTGAATTGTATAACTTAAAGTGGTTGATGAAATCCTGATTGTTAGTAATGTTATAATCGGAATTATTGTTGATTTTTTCTTGTAAAACATTGTTGTAAGTAAAAATTTTGCTCAAAGTGGTAATTTCCTGCATTTCTTTTCCAAGAATCAAGCCCCAATTAGCACTCAATTTAAGAGGTCTGGTAATGTTTGAAATATCTGCACATTTAAGCAACAATTGGCAGAGCAATTCAGGATAAAGATCGAATTCTGGTAATGATGAGCTGCTAGACAGATTCTGGAAACTTTCAACGGCATCACGTTCTTTATTTTTGATCTGGTCAATAAATAGAAAATGTTTTTCCATATCAGTGGCTAAAATACTGTTTTGAATGATTTTTTTCACATTCACAACCTTGTTTGGAGTGCTAGTGGCGTTCTTAATAATTGAATCGTCAAATAAAGCGGGCCATAGCTTTTGCAACAAATCATTAAAAATTATAAAATGATATTTTTCAAGCACGGATTCGTCACAAAAAATCGTAGATAAAGGCGATTTGTTGGTATTAATGAAAAGATTTGTTAAGCCTGGATGACCACTATCATGGCCCAAAGCGGCAATCAAAAGAGCCAACACTTCGACAGGATCAAGAAGGAAAGACTTGTCCTTTTGAAGAAACTTGCCGTAGTCAGTAGTTATTATGTTCTGAGGATCATCAGGGTTAACAGTGGAAAGAGGATACTGGGAATCGATTATGGCCTGGTAAGTCTTTAACTGGTTAAGATACAAGTTAGGAGACTTGAGATAAACAAGATATTCAGTAAGAGGGTCCAATTCTTCAGGTTCTTTGGAAAGGTCATCATTGTTATCGATTGTTTGTTCATTCTTATTTATAAGCGAATCTACAGTATTAGGGACAGGATTCAGGGTATGTTTGCTTTTGGAGCGACGATAACGATGCACGATGGTTTTTTGAGATATCAACGAGTCTTTAGGAAGCAAATTGAGTTTAAGAAGATAACAAAAGATTGCCTGGACCACATCTACAGCATGTCGGAAGTTGTGGAAGTCATTGCCACCATTATACAACTCGCGCACCTTGAAAAGAATGAGCAAGAGCTTGTTGTCTGCGGGAATCAATGGCAGAGAGGAGCTAAAAAGAGAGAATGCTCTCTTGAAAATGAGATAACAAACATAGACAAGTTCGTCGTAAGTGAGCGAATGGGCAGGGAAATTCCAACATTCTATAAGGAAGTTTTTGATATAAAACTTGCGGTCTGTTGAAAGATTGAGAAGAGCAGAAAAATCAATGTTGTGAAGAATGGTTGAGGAATAAGAGACATAGGCCGAAAGACTTGTAGGCGACGGGGGCTGGGCAGTTCCACTCAACAAATGAGCAAGAGATTTGTTCATGGTAGATATGTGGGACGGGAGAATAGGATAAGAAGATTCCTGGAACGTATTCTGCTGGACAGAAGCTAGGAGAGCGGATTGCCATTTTTGCAGTTCATGAGCGGATGAACAATAGCGTTGAAAAGTACACAGTAAATCGTTATTATATGAAGAGAGACCAATCCATGCTTGAGCTCGACGATACTTGTTTTTAAGGAAGAAATGATGGCTCAACATCATTTCTGAATATACTTTTTGAACAGTCTGAAGATCAGCTTGTTGAAGAACAATCATGTTGAGATGAGGAAATAAAAGAGAAAAAAGGTGTGATAATTGCGAAGGCGATAATGATGCTTCTGGAAGCTTGACCCCATCACAATTGAGAACCACAAGAAGCGGGTAGGTAAGATTGTATTCAGCGCTAGATAAAGAAAGCAAGCTGGCCAATAACCGTTGAAAAGATTGGAAATAGTATGGTTGAGAAACTGAACTCAAAGCGGCCAGTAGCTCCTCTGGCACCAGCAGAGGATCATAAACAAGACAAGGGAAAAAATGCAGCATGGCGTATATACTAATGTAGAATATTCGTGGTTGTAGTTAAATCTTTTGACAGTATCAATGTCAATCTTTTTTTTTTTAAGATTTCTTTTTCTCTAACGGTTGTATATACTGTTTTTCTCTTTCTTTTGGAGAAAATGTGCGAATATTGCTAAGCACGCGACGTACTAGTAAGGGCCAATGGTGGGCCTTAAGCTATTAGATATTGGGATAGAAAATTATTGGATTGGTAAGAAGTTATTTAATGTAGCGTGTGAGAGCTTGAATGTGGGCTGTAGCACTTTCTTTCTAGAAGTGAAAAAGAAGGAGTATCAAGTTTAATATGGTTAGATTTCATGATAAGAAAGAAACAAAGGAGGGAAAATGCACGTCTATATAATTATTTATAATATATAGATGTAAGAAAAATTGTTGATTTAATTTGTAATCAGATTTGTACAGGAGTCTAACTTCAAACCTGTGAGCTTGAACACTCGGGAAAACCAGGTTCCTACCAATTCTTCAAAGCTAGTTGTACCAACTTTAAATTATAAGGCTATATATTTTAGGAGTTGAAATATGTTTGATTATCTAGTTCGTTGGAAAATCAACAGAGATCACTGTTAGATGTAGAAAAAACAGATAAAAAACCATTTAGCTGTGACAAAAAATAAAAATTGTGTAAAAGCAAATAGACTCTATATATCTTTTCAATCTTTCTACATGCTCTAATGTATATTGTGCTATTTGTCAAGTTAACAAACAACTCCCATCTATTTTTATAACCCTATGCTAAAGAGCCTTTAACATATTCAAGATCTTTTGTTGTTGTTATTTGATATAAAAAAAAGCCATTCAACAAAACGGACTTATGATATATACCTATACAACTTTTCAATATATACTCAAAATTTGCTACTTAAGAATTGACTCGACTTACACCTTCAACCACTCAAAGAATACACCAATGTTGATACCAAAAAATTGCCATCCTTCACCGGCGGCTTATCTCTCCCCCCCCCCCCCCCCCCCCCCCCCCCCCCCCCCCCCACTCTGCATCGTTGCGCACAACAACGCACTATGCTGCACCACACTGCACCGTCCGAAACAATAAAGCCCACAACGGCCCGAAAAACAAGCGAGAAAAACTTGAAAAATCTGAAAAATTAAATGCTGCGGGTAACACCATGTGACCAATAGACCACCGTAGTTCTTTCAAACGAACGCCATATAATATCAACAACTAACTAACAATTAGTACTGGTAAGAAAACATCATTCAGGTTTACAAGTGTTGGTCCACTACTGGCATACCGCACATTGTTCTGATTGCAGACGCGCCACACACGTTTCCCTAGCATTATATTCACAATGTCGGCCTTCAACCCTGACTTTCGTGGCAACAACGTCCCCCCTTTGTCTTCGTTTTCTTTTCTAGACAATCGTCCTTCACTTAATGGACAAAACACATCAAGTGGGGCGTTCCACAACACAAACGGTGCTTCCAATACGTCTACTAACAAGGCTTCCAACACAACGCCGCTTCATTCAAAAGCTTCCTCTGTATCCTACTTGGACTTTGGTTCATCCTCCCTGTTTCCGGCATCCAGACACCATGCCCACCATCAACCTTTGCACCAGCCTCTGTCATCAATAACTCCCCAAACCGTCAATGCTAGTCCTTCTACGGCGATGGCTATTCTTTCGCCTCCGGCGTCACGTTATGCGTTTGACAAGACTGCGCTCCTTGGCAACCCAGGCCCAGGTGCTGCAAGTGGTCCCGCTGGAAACGCAGGTGCTGCAGGTCCCACGAATATTGCCAATTCTGGGCCAAATTATTCAAATCTTGGTAATGATTGGTCATTAAATTTGAACTTTTCATTGTCTAATAATCTTAGTTCTTCTAATCCAGAACTTAGTGTGTCGTCGTCATCTGCAAAACCGTCACCAAAAAATCATCATGAAGTATTGGAAAGCAAGCCTATTAAAACAACCTCCTCATCCACATCATCTGCTTCATCTGCTTCTTCCTCTTCTGTTTCCAGCAAAACTGATCTACCAGCCAGTTCTTTTGACAAGAATTTGGATGTGTTGAAAAATTGGCTTGATCAATCAAGTCTTGAAGAAAAACATAATTTCATCGATGAGTTGGTTGATTATTTTTTGTTTTCTCCTAACCATTCCACCGAGATGATCAACTATCTCAAGCTTAAGATTGATCGTCTTAGTTTCAATGACGACTTGGATTCTCCAACCACCACTACCGCTGCTGCTGGCCCAGTAACTAATGGTTTGGAGCATCCTCCAACCATCAATTCGTCCAACATCCATGCCGCCCAACATGTGCATCGCCATCCTCCCATTTCTGCTCTTCATGCCCCACAGCATTCCATCAACAATTTGGATTCTATTCTTTCCATGGACCATACGGGCTATTCTCCTTCTAATAGAATATCTAAGAATTATGCTCATTCCAAGGCTAACTCTGTCCATACTGAGGCTAACAATGAGACGCCTGGACAAGTCAA
The DNA here is from genome assembly GCA_004014935.1 of Saccharomycopsis malanga. Lineage (NCBI taxonomy): Eukaryota > Fungi > Ascomycota > Saccharomycetes > Ascoideales > Saccharomycopsidaceae > Saccharomycopsis > Saccharomycopsis malanga. The sequence goes on from CP025321.1 coordinate 3,494,980, forward strand.
ACAGACTGTTTTGACAATGCCAAATGGTAAAGACCAACCTCAGGTTTTCTCGCCTTTGCTTGCTGAGTCTGGTTTTTTGCAAAACCAAGCAATGCGCTATGCTAATGGCAACCGCTCTCATTCCAGGGCTCAATCAATGTCCAACGGCAATTTGGCCACTGGTAATGGTAACAATGCTGTTAATGGCGACAATTTCCCATCCCAGCCATCTAATAACGAGATCTTGTCTCCTTCATTGATGTCTCCTCTTACTACAACCTCCTTCAGTAGTAAAAGAGGCAACAACAAAAACTTGTCCATTAACACCAATATCAATTCTGGCTCTAACAATGGTCCTGCTAGTGCTTCTCTTCTTACTGGTCCTGCTTCTGCTGCTGGTTCTGCTGCACATCTTTCAAATTTCACGTCTCCAACATCCCCTAACACCCCAGGAGGCTATAATTTGGACGGCTTAGATCCCCTGACTAGATTGAAATTGCAGGCTTTGAGTACCATCAACTCTAGATCTAAGTTGGACGCTCTCAAGAAAACGGCATATAGCGATCTGTCTAGAATTAACACTCCAGCTGCTAATCAATCAAACATGCCTGGTAAACCATTTGTTCCTAACAAAAACAATCAGAGAAATAGTTCCACATTCAGTAAAAATGAAGAACTAAACGGAAAAAAGAAACTCAATGAAGAAAATAAGCCTTCCATGGAATTTGATGATTCTAACAAATCTTTCAACAAATCCATTGATGGAATTAGTACCCCTACCACCTCAAAAGTGAATCCTACCACTATCAATAACAATATCAGTAGCAAAAATTTGGCTCTGGCACTCAAATCTTTGCAAGCTGCTTCCACCGAAAGCGCAGCGATTCTCAACAACGCCCAAAGTTATTACCACCATAAACAAGATAGTAATAGCACCGATAATCTTCATCTCTCTTCAGGAGTGGTCACCACCCCAGCTAAACAGTTGACTAACTCAACCTTGTCACTTTTATCACCAAAATCGCCTGGCCTTAACAGCCTCGAACTCATAGAACTCCGCTATTTGAATGATTTGCCTGTCTGGTTGAAAAACCTCAGATTGCACAAATACACCAAAATCTTGGAAAACTACAGTTGGAAAGAATTGGTCTACTTTAGTGACGAAAAATTGGAGGAAATTGGTGTTTCTGCGCTAGGCGCAAGAAGAAAACTATTGAAAGCTTTCGATATTGTAAAGGTGGCATACGAGAATGGCGACATCATTGGTTTAAACAAATAAAAATTTGCTTTCCAAAGTCTAAAATGTTTTGATTCACACAGTTTTTAAACCGCTTAATTTTTTTCTTAGTTTTTACTTTATCTTTATTTTATTTTTTTTTATTTATTTCGTTCAGTAGTATTATTACTTTGCTTCATCATCTACTTTCGACATATTTTTAATTTTATTTTCTGCTTATTTTTTGTTATATTTTTGTTAATATTTGTTCTTGCCGTCTCATACTTTTATATTTTGTTTATCGTATTGAAATTTGTTTTGAACAGCAATTGTTTTCAAAAGCACCAAAAATTGAATTATCACATTTCATTTCTATTTAATCAACATTTTATTTCTCTTTAAACATGATTTTAAGTATGTTGAACAGGGAAATTAGAAATAACGATTCATTTCAATTCTATCCCAGATATACATAATCTATGTTTTATTGATACTCATAATTCCCTGTAAAAAGATGCTTTTCAATAGTGTTTGTGAATTATGAAGCAAATTTGGGGATTAAAGGGCTTGCATTAAACCTTATATTAGGTCTATGTAATTTTTAGGCTGTGTAACTAACTTGTGTACTTAAACATTCCTTTTTGCAATGACCTTTTCTTTCAAAACAGGTGTATATCAACTATAATTTCAAGCTACTTCAGAGAGAACCAAGCATATTTTGTTATAATATATATATACAAATTGTTTGAAAAGTCAAAAAGAAGGGCAATACACTAATACATGTATCTAGTATAATAATATTAACAAACTCAGTAGTTTCTGTCAGTACTTGTAATATTTTGATACGCCATTAACAATTCGTAAATAAGGGTCTAACAATGTTCTATTAATGACAACAAATGCTTTTACTGCTATACATCAACTTTTATCTTCTTTCCAAAATGAAAAGCTACCATTCACTTTGTAGCTCAACTACTTATATCTCTAACCGCCATCAATACTCTTCTTCAATTTCCTGATGAAGGCCACATACGTTGACACGGTCTCTAATAAACATGTTGTGGAAATGGCCCCAAGCATTGTAATCGTCACAATCATCGACCACCATAGTACGTTTGAGTTCATAGTCGCTCAATTTCTTGTGATTACCGTTGGCGCAAGTAATTTTTATATAAGACTGAACCCAAGGTTTTGACAACGGGAAATCTGAGAAATGTACCATTTTTGTCAGGTTCAAGTATGCTAGAAAGTTGTCCTCCTGAGTACCAGTTTTGCACCAGTACGGGTCGTTAAGGCGGTTTTTGCATTTTTTCAAGGAATAGTTGTTGATAAATTGAAGATCTATTGGGTCTGCTAAAAAGTAGTGACGGTTTTGTTTTGTAAGAAAAACATCGCCAGTTATTACAAAATAGTTTTTATGAGGCAAGGTCAACTTACGCAATTTAGAGGATGGAATTTGGGGTGATTCAAATACATGGTTGATAATATCCATATCGTAATCGTTATTTTGTCTGAAAAAAAGTTCTTCATTTACAGCATCTGTGAGGGTTTCGGAAGGTGTGACTACCATCAAGGCAGTTGACCACTTCAAATTTTTATCGACCTTGTTTTGTATTCTGAAATAGTTGAGTCTCTTGTTCCTCGAAGAGGCGTACCGTGGGGTATTTGCAGGATATTGGGACAACAAGTTGCGATAGTTTTTCAGTGGATCAAGAAGCCAATAAGCTATAGGCATGGCAATATCAAACTCGTCGGGGATGAAAAATAATTCGTCCATCTTATCATTCAAATATATGTCAGAATCAACATAAACAAGTTTTTTGTAATTTCCAATATATTTTTTATATTTGTTAAATTGGAAAATCTCCAACTTGTGATAACTGGATTTGAAATTGATGTCCTCTACATTGTACTCGGTACGACTTCTGCTAGTAATGGGAACAAGTTTTATTCCCAACTTGTGAGCAATCGAGCGGTAAGTATTGTCAAAAGTAGCATAATCCTGCCGTGTAACATGTCCCTCCTCGTCCTCAAGATTGTAAAAGAGCACTAGATCTGCCTTTGTATGGTAATCGTTTTTCAACTTTTGGAACATCATGAGCGAGGAGCACAAATAATTCAAGTTGGTTGCATAAGATACATACGCATAATTGTTCCATTGAACTCCATCTATCCTGTCATGATAATACTGCTGTATTTCATCATAGGAAATTGAAACTAGATTGCTGTAATTATCATCCTCATAAGAAGTAGGGAAATAAGGATATGTTGTATAGGTGAAAAACCCATAAATTTGGTAAACTAGAGCCAGTGCCACAAGACACCATATCAAGTTCTTGCTGGATCTCAATTTTCTCCTTGTCCATGACGTTATGGTAGAGAACTCCTGCTTTTTGCGCTGGTCATAAAGATATTCTTCATCCTCTTCAACATCAACTATCTGCGATGGATCAATCTCCGCATCCTTAAGAATATTCGACATATTATTACTCAACTCAACCTTCCAAAATACGCAGTAAAGAATGAATTTACCTTTTTCAGTTAATACGTCTAAACGTTGATCCATACATTTTAATCTTCGGCCAGATGACCCCCATATGGATCTGATCTCCGACATTTTTCACCTCTCCAACATTACCAACAATTGTCACGGCCAAATCATGTGAGACACATGATGTGTCAATTTCTATTATTAAGGAATTATTGTAGGTTTAGCGCAAAACATACGAAGAATCAGCATTACCAGTGTAAAACAGCTAATAGTAAAGCTAATTAATGAAGTAAAAGCCTTTACATGCATATGCTTAATACATAGTTCTATTCACAACATGACTACCGTACTACCTGTCCGGTTTCATATCCATACAGGTTTCCTAAATAAGAAATTCCGTAAATAGGCTTACCCGCTGTAACACCAACTCTCATAACCATTAATGAGACGGTAATGTTTGTTTATGATATATAGTAAGAGATGAGGATGGATATAATGGTATAACGAAGGTGAATGTGTTTTGCAATCAAGATAAGAATTTCTTGTTAAACGGTAGATTGGAGAATATTCAAAATTTATCTGACTGTGTGAATTTTTGCAGCAATATTCTAGTGCTATTAGCGTTTGATACGCTGATCTTTGCAGATTAGCACGATTTTTCAGGGAAATTTATAAATAGAGAATATTAGGGTATAATAAAGTGGATGAGAGTAACTGGTACACGCCATAGCGGCAATATGGCGTATAGTTTTGATAATGAATTACAATATGTCACGTCGGATTGTGCAGTTTTCAAGTGTGGAATGGAAGACGCCAATGTTGATGCCAGTGAGGCCATTCTAGCAACAGATTTGTCAACATTGATGATGTATCTTACGGATCCCAACAAAATTAATTACCTGTTTATCACAGACTTTTTGATGACTTACCGGATATGCATTGATGCAGAATCAGTGTTAAATATTATACTTGCAATCTTTGATAAATGTTTTGAAGATGCGCTATTTAATGTTAATGAGGAGGAGGAAGATGAAGATGAAGATGAAGATGAATATGAAGAAGGTGAGACGAAATTCAATACAGTCAAAAAGATTTTGCTCAGAACATTTGTTATTTTGAGAAATTGGCTTCTCAATTATTTTATTGATGATTGGGTACCTAATTGTAATCTTCGAAAACACTACGTGAATTTTTTAAACGATCTATCGGTCAGAATTTCCAATCATAATGAGAAAAATATTGTAGATTTATTCTTCATCAGAATAGTAGTTGAATTGAAAAAGACTTGGCTAGGGCTTGCCGAGACATATTGGAACAAACGCCTGATTGATCAATTGTTAAAAGCAAATCATATAGATTCCAGTTCAGTCACCAGTTTTGTTATTAATTACAAATTGGATTACGGATCTGCCAAGATCAATATGTCTTGTGAAGATTTATATTATGTTGTGACGCCAATATCGAGGAATAACACTCTTCTTCTCTTTAGTGAGTTGACAGGTGATCATCAATTGAAACATAAGAAGTCTGTTCTTCGTGATAATGTTGCGTTAATCAAACCATCCAACTCGCTAGCGTCTTGTCCACCTCTTGTATTGTCTAAATCAAAGGTATTCAACAATATGGCCCACATCACTCCTATCCCTAGTACTTTTGGGACAGAAACACCTAATCGGACAGAAATATCAAAGGTGACACATAACACTACTGCAACATCAACTGAAATTAAGGTTTTAGACGTTGATACATTGGAGGTACCAATACATGGTATCATTACTGGGGAAAAAGTGGAGATGTTTAGCAGTAGTAAAGTAAATGTTAATAAAAATAAAAACATGCCAATGATAGAAGAAGTGACAAAATCGCCAGAAAATGAAAAATTAATGCCATTAGACAATGAAAATGTTCCCTTTAAATCACTTTTGAAAAAGTGGAAAAAAAGGTTTCCTTCAAAAACAAACACAGAATTAGAATCTCTGAACTTTGATAAAAGATTGTCGCAACTTGTTGATGACTTAACGCATTTGAACAATCCACCAGTCGAACATCCAGAATATGACATTTCTATAGAAGAGCTTGGCAGGATTGATATTTTGTCTGCACGTGTTATAGATGAGTTGGATTTCCTCAAGACAAAACAAGATAGGCCATTTGATGAGTCCTTTGATGCATCGTTTGACACTGGAAAATCACTTTTTTCTGAGTTGGGGCTCTTTAAACATGGAAGTATGCCTCAGCTGGTGAATGGTTTCGAAGAAAATGAACTGGATTGGGAGGATGAAAGTGAACTGGATGCTTCCACAGTTGGCAAAAGGAATTCATTCAGATCAGTGGCTGACCTCGATTGGAATAATGACTCGTTAAAATATGATTCTAAAGGATCATCGGTAAATAGCGATGAGGTGAACTCGACAAATATTTTGGATGTCACTCCCTCTATGATTATAGACGTTGAAAACGGTTATGACCAGTCGCATGGAATAGAAAGATACGATGGCGCGCTTTCTGGTATAAATCGGTTTTCACGATCGAGTTTGATCACAGGCGGGTCATACATCAGTTATGATTCCAAGCTCTCCGAGCAGTTGGAAGATCACAAGTTACGTAATAACAAATTGGGAGAAGATAAGTTGGATGGTTCAGATAATGAGACAGAAAAATCCTCAGTGTTGTTTTACAAGAACAACCAACAAGCTCGGTTTTTGAAGCCCAAGGTGTTGGAAAAAGTCAAAAGTTTTGAAAAGATTCGAATTGAGCTTGAGAGAAGTGTTAATGATGTATCAATTTTGAAGCGAAAAAGTTTGAAATTTGCACTCGGCGAAGATGGTAAAAATCGTTCTGGGTCAATACTGAGTAAAGTTCAATCTAAAATTCACTTTTTCCAGGACAGTTTGTATGAGAATCATTCCCAATTGGCCGTAAGCCATACAGCTCCTCATTTGGAAACCACGAATAAATATCATGCTGTTTCTGTATCCACCCGCAAAAGTTCTACGGTGCAAAATTCTATTTTCTCAGAAAATGGCACATTAAATACCGTAACTACTTCTGATCCACTGAGCAGTTATGAGGAACTCACGAAAAACATGAGTGAGCAGTCACATCACAATGTGTTGAGAAGCAAGCCAAGTGTTGGTAATATCAAAGCGTTCATCAATAGAAACACTATCACTGAATCAGATGTTGAATCAGACCATTCATTACTTGAAGACCCTCAAGTCCCAGGCACTTCAGGCGATGCAGAAAGTATAAGGACCACTACAAATCGTTATGATTGGCCATTAAGCGGCTCGATGCGGCGTGACAAATCAGATATCAGTATGCTCTCCGTTGGTTCTTACCAGATGCCAGGTATCAACCCCGAGATTATTCAGACGTTGGCTGCTATTCCAGATGAGTCGTTCCATGGGGAGGATCCTGTTTCTGCAACATTACTAAGGCTAGAAGGAAAATTAGGGCATGATACAGATACGGAAAGTTTGAAACGGAAAGTTCCTGCACGGAAAGACTTCCCGTTAGTGCCAAAACAATTACGTGAGAAACACGAACGGAAAATTTGTCAGCCTAAAAAACATTGCAACAAGCCTGTTGAGAAAACCATTGAGGAACAAGTTGCAGACTTAAACATCTGTGATTCTTTACCAGAAGCCCCTCAGGAATTAGTAAGGCCTTTCAGCAGTAAATTTTTTCAGGCTTACAGTTCTCAAAACATATTTGATTCGGCTCCTGATTGTATCAAAAAGCAAACTGATAAGGATCCAAGGAAAGTTTTGAAAAATTACAAGCCTACGCATAATCTGCTATCAGTTAATAAAGTGATGGCTGACCAAGCTCACGTACCATTTATTTTGGGATTTGCGTCAAAAGATATCGCGCAGCAATTGACTTTAATTGAAAGAGACGCTTTGCTTGAAATTGATTGGAAAGAGTTGGTGGAGCTTTGTCAGAATGACTTCACAACCAGAATAAATAATTTGAAATATTCATCTTGGACAGAAGTGTTGATTCAAAAACATCTCAAAGGGATAGATATTGCCATTTCCAGATTCAATCTCATGGTTAGTTGGATAATATCTGAAATTCTCTTGTCTAACAACTTGCGATACAGATTGATGACCATTCTGAAATTCATTGAGATAGCTCAGCAATGCCACAGTTTACAGAATTATTCAACCATGATGCAAATAATCTTGGCCCTAAGCTCAGAAAAAATATCCAACTTGCCCAACACTTGGGAACAGCTCGATGGCAATGTGGTGGAGTCCTTTAAACAGCTTGAAGAATTGGCTGATCCGGTCAGCAAGTTTGCGAAGCTTAAACTTTTGAATGAAAATGCCGTGGCATCAATAGGTTGTATTCCTTTCATTGGTTTGTACATTTCAGATTTACAAACCAACTCTCAAAAACCCAATTTTATCAGGCCTCATGACGCTAACAAAGTTGCTGCTTTGCAAGTGAAAAGCCCGGAGGCACATATCGTTATAAACAACCCTCCAAAATCTCTTGCCGGTGGTAACTCATTGCTTTATTGGGAAAAATTTTTTTCGATTTCTCGTGTCATCAAAAGTCTCGTTCAAAAAGTACAGTACTCCAAGTATTACAACATTGAGCCATCCCCAGATTTACTATCTAAATGTTTGTATATCAAGTCATTAGCCGAAGACGAAATGGATGTTTGTGCTTTAAAAATGATTGATCCATAACCGTTAATTTATCGCATAGTGTTCCACTGTTTATTTTTTTTTTCACACGTTTAGATAACTTATACTATACCTCTCTACTTTTTTTTTTGTTGTGTTTTGATTTAGACTTCTTTTGGCGTTTTAATTTGTTTCTAGTTTTGCTACGGGTTTATTGCTCTTTAAGTTTATCATGTTGTTACCTTTATCTAATATAATATTATTTCAGTTCTGTTTAACGTTGATTTCTCTCGTGTGTAGCACACTGGTGATCCTAAATCAGTAATATAGGAAATGTAAACTTTCTCACCTCCACGGCTGGTCTATAATTATCTCTAAAACGGTTCAATGTACGACAGAGTGACAATATTTGAATATTTGAGTTATAGAAAAGATATGATACTTTATGTATAATCCTTATTACTTAAAATCATGTTTAAGTACTTGTGTATATAATCTGAGCCCGAAATAATACATTTTATTGCAATCTACATAGTCAGTGTTAAATGAGGAAAGCGGTTATTGAATTGAGCACTATAGACAGAAAAATCTGAACAGATTCAGCGAAACAAAAAGAATAAAATGGGTGACCATACCAACTAAATGAAATACCGGGAACAAAAAAGCAAAAATGAATAATAGCAAATTTAAAAACAAAACCTATTTCAATACGTATCACATTTATATTTTGATGAATTTGGAACTGGAAATATCGTCGTCGAGAAAGATGTCAATGTCGTCTTCTTTCTCTTTTTCAGAAGCAAAATTGTCTTGGTAAGCTCTTGTAGCATGCGGATCTAAACTGTTTTGTCGCTGATGTTTAGTAGTTGAGGTACTATTACGATCCTTATTTTCAAATATGTGTTCGTTAAAAGCAGGAACTGTTTTAGGAGTGTCAGTCGCCAGCGACTGATTAGGTTTTGTATTGCTATCCACCTGCACCGATTGGTTGTTTACTATCAAACTATTTGTCAACGGTTCTTGCTTTCTGGTAGGAGTGATTTTTTCGTTATCATAATTGTTGAAACTCCCTCGAAGAGACTCTGCTGCGCTGTTCGTTTTCCCCAAACCCTTGATTGCCTTGAGTCTTTTTGAAAAAGAACCAAAGTCAAAATATGGTTTTCTTAATGGTCTATCTTGTCCGTTAGCACTGCCATTTATTTTAGACATTAATGAAGGCAATAATTCACTATTTCGCCGGCCTGCGGAATGACTCAATGCACTGATTTTTTTGACGTGAAGCGAGAGCCTCCGGGTTCCAACCTCGTTGGTATGCTGGGAAAACAGACTATTCTGATGATTCATTGTAGAAAATGCAGTAAACTCAAGCCCTGGAACTAGAAAGTATAAGACAGCGCATAGGTTAAAGCATTCAAGCAGATGAAAGTATTTTATATGAATTTTGTTTTTTCTTTTGTTGTTCATATTCCTTTAATTTTTTCTTCTCGGCTTTAGCGTGTGCCTAGTTTTAGTCTACTTTAATAATTCGTGTTTTCATCTTTATCTATCAGTTTTAGATCCAAGGCCCTTCGGGGCCTGAAGATCGGCCTGGTTAAATACTATCTAGTGCGTGTTTAAAACCGTGGATTAAATCATCCAAGCTCATTCTAGTGTCTCTGCAGCTGCATAAGCGGGATATATATACATGGTTCAAAATGCTTCTTTCATTACAAAGAATAGTGTGATTTTATAGGCCCTGTAGTGTGAATTAACTACTACGGTTATAACGAAAATCTTAGATGTTCTTTCAAATTGATTGTTTATATAATCCGTGTGAAGATCATTTCGTGCACTGAGTGATCCGCATCGCCCTTACAATATGCCCTTAGTACATCTTACAATCAACCTCCTAAACTACTGTTCTGATATAACCCGAAATTTCATTTTCATAAAATGCTCTGATTTTTTCACATTCAAGCATCTCGTATGTCTCGGCCATGCAAAAATAAAAGTAAAATGACGTTCAGATCTGTCAGTTAAGGTGCAGCATGCATGCGTCATGATGCGTCCAGCTTGTCGCACGGCTAGTCACCCATCGAAAAACGGATAGGACAGGCAATATGAGGCTAATCAAACAGGCAAGAATGGTATAGTTCTATTCTATTTCGTAGGGAGAAAAATGTGATTGTTTTATAGTTTAAAAATTTCTTAAATATATTCTGTCAAAATAAGTTTTTTAATAACAAGACGCTATAAAATTTTGAGCCAGAAGCTGGAAACAAGGGGTTTTTATCTAGCCAAAGAGCTTTACTAGCTGTTTATAATAATGATATCATATATTTCATACCAGTTTCGTATATATGCGCTATGTTTAAAGGGACATGGTAAGGCCAATTATGCCTTGGTCATTATAATCTTCTCACCTAATGGGTTGGAAAGTAAGCACTAGACTTTTGTCTAGGTCGCGTTTCCTACAGTTGTACTTGCTTGTAAAGTGATGTTTAGCATCAAGTAAAAAATGTTCGTTTTGGGAATCGAACCCGTGTTCCTTTTAGGTCTTTTCACTTCTCCGAGACTACTATCTGCTAAATTATCCTGCCAGGTCTTTTTGATTTCTGTCAATTACCAGCGGCAATACTACATGTAATAGAAAAGCAACTAGAAAACTAATATGTACTGGGCTCGAAATATAAAATATGATTATTATTATTAATATTTAAAACTACCAAAAGAAAAAGCTTAAAAAGCAAGAAGCGCAAGAAAATAAAACCCATAAATAGACAAACGATGAAACAAAGACATGAACCGGTTGGTACCAACATGACGCGCAATGAAAGAGACTAATAATACAAATGAATATAACAAAGTGAAGCTGCCATAGAAAAAACTTTAATCAGAATCAGTAATTTTTGATTTGCCAGAAGAAGAAGACAGGTTGGAGTCTAGGCTGACCTCCTTTGCATCTGGAGACATTGGTGGTGAAAGCTGGCCGTACAATCTCTGAGGTTCGTAGTTTCGGAATGTGTTACTTATGGCAGGGTCTCTGAGAAGTGACTGGCTATTGGAATGCATTTCGGAAAGCATAGACATTACGCGCGACGTAGAAGGAAAGTTAGAAGCACTAGGAGACGGTACTTTTGCCTTTTCTACCTTTTGCAAGCCAGACAGAGCAGTATTGTTCTGCTTGCCTCTTCTAGATGGTCTTTTCAACTTTTTAGGTGCAGAAACTTCAGCACTGCCAGAGCCAGGTATACGCGATGCACTACCCAGCACAGCGTTACTGCGAACTTTACTGGTGTCTTGGTCTTTTCTTACCATTTCAAACTGTTTCCATGCTTCTTCTTCTTCCGGACTCACTGCTGGAGGCGTTGGCTCTGGAGATGCAAGACGATGCAAGGAGCTGCAAATATGCGTCTCGCTGCATGATTCTTGGATACCAGTGCTAATATTATTCTGACGAGCAGAACGTCTAGTTGTCTCGCTTCGGTGCTGACGCGATAATCTTTCATAGGTACTGTCTGTGCGACGAGTAAGTCTGTTTCTTCTGGCACGTCTTGTAGCGTTTGCTTGAAGAGCTAAGGAGCTTTCTTGCATGCAGTCGCACATTGGACAATTCCAGAAACCAACATAGGAGCTAGAAATCCCCAAGCAACCATGATGGAATGAGCTTGAGCAACTCTGGCAGATGCAGATGTCAGAGGTAAGAGATGCACCCGAGCAAAGAGAACACGATATCGCAAAGGGAAGTGCTTGTGGGGTCACATTGCTCAAAACAACAGAAACCGTTCCTAAATCATTGTTTATTGTGATTTCTGAGCTTGAATTGGGCTCTATTTCAGGCGCTAAATAGTTGGGATCAACTGGAAACTCTTTATTCTGAACACTATATCCATGGATAACATCCCCATATTTGTCTATCAAATCAACTTGGTTGAACTTGCAGCGGCATTTAGGACACGAGTTTGCTTGTTCTGACCACGACCGAATGCATAAATCATGGTAGCAGTGATTACAGGGCGAAACCTTTGCTATCAGCTCATTTATATGGGTGCTGCTCAATAGAGACTCAATGCAAATCGAACATTCGTCCTCAGCTGTAAATATCGGCACCTGTTGACCCTCTTTCACAGTAACCGACATAATATGCAATATTTTTAGTGAATATCTACTTTCCTTTAGCTTTTTTTATCCTATCTAATTCTAGTTCTTTCCTATTTTTGCTGATACATACCATCTCTGCTCTTATATAAACCTTTCTTTTCATAAATTTTGCCTCTTGGAGCGCGTGTGATTCATGCATACATTTGCATAATAATGCGTATATACATATATATGAATGACTGGTGAATTTTGTCTTGAATATTCGTGAAAACCAGTGTTATGTTCTTTACCTAAAAATTTCAAGTTTTAAATACTACGTAGCCTTCTGTTATTTCTCTTATTAGCTAGTTGAAATCAATGCTAAGACCTAATCAAAGCAGTATTAACGTGATCGTAAATAATATGAAAAGTTTCTAGTTTGAGTCTAGTAGTACAATTAATCTATTCTTTTTATTTACTTGATCTTTTCTTTTGAAGCCCCTTTACATTTACTGCTTTAATTTTTTTTTCTGACACTTACAATTATCCAGTACTTGATTACAAATTCTCGTATGTATTCAAGAATTCATACATTACCAGGGTTTTTACTACATAGTTATTTGGTAACAAATGACTTATAAGCAACATTATAACGGGTTTTCATCTTTCCATAGCCGTCGACTAACCTGACCTGAGTAAATCTGCATCGGCATTTAGGGCAAGAATTTGCCTGTTGAATCCATAACTTGATGCATTTATCATGGTAATAATGATTACAAGGATACACTTTTGCAAGCAGCAACCTGTCAAAAGAGCTGGTCATGAGGGACTCCACGCAAATGGGGCAATCTTCGTCTCCACTTAAGACTGGTTTGTTGAAGATTTTGTTAGTTGTAACGGACATTTTTTTTTGTTTCTGGTAAGTTATCTCATTCTTAAAGCTCAATCAAATTTGCATATCTGATTCATCTCACCATTTTATACTATCTTATACGAACAATCTCCTCTTCCATAAAACTTTACACTTATACTTAAAATTATGGTTTATTACAATGTTCCTAACCTCTCCTTGAATTATCCCTTCTCTTTGAACATACAAACATTGTCAAAAATCATTTACTTTACTTGCAGGAATTAAATTTTGCCTGTATTTACGATTCAACAATCTTCTTCTTCTTTGACTGCATCAGTTCTACAACTATTTAATGACACCATACTTATCTAATACCGCGCGTACAATAACTGATATCAATCTCTCAATTAAGAATGAACCTTATGCGCAGCTCACCGAACTTTTACTACAACTCGCATTTTAGGGGATTGCACGTTAAGTAGCATTTTAAATGACAAAGGCTTGCTTTCTAAACACTACAGGAACCTAAAATAATTATTTATTATTACTTGTTGCAGCCTCTAATACTAAAACCATTGAGTTGACTTCTCATTTACTGTCTACTTCCTGTTGATACAACATATATACAGGTGTCTGCACAGTGGTGTATGGTAACGCATGAACCATGTGACCAAGCCTTTAACAGGAAGCTTTATAATTTTTCAACATTTCTTAGTTTGTAAGACCATTTCAACATCAAATAGCACGTCTGAAAACATTAGAATAGGCATGTCGCGCCACCAAGTAGATTTGACAATGTGCTACAAGCAACCGGGAACCCATATAGGCCGACTTTGCGAGAAATGCGATGGCCGGTGTCCCATTTGCGACTCATTTGTAAGGCCTACCGAGGAGGTGAGAATCTGCGATGAGTGTGCCTTTGGCAATCTGGGAACAAAATGTATTATATGTGGGAACACAGTATGTATCAATATTTTCACAGTTGCCTATGTGAAGGGCATATACTAATGCTTTAGGGTGTTTCCAGCGCGTACTACTGCTTTGAGTGTGTGCGAACGGAGAAAAATCGTGATGGATGTCCTAAGGTTACCACCATAGGGTCGAGCCGCAGTGATTCTTATTATGAGAAACGAAAAAGAATTCAGTAGAAAACGGTTCTTATTGTCTCAGATTTTATGTATTTTTATGTTTCTATAGCTTCTAATGTGTATATACTTGGTTTACAATGATTAGATAAAATTAATTATGGTTTTCGCTAAAAATTGTATCCCCCTAATTTATGTTCTTCCGTTCTGGGGAATAATCAGTTTAGCAAGATTTAAAGATACTATTGACAGGAGCATAAAGTTGCGAATAGTCATATATCTGAAGAGATGTATTACTGGCGGTAAACTTCTATATGCTTCTAGTCCTGTGGTTTGACCGACTGAATACATAAGATCCCATAATTCTATGTTTATTGTGCTTACAATTGCTCTCCTTGTTTTGATTTTACTAACTCTTATTGGCTCAAATTATTAGTTTTTGGTACATATAGCCACTGTTTTGATTATTTGTACGAGTCTACACGAGAACCTTAGATTACCTTATTAGGTATTGCACCGTTAGAAGCACAATTTAAAATTTCTCCTATCCTTTTATAAAACCAGTTATATTTTTCCCATTCTCAGTTCAAACCATTTTAATATTACACGCTACCGATTATATGCTTACTATTGTGAGTTTAAATAGGGAAATGTATGATATACAGTTGGTAATGAATAATAATAATAATAATATTTTATACTTTGAGCCCAGTATATATCAGTTTCGTATATAAGCGCTATGTCTACAAAAATTTGATAAAAACCCAGTGTAATAAACCCAAAATAAACTCTTAATCAAAACCGACTTGCATTTGAGCTTGTTAAGCCTTTTTGCTCTTCTCTGAGGGCACTAGTCACTGAGCCATCCGGCCCAGGCGCCTACCCAGTGGCTTTGATATAAAAAATTCGATAGCCCAATGAATAACAACTTGGGACAACGGCGCTGCTTCTGGGCAAAATCCAGTAGAATGACCTAAAATCTGTAATTTAAACTTGAAGAACAATATTACTACATACATTACTTGTTTCTCATATGAAAAATTTATTATGATACAGGAGGAATTTCTGAGTAAACAGTTCTGATTATATATATATCGTTAATATGCTATGCTGTCAGTTATGGGCTGACATTGAAAAAAATAAAGAGTTATTCATATTTTGAATCTCTGGCTTGGATCAACATGGAAAGGAGACCATATACCTCTTGCGCTTTCATTAGCACTCTGGACAGCTTGTTTGTAATTGCTGAGCTTTTCACCAGAGCTGTTACGCAAGAGCTCCACCTTGTTATTTACTACATCCAAATTCATATTTTTCACGCAAATGGCTTTGGTGTTACCATTATTATAATAACCCTTCACCACAGGATGGCCTGATTTCTGCACAAGATGGATTTGAATCGACTTATTCTTCTTGGCAAAATCCACAAATTTCTTGGACTTGATGAATTCCTTCAAACCTTTAGAACTTCCTCCCCAGTTGCAGTATTGTAACGTTATTTTCTGGCACTAAGCGACAATTAGTATAACGATCAAAAATCAGAGATAATCCATCAAAACACTTACAGGAAGGATAAAACTTTTCACACCATTCAAAAAAATGGATGGTTTGGAGACTGCTTTCACTGGCATTTTTGGTTAATTTATTGAGATTTAAGTTATTCACTGTTAAAATATGTTATATCAACTGCTAGTTAGCGCTTACACTCTCATTGAAGATTTTTCAAGATTCACCCATGTTACCCGGATACAATATGTATTTCTTGAATAGGAAACAGGGGGTTATGGGGTCTTCAGGTAATGATGAATCATGGTGGATGCCAGTCAATCACATTGATGGTTGTTAACAGGAGATTGATTTACCAGGCTCAGGGCTGGGAAAAGAAACCATGTTTGAAACTGGGGTGGGCAACACGGTAAATGAGTTTAAGGACGATTAACTTTAGCATACGTTAGCATACTTGATCAGTTAACGAATGTATAAAAATGAACAGTAAAACTAAACTAAGATATAGATGTCTATTATATATATATATGTCAAATGAGCTCTATATTTCATATAAGCTTTATTGTAGTGGAAGAAACCGCTCTATAGTGATAATGACCGCACCAGATTCCTACTTTTGTTTCTCCGTTGTCATGGCTTCCATCGTATTTATTGCAGAAAACTATACCGAAAAGTCTAATCTTGTACGTTAAATATAGACCAATAACCCCTTAAATAATATGAGGCTGTTATATTTCAGTAAGTAGTATGGTAAAGTAAAGCGGGTGAGGAAACCCTATGACTAATGGCGCACACCCCCTATGTGTCATTTCGATAACGGCCCATATGACTCATTAAACTACGATAAGGCTTTACCAAATAGTACTTAAGCGAGTGAAATTTTTCGCTTGAGGTAGATTTTTTAGTGAAATATATATTTTATTTTCCCCAACTATAATTTTCACAAGTTTTTTCGGAACACAAGTTGCCTTAATAGCAAGTCACTACAATACAAACACATACAATGTCTAAAGGAAAAGTTTGTTTGGCCTACTCTGGAGGTTTAGACACCTCTATTATTCTCGCCTGGCTTTTGGAACAGGGATACGAAGTCATTGCTTTTATGGCTAACATTGGTCAGGAAGAGGATTTCGAAGCTGCTAGAGCAAAAGCCTTGAAGATTGGTGCTACCAAGTATGTTCTTGTTGATGTTAGAAAAGAGTTCATTGAGAAGGTTCTTTATCCAGCCATTCAGGTGAACGCTATTTATGAAAATGTCTACTTGTTAGGAACTGCCTTGGCAAGACCGGTGATTGCCAAGGCTCAAATTGAGGTTGCTGAGAAAGAAGGCTGTTTTGCTGTGTCTCACGGCTGTACTGGTAAAGGTAACGATCAAGTCAGATTTGAACTTTCGTTCTATGCTTTGAAACCAGACGTCACTGTCATCACTCCTTGGAGAGACCCAGAATTTTTCAACAGATTTGCCGGTAGAAAGGATTTGCTTGATTATGCAGAACAAAAGGGAATTGAAGTTACTCAGACTAAAGCTAAACCATGGTCTACTGACGAAAACTTGGCTCATATTTCTTTTGAAGCTGGTATTCTTGAAGACCCAAATACTACTCCTCCAAAAGATATGTGGAAATTGACCTTGGACCCTGTTTCTGCTGCTCCAGCTGAGCCAGAAGCGATTGAAGTACATTTCTCCAAGGGCCTTCCCTCCAAAATTGTATATTCAGACGACAATGGCGCAACTAAGAAAGAAGTCACCGATCCAGTCGAACTCTTTTTGACTGCTAACAAGCTCGCCAGAAGAAACGGTGTGGGCAGAATCGACATTGTCGAAAACAGATTTATTGGCATCAAATCCAGAGGTTGTTACGAAACCCCAGGTTTGACTTTGTTGAGATCTGCACATATTGATTTGGAAGGTTTGACCTTGGACAGAGAAGTCAGAGCCATCAGAGACAATTTCGTCACTGTAAATTACTCCAGAATCTTGTACAATGGTCTTTATTTTACTCCTGAAGGTGAATATGTCAGAAGCATGATTGCTCCATCTCAGAAAACTGTCAACGGTGTAGTCAGAGTTGCTTTGTTCAAGGGCTCTGTCGTCATCTTAGGAAGATATTCTGAAACTGAAAAGCTTTACGATGCCACTGAATCATCTATGGACGAATTGACTGGTTTCCAGCCAGAAGATGCCACTGGATTTATCAAGGTTCAAGCTATCAGAATCAAGAAATACGGCGAGCAAAAGAGACAGGAGAACAGCAACCAGTTGCCAGAATTGTGATTCCTTTATCCGCAGCATATATAGAACATATAGAGTCACCTCGGTGCAATCCACACGTGTATATTTTTTTTCCCACCGATTTGTATAAAGACATGATTTCAAGATGTCTTAAATGCTGAGCAAGATCACTTCTTGATAGCTGCCTTAAATTCGCATTTAAAGTAGAGCTTCCAAAAATTTTCTATATTACTGGAAAGTTAATATCAGCAGGTTTTAATAGGGGGGTCCTGTCTATAACTTTCTCATCTCTACGTCAAAACATCAATTCAAACTAAATTCAACAATTGGCCAATTGTACGAAATTTTTCATCAACTTACATTCAAGCAATTAAAACTACTACTGTATTTTATTCTACTTCAAATACCAAAATAGGTAAAAGAGAGATTCAGTGTCGTATGCGGGCAAGGGCTTATACTTTGAAATGATTAAACGGCGCCCCAGGTGCTACACGTTGACGTTGCGCATATGTGTATAACTTATAAAAATATAATCTTGCAATATACAAATATTATTTATATAATAAGTTTGTATTTTCTTAGACTTTCCTTAAGTTTAAATGTTACAACTAACTATTTCAAAATAATCTTATATACAACTGACATCTTGGTAGGTGATTACCCGCAATCAGGCAATTGTATATCGCGAAAAGGCTAATGAGGAGGCATCTTTACCAGTAAACAATCTATGTGTTTTGTCGATAAGACGTGAAGCAGATATAAGAGAAAATGGCTGGGAGTGATACTGAAAAGGAAGAGGTCCTTATACCTGAATTTGAGGCCAATTTGCCGGAAAATACCCCTTCTAACCCCAATCCAACCGCGTTTGTTGTGCATAATCCAAATGTTTCAAGCAGACAAGTCCATTTAAACCTGACGTCGTCTCACTCAGTGCCTGTGAATATGCCCCCGGGGCCTTTTCCCAAAGATGATCATGTGGATTACACAAAGAACCAGCCGGCCAAATATAACAATAACATTGCGTTGAAGGACGAATATCTTCAAATCAAGTTTGATCCTTTAGGAGAGAAGAAAATTTCAAAGAATGGGTTTTTTAAAGATCATGACAAAAATACGCGGATTGTTGTGTCAACTTTCACTTTACCGGGGAAAGGTAAAAAACTATACGTGATGGCCACCGACATTTCCAAAGAATTGCAGTACCGGGATTCCTATTTATTTTTGCATAAGAACAAGTCGTTGATCAAGTACTTGGCCAATGAGGCCGACAAGGCGTTCTTAATAAAGCATGGAATCTTGCAGTCAGTGTTCAAATCCAGAACAATTGGTGTGGTTACCTTCCGATCGTTGTATCTTATTTACGGTGCTCGGTTATTGAAAAGTGGAAAACGGTTAGAAGAGGATTACTGGGAGCAGCTTGGAAGAGAAGAAGGTTTTACGGAGAATGACCCAGTGTTCAATATTCATACAGAGCCGTCTGCTCATAGCAATAACAACTATAATAGCAATGGAAACGAGTCGCACTCTGGAAACCGCAGCGGCGGAATGGGCAGTAGTACTGGTGATCTACTCAAAGACTTTAATTTTAATAGTAAATCAGATTTGAAAAATTTGAGTCTTAGAATATTGAATTCTGGTAATGATTTATCGGGAGACAAAGTCAATAGCAATTCACTTTATTCACAATTGTTATCGAAGGTTCCAGTACCAGTAAGTATTGAAAACCATCCGTTTCTCACAAATTCTAAGTTTAAAGTGTACGAGAATCCAAATTACAGACTTAATTATTCACAACATTTGTATTTGAATAATCTTCTATTACAAGAGCCTTCTGACGAGGTTAAGCAAAACTACTTGTTATCATCCGGTATTGCCAATGCGCCAATCCTTAGCAAACCAGCAATCAGCTATAACCATAATCACCAGCTTGTAGTAAACAAAAACATTACCATCACCTCTCCAGGAGGCTCTATACCACAGTCGATTACGTCCAGTTTGTTCAACAATGAAAGTCTTATCAGTTCCAACGGAGACAATATCTACTACGTTAGTTGCTTACAAGGCCAGGGCATTGCAGGTACAATTAATTTGTCAAAAAACATTGTGCTGCCCAACTACAGATTGGCTTTTGATGAAAAAAACCAGACAGATAAAAGCAGGTTAGAGGAAATGTTGAGCAATGTTCCGCTTAGTACCGATAAGAACATGTTAGGCAAGAAGTCACACGCAGGTTTGAAATTCTATAATGTTAACAATGTTATAAAAAAGGTAATTGCATTGCAGAAACCGGAAAGTTTAGATGCAGAAGACAAGAAAAGCGCGAACAAAGAAGGTTTAATCTTATCTGACAATAACAAAGAAGATTTAATCTTATCTGCAGACAACAGCGAGATGAATTTCAAAGGCACTTGCACTGGTATCAAGAACGTTCGTAGCCTTGAGTATCAGCACAATGTTGTGTCAGTCAACCAGAATATTAACAACTTTAGAAAGTTGCGCTCACAGCAGTGGAAGTATTATTGGTTTGACAAAACAGGAGGATACAATCTTTTAAAAAAAAACTTGAAAAAAAAGATTATGCATGAGCAAAAAGAAAAGAGTATTGACAATAGCAACCCATCTTTTGTAAATGTCGCCAAAAGTTTGGATAAACCTAATGAGACTGATGAAGAAACAAAACCCGATGTTATCGAAGGAAAATATTTCAATTACCGTGTCATTCCAAAGAATGAGGCTGCACCAGACTCTTTGGACGATTCTAACTCAATTGTGGATATAGATTTAAACGAAGACAGTGATCAGGAGGTGATTGATGAAAGACTGATTCATTTACCTTCGCACTACCAGCTTTCTCCGGCAGATCGGACCAGATTGGAAAGACAAAAAGCAGAACTTACGCAGAAGTATAACGACCAACAAAAACAGCAACAGGAAGAAGGGTTTGAGTTTTTTAATGATTTGGAGTTTCAACAAATGCTTAGAATTAGAACAGTTAAACGAAGAAAGCCTAACCCCAATGCTGTTAGTTATAGCCTCGTTTAGTCACTGTTCAATGATATCTACAGTTTGCTGTGTATTACGTATGAAATGAAACAATTTTTGTATTTATCATCTGTAAGAATAAGAGTATAATGTTTAGCAATGAAAATATCACCAGTTTCAGCAAGCTCGGACTAATAAAATACGTCAGAACCTATCATTAGCTGCCGAAAAAGGTAAATCCATCAAAAAAAAAACGCATTTTGACGTTGAGTCGCGCAGTAAGTACCTAACTGCAGCAAAGCTAATATTGCTTGCTACCCATTTTAACATTGGCCGGATTGATTGCTATGACCACACCCAGTGGCTCTTTTAGGCGAGCCAGATTCAGGGGTCAAGTCGTAATATAAAAGGGGCATGTTGGCCCTGCTTAGTTTAAAATTGTGTGTACTTCTTTAAATATATTAACACTTAAATATTATTATCAATTAAAACTATTCTAATTTATCAAAAATGTCCGACGATCTCAGAAAAGACTTTAGCAAGAAGATTGACGAATCTCTCACTCCACAAGACCAGAAATCTACCAGTCAAAAGGTAAAGGAGGATGTCACTGACAAAGCCGACAAGGTAGCCTCCAAAGCTCAGCCAGAAGACAAAAAGTCCACTTTGCAAAAATTGTCTGATAGCTACCAGGCTGGTGTTGATGATGCAAAAACCTCCTCTGAAAAACATCCAACTGCAAATTCAATTGGTGGTTACATTAACAGCGCAAAACAGTATGTCTCCGAAACCATTGACAGCTTCAACTCGGGTAAATCAGGAGATGCTACTGGTAGCACTGCTTCTAATACCACCACAACCAAGTGATAGCCTGAATTAACGCTTGATAGAAAGCAGCTTTGAGTTTCTCTCCGTTTTATTTTATATATAGAAATAAATGAATAATGTCTTATTACTGGTGAACTTGTAAAAACTTGTTAGTTGTGTGATGACCTAGGCAGTCGTAAGTTATCTTTTGTAGGTTTTGAACCTGAAAAGCGACTCATACAATTGGCAATTGAAATTTGAATAAATAAGTTTGATATATGTGTATCACCATGAGCAACTTGATACCATATTTTTTTTTTTAGACTACTGGCTGTATCAACTTACAACTCTTCATTTTAAAAAGGCAAATCCCAAGAAGTCTCTACGAATGGTGGCTCCACTACTTTTCTATACAAGTTGTTTTTTGGTTACATTTGAAAATATGAGACCTTGTTTTTTACTTTGGCAAATATATTTGGTTTCTGAAGAAACCTCCAAACCAGTGCTTGGAACTATCACTGGCTTTATAAATACTTTCATCTTATACGATCTCCTTTAAACTAAAATTCAAATAAAAATTACAACAATGTAACTAAAATGCTCCTGATATCTTGTAGATCTGATCTAGATGCTGCTATCCAAAATAAGACCTATAAAAAAGCATCATGAGAATATATATTATGGACAAGACTGAAATGAAATATAAAAACACGCTAAATTATATGTAAACAGTATTAACAAACAATGAAAATTATGGACTGGCTCCAGCATTTTATAAGTGTAATAATATGATCTTGCCAACGTGCAGGTACAGAAAAAGATTGCAAGCAAGAGCAATCCCATCCTTGGATGTATTATAAAAGTATATGTCTCATAGTGAGATGGCGATAAAAGCAAAAAAAAAAAAAAAAAAAACAAATGACAAAGGGTATAAAGGTTGTTTGGCAAGTTGGCACGCTACTGAGTGGCACAATTGCTTTCCTCGGTGAAATCTGATTGACGGCCTTTGAAGCCTCCACCGTTAGTGTATCCATATTCACCATCACTAGAAGTGGCATCGCTGTCAGGCTTTGGTAGTCTGCCCTCAGTAATTATTTCGTACTCCACATTGTTGACATCGTTGGCAGGAACATCAATATTACGGAATTTATGGAATTGTTCTTCTGGGAGGATATTTTTCAATGCTTTAATATCCGTGGAGTCCACGCACCAATTGTCTCTTGGGAATTCCACACACACTTTCAAGTACAAGTCGCCCCTGAGATCAGAATTTAAAATAGGCATGCCCTGGCCTGCCACTTTAACAAAGTCATTTGGTCTCAAGACTTTGCCAGGAGGTATATTTAACATGATCCCTGTGCCATCCAAGTGTTTCATAACGATACGCGAAAACCCACAAAGCGCCTCTAAAAGCGACACTTTGACATCTGCATACAAGTCATTGTCTTTTCTTTCAAAAACACTATGTGGAGTTTCGTCAAATGTCAATATAACATCTCCTGGTGTTTTATGGAGCGCTTGGTCGGACTCGCCTTCTAAAACTACAGAGTCGCCTGATTTGGATCCTTTCGGTATATTGAATTCCAAGATCTTTGTCTCTTCAGTGAGTCCTGTGGCTTGACACTTTTTACACTTGTCTTTAGTTCTATACACTTTTCCTGTTGCTTTACAGTTTTTACATTCAACATAGTCTTGAGTAACCATTCCTGAGCCAACTCTTCTCAACTTTTTGACATAGCCCTCGCCCTTGCAAATAGCACAATTCTGAGGCACCGCCTTTGGCTTAGCGCCTGTTCCATGACATATGGAACACAAAACATCTCTGGTTGCATTGATCTTCACAACTTTTCCTTTGAAAAGATCTTGTAAACTTACTTTGACGCTCATGTGTGCATCATCTGTTCTTCCGCCTGGATGGCGATGGTGTCCACGACCAGGCTTATGCCCTCCCGTATGTCCATTAGCGTACGCACCACCATTCATCTGATTGAAAAAGTCAAAGAAGTCCTGGGCGCTATAATCGTTTTCGTTGGCAAACCCAAACTCTGGTACCGTACCATTTGCAGTTGCATCGTACTCTGCCCTCTTCAAATCATCCGATAGCACCTCATATGCCGCTGAAATGTCTTTGAACTTATCAGCAGCAGAATCATCTGGGTTCTTATCAGGATGATACTTCAAAGCTGCTTTTCTATATGCTTTTTTGATCTCTGCAGCCGTCGCTGTCTTCTCTACCCCAAGAACTTCATAGAAATCCACTTCTACCGACACTAGTATTGTGTTAGAACATAAAGCTTAATTTTTGATTGAAATCTGACTAAATGTAATCATGTCTTGCATAAAAATCGCAATTAAATACTTACTTCTTTTCAATATATAGCAAAAGCCTTACTCACACAGGCACCATCACAGTATTAGTCTTGATTTCATAAAGAACTTTTGATTCGCTGAGGCGTCTGATGTTTTTTTTTCCATATTGTAGGGGGTTGGCACACCCCACATTTAAGGATGCATACAGTCGTCGTACATGAACAATAGGCTGATGACATGATGCATTACTTGCGCCAGAAAAAAGGACATGTCTAAATATGTTTATTTGGTGGGATGTCAAATATATTTATATAAAAATCTAAGATTAAAGAGTAAACGTTACTCAAGAAAAGAACACAAAACATGGACAAAAATATTTAAACGCCAGCAACGTATGTATATGGAACATTCCGACTAGCCAACTTGGCTATTTGTTGGTAATTGATAGCAAACTGGGCAGCATTATGAACTGCAGAAGCTGCAGCGTCAAATTGGGCATTGTAGGAGTTTATCAAGTTTTGCTGGGCAGCATCAGCATTACCAACAACAGCCAAAGAGGGCATTGGGAAATATGCGGTTTTTATTTGTTTCACACTGTTAGTGTTGCCAGTAGCAATGAAATTTAGCTGACCTCTTTTATCAACAATAAGTGTTGTTGGCGTGGTGGTGACCTGTGGTATATGCGCAGCATCACATATAGTTGACAAGATAGCGGCGGCTGGCAAAAGAGTGGTTAAGGATAATTGCATTTCGAAAGAGATAAATTGGAGCGACAAGAGAAGCAGAAGTGGTCAATAAAAAAAACTGATGATTTTGAAGCATCACCATTCATTTGAAAACCAAATCATGGAGTGATGATGTCTGATTAAATACCAAAAATGCCTTTCACTTTACCGCAGACAAGTCCATCAATATGTTTCATTCTTAAAGTATCCACAACTTTGCACTGTAACTTGTTCATCCTTGCTCGCATGCATGCATATGCATGCGTGTCTACGCTTGATCCTGCATCTATTCAGATATTACCCTGCCTGTTTAAGACCACGGTATCTTGTAAGATGATAATACAACAAAATATTTCTCTTTAAACTACAACAACACTTCAATGATGAAAAAAAATCTACGTTTTTCATGTTTGTAAAACCATCAATATCGATTAAAATGTAATTAATAAGACTAAAATCACAGTTCTAAAACACGCAACAATAAGTTAAGCATAGTAACATGTAGAAGAAACAAAAATGTGTGAAAGGTAGAAACAAAAGGGTATGGGTTTTGAAGAAGGAAAAAGTTGTTAAAAAGTCATAATGATAATTAAAGTAAGTAAATCAATGAAAGCAAACCACCAAAAGCAACACCGGAAGCAATCTGGTTAACAGCAGCACCGGCAGCACTCGAGTCGCTACCAGAAGCAGAAGCACTACTAGCGCCAGATGCACTACTGGATTTGGAACTATGGGTGGATCCAGAACTGTGAGAAGAGGCAGATTTCGATGAAGCTGATGATGAAGATGATACAGCAATGGAGGAAACACCGGTTGTGGCGGCTAAAGTGTTATCACCTGTAGCACCACTGACAGTTCCATTTGATCCTGAACCGTCTGTGAGCGTTATGGCGTCAGGACCATTACCAAACACTGCAACGTTCACTGTTTCTACAGTGGTATGACCAGCAGATGTTTCCACGTTGACTGTATATAAGGAACCGTTCAACACTGTGGTGAATGTTGTTGGGGCAACCACGACTGTGGACATACCATAACCGACTATAGTTGAAGTGACCAATCCGGACGACATTTTTGATAGCTTTGGAATGTATTAAAGTAGAGGTACAAAATTTGAACAAGCGTAAATCTTTTGACAGCACTTTCAACTTTTTGCTTTAAAATTTCATGGATTTATCTCTTTCTTATAGGAAGAAAGTGCACGACTGGAGATTTACAACTCTTTCCAAAAATGGAGACATCTTGCATGCCATGATTGAAAGTAAGAGCGTAAGTCTGCATCGTAATACTGCATCATGCGGA
Organism: Saccharomycopsis malanga; assembly: GCA_004014935.1. NCBI lineage: Eukaryota > Fungi > Ascomycota > Saccharomycetes > Ascoideales > Saccharomycopsidaceae > Saccharomycopsis > Saccharomycopsis malanga. The sequence continues at coordinate 3,521,168 of CP025321.1, forward strand.
AAAACGCATAGAACAGCGCGTGGTTTCTAATTAGCGACATATAATTGAAAATATGCAACTTTGAAATACTCATATTTCACGACATAGAATAAAATTACAGTTTTTTATTTTACAAGACTTTTGTGATTGTATATAGCCATTATAGTGGCTTTCTCTCTCATCCAGGCGTTTGTTACGGTGACAACTAAAACTTGGACACTGGGAAGAAATACATTGTATTGCATGGGTAACCCCTATTCGATTTCGGAATACCGAATTTGGCAGTGCCTATACTGCATGCTTTTAAGTTTCGGAAGCTAGTGTAACAACACACCGGAATCTCATTATAGTGATCATGTGTACATGTATGCATGCATAAGATATTTGATAAACTCATGACACTTTTATCTGGACTTCTTGTATATTGATGAAGGCCAAGACGTCAAATGCAATCAAATGGTGTTCTTTAAAGGTAACATTGATTAATATATGGGCCAACCAACGTAGATTTATGGTTTATAAGTCTACTACTTGTCCAGTTCTGCAAGCAAAAGAATCGTAAGAGCGCTGAGTTTACAGTAAAGAGAAATGATATAAAGTGGCCTAAGGATAATCAGAGTAAGTAAATCAATACAAGCCGATTACCAAAAGCAACACCGGAAGCAACCTGGTTTGCAGCAACACCAGCAAAATTCGAGTCGCTACCAGAAGCAGAAGCACTACTGGATCCAGAACTGTGGGTGGATTCAAGACTGTGAGAAGAAGCAGATTTTAATGAAGCTGATGATGAGACAGCAATGAAGGAACCGTCGATTGTGACAGCCAAAGCAAAGCACCACTGACAGCTCCATTTGATCCTGAACCGTTTATGAGCGTTATGGAGTCAGGACCATTACCAAACATTGGAAAGTTGATGGTTGTAGTGTCGGTAATTTCAGTGGATGTTCCCGTGATCGATGGCTATTCCTCCTTCGACAGTGAGTATGGTGATAAATGTGGTTGACCCCAGCCACGACAGTGGACATGCCCTAAAAAAGTAGGACAAGTTAAATTTCTGCATAATAGCAGTATAATATGCAGGCTAATGCGTAAAGCGGCGCACAGTCGCCTTTTAGCGGCATATAAAAAATTGCATATTATGTTTATAAACATTTATCCTAATAGGTTGTTTGACTATTTTCAGGTTAACAATTATTTTGGAATCCACTAGAAGTAAATCAAAAAACATAATGAGATAGCGGCAGTCATTTTGCTTTTTTCTGCTACACCAAAAAGCGAATTTTATGCCTGGGTAGAATTATAATCGATTATAAATCCCTATTCAACGTGTTGACACCCAATTCGGCAGTGATTTAATGCTGTATATAAATAAAGTTTGGAGGCTAATGTGACAACACCTTGGTGTCCTACTATGCTCATCACGCGGAATTTTGTCATTGAATATTTAAATATTCAAAACAATAGTAAAATAATAATAATAAATACTCTAATTCTGGTAAATCAAATATATATCGTATATATATATATAAGTAAGGAAATTCCACTACGCTCATCATAACCTTTTTACTGTCTTGTTTTTCTAACGTGCTTACGAGCCCAAGAAGTATGTTCTACATTTTTATCTTGGTAATCTATTAATAATAAGCCTCTAACGAAGTTGATATGAACTTCGCTAAAGACATGTTAATCAATATTTTTTTGAAAACAGTAACTCCTAACGTAATTCTTTATTATTGAATTGATTGTTATTCCTTTTATCAAGTAAAAAGGAGAAGGATGAAGGGAGAAATAGTAAAGAGGAACCATTTATGAATATGAGAGTTTTTCAATTTCAACCCCTCATTATTATTAGTATACTTTGTTATGGCTCTGATTTTTTCTCAAATTAAAACAAGTTTCTAGGATATTTATGGTTTCAAATTGCAAATATAAATGGGGTTGTTTTTTTCTTTTTTTATTTTCAACAGATATTTCATGTAAAAGGTGTTTTTCATGCTGCATGCCGACAGACACATCGTGAAATTTAGAAATCATCAAAATGCATAAATACCCTCTAAATTAGATGGTAACTTTACAAAGCATATTAGTCCTCTCATATTTTGCCCTCCGTCTAAAATTACCAAGTTTATTTTTTGTGGGTGAGTAAGAACGATATTTAACTATTATCAAAACTAAGACTAACAAGCGCGCAATACTGTTACATGTAACTCTTGTTAGGCAACTATCCGATAGAATAACAACCGCGCTCTCTTTCTACAAGTGTACTAATGATTAATATTTGAACTGATGTTAAACTGATGTTAAATTGTAATGAGCCCTCGGAAGTATTGTCTTTTCCATCTGGTGGTTAGATCAATAATCTGTTATCTTCGATTATCAGTTTTACTTCTTTTTTTTTCCCCGAAATATTAGATCTTGGTGGAGAAAAACCGCCTTGCCCACTATCATTATATTATAGTTATGTGCTACGTCTTTGGCACAAAAATAGATATATAACATTGCAAAAACTACTAAAAAGTTAAAAAAGAAAGTCTTGAGGAACTTTTTTTAATTGTTCTTATTGAAAATGCCCGTCGATCTCACCCACTTGTTTTCCACTGAAGCAAAAAATAGAAAACCGTCCAAGCTTAAAACCATCACAGTTCATAGGACGCCCGAATTTGCTTTCCTCGCTGCTGGTATTCCGTTGTCATCATATTTTGCTTGGGACTCTATTACTGCAACTACAACAAAAGCTCCTTTTTTAGAAGGTATCACAGCTAAACCAAATCCTGAGACCCGTTTAGACTTTGAGATCACTCACAATTCTCCAGTTGATACAGACATTCCGTTAAATGTGGCATTGCAGTATGGTCGTGGAGTAGGTCCACAACAACTAAGAGATTTTCTTATCGAGCATACAAAACTTATTCATAAAGTACCCTACAAAGAATGGGATTTGATCACGACGGTGGGCAGCACCCAATCATGGGATTCTGTTCTTAGAACTTTCTGTGATTCAGGCGACTCCATTTTGGTAGAAAAGTATGCGTTTTCCTCTGCTTTAGAAACTGCTTTGCCTAAAGGTATCAAAACCATTCCCATGAATGTTGATGACGATGGTATCATTCCAGAAAAACTTGAAGCTAAACTTGCCTCCTGGACTGCCAAGTTGCCAAAGTTGATTTACACTGTTCCAACAGGCCAAAACCCTACTGGATCATGCCTCCCAGCTGCAAGAAGGAAAGAGATTTACAGAATTGCTCAGAAGTACAATTTGTTAATCATCGAAGATGAACCTTACTATTTTCTACAAATGGACAAGTATGTTTCAAACCAAAAAGAAGGCAATTTTGCTCCAATGAGTAACAACGACTTTATCCATTCTTTGGTGCCATCATTCCTTTCTTTGGATGTAGATGGAAGAGTTATCCGGTTAGACTCTTTCTCAAAGATCTTAGCTCCAGGCTTGCGTATAGGCTGGTTAATTGGACAAAAATCATTGGTAGACAGCTTTATTAAAAACTTTGAAACTTCGATTCAAAGCCCTTCTGGTTTCACACTGGCCATTTTATACGGTACTTTGTCACGCTGGGGTCAAGATGGTTACTTGGAATGGTTGAAAGCTTTACGCCACGAGTACACTTTCAAGCGGAACTGTGCCATTGACTTTTCTTTGAAATATTTGCCTTTACAGATTGCAACAGTCAATGCCCCTCTTGCTGGCATGTTTTTCATCATATCTTTTGATGCATCTCAACATCCTGAGTTTGCTTCAAAATATGATAGCGATCCGTTGCAAGTTGAGAATGCTATTTATGAAAAGACCATTGAGTACAAGTCTGTTCTTGTTCCAGGGTCATGGTTTGAAGTTCTTGAGGAAGGTGCATGCCCAAGTAGTATAATTTTCTTTAGGGCTACTTATGCAGCCACCGATGTAGAAACTCTAGAGCTAGGGCTTCAAAGGTTTGCCAAGGCAGTTAAAGAAGTTTATTTGTTAGAGTAAGAATTCTTTATTCGTTTACATATTCCTAAAATAAAAGCATGTTTTGAAATTTCTGACCTATTTTTCAACTCAATAATTTGCAAGGAGTTTGACTGTGTACTTTGAAGTTAACTTAAATCTGTTTTTACAAACTGATAAAAAAAATTTATTTACTTTTGTTTAAAAGATGTATCATTATTTAAAAATTCAAATACTAAGCTGTCAATTTAATGACAAGCCCAAAGCTTCTCTTTGAGATTTGGAGTTTGGATCAAAGTATGGGACTTCTGCCAAAGCAGTGACTCTTGTTCCATGTCTAGCGTCTTGTCCTTCATGATCCCATACAGCCCTGTGCTGAGAAATTCTATTATCCCAAATAGCAGAAGTGCCGTAACCTGGTTTGCTTGGTTTCCAGTTAAAACGAACCTGAATGTCTGCATTTTTCTCGTATACGTCGAACAAATAACTCAAAATCAAATCACTTTCGACTGGGTTGAGACCCACTATGCGTTTAGTCATGCTTCTGTTAACAAACAAAGACTTCCAGCCGGTTGCAGGATGGGTTCTCACTAAAGGATGAATTCTTTCGACTCTTTTTCTTCCCCCAAATGGGTCATTTCTGTCAATATAAGAATGGGCCGAAAAGTATACTGCTTTTTTGCCATTTAAGAATTTCTGAAATTCTGGTGATAATTTGTCGTAAGCAGCATATCCAGAAGCCCACAAGGTGTCACCTCCTACTTCTGGAATGGTATCGTTATGTAGATGGGTAATTCCTGCAGGCTGGTGTTCATGAACCAAATCAGTATGCCATCCTTGGTTACCACCGCCATTGCCGTACTTGTTATCAAAATTCACCCAGTTATTGTTCTTGAAAGTCAAATTAAGACCTTTTTCTCTTCTGTAGTCAACCCAAATAGAGGTGATTCCAGGATAACCAGGAACTTGTGTGGTTTGAGGGTGTTTTTCAATCTGGCCCCAATAGTCGCCCAACTCCAACTGTTTTTGAGGAGCCAACTTCTGATCTCTGAAAAAAACAACTACTCTTTCAGCAACAAGCAAAGCCAATTCGTCCTTTTGTTTATCTGTTAAATCAGCAAGCTGCAAACCAACAACCTCGGTACCAATATGCTTTGTCAAGTGCTTGACTTCAGTGGCAGCACCGAAAAGTGCCTTTTTCTCTGGGTCGGCATTTTTGGCTCTTTCAATGTATGGGTAGTCTTCATTTCTGATAGCATAGGCCTCATCAACAAAGACAGGAATTTTGCTCTTATCAGGTCTTGCTGGATAACCCTTGGAAATGTCAACACCAAACTCTTCAAATCTTTTACGGGCAGACTCTGGCAAAAGCTTCAAACCTTCAGGGTCAGGACCAGTCACGCTAGCCTCACTTAGAGCATCGTTATAATTGAAGTTTTTGACTTTTTGAACGAGCTGTCTGATCTGTTCGTCCTGGTCGGATTTGCTGGTGTCTTGCTGTTGAGCAGCGGATAAAGTTATTGTTGAAGACATTATATTATATTTTAAACAGCGTGAAAATGAATTGAATGATTTGTCTGCTGATAAAATCCAAGCTATACATACTATTTATCGTTGTTTTACATTGAATCTGGTCCAATTATATAGTAGTCTACTCGGAGACAGATTCATGATGCCATTAGTAATAAATACTGTGGCTCTGTCATGTTGTGAAAGCGCACGGGATGGGATGACAGCAGATTGTGTGATTCCAAGCAATCAAACGCAAGCGCTAGCCAGTCATTTTTGGTGAAATAACCATCGGCTAACCACAGTGGGGTTTTTGGAAAAGATCCATTCCTTGAATGGTTTTCAATCAGTTCTTACAAGTAAATTTCACCCTATGATATATGATACTTTTACATGTAGTGTTTTCTCGAGCAAGCCTCGGTTGCCGCTTTTTCTCCCCATGCAAGGGCTGCAGCCAGCACATGTTGAATGTAACAGCATTATTCAATATATATTATGTAATAATGTATTGACTATATAATAGACTATTGGTTGTACAAGTATTCATTGATGCTTGATACATTCATTCAATATTGGTAAAAAGTTACCCATAGTTAAGAGATGATAATTTTGTTCTCAACTATGTATTTATTGTCCGGATTGTGGAAACAGCCAAACAAAAAGGAAATGAAATGAAATTACAGGAGTAAGAAATAATTAGTTTACTGTGTGCTATAGAACGTGTGGAGAAAAGAAATCGGCTACTCTCGAAAGGTTTACTATATAAGAGCAGTAGTAGTAAAAAAAAAAGAAAGTAACATTATAAAGAAAAAATGACAAAAAAAAGAGCAAAAAATAAATAAAAATGCCGATTGGTGTTTAAATGAAATATGTATAGCTCATATAGACTAACTTATCTCTACGAACTTATAAAACTAATTACTGTAGTACAACATTTCAGTGTTGACAGATTATCATATCAAATAGTCAGCCATGTTAAACAAATGCTTGTTGTTATATCATATTAGCTAATACTAGTATTAAAGGGCCTCCTACTGTTTGACGCTCTTCTAAAAATAACGCCCTCTACTACTCCAGTCTAAAGCGATGAAACTAGTTTAGTCTAACCATTACAAGCATTAGTATCACTACTAAACCCTAGCATTGTACATTTAAATAGGCAGAATACAGCTTCAAATTGCAAAAAAGTCATTCCCAGGGTGAAGATCTTAAAAAAACCGCACCAATGCCACGCATCCTATTCTCTGGGCAATGTATCGCCCATGCATCGCCCATGTATCGCTGGAGAATTTAGAGGCATTAATTTTTTCCGTTCAACAAGAAGCAAGCAATTTATATGGGACACATCGCTGTATTTTCTGTCTTCCTTGTTGTTTATTCAGAAAGCTCACATTATTACCATTCGTACCTTTAATACTTTGGCTAAAGCATACTATTCACCATGGCTGTCAAGAGAGCAAACAAATATGACGATGATCAAATCCAAGAGATTAAAGAGTGGATCTATCATGTCCTTGAACAACCAGCGCCAGAAGGTAGCTTGCTTGATATTTTGAAAGACGGCTCAGTCTTGTGTGACTTGGCTAACAAGATTTTGCCAGAAGGACCAATTAGCTATAAAAAGAACCAAAAAATGCCTTTCTTTCAGATGGAAACTATTGAAAAGTTTTTGAAAAAAGCTCAGAAAATTGGAGTCCCACCAAACGAAATGTTTTCGACCATTGATTTGTTCGAGAAAAAGGATCCTACCCAGGTTTACACTGGTTTGATTTCTTTGTCCAGATACGCTAACAAGTTGAACGACGACATTCCTACCATTGGCCCAAAGTTGGTGGAAAAGAAAACAACTAATTCACCACACAAGCCAAAGAAGAATGATTATGTTTACAACTCTTTTGAATATAGTTATATCAAAAACCATAAGGAAGATAGAGGCAAGCGAGTCGCTTCAGGAGGAAGCGACATTATTAGAGGTGCCGTTTAATGGTCTTTCATTTGAAATGACTTTTTATTCCATATTTGTATATTAGTTTACCTATCCGTTGTTTCTTCGATGTTCTAAATTCTTTTTAATTATTATGTTCTTTCCCTAAAGCATTGTCTTTTTACAAATATCCAGACACTTTGTTAATACATTTACTTTGTTACTTATATGCTTTCATGGCATCATGATCACTGGAAAATTGTACTTGAGAAAGATTTATAAAACACCTTACAATGAGTATAAAAATTGACGAGAACTTTACCTACAGAAGACATTAAAATCTAAATAACATTCGAGAAAAATACAAATATACAACCAGAATCACTTTTTCTTCTTGTCACTGTTGGCTGAAGAAAATGTATAAGAATCCACACTACCGTATCTGTGATCAGTGTCCGCAAGCCCGCTAGACTTGGCTGTCTGATAGAATTTTGCATGCTCTTGGTAGAGTTCATACGAAGTTTTTTGGTGTGCGGAGAACTCGTTTACAGCTCTAACCAGACGCTGCCGATAACCTCTTCTTTGGGGTAGTACTAGACTACTGGAACCTTTTGGCAATGTGTCATAATTTATGTGGTTTGAGCTTCTTTGCATGAAACTCTGATTGGCGCTCCAACGATTATTCAAAGCAAAGGTGTTCGAACTACTAATGACATCTTGATAGTACGGCCCATTTATCAGAACTTGGCTTTCCTCATAGCTCGATACATTAGGGGTTCCAGTTCGTTTATCAATTTGAATCTGCTTCCCGTGTGCACCGGAAAAATTAGGCGTTGTGCCCAGAAAACTACCATAGTAATCTTGCAAATACATATCAGTTCCCTCATCAGAGCCTTCAACAAAACTATTAGACACAATAATTGCTTGTGTTGACACTTTTGGTAGGCCGTCCAATTCCTCAACTTGAGCCTGCTGCTTATCTGTAGAGCTCAAAGCATTTCCTGATGCACTTTTAGAAGCTGTAGGGGAGCCAATTGGTGCTGTGCTTCCTTCTTGGTGGGCCAAGAGCCCTTCACCGACGTACAAGTTTCTTATACCACTATCAATACTACAAGCAGCAGAAGAGTAATCGTTGCTATCATCGTCATTCTCTTTTTCTTCTTCTTCTTCTTCTTCTTCTTCTTCTTCTTCTTCTTGCTTAGTATCACGCGGAGCCTTTTCAGTTTGTATAAGCATATCAGCATTAGACTTTATGGTTGCAAACCGTTCAAGGTTTGTTGTATGTTTCGTTATTTTGCTGTGAAGAACAGAATATAGAAACTCTATATTGGGACACCTTATTTTCTGTTCTGATGATAACAAAATCATTTGTAACAACAAAATTGAAAAGTTAGTTTCCTGATGAGTGCAATAATTATATAACAAGTTTGAGGACATATTAGTCAAAAACACTTCAGCATCAGGAATTGCCATCAGATTTCGAGACTCCGTCTGTTGATTTGAAATTAGTTGCTTTATCATTTTCATTTTGTCATTTTCTGTTCTGGGGAGCTGATGGTTTCCACAGTATCTAGCGATATCTAATAGTTCGTCCATGACATGCCGGATGGGAGGCGAATATATGGGACTATAGAAGAGTTTTTCAATATTGGATTCTTCAAATACAATGGTAAAACAATCATAACAAATTAATCCAATTAACTTGTTCCATAACTGTGTTGAGAATGAAGGTACTTCTTTCAGCGAAACTTTGTGGGTAGGCGATATGTCTGCTTTTTCAAACAAATCTAAAAGTTTCCTCAGTGGCCCTGAAGTGTCGTCCTGAAACAACGAAAGGGTTGCTTTGGTAATGGAGTTAGCCTTTACCAGCCTGCTGGGGTCGTAACTAAGCCCAATTGACACTGAATATTGGTTATGTCTAAGGCAGTAATTGGATTTTGCAGTACGAACTATCTGCGCGGAACTCATTATTGAAACAATGGTGTTGGAAGGCAAAATACGACTCACAACAGGTTCAAGAAGTAGCGAATAGTTTGTGTTTATAAGAATAAAAGTCGTACTATCGATAAAAGGCTGTATTTCCTGAGCTATTGATTTTAATTTCGGCAGTGTGGGCGATTGTATCAAAACGTAATTAAACTTCTTCTTGAAGTCCCACTCTTTGCTCAGTGCGTCTACAGTGGGAGCAACGATATCTGGTTTATACTCAGTAGGCCCATAATTTGCTGAACTGTTTGTTGGATTAAATGTTAACAATTCATAATCTTATTTTGTTTTTCAAAATTAAAGGTATGAAGACCTACCACCAACGCATGGGACCTACGGTTTCAGAAATTAAAACAGTGAAGATCCCGATAGATGTTAAGCGAAAAGATACGAATGAATTAAAAGACGAATCATCAACTGTCTGGTTAGTAAAAACGCCAAGAAAATAGAATATAATGTGAATAATCACCATATGACAAACGTACAAATCAAGAAAGTCGGGGTGCTCGGCTGTTCCATAACTATTGTAAATAACCCATTCGAATACCGCTTGTAGAGTGTATAGACAAGCAGCTCATGGATAGCCTTAAGCTCATTAAAGGATTATCACAAAAGTAAGAGCTTGAAGATGAATATCCAAATAGTACGGTTACCCGGTCATGATATGTCAAAAACATTTATATGCAATGGTGTGTAGTAGGCTGTTGGGTAATGTATTTGTCATATGATATTGTCGTTGCGTTTGAAATGCATGGGAAACAATAGATTTTTTTAGACCTGCATTAGGCTGTCTAGAGCCTACATGAGGCTGCGTTCTTATCAAGAGCTATCTTTGGCCAATTACAACACTCCTCTGAAAGCACCATTGCTGTGGAAGCTTGAGCTATAGTGAACATTGAGGCAGACTTCCGTCTGACCAAAATGTGAGTGCGTTTGATAGCCGAATCAGCAACCAGGTACTGGGTGTTTTTGTTGCCTCGGAGAGAGACTTATTTTCTTGTAGGACATGGTTTTCCAGACTGTATGTCTCCACCCTGTTGTTAAGAATATCCATTGCGAGGCACAACTTCATAAATAAGGCGTTAAAATAACTTCTGTTGATTGATATTAGTACAGAGTGACCAAAGAAGATGGACCAACTCCCAGACCTTGTGTCTGCGCAGCGAAAACATGTTGCTCATAATCATGGATACGGAGACTCAGGCTACGCGGACGAGCTGTTCAGTTCAGCAGAGTCTCTATGGAAAATGTATCATCTGGCCAAGGCTTCTCTTCCCTATAAAGAGCGAATTGAGAATTTGAGCTGGCGTATCATGACTATTGATTTAAAGCGCAAGGCCTTAGCAAAACAGATGGCAAAGCATAAACAATCTAATAACAGCAGGCCGGATAACATAAGGTCTAATCAGCAGAATAACGACATGCTTATGGATGTTGATATACCCATGTGGAATCAAGCAGAACATGTACCGCATTCTAGCCTTAAGAGTGATTCTGTATTCAACTCTTTCATCAAAACTCCTATACTAAATGGTATAGACATGGATCAATCTTATTCTCCGTTTAATCCATACTCACTCTATCCAAGTAATAACGGAAATGCCCCATCAAAAACAGAGAACTTTGATTATGTGACCAACTTGAAAAAAATGACCACCGAGGAGATTAGCAAACATGCAAAGATAGCTGGAAAGACTCCAGAGGGACATTCGACGGTCCAGCCGTTCAATGCACCTTCTAGTAACAAATCAAGTAATGCTTCGCAGACATTTGAAGGTGACAACGCGTTTCATTTCTCTTTAGACCCATTGGCCGTGGAGGCGCCGTCTGGTCATCCTCAATCTGGTACCCATTACGGTAAAAGTGTGCAAGAAGGAAATGTTTTTCCGGTTTTGAATCAAAGGCCCCATGGTGTAGTTAATCTTTCTTCAATATTGCATGATAAAATAACAGAAGACAAAATATTTGACAAAAATCGGAACATCGAGGAGTTTCACCATGGGCCTTTGGGAAAAAACTCGGCTAGCAATAACATCCCAGATATTTTCAAGAACAATTTTGCAGTTTCAAACTTTGGTGGCATACGGCCTGAAAATATGTTAGATCGTAATAGAGACAATGATAAAGACCTTGATAAAGACCATAGTTATAAAGTTGATGATTTTAATTGGAATATGAGCTCGGAATATGCTGGAGAACTTTCTAATATTACTGAATTTAAGGTTGATTCGAGTCATAACTACTTGCCTCATCAAAATTTTCACTCGCTACCTCCTGATAGTAATTTACAAAATAGTAACGGTGGGACAATGTCCCAAAAACAAATCGATAATATCAAAAATATTTTCTTATTCAATCCAGAAGGTTCCTCATTCAACTCATTTGGGCCTTCAGAGATTGACACGCCACTTTCCGTGAACTCTGTGCCAACAAGCTTGATGGCCAGCCCTGCCGCCTTAAATATTAATCCAGCAAGTCTGATAAACATCAATAGATCAAGCGGAACCAACACCACTAAATCAAATACTTCTTCCTTTTCTAAATCAGTGGCAAGCACATTAACAATCCCCTCTGTTGGTTCCACGATTATTGGTGACTCTGCAGAACTGAAAATGCAAATGGATAACTTTGCAGAACAATCTGGTAAAAAGAAATCTAAAAGACCTTCTGATAATAAACAAACAAACGTGAATAAAAGTTCCAACAATAATAAAGCTCTGCGTTCTGCCGGTAGCAATAAAAATAATGCCAATCCTACTTCTAATCAGCCTGTGCTGTGCACCAACTGTCACACCCAAACCACGCCTCTTTGGAGAAGAAACCCAGAGGGACAGCCATTATGTAATGCTTGTGGATTGTTTTTAAAGCTACATGGTATTGTTAGACCTCTAGCATTGAAAACAGATGTTATCAAAAAGAGACAACGTGGAAATGGCGGATCTTCCAGAGGCTCTTCGTCCAAAAAAAATGGAGGCACGTCCAACAACTTGAAGAATGGCGGCAGTTCGAACAATGCAAAGAACGGCGACAGCGTAAACAATAACAAAAATGACATCACGAACAATAACGACAGTGAAACTGAACGTACAGGGCCTATAAGAAATAACTATAAACTAAGTAAGGTGAAGAAAGAAAAAATTGTTAGCGCAAGTTCAAGCTCTAATCTCGCTTTATTGAGTAATGCACACAATTCAAGTATTGCCCAAGCAAACTTAAATAAAATGAAATCAAACTCTGCTACAGATTTGTTATCTTTCAGCAAAAAGTCGAAAGCAAAAGGTTTGGGAAATACGTCATTTGCCACAGCACGCGCTTCTCCTGCTTCTGAAGATGCATCTTCGAGAGGAGCTACACCAGGCCATCCTCAAGAATTTTCCATGTCAGATTTCAGCAATGACCTAGAAGCTTTCAGTAAGAAAGCAAACGGTGATTTTGCTCAAAATACTTTTAATATAAAAAGTGAATCAGAAAAGAACTCTGAACTTTTCTCAAACACCAAAAATGAACAACAGAATAACTGGGAGTGGTTGTTAAAGTTTAAATGACCATCCATTTTATTTCGCTGGATTTCTCCCGATTTTTCATATAGAAAGTATTACGAATTCTATTTTAGTTTTTTCTAAGTTGTTCTTTGTTTCATATTATCAGTTATAGATAAACTGCTTTTATTTTTAAAGGTTCTAATAGACGGTATTTAAATTCTTATACTTAATCTTGATTGTAGATTAGAAATTTTCTTTGAGATTTGGAGCGGTTTACTATAATGTAGAACGTGATCACAGGGAAGTGTGGCTCAGTGATTTATTCTACCAAGAAAGTGGACTCATGAAACTAATAGAGCTCCAAACCGGCGTGCATTTAATTTCATTAACTAGAAACGCGAATATATTACGATCAGCTATAGCATAGTATGTCGGTTATAAGCTTTCTTGAGTTCCGTTATAAAACCTCAGGAGCCAAGAAACAAATAAAAGACGCCCGAAGATAAGGATCCTAGTGGTATATAAGCGCTTCTCGGACATAGTTTCTGATGTCTTGGCAAGTAGCCTTGTAGATATCAACTCGATTATTTAGGATCTTTTGAGAAACAATTAGGTTCGAATTGAAATAAACAGGAGAGCCGCTCAGCTATGTTTACACATAGGGGGGAAAAGCAATTAATACATTTCGAAACTATCCGGAGTGCTTTTCTATATAAAAGATTTTGAATGACAACTAAAAGATAAAACCCGTTGTACTTTCAAAAGTAGCGGTAATACACTTTTGTAAAATGTCCATTGAATAAAGAATTTGCAATTTCTATTCAAAAAAAAACACTTGCTGTTGTATGTTGTATTTATCAAAACAGATTTATGATTATATGTTTAACACTTCAGAAAACAAAAAAGGCATAGTGCCCAAACCAAATTAAATCAGCCATAGATAGAGAAGCAAACCCATTTGAGGTTTAAAGTATTATAAAAAAAAATTAATTCAAACTGACGAAGCAACTTGTTCTTCTTCCTCTTCTTCCCTAGTTTCCTTTGATTTGGAAACTTTCTTTGGATCTTTTACAAAAAGAGTAACAATGAAGAAAAGAGAATTGGCAGCAACTCCAGCATAAAGACAATTTCTGTATTTTTGAAACTGATTTTCTTTTTCCTGAAAGGTATTCAAAGAATGCAGCAGGTTCCCAATTATTGTTGATGCAATAGCACTAGCAATTGCTATAGCCACTTGAGCTGCTGTCTGGTATATCCCTGAGACCACCCCTTGTAAGTGCAAAGGAGTGCTGCTCATGACGCTATTTAAATATACCATGAAAAATATGTTTGTGAAATAACCAAGAAGAAATAAGCTGATGCATTCAAATTTCCAGTAACTATTTGTGATCTCAAAATCTACTCTGGAAACCCAGATACTGGTTAGGCAATTACCAATTCCTGAAATTATCATAGCATTTCTAGCGCCAAAATATTTCTCCATTATATTTGCTCGATAAAGTATTGCCCCAATAAGGATTCCAAAAGCAATAGGAAAAACTTTGAGGGCAGCAATGATTGTGGAATCTTTTTCCAAATAAATATGATACTGAATCAAATCTACCATGATAATGATAAATGAAAAATAGCAGCAGAACACCCCAGCCAACAAAACTCCAAAGTTTATTATTTTGAAGGTTTCAAAAGGAAATAATAGATCCACAGACAATCTCCAGTCGTTACTTTCTTTTTCAAACTCGGTAGTCGTTTCACCTTCTCTCAGGTTCTTAGAGTCTTTAGTGTCCAAAGTCCGTTGACTAACCAAAGTTCTTTCAATTTTGTTCTTATGTTTGTTCTTGTATCTTTTTAAGTACACATTCTCGAAAAGAAACATTGATAGCACAGTCAAGACACCAACTGGAATTGGCACATAAACTTTTGGCGAGTTCCAATTTTCCCCTGCCTCAGTGAAACCTAAGATGACCAAAAGCAAACCAACAACAAGAAGAAAAACACTAACAAGATTTAAATTTTTTAACTTCATATTTTTGTGACCCTCAGTCTTTTCAATTGGAATGATGAAAAAGAATAGAAAAATCGAGCAAAAAGCTGCCATGGCAAAGGTAAAGTAAAAAAGTCCTTGATACCCAATAGAGGATTCTGAAAAAGCCCCACCTAAAATTATACCTAAACCAAAACTACCACACAAAGCAATGGTCAAACCTTTGATTGCTGACTCCAATGATTCGCCATGGAAATAATTCGCAGTGAGGGCATAACCGCTCGGTAATAAAGCAGCACCTGCAATTCCTTGAAACGCCCTGAAAACTATTACTGCTATCAAGTTTTGAGTTATAACAGCTGTTAGAAGTGAGAATAATGACATGAAGGCACAACCACCAATGAAAACATTATGAACCCCAACTATATCTGCAAGTTTACCAAAAAAGATGATAAAGGCCCCTAATGTTAAAGCATATGCACTTAACACCCAGGATACAGTGGAAGCAGAAGCATCAAACCTCTCTGCAATAGAAGCCTCGATATTCATTGCACCTGCTACACTAAGGTTATCCAAAGTTATGGCAGTTAATATTACAAAATATGCCAACTTTTTGTTCCTGTACTTGTCAGGAATCAAATTCCGTAAATTCGAAACCTTTGTGAGTAGGGTCATTGTATGGTAATACAATACTCTGTTTTTTTATTGGTGAAAAAATGTGACAATTTCAAAATAATAGAATGAAGTTACGTAGAGTTAAAGGGAATACCTTCCTGTATTTATATAAAAATGTGTTTGTCAGCAACCCCAACAGTTAAGACTACATTATTGGAACAATGTTTGCCAATTGTTTAAAAACAGCAAAAAAAATAGACAATTTTGGCAGCAATGGTGGAATTGATTACAAATTATAGGTGAAAATTATGATCCATGGTCAATGTTGTTCTCATGGTATGTCCGACTTAATTCCGTATGCAGCGACCGGCTTACAAATACAGGCGTAACTCCCTTAAATCCGGCTGTCAAAAATACGAAACAGAAATACCCGATGAACAACACGTTTTTCTTGCTCCTTAAGGATCACACCTCGAAACTTATATAAAGATGTGCTTATCTTGTGAATAAATAATGCTGCTAACTATTTAAAGCCTACACGTTGATGAATGGATGTAATAATATATATGTAAACTTCTAAATGTAAATGCAATGTATACAAGGATTTGACGAACAAATCCGGTGAGTGACGGCAAAATATACGATGAATATTGACTTTTTCATTCAACAACTAATCGTTTTCTGCACCAATCACTGTTATCATTAGTTACAATGTACAATGAAAGAAAAAACTGTAGTGGAAACAGATCCTCTTTTACCAGGTGGCAAACTGAATGCTCTCAACTTCTCCTTAGGATAATAAACACCACATTGATGATGTGGAGAATGATAAACCACACAGTTCTTTCTAGTATCGTTTTCAACTTCAAGGAAACCGTACTTGCGTTTATCCATCTCAATACAATGGCCAATCAAGGCAGGGCCGTGGCTATCACAGGTATTACCTGTAACGTCTAAACAAGCTTGGTAGTAAACATTTTCTGGTGCAGTCTTGCCGCGGCGTTCAAGGGCTTGATCATCTGCTTCAACGATGGAGGTAGGGGCAGCAGCAACGAGTCCAATAACAGCAGTGCAGAAAGTAAAGATCGAGGATGTGAGAACCATTGTAGAGTGTTAAGTTTCTGCGCTTTGGTAGTAAGTATTTTAATTTGTGTTCAAAGAAACAAGAACCGAGGCTGAAAAATCAGTGTAAATAATTGAATGAATCTATAGTTTTTGATGATTATGATTACACTCAATGGCATTACAGTTACAATCTACAGCTGCCTATTTATATTAATCTATATTGAACCATTTACAAGTTTGGTTTCAAGAGCTTTTCCACGGTACAACTCTTGTTGCATGTCGTACTCGTAGCATACCATTCATACCACTACATTTTGAAACCGTAGTTGGGCGGATTCATGATTTGTAACTTATGTTCCGTTTTATTTTTCTTACGTATTAATGAATAGATCGACCTTTTTCAAGTGAAAAACGGTCAATTTTCTCACCAGTTTATACACACGCAAAATACGGTTTTGAATTTGATCGACAGAGGCGTTACCGACCCACTGTATACAATAACAACGAGACCTACAGTGTCTCACTGGTATCAAAAGCCGTTAGCCCTTGGCATACAGAGTAGTTCTCGTAATGTTGATGTTAATGGGCAATAGTATGTTAAAAGATGTGACGTGTTCAATATAGTAAACAGCAGTTAACTATATTCTTGCAAGTGTAGTATTATGATAGTTTCGCAATAACCGGAGAATAGAAAAACGAAAACGAAAACTGGTTCTGATTGGGGCAGTTCAATGACTACGTCACTGATACCTATCAGGTGGGGTGTCGTATGAGAGTATTTAGACATATCGACGCCTCTTTGAGAGGGTGCTCAGCTTATGGCTAATGAGAATTACACGTCTAACGGCCCAGTTTGTAGCGAGGAAACCCTCATTATCTCTTGTACTGAGGAGCTACAGAGTGTTCTATACAGAGAAGAGCAAAAAGAGTTTGTGCAGTAGATGTAGCAGGGAGATATAGCATTTGCATGATATAAATGAACATTTAACGAAATGAGTAAGAGTCTGATACAAACTGAGCAAATTTATATGTTGCTCCTAGGTGATTCAGGTTAATTTAGCTGGATTGCCTACAAACAGAGCAGCCCAGTTACCTCTAGACGATAGCACTGTCAGTTATGCAAGTGGTTATGCTGTTGTTTGATATCATGGTTTTGCTTCTCACATTTCTCTCCATCTAGTTTTTATTTTTAGTTTTACTTTATTCATCGTCTATATAGGTTAGGTAGTTTTTGGGATACAAGAAAATACAAAGAAAACAGATTTTTTAATAAAAGTCAAAGGTCTATATCAAGAGTTTTAATGAAGCATCTCGTAGAGAATGATCAGTGAATACGAATGTATCAGCTAAAAAGATTTAAGAATGCTTATACCTTCAAGTTGATATTAAAAAATCACTAAAAAAAGATAATATGGCAATCGGACCGAAGTCCCCATATCCTTCATAAGCTAGGTAGAGTTAAAAAAGAACGATTCAGATGGCTTCACACAGCGTTCCAGTGTCCCTAAGAGTCAAGGCCAAGCCGATTTGTAGAGTCCTTCAACTATCCTAACAAGGCGTGCAAAATGTGGATCCAAGCTTGTTTTATGACCCCTTGTGAATGATATGCCATCTAAACAGTAAATTCGCCGTACAAGAGTTAATTTGTAGTGTTACAGATCACCTCAAAAAATATAAACAAAATCAATTTTTTTTTACCAGGAACAACCAAGGTTTTTCGTATTTATAATAGATTAATAACAAAACCACTAATTGTAGTCGATTGCGAAGCTCGTATTCTTTTCTCACCTAAATAGTGGTTAACACAGCAAGCGCCTTAGCTTATCAGTAACATAATATTGAGAAATTGAACTACAAAATGTAAAATTTAAAGAACAAATCAAGTTTGAGTAGGAAAAACTACTTTCAACTGATGAAAATTGTAGGTATAATATGGAGAGATAGTACTTGCGTGATATGAATGAGCATTTAACGAGATAAGTAAGATACTACTAAAACATTAACAGTTTTATAATGTGTTTCTGGGAATACCAACTTTGTATGTTACTTTTAAAAGTAATAATAAATGTTAATACTTTTGCATAATATACAAAAAACATAACTTGTTCAACTTTTAACATTCAGACTAAAGCTAAGTATTAACTAAATAATTGCCAACTAAAAAATCAATATTTCTAACATTTTCTTTGATAGTTTAGAAGAAGACGAGCTGCTCTTTCATATACATTTGTTCATTTTTGAAATAAACCATGGAAAAGGTGTAATAAGTGAGATTATTATGAATAACAGCCAAAATGTGGTATCCGCATTGAGAAACATAACAGTGCAGCATAGTGCATTCATGTAAAAATTAGCGTGTATTACCGGTGAAAACCGAAGTTATCCGGGATAGCACATGACTGTAGGACACGCGCGTATGGTAGAGCGGGAAAATTTAGCAATTGAATAATGTCACTATAGTATGGTTGGCATATTTCTTAATTTTTTACTGCTTGAAAGTGCGTGGTTCGAGTCAGGCATTAAATCAATTTTTTTATTTACTATAATTCAACTTGAAAGTATTGTCAAGGTTGTTTTAGAATGGGGAAGCTGTTTTAATTGTAAGAAAGACATTATTTGGTGTTGAAGTGGACGCGTCAAGGTGGTTGAATAAAGAATAGCTAATGATGTTTATTGCTAGAAGCCATGGCATGACCAAGCTTGAAATGATGGAGATATAACTAAACCAAAGCAAATAATTGATCAATATTAATTGTAACCTTTTGTATCACGAATGGCGAGAGTTAAACGCGTCATGTTGTTGAACCAGTATTTACAGGTATACGTTTAGCGCCAAAAGAGAAAGTCGCGTTAAGCAACTGTTTATGTTAAATTCTACGTTTATTTAATCTGCTATAACATTCATAAAGTAGTGTTTTAATTGATAATAGTTGTAAATTACCAAATGTTTTCAAGTATAAAATTTAGTATGTATCAAAATGCACAACCATGCATGCATCACATGAAAGACGCGCCTTAAATAATTTCATCCAATTAACAACGTCTATTTTCAAAGCCTTGAATGTTACTGTTTTGAAGCTCTTCTAATCCCCAAAATTGAAATCATTGAACTGAAGCTAGGAATGGAGTCATTAGTTGAATGATAAGATGAACCCTGATAGGAACTATTAACAAGCGTTGGCAGACTGATTAAGTGTTGTTCATAGGGGTTAAACTTTTGCTTATCAAGTGACTTATTATCCTGAAAGCTGGCGTTTTTTGATGGCAGTAACAATGGCTGATGCTTGATCTTGCAATAATGAGCCATCAAAAGAACTAGGAGTTTACAAATGGCCCTCTGAAATAGTTGTCTCTAGTATGATACTTCTGGAACGTTTCGAGGAGTATTCTTTGCATTTGGATGGTGGAAACTTATAGTACGGATGTGAGCGTGTTGTTTGAAGTACTTGCAAAATGTACTGGATCAAGTAATGTTTTGTTTGGCCAGGAATACAGTTGAGAAATGACAAGTTTGAAA
Source organism: Saccharomycopsis malanga (assembly GCA_004014935.1). NCBI lineage: Eukaryota > Fungi > Ascomycota > Saccharomycetes > Ascoideales > Saccharomycopsidaceae > Saccharomycopsis > Saccharomycopsis malanga. The sequence continues at coordinate 3,541,169 of CP025321.1, forward strand.
GGCAGTTGAAAGTTGGATATTTGACAAGAAAGCAGATGTACCAAGTGGAACAATTGAGCCAGGGACATGTTGACAGGTGACACGTTAGTCATACATTATGGAGGAGCTGAAAAGATTTCTATTAAGGAAGGTTATGTTAGAGTGATGACATAACATACAAGTGTCAAATCTGAGGACTGGAGGAAGGTCACAGATTATTGCTAGTTCAGCTACAGTATCAAACAGAATTGTCAGAGAGTCAACTTCAACACTAGAATAGTCATCTTTACTTAGTTGCCTGATGAAGCAAGGAATACAAACGGGGGAATTTTGAAAGTTTGTTGTGAGACGCGTTTTCTTAAAACATCTTTTATGGCATGGTCTCTCGACAAGCTGTTCAGTTTGTTTGTAAAATGAATGTTAGTTCCATTGACACCACGGACAGGAAATCAGTGGTCAACATGCTACTGGTGATTGGACTTTGACTGGTAATGGATGGTGTGTAGTCTGGGCATAAGCCCATTCAAATCATGTTGAGACTTGCTGAGATGAACTAGCCTTGTGTCTGGAGAATGACAAAGTATTGAGTACGCACTTTGGTAGGGAACCTGTTGGCGAACTTATGCGACAGAACTGTTGCCGTCAAATAGGGTACAAGTGGCATGAATATATGTGTTTTAAAGTAGCATTTAGGGATCGAAAACTGTAGGCTGGATAACAGTTGGGTTATGTGTATATTATGTTGATGCGGTAGACGCAATATGATGAAACTGTATGGAGTTCATGTCAAGCACATTAATATATTCTTTATGGATAAAGGGGTGTTAAAGAGGGGAAGGAATGTACATGGCTGGAAATATAAGAAATTGTTATTATCAGTATATAGGTGAAGGAACGTATTGGACTTGAAATGTATTATTATAGAGGAGATGTAATATCAAGATGTGGGTTCCCAGTGAATGGAGAAAGGGTAAAACTATAGGCCACTATATAAAAGAATAGGAAAAGCCAATGGCTTGGGTATTGCTTGATAAATGTAGGCAATAAGAAAGAGTAAATAAAAAGAGAAAATCAAAGGGAATGAGAGCATGCAAATTAAAACATAAAATAAAGGGGATTAATATATTTGCTGGATGAGAGAGGATAGGACAGGGAGAATATAGGAGATTTACCAGCCAAGATAGGTATTTGAGTTGAAAGGAAAATAGTGGATAGAGTAGTGAGATACATGCAAAGGAGCTGAAAGGTTGCAGACAGGTACTTGTACACGTATGTGAAGCTAAACAAAGAGAAAATAGGATTGACTGAGTGCCAGTAGTAGGTATTTGGAGCCAATATGAAGTAGTAAAGGAAACAAATGTTGGGAGAATTGATGAGATATGTTGAAGAACTTTTAGGAGTAGAAGGATTATAGATTAGGGATTAATATAGTTTGAAGAGTCAGACAGCACTGGTTTGGAGAGATTATTTAAGAGAGAAAGTAAGATATGTAGTTATGGATGACAGGGGTATTAAAAACAGAGAGAAAGCAGAGAAGGAGAAGATTTTTAAAGAAGAAAAAGGAAATAACAGGGTATATAAAGAAGGATAAGAAGTAGATAGAAAGTAAGTTAGCAGAGTATTGAAGAGTATATAGTAATGAAAGAAATTTAAAGAAGGAAAGGAGATTAAGGAGAAAGAGAAAGGAACAAGTAGAGAAAATAGTAGGGAGAAGAAGGAGAGATAGGATTGTGGAGATATTAAAATTTTGATAGTAATTATGAAAAGAAATAGATTTGGATAATATTGAAAAAAGTAAAGTTGAAGAGGATTTAACAGTATGGCAGAAGGTTAATGATGAGTAAAAAATTAAAAGCAAAGGAAAAGAAAAATTTAAGATTTTTTTTTATAGATTGAAAGAGAATGAGCAGGAGATGGATATAGAGATGAATAAAGAGAAGGAAAAAGAGTAATAAGAGAGATTATTAAGAATAAAAGGGATAAAGGGATAGTGGGAAGAAGAGAAAGAGGAGAATAAAGGAGGCAAAAGGGGGAAGAAAGGAAGGCTATAGAAAATAGGGGATGTTAGGGGATTAGCTTGGGAGATAATTAAGTAGAGGAGATAATTAAGTAGAGGAGATAATTAAGTAGAGGAGATAATTAAGTAGAGGAGATAATTAAGTAGAGGAGATTGAACAAAAAGAATAGATTAGAATAAGTAGTAAAGTAGTAAAATAGTGAAGTAGTAAAGTAGTAAAGTAGTAAAGTAGTAAAGTAGTAAAGTAGTGAAGTAGTGAAGTGCTAAGGAGGCAAGGTAGTGAGGTAGTGAGGTAGTAAAATAGCAAGGGACAAGGACTAGAGGAGGCAAGGATGTGAGGAAGCAGGGTAACAAGGAAGCCAATAAGCGAGAAGACAGGGCAGTATGGAGGTAAGTATGGGAGAATGTGAGGTAGTTAGTAGGTAAGGATGCGAGGAAACAGGGTGACAGATAGTGAGATAAACAGGACAAGGGTGGGTGTAAGGGTGTCAGTGTGGGGTAAGGGTGTCAGTGGGGTAAGGGTGTCAGTGGGGTAAGGGTGTCAGTGGGGTAAGGGTGTCAGTGGGGTAAGGGTGTCAGTGGGGTAAGGGTGTCAGTGGGGGTAAGGGTGTCAGTGGGGTAAGGGTGTCAGTGGG